>JARTUT010002184.1:0-1200000 GCA_030674115.1 Micraspis discolor | reverse complement strand
TCCACCACTGGGGCTTGAAATTTCAATAAAAGATGAATAATTATTCACTTATCTATGTTTTGAAATATCAACCTATCCGCAATTTTTAATCAATGTTAAATGAAAAAAACATTCTTCATCTCCTTGACCGCTCAGCCCCCACCATAGAGGGTTGAAATTTCATACAAGTAGTTCAATTATTTACTTGAGCATCTTTCAAAATTTCAACCGGTTCTGAATTTCTTATCTCGAGTTATAAAAAAATCTATTTTAACCCCTCCCTCTTAGCTATCATCGCTGTTGGAAAATTTTGTGGTTTTTCTATTCATCGTCTTAAAATACAATTAAAAATTCCGATTGCCACTAATTATTTCGTTCCCCAGGCTTTATTGACTGGGCTCAAAAAGCATCCTCAAGGATCGACGAATTCAGCTTCTACGATTAACATCTCCATTAGAAGCAACTCACTTACTAGTATGACATTTATAATACCGATATCTATCTGAAACAAAAAACGACTGAACCCCGAGATAAACCGATGAAAATCCAATTTTCCAACAATTTTACGCTGGGTAAACACAGCAGCCTGCTCATAATTGAGGTAGAAATTGCATGGCACACCTCGCTGGCGTCTGACAAGTGTCAGGACTTTTCCGTCGACTCGACCCCCCTCGCGGCCTGCTTGATATATGAGAAAAATAAGGAGCATAGCGGGATGACGGGAACTGCAAGGTCCCGTAGGATCGAGGTTAACTGGATACATGATTAATGAATATTGTGTTACACAAGCTCGTTACTTATACATGGACGGGAGAGTAGAAGTCGATTCCAGCTGATTAGGCGGTTTTTCACTGCTTTTCGCGTGGATATACGACGGTCACTTGGGAGGTTTTGGTTGACCGGAAAAATCCGGTAAGGGGAAGGCCAATCTGATGTCGAGATCGGATATTGAGAGGTTGGGTGAGAGAAAATTCATTTTTCATCGGTCGGAAAGAAAGCAGTTGCAGAATGACATTTATTCATTGAAGACTACAATGTTCATACCAAAGCAACAACAAGTTGACATTCTCTTGAAATAAACTATTAATAATTAGAAATCTTAAGACCAATCACAAAAAATTCAGAACAGCAGGGACCCCAAGTTGAGCGTTATGATGTCGATTTTGGTGTGTCAGTCGAACCTATTAGCTAAGATTCGCTGAACAGAAAGTGGATAATTCTGTGAGGCATTTCGACCATAATTCAAAATAAAAATTACAATTTATTCCTTTAAATACTTTGAGATCGACGAAATTTGGCAAAAATATCTGCCAGCTGATTCACAAACATCATTTTTTACATCTTTGAGAGTTTATCTGAATGAATTCAGTCAAGAGAATTGTTCATTCGTTGTGGCGTTTCCATCAGTATCAGACTGTTCCATAGTACAGGAAAATACTTAAAAACAAGAATTTGAATGCCGCAGACCTCACGTTCACATTTTTATTTTCAGATTCGTTGTGGGCATCCTCTGTGTTTCTCGGCAAAAGCATCAATCACACTTGAAGAAAGAAGTACTTCAACATTTAATAACTCATTGACTGGAGCAAAGAAGAAAAATCAAGACTGACTCCTGTTTTATTCAAAATGACAATTTCACTAATGAATTATGCGACAGAAATTATCAAACAAATGTGAAAAAAAACATTTTTTCTGTGTCGGGAAAAAATTTGACATTTCATCTTTGTTGACAGGTAACAAAATATAACTTCTCACGAAATTACTTTTTCCCGGATATATACATATAGATAATGAAAGATATTTTATTTTAGAATATTTTATTGAATATAAGTTACATTTCCTTTATATGAAAAGTACAATTATTAAATGTGTATTGCGTGAATGACATGTTCCTGGAACTATTCTGTACAAAAGACGTATTTTCTTGTGTTGAAATAATATTCTCTGACATGGACACAACTGCTGTTGATGTACGTGGTCGCAAATCGAGTGTTATTTCAGAACTGCCACACGTTCTAAACACTTTATTATCAATTTCTGTTCTGTATGCCACCGATTCATCAACATACCCTTCAGCGACCGTTGATGATTTCCAATCGCCATGTTTCTTTAGTGTCATCAAGTCTCCCCCAGATTCAACTAAAAGTGTAGCAGACGAACTTCGAAATGAATGACCTGTATATGAGTTAGCATGTTCAAGTTGAACATAATTAGCTACTGTTTCAGGTACCTTATAAAACTTATTTTTACTCACAACCTGATTGATACATTTTCCATTGCGATATGCATAAAACAGGCGGCAATCTTTTGCTGCTACTGGACGAATGGCTATGTACATTCGGTAATATTTAATATATTCTTCAGTAACTACAAATCTCCAGTTTACATCATTCTTTGTTTGCTTCAGTTTCACAATTAATAACTTTCCCGAATCTTCAATA
This sequence comes from Micraspis discolor, assembly GCA_030674115.1. Taxonomy (NCBI): domain Eukaryota; kingdom Metazoa; phylum Arthropoda; class Insecta; order Coleoptera; family Coccinellidae; genus Micraspis; species Micraspis discolor. The sequence continues at coordinate 1,197,580 of JARTUT010002184.1, read as the reverse complement.
TCATCTAATGTTACCTGGCTGATTTCACAAATTCCACAAGCTCAACAACAACCTTGGCCATTAAATAAACTTCATCGGGTGCATTATTTAAAAATGTGGAGAATTGTCCCATTCGGTGACCAAATAAATCACGCCACCTTAATAACACACATCGAATTGGCACATCGGTTACAGCGCTTAATAAATTGAACACTTGAACGAGTTCTTCGGTCGTTTCTTACGAATTAAAAATATAGAAATTTCACTCAGTAAACATCCGATTGCAAGGCACAGGCTCGTACTGGCACTCAAATCTGTCCAAAAATGTTAAATCCTACATTATTTTGAATCATAAACCGTACAGTAAAATTCTTTGGAAGTCATTCAAAAACAAAAAATTCTCCTTCAAAATATATTTTGTTCCATCCATTTTCATTCGACCCGTCCGGAATTCATTTTCCGGCAGCCAACCCCTGAGTCTCTCACCCTTCCAGGGTCCGGAATTTACGATTACGTGGACAAGATATCCTAATAAATATACATATAAATTAAGGACGCCAACCAAGAGGAGATACGCATAACTGTATATGAATGTTAAAATAAGTTTCAAATTGTCAGCGACGCAAGTTAGATCCCTGGGGACGGCCGGAAGTATAGGGAAGGAGGGGGACCTAATAACTCCGCTGCAGCCTGGCTGAAGCAATCCTGGACTCGCCGGCCTAAATTCATTAGTAAAACCCAGAAAAATTGTCTACCTCCAGCTAATAAAGGGGGAACAGAGACCGTCGGCAGGATTGCCAACTTCTCTCCTGTTTTAATTCAATTCTTTATCGTCTATGCCACGATTTCAGTTCCTGAGGGTGTACAATGTTTAATTAGGGGACATTTCTTGAAATATTAAGTTGGTTTGGGGCAATACCTTTCGGTGGGTTGTGGAAAAAAATTTAATAAGAAAGGGGCAAGATTGATTCTATAGGAATCGTCAAGACTTGGAATATTATTTTACCAAGCCAAGTGGTGTCTCTATTGAGCAACAAGCACCACACATCAATTTATTAATACCTTTCAAGAATGACTTTTTTAATTCCATAATTTCAAATTATTCAAAGATTTCAATTTTAAGTCAATTTTATTTCTATATAATGAAGTTAAGTCTATAGAAAACCAAAGAATGGAGTTATATTTTTTGTGCTCAATTAGGTGGAACTAAAGAATACTCGGTGTTCATATTTGTTGTTAAATTTCAGAACATCAACTGATTTTGAAGTGGCACGTGAATGTTATTGCTTTGCAACACACATTGCAGTAAGTTTTAATCAATAATTATTTTGACTTATCTTCAATTGATAAAATGGAGAATGGGCAGCCTAAGAAGCAGAAAAATGGAATATATTTGCATCGTGCACATGTCCTCACACCAAATGAATGAGACTAAAGCTGAGAAGAGAAATCTTGATATAGATGTGTAGTGTTCTGTTTCATTCAATAAGTGTACTGTAGATTTTTTAAATTGTTTATTATTATGATAGGAACGAATATATTTCCTTTTATTCATCAAGAATAAATAAATTTATGTATTGAAGATACGTTAATCGAAAGTATAAGACTATTATAATCATTTTTAGATTATTTTCAAGAGACGAGAGCTCACGAGAAAGAAAACATCTCTTTCTAAAGGAAAGATAATTTTTCAGAGTATTTTAAGAAGGAAATTAAAGTTCGAACAGAACTGAAGAAAAACTGTGAGTGCTTATTCTTGATTCAAGATATGGGTTAGCTAACCATCTCACATTCTTTGCGGTGATAGTTCTGGCATCACATTGTTCAAAAATATGAGTAAAAACAAAAGAAAAAGTCCTCAAGAGTTCTTGATATCACTTCCAGAGTTATGCGAGCCTTTTTGCCAAGCGGGTTTGAGAACATTGGATAATCTCATTTCTGCATAAAGTAGCATACAAACATAAGATTTAGATTGCTAATCTAGATTCCTCATACAGGAACAACTACACATTATATATACCACGTAGGTCACTACTTTAAAGCGATCTCACGAGTACCTCAAACCTCCAACACAACCCTAACATCCAATTACCAACTCTACCCGTCTCATATCTCGACATCGAAGTGTGCGTGCCTCGGACTTTCCACCAAAACCATCCCCCTTTTCACCCCATCAAGAGACCCGCCGTGATGTGATCTAGTGAACTCTGTCTCTCATAACTTCATCCAGCCAGATCATGACCCGCAAGGGATTCTATGACAAATGTAGCCTTCCACCAACTTCAAATTAGTTTCGACGGTCCTTCGCTACGAGTGTGGGTGGTCCGGGGGTCGGGAGGGTGCACGACCCTTCGCACATATATCTCACGTAATATAACAAATAATGTCAACGGTATCTTATACGGGATATCTGTTATTTGCACGAGAAGTAGCCGAGGAACAGGTCTGTTGGATTTATCTCTCTTTTATTTTCCATTTTCCACTTGAATTCCCGAGTTGGGGGCTGGCCGTGAGGTTGAGTTGGTAGACGCTTCGCGTTTGGTTTATAGTCGAAGGATATATATAGGAAGTAACATACTGAATATCGGTATTGAAGGTTGATATACTATTTTTGGCGAATGGAAAGCAACACCAATTATTAGCTAGTGAATTTTTGCTGTGATATTGAATAGATTTCTTCGCGTTCAGAGTGAAATGTTTTTGCTGCCACTGGTTGCACAGATATCTCATTTTAGAAGAAACCTTCTAATGGAAACGCTGAAACAGCTTTCAAACAATTACAGGAACATCTGGACGATAGTGGCATCGAAAATGGCGAAATGAGGCAAAGTCAGTTCAAGTTACATTCACTACAAGAAAAAGAATATGGCCTCCTGTCAAAATATTCGGAAGGGAAGTGCCAGTCAACACCAAGGCTAAGTATCTTGACATTTAGACCAGCGCCTCAATTGGAAACAACACATTAGTGCCAAAAATAATGAAATGAATCTAAAATTCCGAAAAATGTATTGGATTAGAGGCAGGAAGTCCAAATCGAACCTTCAAAATAAATTGCTAATTTACAAAGCTATCCACAAACCAATATGGCCAATTTTGGTGTTTCGCTAGACATCGTATATTCAAATTAGCCAAGAGCGTAATCAAAAATACTACGTGCATTGGTTGAAGCCCTTTGGTATGTCTCCAACGACACCATCCATTAAGATTCAAGAGTCTCATATGTTTGAACAGAAATAAAAGACCGCTCGAGAAAAAACCATCAGGACCAACTCAGGTTGAAGAGGACCTGGCCAAATGGCCTAGCTGATTGATCATAACTAAGAGTCTATCAATGTGAAAGACTTTCTTTTAGTCTGTACATACAGTAATTTCTATAAACAATATACAAAAAAAAATTCCCGATTCCATATCAATTGAAAGGATTTCTCAACATTGTCAGCTTTTCTAAAATCTATATTTTTGCCTTGAAAACGGCTCAAGATCTCTGTAGAAACAAGAAGAATGAGAGTTCTGCCAATTTGACAATTATAACTGAAAATTGAAGGATATTCTAATATTAGCAAATCTATTATCTATCTGATCGCAGAATTTATGAGAGATTGAACGACTTTACATCTGACGAGCACACTAACAGCCCGGGTGTCGCTCAAGGATCTGTCCTGGGTTCACTTCTGTTTATATTATTTATCAACTATCTGCCTGCATTCCTGGTGGTCTATATACTGCTCTTATACTCAACTTGACGAAGTCGGCGATAGTCAGGTTTCAGAATCAAGATAGGCCAAGTGATCCTCTCATTATATTCTCTAGAACTTTTGGCTCACAATATTTAGTTAGCAAACAATAAAGCATATAGATCAGGGGTTCGTGACGGGGTGTCATACAATTCGGCGTATGACATAAAAGCCTAGGGAAAAAACCCCAGTAAAAAAAACTTTGGCTCCACGCCTAAGTGTGAGAGTAAAAAAATAAGCTGAAATTGATTTGAGGGAATTCTTTCTTCAAGAGTGGTCTTCTATTGATGGAGACAGAGACTTCTTCAAGTTGCCCACATCGAATCTGGAAATAAAATGACCAAAGCAGAAAAAAGAACTGAATAATAAAAATACGTATCATATTCGTTTGGAATTTATAACCCATTCCAAGAGAGAATCGGAATGAATATCCCTAAAACCATTTTGAAATTTTTATATGGGATAACTATTGATGAGATGAGGTATTGTTTCTTCTGCTTCTACACATTCACAACTTGCGTTGGAACTGAGTTCCATCTGAATAGCATGCTATTGGTACGACCATAACCTGTTCTCGAACGATTAAGGATTGTCCAAATTTTTCTTGGAAGATCAAAACCAGGAATTTTTTCAGAGGGATCAGAAACGAGAAACTTATTGAACATTTCGTAAAAGTTCCACTCAGTCTTCCATAATTCTTTATCGCTTATGTTCATATTGAACAACGTATTATGCCATAATGGTTTACGTGACTCAATCTGGGAATTCTATTTTGTGGATTATATGAAATAATTTGGAATAAATTAGGAAATGAATTATATTTGTTCCAAGAATTCAGAGTTGCAGTGTGTCTGCGATTATGAGGCACAATGTTAGACAAAACTGGTAACCAATGAACCGGTGTAGATCTTATGGTGCCAGTAATAATTCTCATGGATGTCTTCAATTGTGCATCAATTTTTTGTGTATGTGCACTATTAAACCAAACAGAGCAACAATACTCAGCTGCAGAAAAGGCTAGGGGAGATGCTGTGCGAAGAGTGGAAGCATCAGCACCCCAAGATGATCCAGCTAATTTCTGAAGAATATTGTTCCTAGTTTTCAGTTTTAGGCTCAGATCATTTAAATGAGCCTTGTAATTGAGAGATGAATCTAATGTAACTCCCAAGTATTTTGGATAGAAAGTATGTTCGATAGGAGAATCTTTGAAAGTTACAGCTACTTACCTCTCATTATAGAACACTAACAAGGAGTATTGGAGGCTAGAGACGAAGTTAAGTTTCTGGGCCTCCATGTGTACGGTGATCTAAGGTGGTATCTCCACGCGGATCATGTTTGTGCTAAGCTCAGTAGTGCTTATTATGCCTTATCACGTCTAAGGAGTAGTCTCTCCGTCAAGAAACTGCTGACAGTTTATTACAGCACGCTCATGGTCATTTAAGTTACAACCTGGTACTTTGAGGCTGTTCGGTAGGATCCAATCGGGTGCTCATTGCTCAGAAGCTAAAGGTGTAAAAGTAACGACAAATGACATACCCGTATGTATTCGTTACTTTCATAATCAATAGTCGTTACTGTCGTATCGTTACTCGTTACTTTTAATACCTCATACTAGCTATGATGTCTGTTATGCTAGAGAAAAGAATAGATTCGTATTCGTAGTAATGCTTGAGCGAAGTGTTCGTTCCAGGGAGACACATATTAGAATATTTATGTACTAAGGGCGTCATCGTAACATTCATAAATAGAATTTGTAGAAAGAATACCCATTTGTGATTCTGTTATAATGAGAAAGCTAGAAGTAGGAGTAGGAAATTATTTATTGAAATTAAAACGACAACAAAATTCTTCAATACTAACAATGAAATCAAACATAATAATAAAATCATATTTCAAACAAAACTAGGACAGAAACAATAAGAAATAATGAGAACATTCTATGACATGAATCTTTGATTCATGTTTAAAAATAAAATTTTTTCCATTCTCTTGGGCTGAATCGAGCTGCGCCTCTCACTTAATATTTGGTCCAATTTTGAAAAAAGTTCTTTCAGATGGCACTGAAGTAGCCATAACTGATAAGTATTTTACAGTTTGAGAGCTCGGGGTATAGATTGGCCCTCGCCTGCCACCACTTCAAAGGACAGTCATTTTGAGGAATGAATTGTTCTTCTAGATTCTAGATACTGCCTCATCATTATAATGCTATTTATAATTACAGAATTGGAAGATGATTCTGAATATTATCCTGTGTGCTTAATCCTAAAAAATGGTAGAAACATCTTCCTTGCTAATTTAATATTTACTGACCACAATTAAGGGATCGTCGAGTAGTAAATTTCATGACTAATTTACTTGACTCCTGATTCCTGAATGAAAACATTAGAGGAAACAGTTTCAAATTGACAAATCGGTAATTATCTGTCCAGCTAGAGTCGTAAACTTTGTGTTCATTGCGTGGATGAATCAGTGTATGATGCGAATAATGCTAGTAACTAAAAAGATTTGTGGGTAACGTTTCGTTACTCGGTTCTAGATGGCGTACCCGTTACTCAGTAACGAATACATGCGGTTTGCTACAGCTCTATCAGAAGCGTATCATACGCCTCATTTTTAATCTTCGCCCACGCGATTCATGTCATCCGATATTCCTTCCTTTTTATTTTATTCCCTTCCCGAGTGTCTTCATTCTTTACAGCCTTGTCTATATTCACTCGAACGTTAGTAAATACGTGAAATGCTCTGACTTGCATGAGTATGGAACGCGACACAATAACACTATCGCCTTCTCTAGACATTATACAGCTAAATATGAGTCCTCACCAAGTTATTTAGGTATTGAATTATTAAACTGGTTGCCCAGTAGATCAAAATCGATGTATTCTTTCAAGAGAAAGGTTGAATTTCTATTACTTAAGAGATGTTATTGTAGTATTGAGGAGTATTTTAAGGACTCCATTTGTTGAATTTGATGTTTTATTTTTGTGGTTCTTTGATATTGTACGATATTTTGTATGACTAGTCCTATACATTTTTGTAATGTCCAAAAGGATCAATAAAGTTTATTATTATTATTACTGTTATTAAAAGCTAATTTTTCGCCTTCAAAACGAGTTCAAATTCATGCTTCACCTCGAATGCAGATAAAATGGAACAAAAGAAATATTCGGTAATAATAGCACATTACGACAAAAGCTGCTCATATCTTAGTCATTAGTTTTGTTTCCTTTGAGAACAACCTCAGAGTTCCCTGCGACAAACAGTATATTCGTTATCTGCACATTTTTGGTTTTATCGGTCAATTGGTGTCAAATCTATCGGTAAATTTCCTTGTTTATTGATCTTAACAGTTCAATCTGTTACTCATTTAGGTATCTGGAGGTTTACCGGATATATAATTAGTCGTGCCAAGTCCATTATCTTATCGAGCACGTTAGTTGTGGCAATAGCGGGAATGGAAACTTCGCTTTGTTAGTTTGGATCCGTTGCCAAGATGAGACAGCATGTTCGCGGAGTGATTGTTTTGTTTATTGCATGGTTGTTTACGTCCTTTGTGGAAGTTTCGTCGAAAGGTACCTATAGAAATTTTGATTTGTTCCAAACTAACCTTTTCTCACTACGCCCTAATGGGTTAAACTTTTTTCCCTTAATACCTCATTCAAATTACTTGTTGTGTGATATAAACATCGATTATTTTCATTCTTTCCTCAGGATGCTCACTCCCATTGCGAGCAGCAGACGAAGAGCATATGCCAGTGCTGTTGGACAATTCAACGTCGAAGTATAAGCTGGTGATTCCTCAAAAAGGAAATATATCATTGAGTAAAAATGAAAGAATAATACTCATCTGCCCAAGTTATAGGAATACATTAGTTATAAGTGAGTTTATGATGATTTTCATAACTATTCTAGATAATTCAGTACATTAAATCTATAATCTCTGATCACTTTGTTTGTTTTTTACAAACACTGTGAGAAAAATGTGGAAATTTTTGATTGATACTATATTGAATTTCATTTTCTTTGTTGATGACACTTGATCAGTTCATACCTCACCCTTCTATCTCCCATGTGACACCCGTCCTTGGGTTTGTCGATATCACTGTTAATATATTGTTGTTTAACTTCAAAGCATCTTGACAATAATGAAAAGATCTAACTTCTTAAAACTTCCTTTTTTTCAGCAAACACAAACTCCTCTGTTGTTTCCTGTGTCATGGACGAAACTATCAGAATACTAAAGATAAATCAAGATTTTCAAAAAGTCGTTTGTTCCAAGGGAACCAGAGGCGCGACCTCCAAGACCAACATAAAATGTGGCAGCAATCAAGGCCGTATACTCGAGATAGGATTTCCTGTTGAGAGAGGTCAATTCGTCACCTTAATCAGAACATGCTATGATAGTCAGAACGGCAACGCTCTGTATTCATCCCATATGCTCATTGGAAGCGAAATGGACTGTGAGTATTCATAACATTGCACTTCGATCAAATTTCCGTCAATCAATCCATCGTTTTATTTCAGATGCTTCCAAATCCAATTATAGACCAGCCTTCAGTACCGAAGGACTGGCACCTGGAGTATCAGCAGATGTTGCATACAAACAAACTTTCGAAAAAGCCACATTCAATAAGTTACTTGGTTCAGCAAAACTCGCTTCGAAGTACATCAGCCATAATTCCTATTTGGCCAGAGGTCATCTAGCACCAGATGCAGATTTTCTATTTGCGTCTTGGCAATTCGCCACTTTTTTCTACATCAACACTGTGCCTCAGTGGCAAGCCATCAATAACGGCAACTGGAAAAGGTTGGAGAATTTAGTCAGAGACACAGGGGTCTTTTATGGTCAAGATTTCCAGGTTAGTATGAAAACAATGGATAGGGTGTTCCTCAGGGAACGATTCTAGAGCCGGTTTTTCTTAAACTGCGCTTTCGTCATCAAAATGGAATCTATTTTCAGATCTACACCGGAGGCTATCAAATTCTGCAGCTTCCCGATATTAATGACTCGCCTGTGAACATCTATTTGGTTTCCAATTCTAAACTACCAGTGCCTAAATATATGTGGAAAATTGTACATTCTGAAAACAGTAAAAAAGCTATAGCTTTTGTTGTGCTGAACAATCCTTTTGTCACAAGTTTGAGCACGAAAGACAAATTGTGCATGGACATCTGTGACAGATACGGTTGGGATAGAAAGGCTTGGAAAGATGGCTCCAAGGGTTTCATTTATTGCTGCGATGCCAGGGATTTATTGCAAGTGGTTAGGACTGGTCCTAAACTAGATATTCGTGGCGTCCTGAATGGTCCAAATATGTCCAATAGATTTTTGGATTTTTGAAGAAATATCAGCATCGTTACTTACATAATTCTGTTGAGGAATTTTTATATAATTTTCGTTCGAACTCACTCGAACATTTCCAATTGATTGATGTACTTTTTTCTGTAAAAAACAGATTTTCAGAGGCTTATTTCATCATCAAAATAGAAATGAAGCAAGTCTAAAATTGAAAACTTCGAAGTGCTTTTCAATTGTATCATATTTATCATGAAGATTGTGTTTCTATGCAAAGATGTACTGTGGAAGATTATATTCCTACTAAATAAAAGTATGTATTTTAATTACTCCTCTGTCAAATCTCATGTAGATGGAGCACGATTTGAATAATTGCATAGTTTATATTTCAATATTCCAGTATTTTACATTTCAAAAACCGAAACCCTTTTCGCCCTACACTTGAAACGCCCATGGTGAAGCACTGGACTTAATACAAGATGCTGTCAAGAGTCATCGAAAACGCAGGCGAAAAAGATGCTGTGCGGGATTCTATAAAACAAGCGTTGGTGATTCGTTCGATTTGACATAAAAGCATGAAATATATTTTCTCTATATCATTGTCGTATTGAGTTCATTACAGTACTAAAAGCAGTGCTGTAATGAACTCATTACAGCATTGTTTTCAGTTATATTTTACGTTTTGTGGTTGACAACACTGACATCCTATCCTTTCGAATGTCAATAGGCGTCCATTGCATGTCAATCGTCAATGTTAAACCATATATAGAGATTTGATCGCAATATTCAAATTCTATAATCTGTCAATTATCGTATCAGTCAAGCCAATTGCGAAAATAAAATACAAAAAGCACTAGTAGGTGAAATCTGAATTTCTCATTGAATTCCAATAAATTTCTCACAATTCTTGACTGAAATAGATAATATATTGTGTAGTACTCGTTGCAGAAGGCAATTCCAACACTTATGCGTTCAAAAAAGTTAAAAGTCAGAGTGCAACCAGTGGCGCATACCCCAACACACCACAACCACTTCGAGAGGCCCGACAGGGCAGTAGGAGTGGGGTACTATACACTACCCGTTGCACTCGTTCAGTCAGTTCAAGCCAGCCACTGCATGGACCCTGGCCCACAACTAATTCTTACCGGTTCTCCTGTCACCCCACCAGACTCTTTCCTAATTTATACTATTGTTGGCACCGCTGAAGAGTCACTTGGGGCCTTGGAGCGCTTCAACTGATCTTGAAAGGCCGAGAACTCGACCAAGTCTGCTGAATTTGATCACGACGTCCGCTTTTATTCATTTCTCAGGCCCCCCACCAGTCGTATCGCCATGCGCAAACCACAGGAGTGGGGCATGGACTGGCTGACGCAGGCCGGCGGTCTTATCAGTACCGCTTCCTGCTTAACAGGAGAGGGACGCCGGCCGTGAATCATTGCAAATTAATAACTTCTTACAATGCGTTTAAACGCATTGTTACAACATAAATTTCGCATTCGTGTAGGAGTAGGTGCCCATTCTGCAACTTGTTTTAGAATATACTATTCTCTTGTGTAAACTTCCGAATTTGAGTGAATGACTTGGTTTCTTTGAAGTATCGTGATTTTTTGGGTATTTGTGTTATGAAGAATATTCATTGCGATACTTAAATCCTCATTTTATGGTCTAATTTAACTACATACCGTTCATCATATATATAGCTGGAAGTGCTGATGCTTCCACCCCTCGTACAGCATCTCTAGCAATAGTATTTTCTGCAGCTGAGTATTGCTGCTCTGTTTGGTTTAATAGTGCACGAACACAAAAAATTGATGCACAATTGAATACATCCTTGAGAATAATTACTGGTACCATAAGATCTACACCGATTAATCGGTTACCAGTTTTGTCTAACATTGTCCCTCCCCATATTCGCAGACAGACTGCAGCTTCTTGATTCTGGGCACAAATATCATTATTTTCCGAATTTATTCCCAATTATTTCATATATTCCACAAAATAGAATTACTAGATTGAAGTCACGCAAGCCATTATTGCATAATACGTTCTTCAATATGAACGTAAGTGATGAAGAATAATGGAAGACTGAGTCGAACCCTCACGAAATGTTCAATAAGTATCTCGTTTCTGATCCTTCTGAAAAAATTCCTGGTTTTGATCTTCCAAGAAAAATTTGGACAGTTCTTAATAGTTTGAGAACAGGTCATGGTCATACCAATAGCATGCTATTCAGATGGAACTCAGTTCCAAGCGCAAGTTGTAAATGTGGAGGAGCAGAAGAAACAATACCTCATCTCATCAATAGTGGTCCCATATATAAATTTCAAGATGATTTTAGGGCTATTCATGATGTTTCCGATTCTTTCTTGGAATCGGTTATAAATTTCAAACGAATATGATTCGTATTTTTGTTATTCAGTTCTTTTTTCTGCTTTTGTCTTTTTATTTCCAGATTCGATGTGGGCAACTTGAAGAAGTCTCTGTCTGCATCAATAGAAGACCACTCTTGAAGAATGAAGTCCTTTAAATATATGTCAGCTTTTTTTGTAGTTTCACACTTAGGCGGGAAGCCAGGGATTTTTTGTTACTCCCCCGTCACTAACCCCTAATCTATATGCTTTATTGTTTGCTAACTAAATATTGTTAGCCAAAAGTTCAAAAGAATATATATTTATATATCATATATTTGCGCTTAGGTGCTTACTTCTTGTGGAGTTATTTACATAACTACTGAATTAAACTGAAGTTTTCAACAAAGTTTAGTTTCGGATTGTCTTTGAAGATAAAAAAGCCAATATCAGCATTGCACTTAAAATTAAAAAGTGATAAGAGTTCTGGCCCGACATAAACCCCAATTCAACTGCAATAAAACTTCCGGATATGTTCAAACTCTTCCAAGATCGGACTTACAGAATGTTGTTCACGAATTTATGACACACTAGTCGAGATATTGTGGCAGAAAGGCAATAAAGAAAGTGGAGATTGGTTTATCTAAGTTAGATTACTTTATCATCACCCGGCGTGTTCATTTTGTGAGGGAATTTTCCTTCTCATAGCGCGATTTTCTCGCTTCACTGCATTTATCCAGAGGAGATGTAGGGTTTCACTTCCATCCTCGAAGAATCGAGGTGGTGGGATGTTTTTAGATACTTGATCAGTCCCCTCTTGTATATGCAGATGCTTTAGGTGACTGGATGGATGACAAAAATTTCCATTTGATTTTTGATGGAAAAGATGTACCTTCTTTTCATTCCTGTAGATGGAATAGGGGCTACAATTCTGATCTCTACCTAGTGTCTTGCAACAATATTTGCTAACAGCTTCCTATTAAACGTAGGAGTTTTTCCTCATAGCCAACATATCTCATATCATGATGTCGGTGAGGATTTTGAGTGGAATAGCTGAACATATTTCGCCTCATGTTGCATATTTGGTGAATCTCTCAGTCACTACTGGCGAGTTTTCATCTGTCCTCAAGATTTCAATGACCATTCCTGTACATAAAAAGAAATCTAAGGAGGATATATCCAACTATCGTCCTATTTCTTTGTTGAGTTCGTAGTCCAACATTTTTGAGCGGTTACTACTCGACAAGATGACGAACTATCTAAACAAGTTTTCTAGCATCACGGACAGTCAACACGGACTACCCTGTAGTCCGTTCAACAGGAACGGCCTCGTGCCACTTAATGAAATTTGTATATGATAACATGAATGAGGGCAATCCAGTTGCTGGCTTGTTTTTTTGACTTATCACGAGCATTCGTCTCCTTAGAAATCGACATCATTTTGAAGAAAATGTATAGTCTCGGACTCAGGGGAAGTTATCTGTTGAACAGATGTATGTTTGTCCGGGAGGGAGACGTTAGTTCTTGCATATTTCCCGTTGATACTGGTGTACCACAGGGGTCTATTTTGGGCCCTGTAATCTTCATTTTGTTCGTGTACGACCTGCAGAGCTTTATAGAAGCTCAACTCAAAGACATAAGTCCAAGTGTGCAGATCATATAGTTCGCCGATGACACGTCCTTCCTTATCGCTGCCCTTAGTCTGTCAGAGTTGAGAATCAGATGTGATGTGCTTATGCGGCTCTTCTCCGTTTGGTGTGAGAGAAATTTACTTGTGCTCAACATAGATAAGACAAGATTATTGTACTTTAAAAATCGAATATCTAACACAAACCTTACTACCAAGCTACCTACAGGCGAGCTTAAACCATCCAGTTTTGTGAAGTTTTTGGGGCTTCAATTGGACAATATTTTGAGTTGGAATATTCATTGTGCCCATGTTTGTACTCGACTGAGCAGTGCATATGTTGCATTGAAACGGCGCAAGGCCTTTTTACCAGTGGAATCCTTCATAGGTGTGTATTACTCACTTGCCTACTCTCACATCAACTACTACACTATTTTGTGGGGCGATTGCACTGCGAGAGGTGAGATTTTTGTTTCCCAAAAGAGGATTGTAAGATTAATCTTCAGTTTGAGTCCCCGTGAGTCCTGTAGACCGTTATTTATTAAGTCCAGAATATTGAGTTTTCCATGTATATATATATTTAAGTCCTTACTTTACATCCACAAAAATTTGAACGGCTTACAGAGGTGCTCCCAACTCCATGAATACAACACTAGGCATAAGGATACAATCTGCTATCTAGTTCACAGAACAGCCAAATTTGAAAGTTCACCTTGGTATGCCGGAATCAAACTATTCAATCATTTACCTGTATGGAATAAAATGCAAGGATATAATGGCTTCAAGAGAACTGTCAAGGAACTCTTAATAGAAAAATGCTTTTACGGCAAAGAAGAATATCTTGTTACAGTTTCACTAGAATGCATTATCTTGGTTTACAGTTAATTCTTTTTTTTTTTGACTTGTCCTATACAAATCTATGTTTGTCAAACAGGGTGCAATAAATATTATTATTATTACTAGTAAGCCAGTAGATCCATAGGCCCGTAGATCTATAGGCCAGTAGATACATAAGCCAGTAGTTCAATAGGCCCATAGATCAATGAAGCGCACAGAAACACGAAATGCAGCAAAGAAACTCGAAAGAAAGAGAAGAAACACGGAAGAAAGCGAAGAAGCATTAAAGAAAACAAAAAAAAACCAAAAGAATATCGTTTCAACTCCATCGATTCGCGCTTGGTGAATTTTACAAAGGTAAAATGAAAATTATTCGATAAAGATCTAAAGGTGTAACCATGAACAGAGTGCCTCGCCGATTACTTCGAATTTCGTTATATTCGTTCACGCATAAACTAAGCGGGTCCGATTTACGTCTAAAATATGACAAAAGAATCTACATAAGATTAGAATGTCAACGACAATTGTCATTTCAGAGTAGGAATCGACAGGGGTGAAATGAATTGACTAGGGATTGCAAAACTGGTTCTATGCTGGGTAAATTTTTGAATTTCTTAAATACATATCGTAAACTATTAAACTATAAGAGAATCCCTCACCGGGGCTCTTACGAATCCTATGAATTGAAGAAATTTCAAAATATTATACGAAATATGGGTTAATATTGTAATTGGAATGTTCTGACAAAGTTCTGTGAACGTCAGATGTGACTGATGATCTGGAAATTTGTGTTTTAGCCGAAGTGAGCTATTTCCAGCAATTAATTTAAAATATTTTTACTTCCGATTGGAAGATATGAATAGCCCTATCCAAACGTCCGATTCTCGGGGAAGACACATATTAAAACGGCTTTTCCTAATCGTGTCAGTGGAAAAAGCCTTTTTCAATTTTACCGGATCATATTTCGCGAAAAACCGGGAAATCAACGTTTTGGGTGAATTTTTTGAAAATGTTAGCGTGACCGTGAAGGCATGTAAAATGCACCTAACGGAAGGAAGTCTTAAGAACTTTACGGTGTTCGCTTCGCTCGCAAGATCGCCTTCCCCTTTCTACCTCGAAATATCGCATTTCTAAACCCCTCGTCAACCGAAAGTTTTTTGATCTCCTTCGGTGGTTATCTGTATCGAACCATCGATTACCACAGAAATATTCATTATTGTTTTTAATATATCGGGATTATTATTATTATCTATAGCTGTAACTTTCAATGATTTTCCGATCGAACATGATTTCTATCCTAAATACTTAGGAGTCAAATTGTATTCATCTCTCAATTACAAGGCTCATTTAGATGATGTGAACCTGAAGCTGAAAACTAGGAACAGTATTCTTCAGAAATTAGCTGGATCATCTTGGGGTGCTGATGCTTCCACTCTTCGCACAGCATCTCTTGCCCTAGTCTCTTCTGCAGCTGAGTATTGTTGCTCTGTTTGGTTCAATAGTGCACATACACAAAAAATCGATACACAATTGAGTACATCCATTGAAATAATTACTGGCATCATAAGATCTACACCGGTTTATTGGTTACCAGTTTTGTCTAACATTGCCCCTCCCCATATTCGCAGACAGCCTGCAGCTCTGAATTCTTGGAGCAAATATCATTCTTTTCCTAATTTATTTCCAATTAATTCACATATTCCACAAAATAGAAGTCCCATGATGTTTCCAAATCTTACTTGAAATGGGTTATGAATTTCAAACTGAAAATGTAAAAATTAAACAAGAAAATCCAAATAATGAAATGCAGGTATCCGAGAAGGTTTCACTAAATCATTTCTTGATATTGATTATTCGTAATATCCATAAGTATTTTCCTTTTTCAATGTGTTTCTTCGCCTATCTTTTACTGTTATCAATTATCAGAATACTTATGAGTTTTCACTTTTATCATTAAGTTTAGTCCATATAACATTCATTCCCAAATTTTTCATCTTTCTAACTTTCCGTTAGTTTCACTCCAATAATATTTATTAATTCTTCTGAAAACATTCTTGAACATTGTTGAAATACAGAGACAGAACCAGACCAAACTATACGCTGATAAGAAATCTAAAACCGGCAGGAACTCTAAAATGTAGTTAACGTATCTCTTAAACCCCCTGCTCTGGAATCACCGTAAGTTATTTTATCGCCCCGCATAATACAAAGACAACATTACACTTTTTCACGTCTGGTAGGAGCATAGAATATTAACTTAAAAATACTCTCGCGCAACAAAACTCCCCCGAAAGAAACCCGGATAGACATTCGCAAGCACGAACTTGATACGGTTAGTTGCACATTGCGCCGCTTGGAGTCGTCGATGTAGAAGACTGTAAAACCATAAAATGGGATTTATGTCTTTATTGCCGGTGGTTCTCATTTGAGGGGGGACCTTTTGCACCTCGGAAAAGTCGTTGGAGTGGAATCTAATCGTTGAATTATTCACGGATGATGGGGGTTATACCGTATCCTGTTAAAATTCAGTTTGCGGCATTTGCCGAGGATTATGATGCTGAGGTCCAACATCGTAAAATATGTCATCGTTTTCCTAAAAAATCACTATTGTTTTTTTTAAGATTGATATTAAGAAGTATTGAAATATATTATCAATTACTATTAGTTATTACATCCAATTCTTCGTGTTAAAATTCGAAATGTATTATTTTTCAAGCAATTTCGAAAATAACTCGAAAACCTACCACAAGTTCGAACACCCGAAAACTTAATTGAATCATTTATAATTTTCATTTTACTTATAGGAAACGCACAGCCGCTAAGACGAGTTCAACAGATAAAATAAATAAAATTGCTTGGAAAAATATTTTTCAAAAAAATATTCATTCATTAACAATCAATTTCTTTCAAATCTCGTCGACATAATTAATCGGATGAAAGGTAATAATAATTATTAAAACCTATCGTCCAATAATAATTGTCCTGTTAATTTGAAAAACTCAATTAATTTTAATTCTCAAAGCTCATTAAAGTTCATCGATTGAATAATAATTCCAGAATTATATACCCTGCAATCTTCAATAAATGATTTTTTTAATTAATAGTCAATTTTGCGAGTTTTCACATGAAATTATGGCTGAAACCAATTATTTTTTAATCTAGATCATAAAATCAATGCTAACAAACATAGAAAACTAATTCTTCACTTCATTTTTTGCTGACAATTGTTCTTCTTTGAGACAACGTAAGTTATGATTTGAAATAGTTACACAAAGAAAAATTAAATCATATTAACAATTTATCATGAAGAATTATTGACCAACCCTTAAATTTTCTTGCAGATATATAAAAGGATTAATAAAAACATCTATTTTTAAAGCAGATTTCAATCTCATCCCCAATACTTTGGAAGAAATATTAATTTTTTTACTGATAATTCAATGAACGCTTCAATTACTACAATGTTTTACATTAGAAGTACAGTGCACCTTGCTATATACAGGGTGAGTCTTTGACCTCTGCCTAAATCTGCGTAATTTTAATCATAGATAGATTCTTCCTATAACTTTTTCCAAATTTGGCCCCGTTCAAAAGATATAGATATAGATATGTTAAAATTTCATTAAAAAAATTGCATTTTCACCTGTAATATTCAAACAACAATATCAATTGAAATGATCTCTCGTAGAAAGTTATTGATAACAGTATTGCATTTATTCCATTTCTTGTAGTTTTCTCACTACTACTGTACAGATTGGTTGAATTGCATGAAAAACAAAAATCACTTAAACTAAAGGTACGTATTTTGTATTACCTAGCATCATAAGCCTTTTTTGCAGATAAAATCATTCATCACCTGTTCTCCTAAATTGTACCATTTTTGAGAAATTTGAAGTTGAAAGTAATTAAATCGATTCAATCATCTGATGAAACACGAGTGAGTGAATCATTTCTAAGAGGGAAAATAATGTTATTAAACTAAACTAGACTACAGATTGGTATTTGCCCAATTTGAAAACTCAAAATGCTTATATCTTTTTAACGCAGCTGAATATGGAAAAACTATATGGGAAAAAAAGTTTTTCATTTGATCTCAAGAACCTATGGTTAAAATTTACGCGGTGGTCAAAGACTCACCCTGTATACTGAAAACCAAATAATAATGAGATATGTACATGATATTTTAATCATTTCTTAACATGTAATGAACACTATAGATTAGATATAGATTTCTTCTTAATATTTGAGAAAGGTACAAATAGATGTCGCTATCAGTGCCTCAATCTTCAGTTCCAATGTTAAATTGCTGTTGAATAAAAAACTCAACACAACAATGATCTTTCTATTTCTATGAATTCAATTCATTTATGAACAACATACATTTCAATCCAATCATAAAAAAATTCAATTATATTTTCGAATTTTTTATTGCTGCTTTCCTTTGCGATTAGAATCCAATTTACTGTACTTCATTGTATCTATTATGTACCTCAAATAAAAAAAATACAATATGTTCCATAACTCAAGGTCCTTCCGTTTTCCTTTATTGAAATCATTTTTCTTTCATTATGCCAAGTAGAAGTTTCTTTTCACTAGATGTGTTATATAAATATTTTGTAAATAAAATCTCCTTGAAAACAGAACTTTTTTCATGATCACTATATCATTTATATATATTTGAAGATGAAAAATATTCTAACATTTATAAATACAGAAATTCATACCTGGGAAACTAGACATAGGATTGAGGTCAAATTTCACAATAACATTAAGAAACATCAACTCACAATTTCTGCATATGCCCCATTCACTTGCACCCCCCAGGGGGGTCAGTAGGTACTCGGCCTACTTTTAAAAATTCCTAAAAAATCAACCATACATCAGAATGCTATCAAACTGCTGCTGAATCATCTACATTTTGACGAAAAAATAATTCAGTAGTTATCTCTGACTTGCAACCCCTTGGGGGGCTAAAATAACGGCTTAATGATTATTCAAGCAGATACGAATATCTCGAGAACTAGACATAGAATCGACACGAAATTTGGTATTTATTCTTCTCTCTTGATACAGAAAATAACTCTATGACTCACTCCCACTTGCACCCCCTGGGGGGGGCTAGCCGAGTTCCAGACGAGTTTTCTGTGAGTAAATCATACCTGGGAAACTAGACATAGGATTGAGGTCAAATTTCACAATAACATTAAGAAGCATCAACTCACAATTTCTGCATATGCCTCATTCACTTGCACCCCCCAGGGGGGCCAGTAGGTACTCGGCTTAATTTTTAAAAATTCATAAAAAATCAACCATACATCAGAATGCCACCAAAGTCCTGCAGAATCATCTACATGTCGACAAAAAAATAATGCAGTAGTTATCTCTGACTTGCAACCCCTTAGGGGGCTAAAATAACGGCTTAATGATTATTCAAGCAGATACGAATATCTCGAGAATTAGACATAGAATCGACACGAAATTTGGTATTTATTCTTCCCTCTTAATACAGAGAATAACACTATGACTCACTTCCACTTGCACCCCCTGGGGGGGGCTAGCCGAGTTCCAGCCGAGTATTCTGTGAGTAATTCATACCTGGGAAACTAGACATAGGATTGAGGTCAAATTTCACAATAACATTAAGAAACATCAACTCACAATTTCTGCATATGCCCCATTCACTTGCACCCCCCAGGGGCGTCAGTAGGTACTCGGCCTACTTTTAAAAATTCCTAAAATATCAACCATACATCAGAATGCCACCAAAGTCCTGCAGAATCATCTACATGTCGACAAAAAAATAATGCAGTAGTTATCTCTGACTTGCAACCCCTTAGGGGGCTAAAATAACGGCTTAATGATTATTCAAGCAGATACGAATATCTCGAGAACTAGACATAGAATCGACACGAAATTTGGTATTTATTCTTCTCTCTTAATACAGAGAATAACTCTATGACTCACTTCCACTTGCACTCCCTGGGGGGGGCTAGCCGAGTTCCAGCCGAGTTTTCTGTGAGTAATTCATACCTGGGAAACTAGACATAGGATTGAGGTCAAATTTCACAATAACATTAAGAAACATCAACTCACAATTTCTGCATATGCCCCATTCACTTGCACCCCCCAGGGGGGTCAGTAGGTACTCGGCCTACTTTTAAAAATTCCTAAAAAATCAACCATACATCAGAATGCTATCAAACTGCTGCTGAATCATCTACATTTTGACGAAAAAATAATGCAGTAGTCATCTCTGACTTGCAACCCCTTGGGGGGCTAAAATAACGGCTTATTGATTATTCAAGCAGATACGAATATCTCGAGAACTAGACATAGAATCGACACGAAATTTGGTATTTATTCTTCCCTCTTGATACAGAGAATAACTCTATGACTCACTTCCACTTGCACCCCCTGGGGGGGGCTAGCCGAGTTCCAGCCGAGTTTTCTTTTAGTAATTCATACCTGGGAAACTAGACATAGGATTGAGGTCAAATTTCACAATAACATTAAGAAGCATCAACTCACAATTTCTGCATATGCCCCATTCACTTGCACCCCCCAGGGGGGTCAGTAGGTACTCGGCCTACTTTTAAAAATTCCTAAAAAATCAACCATACATCAGAATGCTATCAAACTGCTGCTGAATCATCTACATTTTGACGAAAAAATAATTCAGTAGTTATCTCTGACTTGCAACCCCTTGGGGGGCTAAAATAACGGCTTAATGATTATTCAAGCAGATACGAATATCTCGAGAACTAGACATAGAATCGACACGAAATTTAGTATTTATTTTTCTTTCTTGATACAGAAAATAACTCTATGACTCACTCCCACTTGCACCCCCTGGGGGGGGCTAGCCGAGTTCCAGCCGAGTTTTCTGTGAGTAATTCATACCTGGGAAACTAGACATAGGATTGAGGTCAAATTTCACAATAACATTAAGAAGCATCAACTCACAATTTCTGCATATGCCTCATTCACTTGCACCCCCAGAAATCAGTAGGTACTCGGCTTAATTTTTAAAAATTCATAAAAAATCAACCATACATCAGAATGCCACCAAAGTCCTGCAGAATCATCTACATGTCGACAAAAAAATAATGCAGTAGTTATCTCTGACTTGCAACCCCTTAGGGGGCTAAAATAACGGCTTAATGATTATTCAAGCAGATACGAATATCTCGAGAACTAGACATAGAATCGACACGAAATTTGGTATTTATTCTTCTCTCTTAATACAGAGAAAAACTCTATGACTCACTTCCACTTGCACCCCCTGGGGGGGGTTAGTCGAGTTCCAGCCGAGTATTCTGTGAGTAATTCATACCTGGGAAACTAGACATAGGATTGAGGTCAAATTTCACAATAACATTAAGAAGCATCAACTCACAATTTTTGCATATGCCCCATTCACTTGCACCCCCCAGGGGGGTCAGTAGGTACTCGGCCTACTTTTAAAAATTCCTAAAAAATCAACCATACATCAGAATGCTATCAAACTGCTGCTGAATCATCTACATTTTGACGAAAAAATAATGCAGTAGTCATCTCTGACTTGCAACCCCTTGGGGGGCTAAAATAACAGCTTAATGATTATTCAAGCAGACACGAATATCTCGAGAACTAGACATAGAATCGACACGAAATTTGGTATTTATTCTTCTCTCTTGATACAGAAAATATCTCTATGACTCACTCCCACTTGCACCCCCTGGGGGGGCTAGCCGAGTTCCAGCCGAGTTTTCTGTGAGTAATTCATACCTGGGAAACTAGACATAGGATTGAGGTCAAATTTCACAATAACATTAAGAAGCATCAACTCACAATTTCTGTATATGCCTCATTCACTTGCACCCCCCAGAAAATCAGTAGGTACTCGGCTTAATTTTTCAAAATTCATAAAAAATCAACCATACATCAGAATGCCACCAAAGTCCTGCAGAATCATCTACATGTCGACAAAAAAATAATGCAGTAGTTATCTCTGACTTGCAACCCCTTAGGGGGCTAAAATAACGGCTTAATGATTATTCAAGCAGATACGAATATCTCGAGAATTAGACATAGAATCGACACGAAATTTGGTATTTATTCTTTCCTCTTAATACAGAGAATAACTCTATGACTCACTTCCACTTGCACCCCCTGGGGGGGTGTTAGCCGAGTTCCAGCCGAGTATTCTGTGAGTAATTCATACCTGGGAAACTAGACATAGGATTGAGGTCAAATTTCACAATAACATTAAGAAGCATCAACTCACAATTTCTGTATATGCCTCATTCACTTGCACCCCCCAGGGGGGTCAGTAGGTACTCGGCCTACTTTTAAAAATTCCTAAAAAATCAACCATACATCAGAATGCTATCAAACTGCTGCTGAATCATCTACATTTTGACGAAAAAATAATGCAGTAGTCATCTCTGACTTGCAACCCCTTGGGGGGCTAAAATAAAGGCTTAATGATTATTCAAGCAGACACGAATATCTCGAGAACTAGACATAGAATCGACACGAAATTTGGTATTTATTCTTCTCTCTTGATACAGAAAATAACTCTATGACTCACTCCCACTTGCACCCCTGAAATGTTAGCCGAGTTCCAGCCGAGTTTTCTGTGAGTAATTCATACCTGGGAAACTAGACATAGGATCGAGGTCAAATTTCACAATAACATTAAGAAGCATCAACTCACAATTTCTGTATATGCCTCATTCACTTGCACTTTTTAAAGCCAGTAGGTACTTGTGAGTTGATGCTTCTTAATGTTATTGTGAAATTTGACCTCAATCCTATGTCTAGTTTCCCAGGTATGAATTACTAAAAGAAAACTCGGCTGGAACTCGGCTAGCCCCCCCCAGGGGGTGCAAGTGGAAGTGAGTCATAGAGTTATTCTCTGTATTAAGAGGGAAGAATAAATACCAAATTTCGTGTCGATTCTATGTCTAGTTCTCGAGATATTCGTATCTGCTTGAATAATCATTAAGCCGTTATTTAAGCCCCCCAAGGGGTTGCAAGTCAGAGATGACTACTGCATTATTTTTTTGTCGACATGTACATGATTCTGCAGGACTTTGGTGGCATTATGATGTATGGTTGATTTTTATGAATTTTTAAAAATTAAGCCAGTACCTACTGGCCTTCTGGGGTGCAAGTGAATGAGGCATATGCAGAAATTGTGAGTTGATGCTTCTTAATGTTATTGTGAAATTTGACCTCAATCCTATGTCTAGTTTCCCAGGTATGAATTACTCACAGAATACTCGGTAAGAAAAACTCGAAATTAGGAGTTGTTTCAACAAAGAAAAATATTACTTAGTTAAATTATATCAGTCACAATCATATATTCCAATAAATTCTACAATATTTTGACTTGACATGCACCCACTCATTACATTAAAGTATTACATTAAATCATATTCAATACTCATAAAAAAATTTATAAGTCGTATATAGCTATATTTTCAATGTTTTCGTTTGCAGAAAACTCGATCGTTGTGTTTTGGTCACACTTTATTTCGACCATTAATATATTCATCGCTCAAAAAAGAGCGTTTCTAAAAATTTCACAGGCATATTTCAGCCATGACCTGTTGGAAAAGCCTCACTCAGGTACTTGTATTCAAAATTGTTGAAAATTGTTTAACTTAGGGCTAAAAGTGGCTCGATATTATCTATCAATTGACCCTTAGGTTCAGATTTGGATTTGACTTTCTTTTCTTTGGGAAGCAAAGCTAGTTTCCTCTTGAATTTCGATAATTTTTTTGGTGGAACTGTTGATGTGGTTGAGTCGTTTTCTTCCTTGGTCATATCTAATTGAGCCAAACTTTCGAATATATTGTTAGGTCTCTTTTTTTCTACAACTGGTTGCAGATTACCATGAGTACCATTCTTGTTAGCGTATACAACAATGTATTGACTGTATGATGGAGTGTTAATGTCTGCAAAATCTCTGAAGTTAGCGAATTGTTCATGTTGATAAGGTCTTGGGTTCTGGTTGTAGTAAGAAGGTCTTCCGTGGCCGTTTTGGTAGTATGGGGAATATTCTTGTTCGTAGTTTGAACTCTCAGCTGCTTCGTTCCCTTGATAAAAGGTCCCTCCTCTGATGACACCAAAATTTCCTGAACCTAGTACGTCTAAATTCTCTGACGAAGAATCTCTAGGGGAATCTTTGTAACCAGTGTATTTAGCTGTGTCGAAGTCGAACCTTTGTTGATAAGAACCTTGAGGACGGTGGCTGTAAGCTCCTTCTTGCTGCTGGTAAAAGGGCCTAGAATGACCTGAGGGTGGATTCTCATATGATGGAAATGAGGGGTAGAAGTTAGCCTGGGGTTGATAGTCTTGGTGGTAGTCAGCCAATGGTCTGTTTTCTTCCATGTACATGTCGCTATCGTCTGTGGAAGAGAGAAATAATGTTTGAGAAAAACATATGAAGATGTCAAATTTAAAATAAAATCTTCTACATGTGGTCAAGTTTTTATAATTCATCAAATAATTGGACTACATGAGCGTTTGGGCTCTTACTACAATCTATTATCGAAGTTCTATTATACACATTGGGGTGAATCGATGGCATACTGTCCTACTAGAACATTTGTTAAGAAGCTTAACACTAACAATAAAATAAGATAATTATGCCGTTTGTTTTTCAGATAAGAAATGCCAGGATTGGCAAAGCATGTTCCAATTCTTATAGAAGAGAATCTCAGAGACTGTTCAGAATAAGAAATATAATTGGAGACGATTAAAGTATTACCGAACTCGATCTGTAAGATGCGCTTTAACAACATTGTTCTGCGTTCAGTTTAGTTTCGCAATCATCTAGAGCAATCAACATGACTTATTCTTGGTTTTTTCACCTTGAGATGTTGCAGCAATTGACGACTCATCGAGTTTTCATATTCAATCAATAAGGAATGAAATTTAATTGCATATAGCTCAAGAGTTGATGCATGCGTTTGGTTGAAAATTGGTGGGAAAACCATACGACGTACGTGAAGATACATTCTGTTTCGTTTCGGTTAGACGAAACATAAAACGTAGAGAGAAAAACTGTGTTTAAAAAAATTAATCTGGGCTCTTACTCGATGCATACGCTTTTGGCCAAGTGAAGTGGTGATTGTGTTTTTAGAATACTTCAGGTAATGAATTTGAAATGAGGAAACGCTAGTAGTTGCAACAGATTATAAAGAAAATGGTTTTTGCATGCACAGCTCTATGTGGCATGCTCACGTGTATCCAACCAGAAAATATTTATGGTTGAGTATAAGAAACAAAAAGTAATTCAATCAACTCAAATAAATATCTAACATTTTTATAAAAGCAGAAGTAGCAGGTATACTGGTATGAAGTTAGCGTCAAGATACAAATGTCTCGATAGGTAACATTTGTTGTGAACGAGCCTTTATTTATTTATTTTTTTTGTTTGCTATGCCATCTGAAAAACATTTTTGGTGTTCATCAAGTCATTGAACAGACAACATTATATTTTTTCATCTGGTTAAAGATGTTGAATTTTGCACCAGAAAGTGATGATTTGCAGAAAGCATTAATTTTTTCATCGAATGCTTGTTGAGACATATGGTATTCAGAAGCAACATGCAAAAGATGGTTTCAACAGTTCAGAAACAATGAGAGAAATGAAGAACGTGGAAGATCTCCAAAAAACGTTGAAGACGCCGAATTGCAAAAGATATTGGATGAAGATGACAGTTTTAATCGAAAGCAGATGGCAGAAATGTTAAATATTGCATCACAAACATTTTCTGACCATTTGAAAGCAATGGGAAAGATCCAAAAGTGTGGAAAATGGGTGCCACATGAATTGAATGAAAGGCCGAAAAAACATTTGTGAATTTTTGCTTCAAAGACACGAAAGAAAATCGGTTTTGCATCAGATTGTTACTGCCGATGAAAAATGGATTTGTTTTAAGAATCTTAAACGGAAAAATCCATGGGTTAATCAGAGACAACCATCAATATCGAAGGCAAAACCAGATCGATACGTCAAGAAGACAATGCTGTGTATTTGGTGGGACCAGAAAGGTGTGGTGTACCACGAGCTCCTAAAACCAGGTGAAACCATTAATACTCATCGCTACCGACAATAAATGATCAATTTGAACCATGCATCGATCGAGAAACGACCAGAATGGGCCAAAATACTCAGCAAGTTAATTTTGCTCCATGACAAGCACCTGCAAAGAAAACAAAAGCGGTTCAGGATATCAAAACACTTGGCTGGGAGCTGCTACCCCACCCGCTGAATCCACCAGACTTAGCTCCTTCGGACTAACATTTGTTTTCATTGATGGGACACGCATTGGCTAAGCAGCACTTTGCTTCCTACGAGGAGGTCGATCGCCTATCTTTGAGTTGATTAATAACTCCAAAAATATCCTCAGGATCAGATCGAAACTTGAACATCGATTGAAAAGAATGGAAGGAAGGCGCCTGGAAAATTTCATGAAAATCGTCGTCCTAGAAATTCGCCTAATTTCCTTTTCAAATATTTGATTATTTATATGATATCAGTCAGATCTCAACGAAAATTGCTGCATATATGGAGGTCTTAAATCACCTTGTATTATATTCAGGAAAGTGGATGAAAATACCTGATGAATCGAATAATAAAACTATTCATAAAGAAAATCACAAGTAAAACAAGGCACGCTTTCAAGCAGCCGTGGGTGTCACAGAGAGAAAGTGTTGCAACTTGTACGATAAAAATAACATCCTTTGTTTATGTGCAAATTCTGTTGTTAACACGTTTTACTTAAGGTTCAATATGTTCACATCATATGCTATGTTGATAAATTAGCGACTCATGCCTTGATTATATTGCAAGACCAACTTTAAATGGTAACTATCATCTTTTAATGATTGCTGTAACCTCACGATGATTGCAATGTTTTATCAGCGATGAAAATTGTTCTAGATGGATCATTATGATCGAGTTAATGATATGTCATATTTGTTAATTGGTAGTTCATAATCGAGATCACATTTTATTTACTTAATTTCATTAAATTGATTCGCGGCTTACTTTACAGCATGCGGTGAAGCAGACATTAAAGGATATAAAACCTATTGTAATTTAACTGATAGTGAAAATATTTGCAAGGGGCACTTCCAAAATCTATTCATTTTTCAAAGAAGGCTATCTCATCCTAACTACAAAACCTCTTTTCGGTTTTCAACGTTTCAACAGACATCTTCTGTCGTTTTGAAAAATTAACTCTGGAAGGAGCTGAAAAGATCAGAATATTTTTAAATTTTCACGATTGAGTGTCAAATTGACAGAACTACGTTAACTCATAATGCTCGTTCATTCACATTTTCAAGGGGCGTTTTGTTTCTTTGATATAAGATCTTCCGCATTCACCTCTTGAAAGTTAGAATGAAAGAACATCAGAAGATCTCTCAAGTGTAAGACACCAATAGACCCAAGTTGGTCCAACATGCTGTGGATGAAAATCACCTGATATATATTCTTTTGAACTTTTGGCTTACAATATTTAGTTAGCAAACAATATAGCATATAGATAAGGGGTTAGTGACGGGGTGTCATACAATTTGGCGTATTACTAAGGAAAAAACCTCAGTGAAAAAAAACCCTGGCTCCCCGCCTGAGTGTGAAAGTACAAAATTAAGCTGAAATATATTTGAGAGAATTCTTTCTTCAAGTATCGCATTGATGGAGACAGAGACTTCTTCAAGTTGGCCACATCGCATCTGGAAATAAAAAGTCAAAAGCAGAAAAAAGAACTGAATAACAAAAGTACGTATCATATTCGTTTGAAATTTATAACCCATTCTAAGGAAGAATCGGAAACATCATGAATAGCCCTAAAATCATCTTGAAATTTATATATGGGACAACTATTGTTGAGATGAGGTATTGTTTCTTCTGCTTCTCCACATTCACAACTTGCGCTAGGAACTGAGTTCCATCTGCATAGCATGCTATTGGTACGACCATGACCTGTTCTCACACGATTAAGAACTGTCCAAATTTTTCTTGGAAAATCAAAACCAGGAATTTTTTCAGAAGGATCAGAAACGAGATACTTATTGAACATTTCGTAAGAGTTCCACTCAGTCTTCCATAATTCTTTATCACTTATGTTCATATTGAAGAACACATTATGCCATAATGGTTTATGTGACTCCAATCTGGGAATTCTATTTTGAGGAATATATGAAATATTTGGGAATAAATTGGGAGAAGATCGATGTTTGTTCCAAGAATTCAGAGTTGCAGTCTGTCTGCGAATATGGAGAAGGACAATGTTAGACAAAACTGATAACTAATGAACCAGTGTTGATCTTATGGTGCCAGTAATTATTCTCGTAGATGTATTCAATTGTGCATCGATTTTTTGTGTATGTTCACAATTCAACCAAACAGAGCAACAATACTCAGCTGCAGAAATGGCTAGAGATACTATGCGAAGAGTGGAAGCATCTGCACCTCAAGATGATTCAGCTAATTTCTGAAGAATATCATTCCTAGTTTTCAGTTTTAGGCTCATATCATCTAAATGAGCCTCGTAATTGAGGGATGAATCTAATTTAACACTTAAGTATTTTGAATAGAAATTATGTTTGATAGAAGAATCATTGAAAGTTACAGCTAATTTCTTATATTTTTCATGATTATTCAGGTGGAAACAAGATACGTCTGCTTTGTTGGGGTTTGTACATAATCGCCACTCAATAAAATAGTTCTTTAAAATTTCCAAATCAGATGACAGTATGTTTTCCAGAGTACGGAAATCCGAATGTTAGTAAGCAATAGCAATATCGTCGGCATAAACAAAATGAAATAAAATGATAAAAACCAAAGGAGAGAAGACTTCCAAAAAAAAATCAATAATATAAGTGCTCCATCAATTGAGTTTCCGGAAGTTTGAAAGCCAATTTTTCGAAGTAACTCGAAGAAGTCTTCAAACCACAGATAAGCACCAAGTTGATCTACTTTTTGTAGTTCTGTCACTTTGACACTGAACAGTGAAAATCGAAAAATTTTCTGATCTTGTAATTATTTTCAAATGCTAATTTTTTACCTTGAAATCGACAACCAACAACCTTTGAAAGAAGAATCCGATTATTCGTGAAATTTCTTTACGTGTATCAACTGTAGAGGAATACACCTAAGATGTGAGATGACCCCACAGGTAAAAAACCTGTTGGTTGGGTCAATAGACTAGCCAATAGGATCTCCTTTGCTTATTCAACCGTTTCGGTGGGGCACCATCATGCAAATGATACATTCCTTGGCGGGTTGGAATTGGCGAAAGCTTTATGAAATCCAGAAAACTATCCTTGAGGATTAGTAAATAAAGTTCACCACTCAACCGTGCCGATAATACTCATGGTTCTATCAAAAATTTGCCAATAATTCCTACCTAAATATCAAATTACTTGAATTGAAGAACACTGCGCACATTCTGAAAATATCAATTTTAATGAAAGTTAACTCTACATTGACTTTATAACTTATTTTTTATGTTCTCTCGAATAGATTTTGAACGAAACAAGACACATTGAATGGAAGAAAAATTCACCGAATCTTATTTGAAAGAAGAGAAATAAACATTTTTCAAAATACTGGAATGCTGATAATTGATTCAATACTTGGTATTTCCACCCCTTGCGTTAATTACAGCTCGGCAATGACGATTCATACTCAAAAGGAGTGATCTTAAAATTTTCTGATCTAATCCTTCCCAGATTTCTCTGAGTTGGATTCCTAAGTCATTAAGAGTAGTTGAACTTCTCAGCCTTCTATAGAGGTTGTCCCAAACCTGTTCAATCGGATTGAGATCTGGACTTCTTCCTGGCCATTCCATTCGAGAGGATTCAAGCTCGTCAAAGTACTCCTGAACGATGCGCCGGATGGGGTCTTGCATTATCGTCCATAAAAATGAAATTTTCACCAATGTATGGGGTAATTGGCACTACATGCTCTTCAAGAATGTTTCTTATATACCAATCAGCATTCGTAGCTCCATTATCAATTACCACTAGGTCTGTGCTAGCAGTCAAAGATATTCCACTCTATACCATAATCCATCCCGAAACCAGTAGTATTCAGGAAATTGCACTGAGCATATCTTTCATGTCGACGTCTGTATACAAGGGAACGTCGATCACAATGGTAGAAGCAGAATCTAGAGTCATCTGTGAAGAGAACTCTTTCCCAATCAGCCTCTTCCCAATGGATATGCTCTCTTGCAAAATCCAAACGCGCCCTTCGATGGGCTGGGATAAGAACGGGGCCTCTCGCCGCGACACGAGGCGTTAAATCAAATTCTCTGAGGCGATTTCTTATTGTCCGAGTGCTAATTTGCACCCCATGAGTTTGCTCAAGTTGATTTTGAAGGAGGCGAGCGGTTGCAAACCGTCTCAACGAAGAAACTCTCAAGTAACGTTCTTGAATGGCAGTTGTTACCCATGGTCTACCGTGTTCTGGTCTTCCGACATTCATACCTGTCTCCCCGAGTCGCTGCAACATTCTGGACACACTTGTATGGGAAACTCCAAACCTTTCTGTAATTCTTGTGTATTTCCACCCTCCTTCTCGCAAAACTACCGCTTGGGCACATTCCTCTTGGGTCAAATTGCGTGTTTCGCGTTGCATAGCGATCGAGTGTAAAAAATCAAACGAAAGAAAAACTATTGATCACTAGAATTGATCGAGAACAACTGATTTCAGAATGGAGCCAATACATTCAAAGTCTTATAATCTCATCTTTTTTTATTCTTGCTGGGAAAAATCATCTGTATTGAAGAAAAACGTTGATAGTGGATGAAGTATGCATGCGTAATTCTGATAAAAATAATTATCATTTGGAACACCTTCAATTGTAGAATAAATTTGCGATTTCCATAATGTGCGTCAATTTTTTTACGCAGTGTAAATGGACAGTAGCAAGAGGGCCATACATGCGAGTTATGTGAATTTATAATACCATCTTTGGTTAACCCTGCTTCATCAGCAAAAAGATTAGTGCTTATACGTTTGGATTTATGTGTGGCTATTTATCAGCCAGTTTTCAAATTCTACGGCGAAAATCTGCAGGAAGTAGTTGATTTACTTTCTCTAGATGATAGTGGTATAACAACTGTTCTTGAAGTACCTCATGAATTGTCATTTAGGCCATATTAAGCTGCAAGAGTAATCTTCTAATGCTCAAGAAGCCGTAGCAGCTACAGTACCCAAAATATCTTCCGCCAATTACACCGTACGCCTTGATAGTCTTGATGACTGCCATCTCGATATTCCGTCAATCATTAGATTGCGATGTTCTGAAGAAGTTAACGAATTAAAACTTTGTTGGGCAAGTTTGTATCCTACCCATTCATCTATAAATGAAAGTGCCGAATAACAATTGTACCAAGTGGGTAGGTAATTCATTTCAACAACTGATTACCTATGGAAGCCTCCAACAATTACTTTTCTTGCAGCTCCCAACAAGAGATCACGATAAGCATTCAAATTATTCTCGTTCAAACAACTAACTGCCTTTCTGATACCAATCATAAGAACATTGTGTTGGTCGTTATGCTCAATACGCAGATCATTAATTAAATTTTATGTCAGTCACAGACCGGCTGCAAGATGTGGAGAACCTCATTAGTCGATTTCTTCTTATTTTCTCAATGCAAGAAATCGTGACAATGATGGGACGAAATGGTCCCAAGATGGATAAATCCTTTCACTATGGTAATAACGAAGGTGCAAGAGGTATAATTTGCCATTCGAACGCGAGTACGATGTTTAAAAATTTTTCTTATTCGTTTGTTATTGTCAATACAGATGACTTATTATTTCACTTCGAAAAGAGTTCAAAAGCTTTTGAGGGCATGTTTCGAAGTATTTTTCCATACTGTAAGGCAGTGTAATACACAAACAACCTCTACCCAGGGGCCCAACCTTTAACACAAGGAAGAAAACTGCAGTAACAGATCTAGCACCTCCTTGATCGATCATAATATTTACCAATCACTTCCTGCAGAAAGAGAAACCTGAAAACATGTTCTATCGAAGAATTCTGAAGAGGCAGCCTCGAAAAAACGCATTTCTCTCTCTTTCTGTACGTCGTTGCTCGTCTATAATATGTATCTTATCGTCCGCCACGACCTTAGACACAATGCCTTATTAAGCAACTTGAATATTAAGAGATTTATCAGAATGACAACACAAGCTTTCTTTTTTGGCGAGGATGGATACGCGTAACTCTCACTTGTGGGACAGGCAGAGATTACTTGATATTAGAGATTGAGAATAAAGCGATCAGAATATTGATGAAATACGAATAACTTCATTATATTACTTTTTCGTTTGAATTTTGAAGAACTTCCAATACATGTGTACAGAGTGCTCCGACTTGGACACTTTTAATAGGATACTCCAATTCCTAGAGTTAGAGAAGAACTAGCTTGCAATGTCGATAAACTTGTATTTTTCTTATATTTATATATTTCCTCAATAATCGTGTTTACGATGAAATTCTCTTTTTAAATATACAATTTTGTTGTGCTTGACAAACCGAAAGATGTATCTCATAGATGTTGCCTCCCTATACGTTCATTGATTGTTTATTTCGATGTTCTTTCACATAATTAGTATAACGAGGCTGAATTCATCAGCTGTCAATTTTTCATAGCCTGAAGAAGATGATAAAATTCATCGAAACGTCGCTTTTTCCATATTCAGCTGCGTGAAAAAGTTATAACCATTTTAAATTTTCACATTGGGCAAATACCCCTCTGTAGTCCGGTTTAGTTTTAATGGAAATTACCTTCCACAGCACTATTGAATCTGAATTATTTAAAAACTTTTTTTCTGAGAGAAATCTTATCATGTTGGTTTGGTTTGTTCGTTGGTGATTTTGCGCTTTAGCGGAGTGGCGTATTTGTTTGGAAAAACGACGTGGGATTGGTGGGTTAACCTATGTTTGTCACGAGGTATTTAAGATTTTTGTTCGTATTTTTAGCATCATTCTGCTTCGAATTGGGAATTATTATTGTACCGTTGCGAGGTACCGCAGATTCTGAACTGTCTTTGAAGTCTTCGAGCTGTTTGTATAGGCTGTCTTTGAATTACTGCCGTAGGAGCTGTCTTTGGTAACCTCCACCAGATTTCACCATCTAAGATACCACACCTGTCGTCTACCCAGGGTGCATTACTGTGAGAAATTGTACTACGTTGGCCCAGGAATATATTTGAGCCCAGTTTCCATCTACGAGACTGTGAGAGTAATTATGGGTTAAGAAACTATATCCTTTTGTACTTCAGTCAAGCCACGACCTAGACTGTTATAGAAGGTTAGTCTGTAGAATTTAGTTAAGATTGATTAGTATCAAAGAGGCCCAATTCAGTGCATACTGTTTAGTACATAAAATCAGACCTATCGAGAAGGTCGATTAGTTATAAGTAAAGAGCTATTTGTAACGATTACCATCGAGGCTCTAAGTATATACCTTGGGGTGATATTACTGTTTGTTTAGTAAGAGATAAAGCATTATATCGAATATTCGGGTTGTGAAGTAAGAACTAGTTAGTGATCTACCTTCTGTAAGATATATCCTCGTTTGAGGGACCTTGTGTATTTCATTTGGGCTCATTATATCATTAAATAATTGCTCTATATTCTTTCTAACAGCCACTACCTCCCTCTTGTGTGATCGGGCTCGTTTGACATCCTGATAGTGTGTTCGTTATTTTCTCTCTTTTGCGACCCTGAGATCTTTAGTGTACTTTCCTCTTTTTTTTTTTTGTATTATCATAAAAGAGAGTGGCGCCCCTTTATAAGTAGTCTCAGCTCTAGAGCTAGCCGAGGAGGTACTTTGTGCACTCTCTGGAGCCGAGTGGGTTTTGTGACAACACACTTGTATGGGAAACTCCAAACCTTTCTGCAACTACCGCTTGGGCACATTCCTCTTGGGTCAAATTGCGTGTTTCGCGTTGCATAGCGATCGAGTGTAAAAAATCAAACGAAAGAAAAACTATTGATCACTAGAATTGATCGAGAACAACTGATTTCAGAATGGAGCCAACACATTCAAAGTCTTATAATCTCATTTTTTTTTATTCTTGCTGGAAAAAATCATCTGTATTGAAGAAAAACGTTGATAGTGGATGAAATATGCATGCGTAATTCTGATAAAAATAATTATCATTTAGAACACCTTCAATTGTAGAATAAATTTGCGATTTCCATAATGTGCGTCAAATTTTTTGCGCAGTGTAAATGGACAGTAGCATGAGGGCCATACATGCGAGTTATGTGAATTTATAATACCAACTTTGGTTAACCCTGCTTCATCAGCAAAAAGATTAGTGCTTATAAGTTTGGATTTATGTGTGGCTATTTATCAGCCAGTTTTCAAAGAGGATTCTACGGCGAAAATCTGCAGGAAGTAGTTGATTTACTTTCTCTAGATGATAGTGGTATAACAACTGTTCTTGAAGTACCTCATGAATTGTCATTTAGGCCATATTAAGCTGCAAGAGTAATCTTCTAATGCTCAAGAAGCCGTAGCAGCTACAGTACCCAAAATATCTTCCGCCAATTACACCGTACGCCTTGATAGTCTTGATGACTGCCATCTCGATATTCCGTCAATCATTAGATTGCGATGTTCTGAAAGAAGTTAACGAATTAAAACTTTGTTGGGCAAGTTTGTATCCTACCCATTCATCTATAAATGAAAGTGCCGAATAACAATTGTACCAAGTGGGTAGGTAATTCATTTCAACAACTGATTACCTATGGAAGCCTCCAGCAATTACTTTTCTTGCAGCTCCCAACAAGAGATCGCGATAAGCATTCAAATTATTCTCGTTCAAACAACTAACTGCCTTTCTGATACCAATCATAAGAACATTGTGTTGGTCGTTATGCTCAATACGCAGATCATTAATTAAATTTTATGTCAGTCACAGACCGGCTGCAAGATGTGGAGAACCTCATTAGTCGATTTCTTCTTATTTTCTCAATGCAAGAAATCGTGACAATGATGGGACGAAATGGTCCCAAGATGGATAAATCCTTTCACTATGGTAATAACGAAGGTGCAAGAGGTATAATTTGCCATTCGAACGCGAGTACGATGTTTAAAAATTTTTTTATTCGTTTGTTATTGTCAATACAGATGACTTATTATTTCACTTCGAAAAGAGTTCAAAAGCTTTTGAGGGCATGTTTCGAAGTATTTTTCCATACTGTAAGGCAGTGTAATACACAAACAACCTCTACCCAGGGGCCCAACCTTTAACACAAGGAAGAAAACTGCAGTAACAGATCTAGCACCTCCTTGATCGATCATAATATTTACCAATCACTTCCTGCAGAAAGAGAAACCTGAAAACATGTTCTATCGAAGAATTCTGAAGAGGCAGCCTCGAAAAAACGCATTTCTCTCTCTTTCTGTACGTCGTTGCTCCTCTATAATATGTATCTTATCGTCCGTCACGACCTTAGACACAATGCCTTATTAAGCAACTTGAATATTAAGAGATTTATCAGAATGACAACACAAGCTTTCTTTTTTGGCGAGGATGGATACGCGTAACTCTCACTTGTGGGACAGGCAGAGATTACTTGATATTAGAGATTGAGAATAAAGCAATCAGAATATTGATGAAATAGGATTAACTTTATTATATTACTTTTTCGTTTGAATTTTGAAGAACTTCCAATAAATGTGTACAGAGTGCTCCGACTTGGACACTTTTAATAGGATACTCCAATTCCTAGAGTTAGAGAAGAACTAGCTTGCAACGTCGACAAACTTGTATTTTTCTTATATTTATATATTTTTTCAATAATCGTGTTTACGATGAAATTCTCTTTTTAAATATACAATTTTGTTGTGCTTGACAAACCGAAGGATGTATGTCATAGATGTTGCCTCCCTATACATTCATTGATTGTTTACTTCGATGTTCTTTCACATAATTAGTATAACGTGGCTGAATTCATCAGCTGTCAATTGTTCATAGCCTGAAGAAGATGATAAAATTCATCGAAACGTCGCTTTTTCCATATTCAGCTGCGTGAAAAAGTTATAACCATTTTAAGTTTTCACATTGGGCAAATACCCCTCTGTAGTCCAGTTTAGTTTTAATGGAAATTACCTTCCACAGCACTATTGAATCTGAATTATTTAAAAACTTTTTTCCCTTTAAGAAATGATTCACAACTTGTGTTTCATCAGATGATTTAATGGATTTAATTCCTTTCAACTTCAAATATCTCAATAATGGTGAAATTTAGGAAAAAAGATGAAGAATGATTGTGTCTGCAAAAAAGACTAATGATTCTAGAAAGAACAAGATACGGACCTTTAGTTCAAGTGATATTTGTTTTTCATGCAATTTAACCAATCTGTATAGTAGTAGTGAGAAACCCTCAAGAAATGGAATAAATCCATTGATGCCAAAATATGCATGACTGTTATCAAAAACCTTCTACAAGAGATCATTTCAATTGATGTTGTCGTTTGAACATTACAGGTGAAAATGCAGTTTTTTAATGAAATGTCAACACTATATCTGTCAAGACTCAACCTGTATATAATAGTTGTTACTTCTTTTTAAGAACATACATTTTATGGATGTTTTAGAATTATTTCAGATGTATCTTCAAAATTTGGGTTGCCACGCCTAAAAACGAAAAGAAATATTATAGTTTTACATAACAGGAGTTAATAACAAAAATTTCTGCTGTAATAACTCATTAATTTAACCAGAAAATATATTGACAAAAACAGAAACATTTTTAATTTTATCATTAGGTGTTCGAATTGAGAACAATTTAAATAAAAACATAATTGATATTGCTTCCTAATATTATAAACAGCATTTATCAATTCTATCACAGGTATCAAACGAAAAGTATATCGCACTGCTGCTTCTCGGGAATCAGGATGCGATATATATGCGAGGTCTTTTACTCTTCGCTGGAGGTAAAAATCTAGGGGTGTAAGATCTGGGGATCTTGCCGCCCAATGAACAGGACCCCGGCTGCCAAGCCAAGTATTGTCGGTTTTGAAAACACCGTCATGCTGTGTGCGTTATGATAATTTTTAAAGACTCTGGAAAAATTCTGATGATATCGGAAGTGTTTTTAGAGCCAATATCATCCCAATAATCATAAATTGATTTATTAACTACAGTTTCTACTCTGTCGTCTTTTCATATTTCGGTAAGGACTTACCCTCGATTTTAGTGCGTGTATTTTGCAAGATAAATGTTTCTTTTGAAAGTTATTCACTAAAAAATTTTCGTTCTTTGAAAATTATTGTTTATTAGGTATACGGGTATAAAATGAGCGCTTTTTTGTAAAAATAAAACACTGATTATCAAGGGAAATTGAAAAACAATTAATTCAAAGTATTGGTCATTGTTTTCTACAGATTTTGGCCAACTTTCTGGCAGTTTGTGGATATCACGCCAATAAAAGCTTATTATAACCGGTTATTATAAATCCATTTTTCATCGCCAGTAACAATCCGATGCAAAACCTATTTTTTTTCGTATCTTTGAAGCAAATTTTAATTTTAAGTCTTTCATTCGATTCATGTGGCACCCATTTTCCACACTTTGGGATCTTTCTTATAGCTTTTAAATGGTCAGAAATCGTTTGTTGTGCAACATTTAACATTTCTGCCATTTGCTTTTGTTTCAAAATGTCATCTCCATCTAATATCGTTGGCAATTCGGCGTCTTCAAACTTTTTTGGTGGTATTCCACGTTCATTTCTCACATCAAAGTCATTATTTCCGAACCGTTGAATCCATCCTTTGCATGTTACTTCTGATAGAGGATGATCATTCTATGCCTCGACAAGCATTCGATGCGACTCTGGCGCTTTTCTTCAAATGAAAACAAAAAATTAATGCTTTCCGCAAATCATCACTTTCTGGTACAAAATTCTACATTTTTAACACAATGCAAAAATATGATGTTGTCTGTTTAATGACTTGATGTATACTAAATATGTTTCACAGATGTCATAGTAAACAAACAAAAAAAATAAATAAAGGGTCGTTCACAACAAATGTTGTCTAATGAGACATTTGTATCTTGATGCTCACTTCACACCGGTATACCTGTTTGTGTTCAATGTTTATTTCGGCTTTAAAATGGCTCGGACATGTAGCAGAAACGTCTTCGTATGAAATAAAAATTGAAGAGATGCGAGATTGAATCATTCTCTTCATCTACACTCAATAACTCAAGAAATATCATACACTGAAACAGTATCGGTTTGGATTTTGAGTTTCCACTCTAATATCCAAAGTCCAATTGTAGGAATTGTATCTATTAGATGCTATTAGGGCTGCTACTAGATGTTTTATCCGTTCATATGATATTCTGTTCATATTTTTGGATTTCCTATTGGCAATTCAAGCCGGAATTGTTGGTCATTTGGTAGTAACTTATGAATTTTTCTTATTCTATACGGTTTGGATATATATGGTTTTTAGAATTCGCAATGTGATAGTCTTCAGAATACCTATATTCAACTGCAACTGAAGATACTGTGCGTAGAATGAAAGCATCAGCCGATCATTTTTCCTCTGCTTTTTTTTCAATAAAATAAGTGTTATATCACAACCTTCCCCAACTATGGATGATGATTTCCCTTTGAATGGGTTCCATAGCAGACTTCAAACATCAGAAGATCTGAAAAATCATCACTTGATTCAAAGAATCCTCCTTGCAGGTTGGCGACAAATTTTGTGTATTAGATTTGAATAAAGACGGTATTTCTAAGCATAAGAGTGATTATATTTCTAAACTAGCAAAGGACTATGGTGCTGAGATTAGTCTCCTTCAAGAGACACATACGGAAACTAAAAAAAATCTTCGTGAAAGAGGAACCATAAAAGGTTTTGTATTCATTGATTATCTCCTTAGTAAAATTTACTGTTTAGCTTGTTATGTTAAAAAATCCTTGATTCACAATATCGAGTTAATCATACGTCGAATTGTATGACACCCCGTCACTAACCCCTGATCTATACGCTTTATTGTTTGCTAACTAAATATTGTAAGCCAAAAGTTCAATAGAATAAGCACCTAAGGATGATCCAGCTATAATAAAAGAGTATTTCGAGATTCTTATCGAATAAATCAATCCGGCTCTCAAATCGTTCCTATTTTCTTCAATATCTCAACTTATCTCTGAATATTCTATGCAGTTTTTGTTTTTTGAACGATTGTCTATATCTACTGAACGCACTTTTACCGGAAATCCGTCTTAAAAAGCTAATCAAGATCATTATCTAATAAGCGGATATTGTAGGAATGATTTATGTGTGAGATCAAGTAGATTGTGTGATATTTATTACGTTCTAATTGAACGGTTACAATATAACTGTCTCTCGGAAAAATTTATTCGATAGATCTCAGATGGGAGATTATTTTTATCTTCGCTCTTCTTGGATTTCTTATTGTTAGTTCCCTCACAAAGAACCTACTCCACTCTGGGCGAGATATTGAGTTATCTTCTCAATCCAAGCGAATTTAGATGCATGACGTAGTTACTCACTCTGTAGATGAACTCAGAACTCAACTCCACAGAATAAAGAGAGTTCGATTTCGAAATCGGCCAATGAATCCTTCTAGTTCTTCTTCACAGAACAGACAAATCTATTTGGTAAAATCTTCACAGAAAAAAAAAAAAGGACAGTGTTTCGAAAACATTTTAACACAAAGATTGTTTTATATATTCTTTTGAACTTTTGGCTTTCTAAAACAAATTTAAACAAGGGTTAGTGACGGAGTGAGATACGATTCGGTGTATGACATGAAAACCTAGGGAAAAAAACTCCAAGAACAGAACCCTGGCTCCCCGCATAATTGTTGTTGTGTGTACAAAAATAAGCTTAAATATATTTGAGGGACTTCTTTCTTCAAGAGTGGTGTTCTA
The DNA here is from genome assembly GCA_030674115.1 of Micraspis discolor. Classification (NCBI taxonomy): domain Eukaryota; kingdom Metazoa; phylum Arthropoda; class Insecta; order Coleoptera; family Coccinellidae; genus Micraspis; species Micraspis discolor. Next base: position 1,157,804 of record JARTUT010002184.1, on the reverse strand, counting down.
TTAATAAACACAGAGGATTCTCCAAGTTCCCACATCGAATCTAAAAATACAAAGACAGAAGGAGAAAAAAAAACTGAATACAAAATTTACGTTTCAAATTTGTTTGAAATTAGTAAACCATTCCAAGAAAGAATCGGAAACATCATTATTAGCTCTAAAACCATCTTGAAATATATACATACAATGTGCGGTACAGTTTATGCAACATTTGTCTGGTGGGAACTTGCTTATTTGGAAAGCGCTGGCGAAATTCTTCGAAAATTTGAGCATAATCTCTGTCAAGTACTGCAAACGTACACAACAACACTACTACACGTGGACAACTATCTAGCTACGTTTCAGCTGCCTCCTTCCGCCCTGGCCGAGAATACGTGCATGCGTGAATACCAGACAGTGTTAACTGACTTTAGCTGCACTCTGTATATGGGACAATTATTGATGAGATGAGGTATTGTTTCTTCTGTATATCCACATTCACAGCTTGTGCTTGAAACTGAATTCCATCTGAATAGCATGATCTGATCTCAAACGTTTAAGAACTGTCCGTATTTTTCTTGGAAGTCCAAAATCCGAAATTTTTTCAGAAGGATCAGATATAAGATTAATATTGAAGATATATAACATAAGAGTTCCACTCAATCTTCCATAATTCTTTATCGCTTATGTTCATATTGAAGAATGTAATATACCAGAATGGTTTACGTGACTCAAATTTTGGAATTTCATTTTGTAGAATGTATGAAATAATTGGAAATAAATTAGGAAAAGAATGATATTTGCTTCAAGAATTCAGAGCTGCAGTCTGTCTTCGAATATGGGGAGGGACAATGTTAGACAAAACAGGTAATCAATGAACCAGTGTATATCTTATGATGCCAGTAATTATTCTCATGGATGTATTCAATTGGGCATCGATTTTTTGTGTATGTGCACTATTAAACCAAACAGAACAACAATACTCAGCTGCAGAAAAGACTAAAACTAGAGATGCTCTGCGAAAAGTGGAAGCATCAGCACCCCAAGATGAAGAATATTATTCTTAGTTTTCAGTTTTAGGCTCAGATCACCTTGTAATTTAGAGATAAATCTAATTTAACTCCTGAATATTTAGGATAGTAATTATGTTCGATAGGAAAATCATTGAAAGTTTCAGCTAATTTCTCATTTCTCATGATTATTCAGATGGAAACAAGATACCCCTGTTGTGTTGGGATTACGACATAATCTCCACTCAATAAAATAATCCTTTTAAATCTCCAAAATAGATGATAGTATGTTCTCCAGAGTATGGAAATCTGAATGGTGGTAAGCAATAGGAAATTAAAGATAAAACACAGCAATGAAATTAGAAACACTCATACTGTCTTCAAAGTTCCACATGACGCTGAAATATTAAAACTCAATTGAGAATGCAAGTGAAATCTCTGCAAAGCTATTGGTGAAGAGATAAAAGGACGAAACGCAAAAAAATCATAAATTCGAAGAACCTGGTCAATAATGAAGAAAAAATGAAAAATGCAAAACAACTGAGTAACACGTACACAAATGCAGATTCCTTCCAATTTTCTACAGTAGTTATACGCACTCGGACTTAATATGCCATAATTAAAATGTGGTTATTTGAATTTGTGATGTTTTATCGATGTTGAAGGCATTTTCTTAGAGAAAATTCAGGACAACATAAATCTTCCCAGTATCTGAAGAGGGGAGGTCAAAGGTTGGATGTCATAACTATGAAATCTCTCGATAAATACTGGTTTGATATCGTTTCTCTGAATACATTATAATTATTATTATCACCAATTACCAGTCACTGCATTGATGTGTTTCGTGATTGCGATATTTCCCAATATAATAATAATTAAATTTGATCGAATACGCTAGTTTATGTAATACACCCATATTGGATGAGATGTAATGGCATCAGAAATGCAAATGTAGAAACTAAAGATCCCAGAATGCGGAAACACAGTTTTACTATGCGGAATGATTTCACATCTTACTTTACCCGCATCAAATGTGATGCATTCAAAACAATCTATTACGCACGTCCTGAAAGAGCATTTAAATGATTTAATGGATCGTTTAGATCCTTTCGATGTTTTCCGCTCGAATAACTATTTATTGAACTATTCTCACGATATCTAAATGCCCATCTAATTTATGTATTTCTCATAATTTTTCAGATGCTAGATAGAGGTCATTTTATAGAGTGTTAGAAATGTTAGTGTGGTGCCCACCAATCCATCGTGAATGGATGGATTGAATTCAATTCCTTGAAGTTTCGTGTTCGACATTCCGAATGTTATCATGACTTGAGCTTCATGGAAAAATGATTAGTTTCAATTCATTGTACATTTTAGAATTTTTTTCTGAACTCATTCAAAATTCTGTAGCAAGTTGTTTATTTCATGATCATTTTTCGACATTGAAAAAGTTGTCTACTCAACGTTGAATAGGCACAAAAAATATTAACTCTTAATTTACGTCCCATAAAACACTCTTAAAAACATAGAATGGATATGAATCTAAATCATGTCTAGAAAATGACATATTGTGTATGCTTTTTATTAGACTAAGATGTTTTTAGATCACAATAGACGTTTACTTTATGTGAATTAGACGATTGTGTGTTGCTTGGGAGTAACAGTAGTTGATCAAATATTTGCAATTCTTTTATTCCTGTTGGTTCTGCAAATTCCAAGAAAATTTAAATTTTGAATATGCAATTCAATATCTTTATCTATCAAACTTAGACTAGGTTAGATCTTTGAAATAAATATTCCTCTGATCATTAGGTAATCTATGCCAACTTCCATAATACTTCAATAAAGGGGTTCACCAAATTAATAACTTTTATTGGTGGTGCATCTGAGATAGTGTTATTCCATAATTTCTGATATTTTAAGGACTAATCTAAAATTCCATAAACACTTATTTTGTTTCACTCATTTAAGTCTCACCATCATATAAGATTTTCTTTTATACTCAAGTGTCTAAGCTGTTTCTATCATATTTTATATATTTCTATCCGCTAAAATGTCCCATTATACTTCAATTGAATGATAGATGACTGTTTGGTCTCTCCATCAAGTTTTACAAAAACAAGGATTAATATTGTCTCTAATATTTGTAAAAATGAAGGTCATTATAACTAACTCTATTATACTATCTAAGGTTTCTAAAAAATGAACCTACAAGGATAAATATGACTTCTAATATTCTGTAAAACTGAAGGTAATATTTCATTATTTACATTCAACTTCCTTACATATTAAATGAACTCTTAAATCATACAAATCCTCAATATGCATGAAAAAATCCATTTACCTGGATTTGAAGTTACTCACATATCTACTTTTCATAATTTATAGTCCTTGGATTTGCAGATAATCATTCATTCAGGTTATTTCAGTTGTCATTACAGAAGGAAACATAGCAAGGACCCTGTGAAATTAATTGTGATCTTAAAAAGGAAAAATCTTTTTGCCATTAGACTCATTGGTTTCAGGCTAAGAATTCTGCCTTTGGCAGTTTACGTCATCACATTCTTCCCATAATCAAGTAAAACAGGTGCTCAAAGATTCCATCGCTTTGCAATTTTTTCAGACTGTTACACACATTTCATTATATACTCTTTCTGAAGTCACTAATTATGTTTCACTCATGATTCTCACTATCACTTAAGATTTCCCCTTATTATTTCGATAATCTACATGCACAAAAAATTACTATGTGTCCTTATCTATACTCTAAATGGCATCTTCAATCCTACAAAGCTTTACTATATATGAAAAAAAAAAATTAGCGTGGATAGCATATACTTTTCATATATAATACCCTTGATAATTAAAAGATCTTGCAACGATACAAGCTAAAATTTTGTCACAATCAAGTTACATGCTAATTCAACATCTGCAGATACTTTCCTGTTTATAGAATAAAATAGTTATTTAAACTCAAGTGTTCAAATAATTATTATCTATATAATAATTTATAATATTACAATTCAACTCCAGAAAATATTATCTTCACAATTTTTACTTCATATCTTACAGGTTTTCATCCTAATCAAAGTAAGATAATCTAATTTTCTATTGATGTATCACAACCATTGTTTTTTTTGCATCCACTTCCATTATTATAATATATAATTATAATATAAATAAATAAATAAAATTCATGTCATGGGATGAAGATAATCTGAAATAATTTCAAATTAATGAAATGGCAATATCCTGGAGCCTACTTATAATTACTGAAGGTATGGTAAGTTTCCTTGAAAGCCACGAAGGATCATTTCTCCTTAAGAGTCACAACAAAAAGACAGTTCTTCAATTCCTTTGGTCTAAAACATACATTTTGAATATGTTAGCATTAGATAAAAATAAAGCTTACCTGTCCCTCATGCATGCCAGAACAACTGATGAAAATAATCATATTATTCCGTACATTCAAAAACTATTCAATTCTTTTCCTTAAGAAATCGATTTTATAGAATCTGTCAAAAGCGATCATTGTTATGATACTGATGACAGTGATGACAGATCACGCCATAGAAGAGAGTAATTATCTACATCCCTTGCTATAAGTGAGGCGAATTTAAGAGAATATACGGTTAAGTTTGGGCAAGTCGCGTTCCGTGTGAATATACAGGGGGTAGGAAGAATATTTTTGTTTTTTTTGCTGGCAATTAGAATTTTCTATCTGAGAAACGGGTTTTCTCGAAAAATGCTCTGTTTATTATCACGAATTTCTATTCTTACTCCTCCAAATGGCAGATTTTATGGTAAAGTTACGGAAGGCCTTAGTGATTAAAACGTAGTTAAAATTATTTCTTTCACTCGCTTCTTAGAAATGTTGTGGCAAATTGAAATACCAACTTTTTTTAGGAACACAGTGATTCATTGTTTTTCTGTACAAATTGCTGAACTCTTGCTATCGCTCAATTTTCTTCAGCAAGGAAATATTGCTGTCTAAATTTTTCATTACTCTAAAGAGTATTTGTTGAATTATTTGTTATGAGCATTGCTCTCTGTGGATACTAGCAGTATCCAAATGACTCCATCATTCCTATTAGAGTGTTATCTGTCCACAGTGTTCATTGCAATCGCAAAATTCAGTTGGTTGCTATACAGGGTTCACCATTGAACAAACGTTCAATTACTATTATTAGTTATTACTGCAGTATCAATCTGGTTATATCGATTATGCTTAAATAATTTCAACAAGAATATGGAAGAGGTTTTTGGTGTTCTTTACATTTTTGTCGCACTTTTCAGTTTTATTCGCATTTTGTCGTGTTTTTTTGTCGAGTTTCATGTTTTCATGAGCTTCATTGATCTATGGGATATTTAGATCAATGGACTATATTGAGCTACCTGCCAATGGATCTACTTACTTTCGACTGAGTTCTTTCGTGTTTTTTCTTTTTGGTACTTTTCAGGTTTTACATATAAATTTTTATAGTTTGATATACCGGGTGCCACATATTCCTGCCACCCCATTTTATTCGCGTTATTTAGTGTTTTTGCAGGTTTCGCTGCAGGATGACATTTAATGGATTCAAATACATTTATTGATATACAGGGTGTGCAATTTATTTTAATTTGCATTCCTTCGTGTTTTTGCGTTCCTAATGGGTTTGTTGAGTTTGTTCGGGATTTTCTGCGTGTTTTCAGTTTTTTGCGTTTCTTCGGAATATTTTGAGTTCTTTCGGAATTTGTTGAGATTTTTCGGGTTTGATCAGTTTTTTCGGGATTTTTCGTTTCAGTTCCAATGACATTAAGCAATTGACTATAATTATTTATTCATCTTCTATTTATAATTTTAGAACAATGTGGATGAGCGGGGAAGAGGCGATTTTGGAGATGCGAAGAAACGCTACTGGGAGGGCATGAAGGGCCCGACCCGGATAATCTCGATCGATATCGAAAGTCTATATCCTCTTCTGAAATAGCGACCGAGCGCTCTTAATTAACTCAAAATTTGTACGAAAATCACGAAAATGCCCGTTTCCGATGAAATCGCTAAAATCCTCATTAGGAGTAATAGAGGTCCCTATAAATCTCTGCTAGCGTTTGTCGCTTTTTCAAGAAGAAGGACGTAATTCTCCATGTTTCAGTATGAGTTCCGGATCCTCCTGAAATCTACGAGAAATTGGTGCATCTGTAAACGGCAATTTTAGACCTCAATTTCCGTAAACCGTAAAAACAATATTAGTGCGGTTTTTTTAATGGAAAAAGAACTGGCTGCAAATCAATTATATACAGGGTATCCCATATGCGTTGCATATTACTTACTTTCAACTAAGTTATTAAGTGTTTTTTTCAACTTTTCGGGTTTTATGTAAAAATTTTCATTCATCCATAGATCTACTGGCGTTCTTTCGTGTTTCTTCGCGTTTTTTTGTGTTTCTTCGCTTTCTTCCATGTTGCTTCGCGTTCTTTCGAGTTTCTTTGCCTTCAACGGGTTTCTTTGCTGTGTTTCGTGTTTCTGTGCGCTTCATTGATCTATGGTCTATATTGATCTATGGGCTTATTGAACTACTGGCTTATGGATCCACTGGCCTATAGATCTACGGGCCTATGGATCTCCTGGCTACTAGTATTTTGATTAAAAACAATAAGGATAAAACAGAAAAGGTCAATAAATCTAGTGTCTATAAACTATCATGTATAGATTGCCCTGGAGTTTCTCCAATGGTCTTCCGATTTGACCTACTTATATAAACTATAGGACAATCTATTCATGATAGTTTATAGACATCAGTTATATTGCCTTTTTCTATTTTACTTTAATTGTTTTTGATAAAAGGACTCAGGTTGCTCAAAGTTTCCAATTTATTTCTATTTTTTCAATTTTTAAAACGATGAGCAACCTGAGTACCTTCATTAAAAACAATAAGGATAAAACAGAAAAGGGCAATAAATCTAGTGTCTAAAAACTATCATGTATAGATTGCCCTGGAGTTTTCTAAATGTTCTTTCGATTTGACCTATATAAATTACAAGTCTATGTATACATGATAGTTTATAGACACCAGTTTTATTGCCCTTTTCTGTTTTATCTTTATTGTTTTGATAAAAGTACTCTTGTCAGTTAACGTTTCCAATTTGATTTTCTTCTTAATTTTTGAACGGTTAAGTAACCTCAGTATTTTGATCAAAAAAGAATAAGGATAAAACAGAAAAGGGCAATAAATCTAGTGTCTATATACTATCATGTATAGATTGCCCTGGAGTTTCTTCAATGCTCTTTCGATTCGACCTATATAAATTACAGGACAATATATTCATGATAGTTTATAGACATCAGTTATATTGCATTTTCCTATTTTGCTTTCATTGGTTTTGATAAAAGGACTCAGGGTACTCAAAGTTTCTAATTTATTTCTATTTTTTTTAATTTTTAAAACGATGAGCAACCTGAGTACCTTCATTAAAAATAATAAGGATAAAACAGAAAAGGGTAATGAATCAAGTGTCTAATTTCTGAATGTTCTCTCGATTTCAACTATATAAATTACAAGGTAATTTATACATAATAATTTATAGACACCAGTTTTATTGCCCTTTTCTGTTATATCTTTATTGTTTTTGATAAAAGTACTCAGGTTACTCAACTTTTCCTATTCAGTTTTTTTTTTTTAATTATTAGAACGTTAAGTAACCTGAGTACTTTTATTAAAAACACTAAGGATAAAACAGAAAAGGGCAATAAATCTGGTGTCTATAAACTATCATGTATAGATTGCATTGGAGTTTCTTGAATGCTCTTCCTATTTGACCTATATAAACTCCAGGGCAATTTATACATGATAGTTTATAGACACCAGATTTATTGCCCTCTTCTGTTTTATCCTTAGTGTTTTTAATAAAAGTACTTAGGTTACTTAACGTTCTGAAAATTAAACAAAAAACAACAAAGATAAAACAGAATACGGCAATAAAACTGGTGTCACTAAATTATCATGTATAGCTTCTGACCTCACCTGACTGCTTTTCTACATTTTTTCTTCAACCTAGTGAATACTCTGTCCAACAAAGAGTCATTCATGGATCGCTAACAAACAGAATAAACACATTAAATTGAGCATGGATTTTTTGCTCGGTAAACATGACAAATGAACTGATTTCTCTTTCATCAGCAACTAAAGGAAGTGTTAATTTCGTCACACAATTAACTAATCTCTGTACAATTATCGCAACCAAAGATAATGGTCAATTAGGCTTTACGTGTTTACCGATTGGATTAAAGATGTCGAAAAAATGATAGTATCAATGTCTTGATTGTGTTGAACATAACGCCGAAGTTCAATCAGGAGCCACGTTAAGTGTTGGGAATCTTGACCTAGATATTAAACGAGGATAATAGAAGTCTGCACGGCAACATATCCGAGTTCATAGGTGCGTATAGAATGGAAGGAAGAACGTGGGAGTGAGCATTCTTTGTAAAGTAAAACTCGAAGAATGCAACATTAGATGAAATTGACCTATGATGGAATAATTTTTCATTCCTTGAAATGTTTGTTCGAAGCTTTGATAGGTGGAGCATTCTTAGGTAATAGATTAATCTCGATTGTTCGCAAGAGATCATGAGGAACAGTTGCCTCTTCAGGATTCAAAATAACGAGAATAGAGGAAAATGTTATGCTTAAGTACATCAATGAGTTGAGCTAATGGAAAAATTTCACCTGAACCAGATGCTATTAGATATGCCCGAATGGCTGTATTTTTCAAATCAATATCTCGGACGAGTTCATTATCAGACAAAATACGTCCTAACGTTAAGGAGTTATGAGCATCTGAAAATTGGGTTATTCTATAATGTAATATCCATTGCATCACGTTGTAACATTAAAGATGTTAGGTTGAAACAAATTTTTCAATACTTTATACCCCATAAGATATCGGACGTATTCAAATAAAATTTGTGTATGTATTGATATCTCACATATTCTCAGATTACGTTTAATTTAAAAGTTGCTTACCAAAAATAATAGCAAAAAACCAAATAAAATATTTTTTTAGGCCAGTATCTCAGAAACCAAGCCGTTGCGGACCCATATTCATATAAACTTTTTATCTCAGAAACAAGATCCATCGCTTGAAGTTAGTACAAGTTCTCGATTGATACCTTGTATAAAGCCTTTTTATTGCGAAATTCCTGACTCCTCAATATCACTTCCTGAAGACCCAATCAACATTTCAATTATTCTGCACTAAATCTTAATTGCTCGATCGACCAAAATGAAGCAGTTAAATAGACGCAATGTCTCAATTCTTCAGATTGGCTTCTTGCAAAATTATACCACTGCAAATTGCACGAACGTACCCTGAAATGTGTACCTAAGACGAATTCTTATTGCTCTGCAAATGTCAAGCATCATCAGATGAAGAAATCTCATCATGATTTATCGATATGACTGCTCCTTTTGATGATGATAACATTGCCAGATGCGAAGCGCTTGAATTTTTTTTTAAATTGTTTTACGGTCGACTGGAACTTTGCTCAAGCTGCCATTAAGTGTACTCCATTTATTGACCTGTAAGCCCATTAGGAAAGTAGTCAACCATATGGTTTTTGCAGAATGATTGCGTTTTATTGTATACGAAATTTCCATTGATTGTAATCTAATCCGAATTGAAATTGGTTGTGGTGAAATGATCGAACACTGGTCGTTTCTCAAGCTGAGACTATTAAATTTGCAAAATGCAATTTGACCAGTTTCTTATAATACGAGATACAAAGTTTTGAATATGAAATGTGTAATCCTCACCAGTCACCATATTTGACAATATTTCTTCCTCATTTCCTCATTACAATGGAATCTTTGATATTAGTCTTGTGGCCCTTGCACCGTCGAATTTAAATCTGACTTTGATAGTAGGTGAGGTTTCAGGTTCTTTAGCACTACAGATTAAGTGAAGGATAAGATCATCTTATTTTAAGCCGTCATCGTATATGGCTTACGGAAGACTTAATAAACTCTAAGATCTTCTTGATCATTTATAAGCATAGCCTACAAATATTTATTGCTGCGATTTGTTCAATCTTCGCAGTGTTATTGCGATTAAATAATGGAAAATATGGATCTCGTAAAAGTCGAATAAAAATTCACACATACTTTACAAACAGTATGAAATCATAAAGCATAAATTATCTAGTAATATGAACAGCAGCGACTGCTTAATTAATACGAATAAAAATCAATGTTTGCTCAGGAACTCCGAAATATCATAGAAACATTCAGTAACTGAATACCGTTCCAGTTTTGTCTTAAGAATTTGGACACTCTGGGAGTTCCTGATGCCCACATTCAAACACACATCTTTTGTCGTTTTCGAGGTAAAATTGGCTTTTACGAAAGCAACAAAACAGAGGTATCATGTTTCCATCTGAATAATCATGAAACATATAGGAAATTAGCTGAAACTTTCAATGATTATTAAGAAATATGTTATCCGATAGAAGGTTTCGTATTATCATTGACAATAAGAGTAGCAATTTTAAACCATTGAAACACAGTCTTCCTCAAGAATCAGTTTTAGTTCTTTTACTTTTCAATTTATATCTCAGTGATTTACTCAAGACATCATCTCAGATATTTGTTTATGCTGACGACATTGCTTTTAATAATAATTATTATTATTATTATTATTTTCTGGAGAATGTTTAAGATAATCTTGACTCGCGCATTCAGGTCGATTCGGTATACACTGATTTTAGCAAAGCCTTTAATAAAATATCTCACTCTTTGTTATTTCGTCGCCTTGCGGAGGTCGGTATTTGTGGTAGTCTCCTGAGATGGGTTGAGTCATACGGTTTGAATCGGTCCCAGTTTCTATTAATAGCTGTAGGTCTAGAACATTCAAGAACACCTCGGGTATACCTCAGGGCACTCATTTGGGCCCTCTGCTATTCCTAATTTATATTAACAACATCGGGACATGTTTTCGATACTCTAAATTTCTTCTGTATGCGGATGACTTGAAGTTTTTCAGACCAGTGAAAACATGGAGTGATTGCCTGAAGCTACAGCAGGATTTTATGCGACTCCAGGGGTATTGTGAAGAGAATTCTCTGTTTCTCAACTTTGAGAAGTGTTGTAGAATATCTTTTACAAGAAACACTAATATTCTGGATTTTGATTACTCCATAAATGGTAGACCTATCAAGGCGGTCGACAATGTTTCAGATTTGGGCATTGTTTTGGATTCAAGGTTTATTTTCAACCTGCAAATAGAGAAAATAGTGAATAATACCAATAAAATGCTGGGTTTCGTTATTCGTAATTCAAGGAAAATAAAATACTGCTGAATCTTTATTATTCTTTTGTCCAAAGTAGGTTGAATTTTGCGTCCACTGTATGGAACCCGAGGTATAAATGCTACGTACAGCGCTTGAAGAGTGTTCAGAAGAGGTTCTTGAGATATCTAGCTTACAAGAGTAAATTAATCATTGTTGATCACGATTTTTCGACGCAGATTCAACATGATGAGTTTGTCCAATCGTAGACAGCTTACGGATGTATTATTCGCGTGTAAGATGATTAGAGGACGGTTTTTGGCGTCGGAAATTTTGAATTTTATATCTCTAAGGTTTGAGATCCTTCGGTACTTTCTATGGCACTATCAGAAACACTAATTCGGCGCAAAACTCCCCATCCCATAGAGTTATAACGACATGTAATTCCCTTTGTGTGAACGTTGATATTTTTCACGATCCATTGGTAAGGTTGAAGAAAACTGTCAGGGCCAATCTTGAGGCCTTGGATCGATAATTTTAATAATATAATTTAATGTAAGCCTGTTTTGTTCATTTTTCGGGTTGGTATTTTATGTTATTAGGCTTTGGATGATAGATTCTTCTTATTTTGTGAATATATGATTTAGGATTTTCCTTTTGTTGGAAATAGTTTGTATATATGTGAATACTGTTCCTGGGCTAATGCCTGTATGTATTCCAATGTGAATAAAAAAAATAAATGAATTAATAAATAACATAGTTTATTCTGAATATAACACATCTTACATACAATACTTCATGTTAAACTACCAACAATTCCAGAATGACAATGGCTCGCAGAGACATCAGAAAATGTCTGTACGCGATATACACAAAAAGAATACAACACTTAGATGTCCTTCGACCACGCAACCACCTTTCTTTCCAGTTCCTTTTCAACTCCGAGTTTATCCCAAATCCAATCCTGTCTCCTCAGCGAATTTTCGATTCCTGCTAATCTCAAAATTGATCACTTGACCTCCATCAGTCTTCGAAAGGTTCCCCTCGTCTAAGCCAGAATCCATTCCTTGATTATTTTTCTGGAAGATTCCATATTATTCAAGTTCTTTATTTCGCTTGGCACCATAGCATAAAGCCTTAGAGCAAGGTAAGAAAATGATCTTTCTCCAATTCTCTCTCCTACTCTCTATATAGCAAATCTGTTAGCTTTACTTCTAGTATCATAGGTATGTTCTATAGGTGCAATTTTCAGTTTCCCATCGACTATTCGGAGGAGGGCCTTAAGTGAAAAAATCTGGTAGGGATCACATTTGCAATTCATATTGCTTACCAACATTCAAAGATTTCATACTCTGGAAAACATACTATCTTCTGATTTGGAAAATTTGAAAGAACTATTTTATTGAGTGGTGATCATGTCCCAATTCCAACAAAACAGAGGTGTCTTGTTTCCATCTGGACAATCATGAAAAATTTAGGAAATTAGCTGTAACTTTCAATGATTCTCCTATCGAACATAATACCTATCTAAAATACTCAAGAGTTAAATTAGATTCATCTCTCAATTACAAGGCTCATTTAGATGATCTGAGCCTAAAATTTAGAACTAGGAATAGTATTCTTCTGAAGTTAGCTGCATCATCTTGGGGTGCTGATGCTTCCACTCTTCACACAGCATCTCTAGCCATTGTCTTTTCTGCAGCTGAGTATTGTTGCTCTATTCGGTTTAATAGTCGACATATACGGAAAATCTTTGCACAATTGAATACATCCATGAGAATAATTACTGGCCCTATGAGATCTACACAGGTTCATTGGTTACCAGTCTGCAGACTGCAGTTCTGAATTCTTGGAACAAATATCATTCCTCTCCTAATTTATTTCCAATTTTTTCATACATTCCACAAAATATAATCCCCAGATTGAAGTCACGTATACCATCATGGTATAATACACTAATTTTACCTTGAAACGATGGAAGATGTCTGTTGAAATGTTGGGAAAAAGGACAATTATCGATGATGGTTATTTCCCAAATAAAAATTTTTTCATGTGTGGCATGTGTTGTACCATTTTGAAATCTAGACAAGACCATCTTCTGGAAAAATTAACTCAAAGCAACTATGGTGAATTTTCTTCAAAATAGAGGGTTAAAGTTGAATGAAATTAATTTTTCACCAAAATTCAAAAAATTTTATTTATTTTCCTTAGTTGAAAATGATATGGATTTGCTTTATCATTGCGATCGATAACACTGATATATGATATTAAATTGTTGAAAAAAATCACTGCAAAACTGGAACCATAGTAGTTAATAATGCATGTGTGGATTCAAGTCTCAAACCTTTTTGAAATTTTCATTCTTTGAGTACTAAGGATTTTTCCCAAATTTTTTTATTTTCCTTGACGTCTCGACCGGTAGGTAACAAGTTGTCATTGTGTTTTCGGACATCTTGTATTTTAACATTAATTATATCGTTCAAATTGTTGAATTGCCTTTTATCGAATAACAAAGAGATCCGTTCGACTAAATGTGTTCATCGCTTGATCGCTGGTTGATATCTCCAAAGTTTTTAGATCAAATTGCTTTCATCTAAAATGATATCATGTTTTTTTTTTATATTGACCTGATATTTGCCATCCAATTCATGAAATTAACACCTTACGAAATTCGGATGTGCCATATTATCATTTTAATAGCACCCAATGATTGCACATCCATTTACTGCTTTACAAATCGATGATTTACATTTGTTTTGGCACCATGGCACAAACGTTTTTGTTAATCTTTTATTTATGGCAATTTTATGGTTATTGTTTATGAAACTAATCGATATGACTCTAAGTGTTTACATCCATTATGAATGGATATGAAGCAACTAGTGTTGTTGACCAACTGTTAATGATTTTTCATCATAAATATTGTTTAATTATTGTGTCAACGTCGAATTTTTATTTATAGGTTGGCATAAAAATGTATTCATATACACAACGGTTCTTGCGATTTCATTTCGTTCATCTACCTTGTAGATAATTTTTCCTCTGCTATTTTTTCAATGAAATAAGTGTTATATCACAACCTTCCCCAACTATGGATGATGAACCCTTTGAATGGGTTCCATAGCAGACTTCAAACATCAGAAGATCTGAAAAATCATCACTTGGACCGCAAGACCCGATTCAAAGAATCCTCCCTGCAGATTGGCGACAAATTTTGTGTATTAGATTTGAATATAGAGGGTATTTCTAAAAACAAGAGTGATTATATTTCTAAACTAGCAAAGGACTATGGTACTGAGATTATACTCCTTCAAGAGACACATACGGATACTAAAAGAAATCTTCGTGAAAGAGGAACCATAAAAGGTTTTGTATTCATTGATTATCTCCTTAGTAAAATTTACTGTTTAGCTTGTTATGTTAAAAAATCTTTGATTCGAAATATCGAGTTAATCAGAAAAGGCGAATTTGAGGGTGTTTTCTCAATCTCTTTCAAATTTTGTATTTTTGTTATTCAGTTCTTTTTTATGCTTTCGTCTTTTTATTTCCAGATTCGATGTGGGCAACTCTTGAAGAAAGAAGTCCCTAAAATATATTTCAGCTTATTTTTGTACTTTCACACTTAGGCGAGGAGCCAGGGTTTTTTTTACTGGGGTTTTTTCCCTAGGCTTTTATGTGATACGCCAAATTGTATGACACCCCGTCACTAATCCCTGATCTATATGTTTTATTGTTTGCTAACTAAATATTGTAAGCTAAAATTTCAAAAGAATATATATATATCTTGTGTTCATGTATCTCTTTCGATTCCAATTGTGAATTGAATCGGTTCTTCTTGAATTGTTTAAGTGAAGCCATCGTTAATGTATTTTCCAGGGAATAAAAACATTGAGATGCACATTTCTTCTTAGATCAACTGCTACAAAGATGTAATTTTCAGTAATAGCATTATTTATCAATATATTCACTATTGAGCACTTTTTAAAAATAATCAAAGGATGAATTATCCTTGAATTTATTAGTCCAAAAAATAACCTCTTGAGTTCGTGCTGTATATTCACCCAATACCCTGTGAAGACTTCAAATCAGCATCACTATTGTTTGTGAAAGAAACGAATTCAGTAGCGTGTACACAACAAATAATGAATCATTGCTAGCGAAGAAATACAATTGTATTGCAACATAAAACCGCTTCTTCAGACTTATCTCAATCTGAAGTTAATCCATTGGAATATGCAACCCATCAGCAACCCACGTGGACTTGTTGCTTCTTGCGTAATGACGTATCTTCAGTTGGCATACAGGTCAGGGGAAAGCGTTCGATTTTAATCTCGATACGTATAACGAGGTGCAAATATAAAGTATCCTTGGAGATGGTAAAAATTAACAAAAGTACTAGACAGAATTACAAGGTGTCCAGAAAGGGTTTGGGGTATTTGTAAATTCAATAAAACAAACTATATTTGTGAGCAATAATAGTTATTTATACAACAAGTGAGTTAAATGAATGTTTATTCATGAGAAGAAAGTTTAACCCACGAGCCCCTAGAGCGATTGGGTTAATTTCTTCGAGTGAATAAACATTTTTAACTCTCGTGTCCTATATAAAATTTTATCCCATTTTCATGAAATTTCAAATAATGAATACTTTTTAGAGGAAATATTAAGTATAATTCAAATTCATAACGAGATTTCCCTTCAATCGATGGTTGCTAGGGAACTATGTAATCAATTTTTTGCAAGTGTCAATGAAAATTATAGAACCGTCAAAGAATTTTCATTTCGAAAAAATATTGGGAGGTGACGACAAGGTTGTAGTTCCTGAATGCATAATACAAGAAGCAAATGAGGCAGCAGAAGCAGTAATCCCATTAAAATCTTAAATATTGTACGAAAAGCAATATATGGCATTTTGTGCCTGAAGAAATAATAAAAAAGCCAAAGGTGTCAACAAAAAAATAATATTGGCGTATATTTCCGAACAATCCAAGTAAGTTAAAGTCTTTATGGTCCTACAACTCGCAACTTAAGAAAATGTTTGCCCTGAAAGAAAAACTAGACATCGGCAGATTTCACCAAGTCACCGCCTTTTTGAAGCAACAATCCAGGGGATACGTAGCAAAGAAGTCGAAGGTATTCACAAGAGAGGAGTTCTGGCTCAGATCAGCTAAATGAGCCTTGTAATTGAGAGATGAATCTTCTAATTTAACTCCTTAATATTTAGGATAGAAGTATGTTCGATAGGTTGAAAGTTACAGCTAATTTCCTATATTCTTCATGATTATTCAGATGGAAACAAGATACCTCTGTTTTGATGGAATTGGGACATAATCACCACTCAATAAAATAATTCCATTGAATTTCCAAATCAGATGACAGTATGTTTTCCAAAGTATGGAAATCCGAAATATGGTAAGCAATAGCAATGTCTTCAGCATAAACAAATTTCTGAGATGATTTCGTGGTTAAATCACTGAGATATAAATTGAAAAGTAAAGGAGTAAGAACTAATCTTTGTGAACGACCGTTTTTCTATGTCTTGAAATTGATAGTTTTATTGTCAACGAGAAAAAAGTGTCCAAGTTGGACCACTCTGTACTCTGATAAACTAAAGAGCAACAGTACTCAGCAACTGATAAGACTGTGGTCAGATCCAGATAACTTCTAGTTATCTAAATGAACCTTGAAATTAAAAGATGAATTAAATTCAACTACTCAAGATGGAGATTATGTTTGGGGGGAAGTTCATTCAAAATTACAGCCCATGCAGCATGCGTAAAGGGTGAAAAAGATTGCATCCCAAATTATTTTCAACTGCTGAGCTTTGTAACGCTGAGGGTAAAAGTACTGTCACTTAGATGGAAGGAAGCTAGCCATGGTCTGTTGCAATCATGGTATTCCTCACATGGTACATCACAGAAAAAGCACAATGTGTCTTAAGAGCTGTGAATGCTAAATCTCCCCTCCCTTCCTATCTTTACAAACGTTAATCTAAAGCATGCCATCAATTCGTGATATACCGCGAAATCCACACCATGCGATATGATAAAACGTAACGATCCACGTTATTACAATAATTACTTTTTGATCTGCGTTTCCTCTGAATGCTCACAAGTGAAGACAAGAAGATTAGGAGCATGAGGTCAATCAGTCATAAATCTAAACACCTCTACAGCGCGAACAACCGGAGCATCGGCGGTCTTGTGAAAGTTCCTGTAAATTGAAGGAAGTTGTATCGGACGAGCTATTGATTATGAGGATTACATAAAGGGGCAGATCTGTCGGTTACATAACGCCAGCATCTTGCCTTAAACTGGCGTTGCATATGGATACAGTGTTTTCTTTTTGGGAGCGCCTTGGGTCAAGAAGGTTGAGAGATTCATTCGAGATTCATTATTGAAAGTTGACGACTTGGGAGATGTTCTCTTTCAGTAGCGGCGATAAGATTTCGAGAGGAGTTTTCCACACTTAGTGTGAAAAGTAATACTTTTGTATTGAAGGAGATGACTTAGCGTCCGAGAGGCGATTCGAGAGTTATGATGCAAAGTATTACGTTTCCACAGACATCTTCTTGCGTTTTCAAGTAAAAAAATAAACTTTTAAATAAGCTCACTATGTTAGAAAATTTATCAATTGTCAAAATTGACAGATATCTGGAAACTATATCAGATTTGTACTTATTTTTTTTCTGATTGAACCAATATTGAGCTATATCGCCTTAGTTACCATGTGTCATAATATACTCATATTTCCCAAAGGAAATATGCATACTGTTAGCCAGATATCCTTCTGTAACTGACGAACTTTTCCAACCACCATGTCTCTTTAGTGTTGTCTTTGAGGCTCCCGCATCGGCAACCAATGCCGCTTAAGTTTCGACGTAGTTCGACATGTTTTCAATAATTTTATTTTTGACAAGACGTCAAAATGAAACCAGTCAACCAAGATTCTGAGAAACACGGCCCATGGCAACGTTAAAAATTTAATTATTACAAAATATACAATCTAATAATAATTATTCTATATCAGATTGTTTCAATCAGGAAAAAATCTATTGATTACACCACGGAAATATGAAGTCATTTCCTCGGTTGTCTATACATCCCGAGGGCCCCTCGGGATGTAACTTTGACAACCTCGGGAAATATATTATTCATATTTCCCTAGTTGTAATAATGGCTATATGCTTAAATTCAAATTGGTGATCCAAAATTGTGTTTTTAAAGGTTTAAATGGTGGTAGCAGGATCAAAAAACGAGAATATGATACTATGTCAGTTCGCCGACGTTTCGGAAATATATTTTTCCATCTTCAGGGCTAGACTAAACAATTGTAGCCTCTCATTATCCTTTATATAAATGATATAGTTGGTTCATATTGGTTCCACCTCCGCATGTCGACGTATGTCTCTCGAAATTACTATATTGTTTATTTTTCATTGCGGTCTGATAATTTTTTTCCATGCAAAATACATATACATAATTGTTTAGTCTAAATCTGAAGATGGAACAATACAGGGTGTCCCAGAAATCAACGTCAAGCCGAAAACGTGCGATGGGCCAAGTCATGATAGTTAACAGAAAAATATAAAAAAATGCTTGTCATGCACCCTTCGAATTATGACTATTAAAAAATATTAGAAAAACTGACACCCTGTGATGATCTTTCAAGTCCTGTGGCTACAAATATTAACTTTTCGTGAAACGTTTTTTGTAATTATAACCATGAATAACCCTTCTTTAAAATACAATTCAAAATTCAACCATTACTGCCTCAATTTTAAATTAAATGTTGGATTTTTGGCCACCACTTAATTTAAAAATAATTACATCACCCAACTTTAACCGACTGTACCGTAAAAAAATGTACTACACTATTTCGGCAAGTAACTTTAAAAGATTGTGCATTTAGTCAAGAATCCAAAATGATATAATACTTGCTAGAGTACTTCTTAATTTAGGAAAACAAATTTTTTTTCTAATTAAGCCGGATTTCATGACAATTTTATTTAATTAGATAAATTATTTGCAATACAGCCAAGGCGTTTTTAAGTCCACAATTTACAGGCACAAGTACATACCATTTCGACAATGTAAGTGAGACAGAGCCGCCATCTTGTCGTAAGAGTAATAACCATGGGTTAATAAGGAATTTGTTAGGTTTAGGTGCAAGTTTAAAATAAAATTCAGTTATTAGATTTCCTCAGTAATGATTTTAATTTAATTACATTAAGAATTTACATCAAATGTTCAAACTGTTTGCCTTCAGCTGCAATGCAAGCTCTGCATCTCCTTAAAAATGACCGTGTAATAAGACGAGCGTATCTTCTCGAGTTAATGTTTTCAGCGGCTTCCGTAATTCCTTGTCGTAGCTCGTCTAAATCTTGAATGGGTTTAGAGTACACTTTTTCCTTTATCGTTTCCCAGTAAAAGAAATCTATGGGATTTAAATCGGGCGAGCGGTCAGGCCACGAAATTGTACCACCTCGCCCGATCCAACTATCGGGGTATTCTCGATCGAGAAACTCGCGTACCGTGCGCGCATAATGCGCTGGGCAGCCATCTTGTTGGTACCACATACTACCGTAAATGTTTAGTGGCACTTCTTCCAATAAATCTGGTAATTCGTTCTGTAATAATAATAATAATAAAATTGTTATGAAATCCGGTTTAATTAAAAAAAAATGTGTTCCTGAATTAAGGAGTACTCTAGCAAGTATTATACCATTTTGGATTCTTGACTAAATGCACCATCTTTTAATGTTACTTGCCGAAATAGTGTAGTACATTTTTTTATGGTACAGTCGGTTAAAGTTGGGTGATGTAATTATTTTAAATAAGGTGGTGGCCAAAAATCCATCATTTAATTTAAAATTGAGGCAGTTATGGTTTAATTTTGAATTGTATTTTAAAGAAGGGTTATCATTAAAGAAAAAAGTTTCACGAAAAGTTAGTATTTGTAGCCACAGGACTTGAAAGATCATCACAGGGTGTCAGTTTTTCTAATTTTTTTTTAATAGTCATAATTCGAAGCCTGCATGACAAGTATTTTTTTTAATATTTTTCTGATAACTATCATGACTTGGCCCAACACCCATTTTCGGCTTGACGTTGATTTCTGGGACACCCTGTATATTTGCAAAACGTCGACGAACTGACATAGTATCATTTTCCCGTTTTTTGATCCTGCTACCACCATTTAAACCTTTAAGAAAAATGGCTATATGGTTTAAAGTAACTTCGAACAATTTGCCTCCAATCTCAATTGATTGTGCACTTATGAGATTCAAATGAATGTATCTCCCTACAATGTGACTTTATGAGCAACTATAAATGGTTTTCTGGATATCTAGCAGTCTAGAAATACTTGATTACTTACTGAATCGCCCCTCGTACAGAAGATCTACATCTGTTGAAGAATGATGAAACACTCATAAACCCAACAAGATAAGAATCATATATCATACTTCAATATTTCCGCTGAGTATTCCCATGAAATTTACGCAATTTCGGGCGATCATCCGTCCGCGAAGTCATAAAAACTGTGTAAAATTCAATTCTACCGTTTAATGTTACCGGAGTTCCTCTCGAGAAGGTTGAGGAAGAAGCAGGTCAATGGTATCTGAATAGTGTTGACAAAAACGGACGGAAACCAGTAATTGGCATGGTACCACGCAAGGGATAAGTCTTATTGTTTTCAAGTGTTGTTTCAAGTCTCCAAACGTTTGGATCTTCTCCGTCAAAGTTACATTTGCAGACACATATCTTTTACTATATCCATAATACAAAACCAAGCCCCAATAGAGCGCGATCTGTAACAATCACTGATTCTTAATTGTTGTTTGTTTAATGTTATCTTCAAGAACAGATCAAGGTCTGTTCCAAGTCTTTTAAACCTTGACCAGGCAATGCCACTGCTTAAATTATAGTATACAAACATTTTTACGGGCATACCATCCTGACAATGACGCCTTAAGGCGCCATAACACGAGCGCTTCTGATATAGACTAAGGAGAGTCTGAATAAATTGTAACAGGAAGTTGTAAAGGCTTAGTCATAGATTAATGGAATTGGCGAGAGACATCTAACCTTGGATATAGAGCAGTTTTGTTCATTTCCAATTCAATGTACTGGGAGCAGTTGACCGATGAAAGTATTCATTGCTTTGGTAAAAAGCTATATCGACACATGTTATGGAGTTTCTCGACTATACAGATTTATAAAACTAGGAGTAAAAAATTCAGGTGGCAATTTCCAATTTAATATATCGAGCAAATTGAAGAGAACAAGGTCGAGTAAGCTTTCATATCAATTATAATCTTATAGTTGTATTATTTTCTATATTCTTTTGCTCACTTATTACTAGTTCATTCAACTAGTTAACAACGTGTTATGGCCAAATGGTACGATTATTAGAAAATATTTTATCTCATAGAAGGTTTCGTGTTTTTATTGACAATAAGAGTTGCAATTTCAAAACATTGAAAATCGGTCTTCCTCAAGGATCAGTTCTAGCTCCTTCACTTTTCAATTTATATCTGAGTGATTTACCCACGACATCATCTCAGAAATTTGTTTATGCCGACTACATTGCTATTGCTTACCAACATTCAGATTTCCATACTCAAGGAAACATACTATCTTCTGATTCGGAAATCTTAAAGAATTATTTTATTGCGTGGCGATTATGTCCAAATCCCAACAAAACAGAGGTATCTTGTTTCCATCTGAATAATCATGAAAAATATAGGAAATTAGCTATAACTTTCAATGATTCTCCTATCGAACATAATTTCTATCCAAAATACTTAGGAGTTAAATTAGATTCATCTCTCAATTACAAGGCTCATTTAAATGATCTGAGCCTAAAACTGAAGACTAGGAATAATTTTCTTCAGAAATTAGCTGGATCATCTTGGGGTGCTGATGCTTCCACTCTTCGCACAGCATCTCTAGTCCTAGTCTTTTCTGCAGCTGGGTATTGTTGCTCTGTTTGGTTTAATACCACAAGAGACACAAAAAGATCAATGCATTGATTACCATTGAATACATCCATGAGACTGAAGCTCTGAATTGTTGGAACAAATATCATTTTTTCCCAATTTATTCCTAATAATTTCATATATTCCACAAAATAGAATTCCTAGATTAAAGTCACGTAAATCATTATGGCATAATACGTTCTTCAATATGAACATAAGCGATAAAGAATTATGGAAGACTGAGTGTAACTCTTATGAAATCTCGTTTCTGATTTTCAAATTCCTGTTTTTGATCTTCCAAGAAAAGTTTTGAAAGTCGTTTGAGACAGTTCTTAATAGTACCAATAGCATGCTATTCATTGAACTCAGTTCCAATAGCATGTTGTGAATGTGGAGAAAGAAGAAACAATACCTCATCTCATCAATAGTTGTCCCATATATAAATTTCAAGGTGGTTTCAGGGCTATTCATGATGTTTCCTATTGTTTCTTAGAATGGGTTATAAACTTCAAACGAATATGATACGTATTTTTGTTATTCAGTTTTTTTCTGCGTTTGTCTTTTTATTTCCAGATTCGATGTGGGTAACTTGAAGAAGTCTCTGTCTCCATCAATAGAAGATCACTCTTGAAAAAAATAGTCCCTAGTCCCTCAAATATATTTCAGCTTAGTTTTGTACTTTTACACTTAGACGGGGAGTCTGGGTTTTTTTTACTGGGTTTTTTTTTCCTAGGCTTTATGACACCCTGTCATGCGACCATTATTGTTTGCTTATAAATATTGTAAGCCAAATGTTCAAGAATGTATGACACCCTTGTGTTTTTAAAAACACTTTATTTGGAACCCAAGCAATGATCTAGATGATCAAATTATTGTTCATACTTTACTAAATATTGAACAATGCCAAAATCTCAAAAACAATATAGATAACAATATATATGGCCAAAAGTTTATGATTTTCGGATACACTCTAATCAGAATACAGGGTGTAATATCTAAACACAGCGAAAATCTAAAGGTGTATCCAAACACAGCGCGCAAAGTGCGCGCGGCATTTGCTGGACGCAAATTTGCCACGTAAGTAGTTTAGACCTTTTGCGCGGCAGTACTGAGCGGCACGTCCGAGACACGCGGCGACCTTTATTTCGTATAGAAGACACAATGAAAGCGGCCACGTGTGTTGTAACTCTGCTTATTATTCGTAAATTACGTAGAAGAAAGAGAACAAAGTGCATTAAAACAAGGCAATTCCTCTCCCTTCTGTAGGAACTTAAAAGACTTTTCATTTTCGATTTTAAAACAGCCTTTGGTTGTTCGAATTTTTTTGCAATTTCGTCCCGTATATCTTCTCTTATATTATTATTGTGATATTCTTTGCACCTAGTATCCCATAATGGACCATGGGAGCCATATATTTCAATTAACCGAACAGCAGTTTCGTTATCCATGTTACTTGATAAAATACGTCCACACACAATTACCGACGAACGAACAATAAAAACATTCGCGCGCGGCTTGTAACAGACACTGCCGCGCGCGGCAGTCGTCCAATCGCAGCGCGGCTGGCCGCACGCAGCGTGCCGCGCTCGAATGCCGCGCTGTGATTGGATACACCTTAACCGGAATTGAATCCAATGAATTGAATTGGATGGAGTTTCTATCTTCGGAATGTGATAAGCATGGTTTTCTTATTTTCAGAGAAGATGAATGTCCAACTTCGTCGGATAGTGCATCTGAAATTCGATTTACTGAATTCCTTAGAATATTGATCCGAGGAATTTGCTACTTGAAAGATATTTAAATGGGATTGAAACTAATAGATTGGCAGAATTTTGTGAGAATCTTCAAGACAGAAAATTTAAAAAATTGTCAAATTTTTTTTTCAACTTTTAAATCAAGATATTTGTCGGATCTCAACAAAAATTTTTCAATATATGGAGGTTAATTCTTGAATTTCGTTCGTTATATAACCAGGAAATATAGGATTTTTTTTCATTGATACGAGGAAGTCGCAGAAGTTCATAAAATAAACTATAAAGGATGGATACATTTTTGTATTTCTGCGACTGATCAATGGTACACTTCGAAAAGAAATATATAGTAATGAGGAAATGTGTGGAACCAAGTGAATATCTCTAGAATTATTACAGATATCAGAATGAATTTTGAAAGATGGATGCAGCAGGAGTTTGCCTATTTATATATTTTTTAAATTCAGAAATATATGAGATCAGGGTAGGAGTCACAGACCCATGCTGTATATGGCTGTAAATTCAAAATAAAACTTCCAAGATACTGTAAACATACCGTCATTGATAACTTGGCAGTATCCAAACCGTGCCTGAAGAACGGCCGCCAAAACAACGACGAAACGCATTTTACTCGAAAGAAACACTTCCTATGCCGTCTCACCGACTAACACACAACCACACTACCCGCAAGAACGACGTGAACAGACGTCGCGTCGAATTCTGCAAACCTCGTAGACGAAGTACTTTCTATCTTATAAATGTTGAATTCACTGGCAGTGAACCCCTTCTACCAGAACGATGTTGACGGCAGGTTCATTTACCTTGAGAGATGAAAGGGATGCTAGATGGACCGCGGAAGCTTTGCTTTTGGAAGGTTCCAAGAATATGATAGAATTATTTCCATTCAATTTAAACGGTTTTTGGATGTGCACTTATTTTCAAATTAAAATGCTGGCCATTTGCCTCATTTATTAAAGACGTTCCAACCACAGATTGAAAAGAATAAAAATGGAAAACTGCCTTGTATGTGTGCGATCATTTTTTACAACTTTCAATACGGATTAACTCAACAACAGTGCATCGATGAACTTAATTCAATTCAAGCTCCATCAAAGACGATGGTATGGTAAATTCAACCGAGGGCTTAGTTCTCCAAGACGAATTTCGTGCAAAATCAGTTGTTGCTCCGAAACTCATTATTATTATTTACAATATAAGAGTTAAGGATATAACCTATATAACTCATAAAACTTAAGTTAATTACTTCAGTGTGAACAAACAATTATTAAATATAAACTCAACACAAGAAAAGATTCCATTCACCACAACACAAGGGAGCAGTCTCCAGCATATGTCACAATGGACCACCAACTCTCCACGAGTCCCATCTATTCTTGAAGCTATTTACACCAGTTGCGTTGACTACACTGCTGGGCAACATATTCCATGTGCGAAAGACCCTATTGCTCTGAAAATTTTCTCTGCTCCTTGTGTAAAACTTCTCTCTACTGAGCTTGTAATCATGCCCTCTCAGGTGGTTATTATTGAGAGTAAACAGGCCCGAAATATCCACTCTAAAAAAGCCCTTCAAAGCTCTAAATGTAGTTAGCATATCCCCTCTCAGCTTACGATTGGCAAACGTATCTAGAGCCATAAGTGAAAGCCGACTTTGGTAATCAGGTCTAATGATACCGTATGGGGTTCGAGTAGCTCTTCTCTGAACGGCTTCCGGTAGATCTGCATCCTGGGCGAATGTGGGATGCCATACCGGACCGGCAAACTCCAGTGTGGGGCGCACATAAGTCTTGTAGATTGATGCTAATGTGTGGTATTGACAGCGATTGAAGCATTTCTGAATAAGGTAGAGGGAGGGACTTTTGGCTTTATTCGTCGCCTGCAATATATGTGACCTCCACAACAAATCCGAATCCACTGAGACTCCCAGGTCAACGTGAGTTGAGCATGATTCTATTGGACTTCCGTTCAGATAATAGATTTTCTTTGGGTTGTTGCTACCCAAATGCAGTACTCGACACTTAGAGTAATTGAGAGGTAATAGCCAGTCCTCAGTCCACTTTCTTATTATATCGCAGTCACTCTGAAGAGCATTACTAGACGTAATGGGGTTATTGCAGAATTTCATATCATCGGCATAGGATGCGCTGTCAGAGATCAAACGTGGCAGAT
Organism: Micraspis discolor; assembly: GCA_030674115.1. Lineage (NCBI taxonomy): Eukaryota > Metazoa > Arthropoda > Insecta > Coleoptera > Coccinellidae > Micraspis > Micraspis discolor. The sequence continues at coordinate 1,131,635 of JARTUT010002184.1, read as the reverse complement.
CACAAACATAAACCAGGAACAGCAGAGGACCCAACACGGAACCCTGTGGGACTTCACTGCTTACTCACGCGAAAGAAGATCTCTCCGAACCAACCTTTACCGAAAAAGTGCGCCCCAAAAGGAATGATTTGATCCATCTCAAAAGAAGGCCACGGATTCCAAAATATTCCAATTTATGGAGCATACGTTTAATTGGCACCTTGTCAAAAGCACGCGAGAAATCTAAGTAGATTACGTCTACCGGAATCTTCCTATCTAGAGATGCAGTCCATGAACCAACGCACCTCAAGAGATTCGACCAGGCACGAACCCATGCTGTTCAGTAAGAATGACAGAGTTGTCCAATAGGAATTTAGTGAGTTCCGAAGTAATGATTCTCTCTAATACCTTGAGTGCAGCTGATGTTGAGCTAATGGGTCTGTAGTTTTGAGGACAGTATTTATTGCCTTTTTTGAATATCGGAGTGACGGAAGATCGTAACCAAGACTCTGGAAATTTACCCGATGATAGTGATAGCTTATAAATCATCGTTAGTGGTGATGTAATGGAAGAGGCACAACCTTTGAGCAATGTTGTGGGGATGCCATCAAGCCCAGGGGACTTTCCAGCAACAAGATTTTGTAGATGTTCGTGCACAATTTCCTCGTTTATGTAGATGTTATTAATACTATCAGCTATTCTTGGTTCGCTGATCTGTGACAAGGGAGTATCTGGTTCGATGGAAAATGCTTCAGAAAATGGATCCGCAATCCTTGAATGGTCGGTCAGCAAAGTATGGTCATTGGTCCGCAGTGTTGGAACAGAAATAGTTGAGTTGAGGGTGTTGCGTACATACTTGAAGAACTGTTTCTTATTCTTGGACTGCCCCAGGTTGAGTTCGAATGAATTATTAGCATTTTGGATGGATTCAGAGAGTTATCTGGAGTAATTTCGATGATTTTGAAAGTCTCGAGATGACCTACTACGCCGGAAACGTTGCCACAGACTTCGTTTGCACTGAACCATTTTAAGAATCCTGTCATTGATGCTGTGCGCCAACTCATATTGATTGCAAGATCGTCATGTGACATATCGTGAGACAAAGACAACCTAAGGCATTAGTGGGACCAGCATACATTCAATATAGCATTAACATTTGCCCGTCAAGAATATTTTGTCGCGTTGGGTCCAACACAATTGGTCAATCGCTCAAAAAAAGGCGCGTGTCGATTGGTCGAACGAAATGCTTCGGTGCATTGAAGCAATTTTTAATAATCAGGCTGAGTACCTAATGACCCCCCCTGGGGGGTGCAAGTAAAAGTGGCATAAGAAGTAATTGTCAGTTTATCTTGCTGGACGCTATTGCCAAATTTGACATCAATCCTATGTCTAGTTTGCCAGATAAGAATTTTTTTACTGAAAACTCGTTCGTCATTCGGCATATTCGACCCAGAGGTGCTGTACTCGGCTGTTTTCACATCAGTGACATTTCAGTAAAACGATAGCACTGTTCTATCTAGATTCATAAACTAGAGCAAATGTGCAAAAACCATTCTGTTCTCTTCTATTCTCAATGAACCTCCCCGTATCTAATCTCGAGTTATCGTTCGATGAAGGACCAATGATTCAACCTGTATACTTTCATTTCCAATCGAAAAAGAATAAAAGAATCTTTGCCCCTAAACATTTTTTTGCATCTTTTTCTCAAATAGACGTGACTGTCATTGATGCCATAAATTCAACAGATAATAAATAAAGAAGCATTTTTTCGTAATAGTCCTCAGTGGTACGCAATAATCGACATTCCGCAAGCCCAAAAAAAGAAAAAGAAGTATCCGATACACAACCCAATTTGTCAATTCTTCAATTCCGATCCAGCAATAATTCTCAAGGATATCGGTGCCATTGGCATCGTCGATGAAGCGCGAAAATCGATTGTGACGTTACCTATTATAAATTTGTCGAAACAACCGAGCACAGGAAAAAAAACAAAAGTTTGTCAACGGTAACATTTCGGTTCGTTCGGTATTATATAATTGTTTGGAAAGAAGCGATTGTCTTGGGATCAGTCATGGATTAAATGTTTGGTAATTGTTCATTTTAATAAAATTATAATAAATTAATGTCTTGGGAAAGAGGAATAATTATAATCAGCATTAGATCGATTGTGTATTGAATAAAGGAATGGAATCGATTTCATGTTTTTCTGTACAAAGACACAAAATTGTAGAGGTTTGTAATGCAATTCTTTAAACCGATATGGATTTATATATATTTATATTGAAATATTCAGAATAATACAGAATATTATTATTGGGAATGTAGCAATAAAAGGTTTTATTCTTTTTCTTTTAGCTCAATCTTTCGAGATTTTTATTTATCTCTTCTTCGTGAGCACTAAAACATGACATCATTAGTTATATGTTACAAGTTTTTTGCACATTATTATTTACAAGAAGTGAAGTTGTATTAAATGTACAAAAAACTAACATAAAACACAGGCCTACAAAAAAAATTTTTGGTGCCTGGAATTTTTGAGTGGATTTTAACTATATTTTTATTGCTGAATCTAAATATGATAGCAGTTTTTCTGTATCAGCTCTAGATTTTTAGATAAATTCACTTATCTATCAATGCTTTTCCTATTTAATACTTTCAAGTATGAGTGTTGTAAAATTTATACTAGAGATAGATTCTTGTATATTTTCCTTATTGTCAGTCTTCATTTCTAACAAATTGAATTTAAAATAATAATATTTATTATGATTATTATTTTAATTCATTTATTACAAATAGAAGACTAACAATATGAGATATATAACTGATTGGTTGACAAACTGTTAACAAGTGGGATTTAATCCTATTTAGTGTCATCCAGTTAGTTCCATAGAAATCCGATATATGAAGCTGTCCAGTCTGAAGTGAACTTCAACTGCAGTTGAGAATTGAGGTACGTTTGTGAATTCCCGCTGTGCAGATAGATAGAATTTAGCGTCATATGAAATTTCTCTTTAGTAACGAGCTGTAGAAAAGTAAATCAAAAAAGTAGATTGTAAATGTGAATTGTTGTATTCGTGTTGTTGAATAGAAATGAGTTCAAGTAGAAGAAGCTGTGTACATCATCCTGATATTACATATGCGGAGAATACACGTTCTTGGAAAACAGAAAAACTATTAGTGACTTTGTAAAGAGGGTTTATCTCCGATATTTTGGCGTTAAGCTTGGTGATCAGGATAAAACCTGGGCACCACATATTATCTGTAAAACTTGTACAGAGCATTTACGACAGTGGACTACCGGGAAAAGGAAAAGACTGAAATTCGGAGTACCAATGGTGTGGAGAGAAAGAAAAAATCACTTCGATGACTGTTATTTCTGCCTGGTAAATATTACTGGAATCAATCGAAATAACCGTAACAAGTGGACTTATGCAGATTTAGTCTCTGCAAGACGCCCTATCCCTCACTCAGAGGAAGTGCCAATTCCAACTTTTCAGCAGCTACCAGAACTCAGTGAGGACACATGTCTCTCTGATCAGAATTCTGACACTACTGAAGGTGAAAGTGATTTTGAAACGATGTCATGATTTCCCCAATGTTTCAACCAAGATGAGTTAAATGACCTCACTAGAGATCTCAACCTGTCGAAAGAAGCTGCTGAATTACTAGCTTCCAGGTTGAAGGAAAAAAATTTACATGAACCAGGAACGAAAATTACATTTTATCGCACAAGGGAGAAAGATCTGCTACCTTTTTTCTCTGAAGAACAAAATCTTGTATTTTGCCATGCTATTAGAGAACTCCTGGTAAAAATGGGTCTGAATATGTGCAATTTTTTTTCTTATTTTTTATTTTAGATTGGAATATATTAACTGATTCAGATACTTCTACTAAGCGTCGAGTGATTAATCTTGGCTCAAATTTTGATGATGATGATGAGGCAAGGGGAGAATCTTCACCATGTTTTCTCAATATTTCCCTGAACTCCTACTCGAATGTGTGAAATTTATTTTTGATACAACACTAGCCCATTTCTCTTTTCGGCTTGTATTGATAGAATTCATGAGCCTTTCACATTTATCAACGGATGGTGATTTTTGATAGCCGTTATACAAATTATCGGCGTCTTTCAACCAGCCTGGAATATAATAGATCCGGAAACCTCTTGGAACGAACTTTTTGCTGCTCCTTTCACAACACCTATGAAACTGTGATAGTTATCATGAGTGGGTTTAATCCATCTATATCACTGTCTACTTTCATGGCAAATTCAATACAATTTGCCTTCTTGAAATTTCAACGAGGTCTTTTTGTATATTCAGCATATTGAATGAAACTTCTTAAAGGCCATAGAATAGATCTATGCTGGCTGTGAGGAAAAACTCTTAAAATTTTACCTTTTACAGGAAGCGGTTTGCAAGTATTGTCACAAAACTCAGGTTTAAAGCCTCTATTCCATCTAGTGGAATGAAAGGAAGGTACATCTATCAACAATTTTACACGAGTGTTATATTCAGTAGAAATCGAAATATTCTTCCTGGATATTTTCCAGAAATAACCAAAATCGTCCACAAAATACCTATCGTATCAAAATGTGATGGCTTATACTTATAACTTATAGGTGTACTTTTTAATTCATCACGATTCGATCAGCTTGTCTGCCGAAATGGTAAACAACATTTGAAATAAAAGTGGCCTATCAAACTTCATAAATGATTAGACGAAAATGAGAGACTCTGGCTCGATGACCAATCAGGTGTAAGTGGGTGGAGTTTTCGCCAACATGAACTGTCTGTAGTTTTTCGACGAAACAACTTTTCTACAAAGTGACTCTTCGACAGAGTGAGACAGAGAGAGTGAATGGCACCGGTAAGATATATAAAGGGAAAATTAAGACAAAATACTTGTTTCTATCAATATTTACAATGCTACTTTTGACCCTCGGAAAAAGAAGGCCAATATGAAACCAGACAAAGAATTGTATAGTTTGAAACAAGTTGCAGAATGGGTTCCTATTCGAACACGAAAGCGAAATTCATAATACTGATAATATCTATTTATAGTTATATTTCCAATAAATTCGATATTATTAAACTTCGTTTAACATCTTTTTGTGGATGTGAGTCTTCCAACTAACACTCTTCAGCAGTCCGTTATGCGTTCTCAAGCTCAAAAAGAACTCGACGAAGGTCAATGTTGAAATTCTTGTAAGAAATCGCCACACACAATATCTGCATCACATGTAGGTCAGCGCATTCTACTCGGATTTCAATTGATCATTGTGTTCTTCAGTGTTGCACAAATATGTCTGTGTGATATTCTTTTGTTACAGTTTTATACGTTCACCTTCATTAGGTAATTTCTCGTTCGAATACATGAGGATTTATCTCGGGGTTTGGCGACTTCAATTTTTGTCCTCTATAGCTCCTCATTTCATATTGTTTTCTCTGGTTTTTAAAATTTTTTATCAACGAAAGTCTTTTATTAATTCACCTTTTTCTGGAAGACACATTATGACAGTACCAAAGTCTCTGTAAAATATAAAATGATGAATGTCACATAACAGAATTTGAGAATCAAGGATTATTAAATATCAAAGTCAAATTTAAATAATTTCATTAAATAGTTCGGTAGTTGTGAGCATCTGCAATTGATTATGAATGACGATCTTGTGTATCCATAGATAAATTTTGGAATTGATATGCTACTTTTGATTGATCCTCATTAGAAGCTTCGAACAAAGGTTTTTTCATTTCTCGTGGTGGTTGCACTAGTATCACACTGTTCCAGAATACATAATAGACTCCAGAAAAATCACCGAAAAAACTCCTGACTTCAAGTCCGTGAGAGCTTTTTAAATTTTTTTATGAATTCAAGCTTTCGATACTTCATTGTTCCACAATGAAAATGAATTAATCATCACAGATTTTTAGGCTTGTGATAAGCACTCATTCAAAAGGGAGAAAGTAAGTTAAGAAATTCAAATTAATTTCGAGTGTTGAAAACAATGCCACCAAGTGAAATAAATCTGTATATAATCGAGTAATACATTAGTATCTACAGAATTCTTCCTGTTATGGTATTGATCTTGAACTTAATACAAACATGTTGAATCAATAACGGCCCTCTAATTGAAATAGCTTCAACTAATCTTGAGTAGCACTGATATGAAACGCTTCCTGTAATTGTTGAGAAGAAATTCCAGTTACAGTTTCCTACGAGCATACTTCAGGTAGGATAATCGACCTACGTAGTTCGGTGTATTGCCACTAGATGCTGCTACACATTACTTCATTGTAGTTGAGTTGAAGTTTACGGAATATAATAATTATTCACCGAATAAATATCTGAAGTTTCATCTGTTATCGAATTTTCTTTTCATTAATTGAATTTTTTAATAATATTGTCTCATCCGAAATAGTTTTTGCTTTTCATTATATGTAGAATTTGTTCACGAAATTTTAAACAAATAAGTCAATGGTTAGAATTGAATAGATACTTCGTTTTTTTACCCAATATGGAAGTATTTACTATTGATTTTCCTCTGAATTATCCCTTTGATTCATATAACATTTTCAACCCATATTCAACTGAGCTTCACCAATTTCATTAAGATAATGTTGGAACTGTATTATTGAAATATAACATGAGGGAAGGAATGGAAAAATACCGAACAAACAACCTTTTTTCTTGACACGGTTGAATGTGTCTCTTGCTTAAAAATAGCTCATGTTGAACGAAATTCCGGACTTTCCCATTATTTAAAGAACATTAGTGCAAATACATGGATCCTTCAAACAGTATATAATAATCTATGGCAATTCCAACTTCCTTGAAGTTCAACAAACCTCCTCAAACCTCTAAACACCAATTTTTTTTATATCAAAATTTTGGTGCCGTTAGTTTTAGGTGGACCGGAACAAATTCACTTCAACAACCAGTATTAATAAATAAATAAATGGTAAAAACACCCTGACGTGAGGTGCGACCTTGGCGCACTTGTTCTATACTTTTCTCGGAAAATAGTACAGTGAATGTGAAAGAATCGATAATTATATGTCTTTAATAAGCAATAAGCATACGTTGAGTCTTACTTCACTTAAATGATTAAGTCGAATATGACAGTCGTCAGTGAAAAGATAAGGAAAATTCGTTATGTCTTATGTAATTCAGTATAGCTTCTAGAAAATTCTTGACCATCATCGATTGGGTCAAATTTATTTAAAATGGTTGGGTTCATTGAGTTTTTGATTCTTACGGATTATGTCTTATTTTAAATATTGCTTTCACCATTGACAGATACTTGTAGAATAATGTTATTGAATGGAATATTTTTTGTTCCCCACGAATAATTCCAGCTGCTGTAATTTAATGATTATTGATAACCGCGATAAACCCTGAAAGTTTTGTAAATTTCTAGTAAATATGTTATGAGCTATAAAGAATGAAGAAACATTTTTTAAGGGTGTTTTTTTATTATCCTAATACCAATTTCAACGAAATCCAGAACAACTATTAATTGCCAAAAACACCTCTCCATAAAACCAACCGTAATTTCATAATTTGCTGACATGTGTTGCATGAATTATGAGACGATCAAACACTTCAGTAGATCAGTAGATTTATTTCCTCATTTACCTCTATCTATCTCTTTAGGGTCGAGTTCTCCTCGATTCGTCGAGTCCCAAGGCTTCGAGGCGTAGTGTGACAGTCGAATTGAGGTGGTTTATAAAAATTCGACCCTCTTTCATTTCTTCGTCGTATACGAGACAAATGACGCCTTTTGTAATTACACTAATTAATCTTGATAGAAGTATTTACTTATGATTCTTTCTTCTCAGTTCAATTTTGAGGGGTTGAAAGACACTATCTCAAAAGGTTGCTCGTTTATGCTGGAAACTTAGAAAAATGTCGCCCAAACAAAATCACTCGACGTGTTAGACGAAATTTTTTCAAACAATATGGGGTGGAACTCCATGAATTGTTGTTTTCATTTTTATTCCGCGAATTCAACCTCCATCCAGTAGATTTTTCGAGTTAATAAAGGATTACCCTTAGACTATATAAAGTAGACAAAGCATTCCTTTGTAAAATTTCGATTTGTTTTGGCTTCCACATTGAAAGTCTCTTATGAAACTTCACCCGGCAACACCGCATAAAATCTTTTTCCATTTACTCGGGTCACAATATCTCCAGGGTCAAAACGATCTGAACAAATGAAAATTGCTTTCTCTGGGCAATTACTTGACCATCCCAACAGCGAAGCCCAAATTCTTCATTTTTCAACGTTATCTGGGAACCTTAATTCAAGAAAACCTCTTTTATCTTATAATAATCTCATTGAAAACTTCCCTATTAAAACTTTCTACGCTACTAAACATGTAAATAACTAAACACTTCGGTTCTAACAATACACTTACGTATGGAACGATAAATTCGGATTGAAATTCCTATCTTTGCCACAACTTTCACACTTACGAACCAATTTTAGTGTGATGAGAAGTAATAAACAATAAAAAATATGAAAAACCTAATACTTTCTCTCACAAAAGTTTCTTCAATTTGCGTATTTATTTTCGATACAGAGGTGGCAACGTGTGTCTTCTAAACATCATGTGACCTTCAAACTGTCAAGCAGAGAATGCGGCAGCGTTGTCTTGACTTTCATCTGAATTTCTTTCCATCTACGGTCTCTGACATAAAATAGCAGAACCGGCTAAAGTTTTTCTTTTACTTCTCTTGCTTATATATCCGATAAGACAGTTTCAATTCAAAATATAAAATTTTATACAAGGTTTTGAATGCAAGGTGGAAAAAAAGTTTTTATTCAAAATTATAGGGGAATAGAGAAACCTATTATTTGCTCAGTTTGGCAACATGAAAGTTTTTTATAACCTGAGTGGACCAGCTCAATACGTTCCAATCGACCAGCTCTAAGTTTCAGATGCGACACTTTTAAATGTAAATAAAGGAGTCTATTCTTATATTGTCTAAGGGATTACCCTACATATTCGAAAAACCCATTGCGTGAAATGGAAAATTTTTCAATAGAAACCAATTGTTACATCTTGGAATCTGAATATTTCCCTTACAATTTTCGAGAACACTATTTTCCCACATTTAAAAATGATGTATAGAGAACAAATGAGTAATAAAACTCGATCAGTATGTGTAAGCTCTTGTAGATAATTGATTCAGTGTCAAAGTGGAATATGTATGGTTTTTCCTTTTTTTCCATCTTCGGAAAACCCTTGTTACGAGTACGCATCCATGGCATAATTCCATTGTGAATGATTGCTGAATTGCAGGTATTCAAAGAAATCATGAATACAATAATTATCATAATTAGATACAAATAGGAAAAGGCTATTAACATGCATAGGAGACTCTATTTCTGATTAAATTAAGTATGAAATGATATACTAGTACACAACACGAACGTTGCCTTATTGAAATTCCAATTATTGGATATTTAAGAATCATAATTTGTGATTATGTTTACTGTTTCAACGCTTACTACTTACTACTCGAACAAATGTATGATATCCTACAATTTCGGTGAGTGTCATACAATATTGAAAACAAATTGTCTCGGATTTCCATACCAGTGGGGTATTCGGAATTCGTATAAACGCTGGCTTAGAATTTTTTGATAAGCAAACATTAGAAAATATAGTGTTAGGGGTTACTGATGGGGTACCATACAATTCAGCGTATGGCATTAAAGCCCAGGGAAAATACTGCAGTAAACAAACTTTAGCTCCCCGCATAAGCGTTGTTGTATGTAAAAAAGAAGCTGAAATATATTTTAGGCACCTCTTTTTATAGAGACTGGTCTTCTATTGATGAACACAGAGGCTTCTTCAAGTTGCCCACATCGAAACTGAAAATAAAAAGACAAAAGCGGAAAAAACAACTGAATATAAATAATACGTATCGAAATTTAGAAAAAAAATTATATTTTCCCTAAGAATTCAGAGCTGTAGTCTGTCTGCCACTATATGGAGGGACAATGTAAGACAAAACTGGTAACCAATAAACCGGTGTAGATCTTATGGTGCCAGTAATTTTCCCATCGATGTATTCAATTGTGCGTCAATTTTTTGTGTATGTGCACCATTAAACCAAACAGAGCAACAATACTCAACTGCAGAAAAGAGTTGCTGTGCGAACAGTAGAAGCATCAACGCCCCAAGATGATCCAGCTAATTCATGAAGAATACTATTCCTAGTTTTCCGTTTCAGCCTCAGATCATCTAAATGACCTTGGAAATTGAGAGATGGATCTAATTTAACACCTAAGTACTTAGGATAGAAATTATGTTCGATCGATGAAAGTTACAGCTCATTTCTTATCATTCTGATGATTATTCAGATGGAAACAAAATACCTCCTTTTTGTTAGGGTTGGGACTTAATCTCCTCTCAATAAAATCATTCCTTAAAATTTCCAAACATGATTATAGTACGTTCTCCAGAGCATGGAAATCAAATTGGTGGTAAGCACTACCAAATTCATCAGCATAAACAAATTTCTGATGTCGTGGGTCAATCAGTGATATATAAATTGAAAAGTAAAGAGACTAGTACTGATCCTTGTGGAAGACCGTTTTTCAATGTTTTTTGACGCTGTTCTCATCAACTTGTGAAGATGTTCATTATCAAGGTAAAAGAGCTCAATTTTCTTTCTGAAATGAGGCAATTTTGGCCTCAAAACGATCTAATACATCGATAGAATAGTCGATGTTGATTATTTTTCCTTGTTCCAGGTATTCAATGATTAAAATTCCATGCGCAAGAAAAATACAGAACCTATAACCTTCTCACCACTTAGCAGACTGCGGCATCAATTTCGGAGTGAAGTTGTGATATCATGTTTCAGTCATTGTGATATAACGAAGCAAAAATTTATTCTTATTCCTCGTGAACATCTTTAAACAGCTCCTTGAATCATGTACTCTGTGTCGTTTTTGTTCCGGTGACAGCGAACTCAGCACCAATTTGAAAAATAACTATTTCATACCAAAATGTTCGTGTATGATAGTGTAAACACAACTTTCTGATACTTTCTGAACTACTGAGCATCAGCTATCTCATGCAACTTCACTTTGCAATTGACCTCGATTATTTCAATCGATTTTTCGATATTTTCCAAAATAACTGCTCATTTTGTTGACCAGGGCATATCAGAGTACGTACAAGCACGTTTCAAATCGAATCATTTTTAGATTTTTTCATTGAAACAGAATCGGTTCACATTTTTTAAGCCAACTTGCCTTGAACGTTGTTTTGTATTCATTTCAGTGTATATACATATTCTTTTGAACTTTTGGCTTACAATATTTAGTTAGCAAACAATAAAGCATATAGATCAGGAGTTAGTGACGGGGTGTCACATAAAAGCCTAGGAAAAAAACCCAGTAAAAATAACCCTGGCTGCCCGCCTAAGTGTGAAAGTACAAAAATAAGCTGAAACATATTTTAGGGACTTCTTTCTTCAAGAGTGGTCTTCTATTGATGAAGACAGAGACTTCTTCAAGTTGCCCACATCGAATCTGGAAATAAAAAAACAAAATCAGAAAAATGAACTGAATAACAAAAATACAAAATTTGAAAGAGTTAAAGAAAACACCCTCAAATTCACCTTTTTGGATTAACTCGATATTGTGAATCAAGAATTTTTCAACATAACATGCTAAACCGTAAATTTTACTAAGGAGATAATCAATGAATACATAACCTTTTATGGTTCCTCTTTAACGAAGATTTTTTTTAGCATCCGTATGTTTCTCTTGAAGGAGAACAATCTCAGCATCATAGTCCTTTGCTAGTTTAGAAATATAATCACTCTAATCCATAGAAATACCCTCTATATTCAAATCTACTACACAAAATTTGTCGCCAATATGCAAGGAGGATTCTTCGAATCGGGTCTTGCGGTCCTAGTGATGATTTTTCAGATCTTCTGAAGTTTGAAGTCTGCTATTGAACCCATTCAAAGTTATTTCAGTGTAGAAACATGGTCATGTATGTAGGATCAGGGTGATATCGACCATGCAATTATTTTTTTAGATCACCGTCAATAATATATCATATTTTATGTAATTCATTTGAACTAGTTGAATTGAAACTTTATCAAATTTTTATAAGAATGACATTTTAGTCCTGAATTTTACTCGTATATCGAAAAGAGTAGTTATTTAGACATTTAATCCAAAGATTCATTTGTTTAGTTCAGACAGCTCCTCCTTTTCCCTAAACCAAATGATAGTTCAGCAGCAAATAGGGATTTAAAGTACGAATAACTTGAATTCTACAACTTGAAATGTACCAAGATCGGTCGTTGCCAACTAAATTTCAACTTTTCCCCCTTGATGACAAAACATCTTGAACCACTTCATGAAATTTCCTCGCTTTTTATTTCAATGTCCTTTACTAGGGATATTAGACTGATCATTCAACACTATACTATATCGTCCAATGAAATCGCTCAATTTTTGAAAACGGACCAATAGAAACAAACTGTATCTGAAAACACTCAACCTCACAGTGTTTTCACTTTTAGAAATTTGTTTTTATCAAATGCCTAATTTGCATAGGAATATTAATACGTCCGGATAGCTTTGGCCGTTGGTGGAAGTAGCGGTCAGTTTATTTTCGTATTTTACCATAAAGTAGATAAAAATGAAACGTTTTGGGAATTGTAATATTACTTCAATTGAGGAAAGTGTGAAGAAAAGTGTGCCGCTTAATACAGTAAAGTCAAGATCCTACATTTGGAAACAATTTGAAGAATTCTGTGCTGCCCGGGAATACCTTGTAAATGAAAAAACAAGTTTGTCAGAGCTCAATAATATTATGCTAGACTGGGCTTTCAATATGAAGAAAAGAGATAGATCAGACTACAATGAAAGTGTCGTAAAAACCTTGTGGAATAATACTGCCAAACAGCTGCAGGAAAAATTCTATTTCGAATGGGGCGTTAGGTTCGATTCATTCACAGACGTGGCTTTTAAAACGACGCGGGATGCACGAAATGCCAAGAGGCGTATTTTGCAAGTGGACCCTGAGAAAAGAAAAGTTAGTGACAAGGTTCTGTCTTTGGAGCAAAACAAAAAGATGGTCAATTTATGTAACGAAGATAATCCAGACGGTTTTTACAGAAAATTTTATTTTATTGCTGCATTGGAGCTTGCTTATTGGCGCGGAGGGGAGAGTTCTTCATGCCTAATTTCGCATTTCCAATTCGAAATTAAACGATGTTGATCCCACGGGCCGAATTGCCTACAATCCGATATTTTCTAAAACAAGACAAGGTGGTGCCCAAAAATGTGCGGAAACGAAATGGCTGACTCCCAATATTGAAGAAGATGTTTGCCCGGTGAGGTTATATAAGCTACTTGTATCCAAAAGAACTGCAAACATAACCACTGAAAGACTATTCCTTACTCCACATAAGAATTGGGAATATGGTTCATGGTTCAAAAACTCCCCAGTCGGTCCCAATACGATAGCTAAATGGACAAAAGAATCGGCAGAACTCATTGGTATCAACACAACCAAGTCGAAGATAACCAACCACTAGCATCGAGATACTGCTGTCAGCCAATTAGCTAAAGCAGGGATTGGCGAGGAACAGGTGATAAAGATAACAGGCCATTCTTCTGCAGCGTCAGTGAAACCGTATCTCCAACTGGATCAACAACATCACAAAAAAATAATCACCGCCATAAGGAATGAAAAAAATGTCCTTCAAGAAACAACATCAATATCTACTTCATCATTCGAAAATAATGCTCGTAATGAGTATAATAATTGTACTATCAATAATTATTATTTTGAGAATAAAGATGAATAATTTGTTGTTATGCTTCTATCTGGTTATTTTTGAATAAAAAAGTATTTTTTACTTTGTTTAATTCATATTGTTGAATGATCTTTCTAAATACTACACGGGGTTCGAATTTTATTTGGGAACACTCTGTCGTTTTTTGAAAATTATACAAATTTCACTCAACAAAGTGCCTTCGCCTTCGCCTCGTGGTATTTTAAGGATAACTTTGTTTCGTGAAATTTAAACGCATAATTCCCAAAAAACAAGAGTGTTCTCAAAAAATTATCACCTCTAGTGGTATTACCCTTGAAAATTTACTGTTACGGGGTGTTTTCTTCCAACGTGTCAATCAGTAAGCAAACGGTTCATCGACCTCATCTTTCGAAAATCAATTTCACAATTTTCCGGAAGAACAACGTAAGATTCTCTATGACAGATAAGCCCAAGTGTCGATACATCGAAGCCCCAGGAATCGGTCATCGATATCTCGAACCTTCTTTTGTCATCACGAGGCTCAACGGCCTGTTACACAAAAGCATCATGGGTGAATCACCGCAATTCTTTACAATCCCACTATTAAATCGGCAAATATGGGAAATGCGCTGGAAATTCCTACTCGTTCTGAACGACGAGTCATTCTTTCAGACGTCGGCGAGGCGCCCGTCTACGTCGGGACGCTTCCTAGATGAATTGGTCTGGGGAATGATGCCATGATGGCCTTGAAAGTATGTGTCAAGATTCAGTATTCGTTCATTGATGCCTTATTTATAGTAATAGTAATTCTTACTCCTATGATCTAGCGTCATTCAGTAACATCTTGAATCATTAAATATACTCCGTTCATATTGATCTAGTCACTCAGCTACGACTTGAGTTTCATGTGTTGGTACCCTTGCTTTACTAAATTTTTTCGTAACACTTCGAATCACGACATCACCGCTTGTTCAGTGTGATTTCGAATGTGAAAAAAAAAACCCAAGAGGTAATCTGTCGTATAATATTTGTTATAAATATTTGAATGTATCTTCAGTCGAAACAGAATACTTTGTACTCCGCATCCAAAGATGCCATTTTGTTACGAAGTCTGCTCATGGTAATATTGTGAAGTTTCTTATCAGTAGTAATAATCCAAGGACATTGATAATTGTTGAATGATTGTTTGGGCTATTACCATCATCTATTGTAATGTTTTCCGACGTTTCGATAGACATCTTTATCAAGGAGGAAATGTAAAATACCTTTTGAAAATTATCAATTTTCAAAAAGTCAATATTGACAGAAGTCATGAAAGAAAATGAACTCATCTGTGATATGATGATCTTTTTAAGTTGGGTCGAACTATCGGCGTCCAAACTTCTGGCAGATCTATAGATGGAGCACTTATGGAATCAGGTGTTATTTTCATAAATGCTGCTTCTTTGATTTTTCTTCTTGCAAGTTTTTCTTCTTTGGATATTATTGATGCTTCATCCCACTTTATACGATGATTCTCATCTACAGCATGTTGGACCAACCTGGATTTGTCGCTGTCTAGTACTCGTAGAAGCTTCTGATGTTCTTTTATTCGTACAATCATTCAACACGAGCTCCATCATCAACAATATCTCGTCATCAACATTGATAATTGTTCGAAAAAATTCTATTACAGATTTCGGAAGCTTGTTGCTTGGAAACTGTTGCCTACAAGAAACAAGCTGGAGAAAGTTGTCATAAAATGTTTGAACATGTCCGAGGGTTATTCTGATAGAACATTTCTTGCTAACTATAGAAAAAATATAGAGTTGAAACAATTCATTTAAAAGAGCAAATAACAAAGGAACAATTCTATGTAATTATGTATGTAATTCTTTTAAGGTTTGCAAGGGAAAAGATATATTATGTTTTAAGTTAATCGAGCTTTTATTGTTGATGCATGTTTCTTCAATAAGAAGAATTCTTCTAGGAACTGGTAAATTCTTTCCCATGAAAGTCTTCCAACTCTTTTATTTGCATAACATTAACATATTATTCATTCTAATACAATGAATGAGGCCAAATAAATATAGTATATATTTATATACAGGGTGGCCATTTGAAAACGAAACAGACAAGATTACAGACGAAATAAATTTTTTCGATAGAAATGCTCTGACAGGTCCATTTCTGTTTCGAGGGGGACAATCAAGATGTAGGTTACGGACGCAAAGCGCTTCAACCCTTGTTACTACAACCCTCACCCCCAAATTTTGAATAGGGAAGATGGGGTAAGTGATAACACATTTGAAAGGTATTTTTATACTAATTTCAGCACAGTAATTGTTTTTTCATTATATGCATTAGTTCTCGAAATATTCTTTACTAAGTATTTGAAAATGAAGTGGTGTTTTCATGGGACTTGTAGTGTTTTTTTGTGAAAAATCGACATTTTGAGCTTCAAAACAATCATGACTGTGGCTTCCTTCCTCCAATCCACTGACATAGAAATCTTTAATCAAGATGTCGAACAAACAAAGCGTATTGCGAAGGAGCTCAATCTTGCTGAAACTCAATCTAAATTATCTTCGATATAATTTGCAGTATTTCCAATAACATGCGGTAACACTTGATCGATAGAAATCTCCAAAAAGTCCAAATACGTATATACCTCTAATCAGATTACCAGGTAAGAAAATCAAATCATTAATGATGCCACAGAAATATTCCAGTCCGAATTCGTGAAACAATTTCCGACTTAATTATGAAGTGTTTTCTCAGTTGGCTTCAATATGTTTTCATTTTGTTGATTATTGAATTCATATCTTTTTCAAAAAAATGAGAATCGATAATTTTTTATTCATTACGAACAGATCATTAAGTGGGCTTACTGGTTCTTTGACATGTGAATTATTCTTAGTTTTGAATCGAGACTTGATTTATATTGAGTTTCAGCAAGATCGAGCTCCTTCGCGATACGCTTTGTTTGTTCGACATCTTGATTGAAGATTTCTATGTCAGTGGATTGGAGGAAGGAAGCCACAGTCATGGTTGTTTTGAAGCTCAAAATGTCGATTTTTCACAAAAAAAACACTACAAGTGCCATGAAAACACGACTTCATTTTCAAAAACTTAGTTAAGAATATTTCGAGAACTAATGCATGAAATGAAAAAATAATTACTGTGCTGAAATCAGCATAAAAATACTTTTCAAATGAGGTATCACTTACCCCATCTTCCCTATTCAAAATTTGGGGGTGAGGGTTGTAGTAGCAAGGGTTGAAGCTCTATTCGTCCGTAACCAACATCTTAAGTTCTCCCTCTCGAAACAGAAGTCGACCTGTCCGAGCATTTTTATCAAAAAAATTTATTTCGTCTGTAATCTCGTCTGTTTCGTTTTCAAATGGCCACCCTGTATATAATTTTGAATTGAATGAAACCATTTATTTAAATGTGAGCAGAAAAAGCTGAATCGAATTATACCTGTCCGAACAGTAATCATACTTTAAGTTTTGAATAATAGGTACTTTTGAGTGAGAAATAACAAGATACTATTCCATTAATCACCTGTCACGATGTCATAGACGTGCTTCGAAGCACCGCGATCGTATTTTTGGAGCATTTCTCTCGACCAATCGACACGAGCCTTGTTTTTAGCAATTGACAAATTGCGTGGGTTCTAACGCTTACAAATTTTTTTGACGGTCCAATATTCATACTATATTGAATGACCTCGGATGAATTCACTATACGATAAACACTGGTCTTTGATGGAGCTTCATCGCAAAAAATTAAGTTAAGTTCATCGATGCACGATAAGTTGTAAAACATAATAATATAAAGCATAACTTGTGTTTAATTGGGTTCAAGTTGATTTTCTGTTATTTTTTCAGCTCTTTCCAATACTTTTTGGGATAACCATTACTTCTGAGTGTTTTCGTGATATTATTTATTTTTTCAATTTTATCTTGCTCGGTAGAGCATATATTTATTGCTTTTTGTGGATTTACGTTGATATTCTGTCCCAAAAATATCGAACCAGCAATGTTTGTAATTAGTTCAAGGAATGAATAAAAATTAAATCAGCTAAATATAGTTATAATGTACATGAACAAGTCATTAATCAATTTGTGAAGTTTTTTTTTTCGAAACGACCTCCTTTAGAAATTGGTGTTTCATGTCAAAAGTGTCCATTTTGGACAACCCTATACAATGGTGCACAAAATATGTTTTACACTAAATAAAAATTGATATTTGCTCTTAAAATATCATTGCCTTGACATAATAACCCAAGCAAGTTCAAAAATCGACACCTTGCATATTTTAGGAATTATATTGATTGAAAAATTATTTGAATAAAACAAAGTAATTTTTAAAAAATATTTAATTAAGTACAAAATAAATACAATTGTAAAAAAGGAACTATTCGCATTCACACATCAATACTATACAAAATTCTGTTCGACAAGTCATATCGTAATACTACAAGTTTCGAATGCCTCATTGGAGATAAATAAATTAAATTAGAATAAATTAAATAAATAACTTTGTCATCTTAGAGTGGAATGAAAACCTTGATTGCTTAAGTCAATACTACACTACAATATGTACATAATAAATACAACACGAGCTATACAAAAAATACTGATATTGAGATTAATCGAAAAACGATTTCATCCAGATAAAAAACATTAATTTTAACGTTAAAAATATTTCGACATTTACATTAGGTTTGTGGTCAAGATTAAAAAAATCCATTAGTTAAATTCTTGGCAATGAAGTATTATTGGAATTGCATAAACATTTCGAGTACTGTCACCTAACTATAGCGGTCTTGTGAAAAAAATCCGCTAAAGGGCGTAGTCGGAATGAAGATCTAAAATCTTCTCCTCTTCTCCTCAATATTAGATTGAGGAAATGAGGAAAAGTTTTGCACGATCGCTGAAGAATTCTACTATCTATTATCACAACCTATAATATGCATTTATCACAGAAAAATACAGCCCTTGCGCATTTTGAACCTATTGGTATCTTCTTCTATGTTTTCCTTTCAGTTTGAGTGCTCTCCTCAAACGGGTGAGGAAGAACTGGAGGTTTTTTATGATGTGGACATCATAGGAATAAGAAGCTGTGAGATTCATCCTCTTCGGTAGTTTAATGTGCATCTTTTTCAATGACATTTTCCGATGGAATTTCACAGGTATCTCTCGGTTTACTTCGCAGATAAAAGCTCTGAGATTGTTCTTGACCTCCGTTAAAATCTGGTCTCTTTTGAATTTGTTGAAGATCCCATGGGATGATATGGACGTGCATGATAACATCTCTAGAGTACCAGCGAAACGTTGGAGGTATGGGTGAAGCCTTCTCAATTTTTTTTCTGTAACAAGAAATTTAATGCAAATTTCTGGTTTCCATTATATTTTTTTAAAACAGTGAATTACTTTATCGAATTTTTCATTGTTTTTTGTGGCCACAATAAGTACCGAGGTTGCAATTGATTTCAGTATGTTCATCTCAGTCTTGGTGATTTTTTAAAATAAGATTTTTCAAACTATACATGTTTTCTAAAATACTTCAGTGTTATTTGCTTCCTTAAAAACAATAGCCCATTAAATCTAGTTCATAGAGTTTGTCACTTGAACTATATGAATGATATTGCCAAAACTGCGCTTCCCCAATGTATACAGGGTGAGTCTTCGACCACTGCATTAATTCTAACCATAGGTTAAAGAGATCAAAAGAAATACTTTTTTCCATAGTGTTTTAGAATATTCAGCTGCGTTAAAAAGCTATAAGCATTCTAAGTTTTCACATTGTCAAATACCCCTCTGTAGTCCATTTTAGTTCGAAATCTATCGATGCCAAAATATGCATGACTGTTATCAAAAACCTTCAACAAGAGATCATTTCAATTGATATTATCGTTTGAATATTACAGGTGAAAATGTTATTTTTTTATGAAATTTCAACACCCTATATCTTTTGAGCGGGTCCAAACTTGGCAAAATGTTATAGGAAGAAAATGATTCTTTTGATGTCAAGAATCGAGGGTTAAAATTAACGCAGTGGTCAAAGACTCACCCTGTATAATTGTTTTATTTGGTATGTCACACATTTTTTTTTTCAAGAAATATCTCCCTTAAATCTTTTACGCTTATATTATGATACTTTGTATAGATGAGAAAAGTTTATTTATTTATAAATAAAAATGTTGAAATGTTATGCCCTTGTTGAAAAAATTTTTCTATTCATTAAAAAAAATAGGAATAAATATATATTTGTACTTACGAATTTTTTTATTGAATTAATATTGTGCAACATCTGCGTCACATTGAGCCATTTGAAATCTGCATGTTTGAGATTCGAAGTCTGAAAAAAAAATTGTAGTTTATTTTTCTGAACGATATAAAATTTCTTAGTTCGAAATCGGGAAAAAAATATAATAAAATCATAGGCAACAAATATATACTTCATAAAATTTTATTAAAAGGTTCTCAAATAATCCTATTTCAATTTATTTGGATTTATATTTTTATTTTCTTTATTTCTTACTATTTATTATATGGATGCTGACATATGAATTATCAAATATTTACCTCATTCCTATATACCCTTTCTATATCCCTCGTCTGCTTCTTCAATCCCTGTATGGACAACCTCAACTGAGTGACCACTACCTCTGGATGCTGGACACTTCTTCCGTGTCTATATTTCTCCATCATTGATAATGTAGGTCGAACATTACATGGATCTGTCCACCACTGCGTAGTATTGCAATCTGCAATGCTAGGAGTGATATAACTCATTGCAATAAAGATGAAAAATGTTAGGTGAAAGTCTGAAATAAAAAAATATTGTTCAGTGAAAGAATCAAAAAAATAATTGGTCTCGAACTTAGTTCTATTTTTTTTATTTATTGATATAAATTTTTGATAATATAGTAAATAAATGTTCTTGAAGGGTAAATATCTCGTAGAATTTAACTAAAACACAAATATTCGAGTAAGTTTCGAATATATTTCTCAATACCAATATTGCATATTCCACATATACAATGCACAAACATGAATCCATGGCGAAAAAAAAGGGGGTGATATTTACAGAATCCTAAATGAAACTATATTTTCTATGGTTATTCAACTTTATGAAATATTGGTAGAAATTCGTTAAAAACCAGGAAAATACATAAGGTGCCAATACATTTTTATTTATTTCTAATACTTCCATACGGTAATAAATTACATAATTTTTAAATAACCTTATTAGGAGGCTACAATTACAGAATTTAATTAATTATTTTTCTAACCATTGAAGAATTGATGCAGGTGAAAGAGATTATTCAAGAATAATCATAATAAATTGTGGAAATTGCAGCTGAGGAAAAATATTTTCAATGCAATGCAAAAAAATAACGTTCATCATATGTAAACGTCTTAGCGAACACTGTAACAATAGTTCACCCTGATTTCATTTCTGATGAATTAATTTAAAATCCTCAGGCGGTTGAATTCCGCAATCAAAAATCAAAATTACACAATTGATTTTTCGTTATTGAAATTGCATAACTCAATAATATGATCAATGAAAAAATTACAATCATTAAAATGAATAAAGAAATGAGTCATTAAAATGAGAATATTCTTTGATTAACAAACATTCAGATACTCTTTCAGAAAATCGAAAAAAGTATTAATTATGTAAAAAAAAACAAGTTCATCATCAAGAAAAAACAAATCATTTAAAATAAGCAAATATAGGATGAGGAAAAAATTTCATGTCCAATAATCAAAATTGATATTGCATATAAATGAAGAATTATTATATACTTATTAAATATTCAGAATTTTAAATTAATTATTATTTATATTTATTAATTATAAAATATAAATTTATATTTATTTGATATAGCAAATACTGTGATTTTTCAAAACTATGAGAACTCATTGATACTTTGAAAAATTGGAAGGATTAAAATTTTTGAGTGACACGAAAAATTTTATGAATTGAAAAATATTTGTCGCCAATCAAGCAGTTATGAAAATTTTCAATAATCACGGAAATCAATGGATTCTAAAAATATTGAATATTTTTTAATGTTGAAGGATAATTAAGATCGAAAAGAATTTACATTCGGAAATTAATAAGAAAAGGGGGGTGAATTCCCTTCTGTAAATAAATACGTATTAGTGGAATAATATGATGAACTAAAAATTTGAGTAATAAAAGACAGCGAGTAAATTGATAAAAGTGAAAAAAAACTCAGATAGTTTTTGAAATGATTCGTTACAAAGAATTAAAGTCATCGATAATATTTTCCGGAATTGTTCAAATTGGATATTATTCCGAAAATAAATTAGAAAATTCAAAAAAGAAAGATATAAAATATATTGATGATTGATAAAAATATGAGATGCTTCTTAGAACTCACAGTTTATTCTGGCGACGAAGCCAGTCCGAATTTCCGGTTTCTGAAACATAACAGCACCTCCCCCAACTTAATAACATTTGGTGGTACCGAAAAACCAACACCCGCTGAATTTCGCGAACTAGTATTGACCGCGGCCAAAGTTGTACTGAGATCTGAGCGAACTACCTTACGCGCTAGCCACAACAACTTGCGAGAAGCCACTAAATTCCAGCTACTCTACGCGATGATATCCTAGTAGTACCATCTAGTTTTGTACTAAGTGTGAGATAGGTTTTGCGATCTCTTTTATTTGATGGATATGACACACACCACGACGCGATGACAATCTTCGAGGCGGGGCGAGTACGGGAGAGAACTATGATTATTGGCTGAGACACGATAGGTGCTTGAATTGTCGAGTACTACCTGGTCTTGGTCGACCCATGGAAAGTGTAGCATAAGTCGATTCATGCTCAGATAGCGCAATTGTTGAATTGCTCTTTTGTGAAATTCATTCAGGTAACTAAGAATGTTTTCCTATTGGTTGGTAGTACGGACAGGTGGGGGATGGTACCGTTGCCGACCATGTCGACTATGGTGGGAAAATTGATGTTTATCATCTTCAAGGGTGAACTTGGATTCATCGCAAATATAGGCACTTTTTCACTTTTAGATCGAAAGCATGAGATAGTACCATAGAAACATAACTCTTATAGAATGCATGCTTTTAATTCTAGAGACTATCATGTCTCGAAGCATTGGAGAAGTATCTCTTGATAAGTTTATTTATAATTGTTATATGAATGAAAATGAAAGCATCAAGGGGACTCTATACCGCTTCAACCCTCTATTCGACTTTAAACAGGCAACATAAAAAATTCAGAAAAGCATATTGAAATATCTTGAAAAATAACCAAATTAATAGTTTTTCTTCAGTTTTATTTCAGCCACCATTATACTTAACACTGTACTACCTCCTTCAAAATATAGTCATTTGAATGCATATGACATAATCAGAAATATTTGTCTATCGGTAAACAAGGTCTTCTTTCATCATCATACCAGATGCACTAGTCCTCTCACATACTTGAAATAAAGAGTTAATCGTCGTTTGGAGAAGAATTCTTCGTCCCTTGATATAACCCCGATAGAACATGCTTTCTAGGGACGATCAAAGTCAAATCAAACCTCCGAAAATTCAACAGGAGCTTGATGGTCAAGACGAATGGAAGAATATTCGGCAATATCGAATACTAATCTTAAACTATCAATTTCAATTGCAAGATTATATCGAATTAAGAAAAGTTTAGCCTTACTTGTAATTCACATGTCAATATCTAAAACCACTTAATAGTAACTGGATGTTTCTCAGTGATGTTAATCTTCAAAATAGCTTCAATTTGGATGAATCCAATGATGGAATGGAAAATGCTGTTTATTTCTGCATTTATGATTGAAATTGAGATAATAAATGATTCTAAATAAATACGCACACGTTGACATATCTGATGTAATTTTTAAATGTATTCAAACAATCATTAAAGATTGCATCGATTTACTAAACAATGATTGGATATCCTAATCATTGATTCTGCCTTGGAGAAGGTATCCTTATATACAAGCTATCATTGCTAGTTTTTACTCAAGTGTGCAAAAATAAAAGGGGGGCCCCAATCAAAAGAAATATTTTCATGGAAATGCCAGTTTCTACGCAAAAAATTACCGTAACTTGATTTCTGCAAAATTTGAATCTGCTTAGAAGTGCTCATTTCCGAGAAAAGTCCATTAACTTTAACTCAGATGTCCGTTTCTCGAAATTGGAACTGTTGCAGAATTGTAGATTCATTTTTATATTTGCTGTGTTTAAATATCGAGAGACCAAATTGATTATTGAAATTATTAATTTGGAGACTTAAAGTATTCAAAACACTTCATTGAGTTGTTACTTTTTATTGCAACGG
The DNA here is from genome assembly GCA_030674115.1 of Micraspis discolor. NCBI lineage: Eukaryota > Metazoa > Arthropoda > Insecta > Coleoptera > Coccinellidae > Micraspis > Micraspis discolor. The sequence continues at coordinate 1,107,503 of JARTUT010002184.1, read as the reverse complement.
TTGTAGATTTGGGCATATATATAAAGAATATATATATTGTTTTGGCGCATTCGCCATTCTGTAATCAAGATTTCTCAAGTTTCTAAAGTAAAATGATCAAAAATGGATTTTAAATTTATCAAAAGAGTGAAGAGTGTTTATTGAAATTTACAATCTACTTTTGAAAAGTATTTAGTAAATGTGTTGTATGTACAGACTACTAGATTGTATTTCATATTTATTAATTTATTTATGATAAGTCAGTTAGGTTACTTGGCCAGGTTCTTTATAATCTTCGTGAGTTGAATCTATCTTCTGCCAGTTGGTGGAATCAACTTAAATCTCAGTGATTTACCCACAACATCATCTCAGAAATTTGTTTATGCTGATGATTTTGCTATTGCTTACCAGCATTCAGATATCCATACTCTGGAAAATATACTATTATCTGATTTCAACAAAACAGAGGTATCTTGTTTCCATCTGATTAATTATGAGAAATATAGGTTATTAACTGTAACTTTCAATGATTGCCCTGCCAACATAATTTCATCCAGATTACTTAGATGTTGAATCTGAGCCTAAAAGTGAAAACTAGGAATGATATTCATCTCTAGCCTTAGTCTTATATCTTTACGATTCTTTCTTGGAATGGGTTATAAATTTCAAACGAATTTGAAATATATTTCTTATTTTTTAGTTCTTTATCTGCTTTTTTAATTTCATTTTCAGATTCAATGTGAGCAACTTGAAGAAACCTCTGTGTTTATCAATAGAAGACCACTCTTGAAGAAAGAAGTCCCACAAATGTATTTCAGCTGATTTTGCCATAAACAGCAACGCTTATGCGGGGAGCCATTTTGTTACAGAGATTTTTTCCATAAGCTTTCATATCATACGTCAAATTGCATGGCACCTTGTCACTGACCCCTGCTAACACTACATATTGTTTGCTAACTAAAAAATTGTAAGCCAAAAGTTCAAAAGGATATATGTACCGTTCGATTCTCAAAAACCGTTAAAAATACTTCAACAACGCAAGTTCGTCGACACCTTCTGAAGAGTCTAACTTGGAAAGAAAGGCGATTTCGGAAAATTTTCTGAGAAAGTACCCTCATTAATATTCAGTGAGGAATAATTTCCTAAAGTTCTTCGCATTTATTTGCAGGCACCCAGTTTTAGACCAGTGATGGCGAGTCGTAACCAAGGGACAGAGAAGATCCACTACACTACACTTTTAGGACATACAGATAGAGAAATGCCCATACCAGCAAAAATACGGGTTGGATAACGTCGTAAAGTGGATAAAAGAACGCTACAAAGTAATGAACATGTCAAGAGGATCATGGATACACCAGTTGCCAAAATAGCATGAAATGGAACGCCAGAAGGAAAAAACAGGTAGAATGCTTTATTGAAGATGATAATAAGACATTCACACACTTGGCAGTCCCGATATCCGTTCGTTCAGTGGTAATTACGAAGGAACCTCCCGTACCCGATCCGTCCGACACTTAACCGCGTTATAGTGGCTCAGATTTAACAAGTACAAAGGATACACACCGCGCGAAGGCCTCGGGGCTCCGGGGACTATACCGGAGGCCAAAACGCTGACCGCGGTGGTCCTTACCGGCATTTGTCTATGAATAAGTGGGACCCGTCTACAAGCCGACCCAACCGCGGACCCGAAGTACCGACCTAGTCGAGGATCGTTCATAATATACGGTGTTCCGTTTTTAATAAACCTACCTCTACGGCTTGTTTGAACTAATAGGCGATGCCGGCAACTAATTATAATGGTGTTGTAACTTTTTTTTCCTGCCGACTATTTATATAACTATTATCACTTCGGCATGATTGGATTGAACGGCTTACGTGGTGGAAGATGTGCCATGAATCATTTGTTTTATTAGACGCGGAAGGGATTTAGGTTTGTTGTTACCTCTGGACGCAGGTAATTTGATCGGTTTTGAAGTTTCTCAGCTATTTCCGGAATTAGATTAACAAGCATATTGTAGGTAATGAAATAATGCTTCACTTTAGTATTGGGCAGCTCTTACAAGAGGCGGATCATTTGTCCCGTACACGACGAGGAAATGTAAGAGCAGCTCATTTTTGGCGCTCTTGTTCACCCGAACAGAGTGCCTATAATTTTGCCCGAATGTCTGTACTTTTGGAATATCGAGCCGAAAATGGTCTCAATCGATTGGGTTCGACTCCCTGATGAAGAATTCGAGGCGAAAGTTGAGTCTGTCCGGCCGGCCGTATCCTCTCTAGCATCCAAAAGGAATCAGCTAAAGTTTTCATATTTTCAAAATAGGTTAATTGTCCAAATATCTCGGTTGGGCCAAACCCGTCGGATGGTTCAATAGTTATGAGCATCTGAAATTTTGTTTCCTCAATAACTACTAGAATATCCATCCGATCACATTGATATTTGGAATATTGTTGAGGGAGGCTGCAACAAAGCAGCTCGCAAAATTTCTCAGAAATCGTCATGCTAGAAAATTTTTAAAAAATTCCCAAAAAAAAATTTTTCAACCCGCACTATCTCATAAGATAGTTTTTCGGATTTCAGAAAAAATTTGTGAATATATTGAGGTGATCGATATCTTACTTATTCCAAAATTTCATTGTCGTAGCTCTTTTCCATCTAAAGATATGATCGTTTTTTTAATTTACTCAAGAGAAAAGAGAAATGACATACGTCCCGATGATTTTCTTTGAACGATGGCCATCACAGATAGATATTCGATTGAAAAATGCCGGGCTCATTAATCAGTATCAGTTGGCGTAATATTAATCAAAATTTTTCATAACGGGAAATCATAGAGATAGAATTCAATCTCGGTGGCTGAAATAATATACGTTGTCAAAATTCAGAAAAGCACTGACATAAGTTTTAAGGAAAAGGGAATTATAGCTTCGAACAAAACTTGGGAAAAATTATGAGTAGTTATTTTTAATTTGAGATATAGGTTTGTTCATTCATTAGGCGTTCATATTTGCATCACATTGTCCCATAGTACAGGAAAAGACTATTGTTCACGTGCTTATAGATTTGTTATGGTTTGAATATTTACTCGCAAGTAGTTCAACAAGAGCGCCAAAGCAATCTGACCTCACGTCAGTGCTTTTTAAATTTTTATACAATATACCACCTCCCTTGAAATGTCCCACTTCGCCTCGATGAGTGTTTTGTATTTTTTGTAGCTTTATGTTGTTACTCATATCTCTCATTTATCTTCTGTTTGATTGGTTATAAAATATTTTCGAATTTACAGAGCGTAGCATTCTGGGGATTGTGCGTTTTCTTATTACGATAAACGATAAATCTGCAGAGGAAAAGAGTCTGGTTCCAATCTTCAAGATGTAGATGGCGCTCTTTCTTGACACATCTGGAAGGTTCATCACATTTTTCGTTAAGACTGGCAGCTTTCTTCAAGACTCAAGAGAGGCAATCACATCGAAATCGGTCCACAGTTGCACTTAAGAAGACCATGCGTCAATAATGACTAGCTCGCACTACTGGAGCGATGGTTTTACGTAAATGTCGCTCCTTTTAAATATATCTTAAACAGACTAGAGCTTCGCATATCCGATGGCTTCCCAAATCGGACCAATTCTTCACGACAGCTCACTAGATTTTTTATGGGGCTAATCTAAACGAATTTCGAGTCCAAAATACTGTTGAGAGCATATTTGTTCAACTTCGGTACTGTCGAGAGCTAAATTTGAAATTGCAATAACAATTTAATAGAAAATTACTCGAGTCATTGTTATTAGTTTATAAACCAGCCAAGACAATCACATAATCTACTATATTACATATTTAACACGTCTGATACGAACAGAAAACGAAACGGATATAGATATTGTCGCGATTCGATCATCAGTGACGTTAATAAGCTTCCATTATCAACATATGGTTCATTCATAACTCTGATTCAAACATTATGAATGGGATTACTCAAGGAACAAACATTCCCAAGTGGCACTTCTTGAAATTCATTATTATATCATAAAATATCGGAGATGCGGTAGCTTACTCATTCTAGACGCCATCATACAACGCAGGAAACAAGCAAAACCTCAATACAATAGATCCGCGAAAGATAAGAATGAGAAATCTTATTTCAATTGCATTGTTCACATACAGTATCTCTTATACAGGGTGTGTCTTTGAACACTGCATTGAATTTAACCATAGGTTCTTGAGATCAAAACCGTTCTCATACCGTTTTTCCATATTCGGCTGCTTTAAAAAGTTACAAGCATTTTAAGTTTTCACACTGGGAAAATACCCCTCTGTAGTCCAGTTCAGTCTGAATGAAAAACAGTATCCACTATTGAATCTGAATTGTTTAAAAACATTATTTTCCCCGCTAAGAAATGATTCACTCACTCATGTTTCATCAGATAATTAAATCGATTTAATTCCTTTCAACTTCAAATATCTCAAAAATTGTGCAATTTAGGAAACAAGATGATGAATGATTTTATCTGCAAAAAAGACTTATTATTCTAGGAAGGACAAGATATATAGACCTTTAGTTTAAGTGATATTTGTTTTTCATGCAATTTAACCAATCTGTACATACAGATACAGTCCCACAAAGTATATGAAAAAATAAACAATGTTCGTATCAGTTTTCGTTGTGTTAAATCTTAAATTTCTGATAAGTTCATTGAAACACAATTTACTTTCAAATTAGAAATATGCTACGAAATGAAATAGTTCTTGATTTCTAGGTTGATAGGTTTTTAATTTGATATTTTGTTCACAACAGCTATAGGCATCTTTCGAATGATCTCCGTTTCATATCATTAAGTAATTATATATTTTCGAACATCTGTAGCACCTGATTGAATCACATGAGTGGTTTTGGTTGCCCCCCTACAATGATGATGACATCAGAGAGGACAAAGTCCAAAGTGAATGAATAAAAAGACAAATAATTATATTGGAATGCTTTGAAATATCTGGAAACAAGGGGTATAAAACTAATACTGAATAATTCTTAATTTCTAGGTTGATAGGTTTTTCACTAGACATTTTGTGTACAACAGCTATAGGCATCTTTGGAATGATCTCTGTTTCATCTCATTAAATAATTATACATTTTCGAACATCAGAGACATCGTCAGAGAGGACAAAGTTCGAAATGAATGAATAAAGAGACAAATAAATATATTAGGATGCCTTGAAATCTCTGGAAACAAGGGGTATAAAACTAATACTGCACGCACTACATCATTATCAAATCATACGATCACTTAAAAAAATAAAGAAAATTTTTGTATAAGAATTGAAAGGTTGCAGGAAATCGAATGATAAAACTTAACTTAATGAAGGATTACCTCCTGGAGAGAACCAGATTTTAGCTGGGGGCTGCATGATGTATTGAGGTTCAAAACCATTTTTGCATCGTTGATAATCTTTATATACCAAAAATTTGTTCATTGTATTCAAATTGTTTAATCTTATCTTGCGATATCGCTAATTTCCGAAAATATAAATGTCAATGGACGAACAGAGGGTTCTCGAATTTCACGAAGCCACTCCCAAACTTAACCTTTCATTCGTGTCGATCAAAATCACTGACTATATATCACAAGGTGCTTGACGAATTGGCGGGAAAATATTGGCGGGAAAAAGCTGATCTCTGCGATTTCCATATGATGAGCGTTTCGATGTGATGTACTAACAACCTATTTATACCAGGTACGGATTGTGATTGCGACGTATTTTAATTTTTTTTCTTCATTGAAAATCAAACCAAAACATTGTTACAAAGCCTTTTTTCACATAACAGGTAAATATACCTTCATTTTTTGTTGTTAAAAGTATATTTTAGAATACAGTTTGTAGAAAGTTTTTGATAACAGTCATGCATATATTGGCACCTGTGTGTTTCTCACAACTACTTTACAGATTGGTTAAATTGCATGAAAAACTAATATCACTTGAACCAAAGTTCCGTATCTTGTACATCCTAGAATCATTACTCTTTTTTGCAGATAAAATCATTAGTCACCTTTTTTCCTAAATTTTAAATATTTGAAGTTGATAGGAATTGAATCGATATAATCATTTAATGAAACATGAGTGAGTGAATCATGTCTTAAAGGGAAAATAATGTCTTTAAACAATTCAGATTCAATAGTGGATGCTGTGGAAGGTAATTTTCATTAAAACTAAACTGGACTACAGAGGGGTATTAGACCAATGTGAGAACTTAAAATGCTTAAAACTTTTTAACGCAGCTGAGTATAGAAAAACGGTATGGGAAAAAGTGTTTACTTTGATCTCAAGAACCTATGGTTAAATTTAACGCAGTGGTCATCCTGTATAAATTTCAAGATGGTTTTAGGGTTATTCATGATGTTTTCGATTTTTTCTTGGAATGGGTTATAAATTTCAAAAATATCTAAAATCGACAATTATAATCCTACACTTTTTGAAAGGATCAATGATAATTTATACAAGAAAACACTGTTTTCTCTGATGAATAAGAGAGAATTTGTCATTCTTATCATAACATCAATCAATTAAAAAAAAACTACTAAAAAATTAATCAAAATTATTAATCACTCAAATTTAAAATTTCTCCATTTTATTTATAATTCTGATTTACTTGGAAGCTTAATATCGACTGGATTTTGGATTATGAAAGACTCTAATCTAAAATAATTTTCATAAGAGTTTATGTTTCATTCTCATTTTCATTTTCGAAATAGTGAATTAAGCAAAAATATGAATATTCAGCTAAATCTTGAAATTGGAAAGGCTTTCTGGAATAATGAATTAAATTCACATTGTCTAAAAAAACCTCACAGAGACATTCTGAATTCGAAATGGGAATTTTATTTTGAATTATTTCAGCCTGATGAATTTAAAAAAACTTTGTTCTCCCTTTTGCAGCTACATTGATCGAAATGACGATTGATCGAGTGGAGATCAGTTATTGAGGACACCAAATTTCAAATGAACTTATCCTAGATATACAAATGTAAAAGCTTTAGCTAATTTCCTTCGAAATTTATCGCACATAAAGAAACCGGAAATACACAATTTCGTCGTTTGAGAGCGTAATCAAACGCAACATCTAAATAATTACTCACCAATACCCGATAATATAATTCACAAAACTGACACTTTGCGAAGATACCGAAAACCACATATCGACACCTCAATGACGCCGGTTAGAAGGGTTTCACGCGTCCGCAATATTTAATTTACCTTTTGAAGATCTGCTCTTCCTGCTGGAGCACGGTGCCATGTGGATTCTCCCAAAGAAATCACCCGCGCTACTGAACCAAATTCACAACAATTCTCGCACTTAGTCGACCTATCGTCTATGATTCATCAGGATTAACCAACTTCTATGTAACTCGCTTCAGTTGTGAGTTTTTCGCGACACTCTTAGTCATTTTATATGTATGGCTGATCCAGGGAGACAACAAAATCTTAGGCATCAACATTGTAGGTGGTGGTGGGGGGGCCTATGAGCGATCTTATCGGAGACCTGCAGGATTCCCTGGACGTGCATACATAGGAACGTGTGTGTTAGGTTAGATCAAATTCCTTATCTCGATATTTGTAATTATTAAGCAACTTTTTCGTAGTTCGGGGAAGTATAGGTTCGATTCGAGATGCGATTCCGATTTTGGAAAGATCTGATAAGATGCTTGTTTGTTTACAATGAGATATTAATCGAGTGAGTGAGATTGAAGAACCTATTACGAATCCAGATTGAATGGTTCATGCTTATTTTTGAAATCTGGATTCTCTATCCTTGAAACTTTACGATAAAAATCTCGGCAGGCGAAACATTTTTTTTCTATATTCACAGAATTTATTAGTGGAATAGTGAAAGCTATTTCCCTCCCTTGGGATTCTAAACTCCTTACTTCATTCATACAGCGCTCAAGATGTAATGTTGACATGATTGGGTGAAATTGTTCATATGATACAAAATGAGGAAATTTGATTGGTTGTTGGAACTGTCAAAAAATTTTCATGGGAATATATGGAGCTTGTACTGGAGATAAATTGCTAAAGATGAAAGTTGAAGACATTGATAACAGAGGAGACTTATTGGTAGTATCTTTACTTGTAGCTTTACCCAGCTTGAACTCCTGGACTCGCCGTGCAAAACGTAGAGTTTAGAGATGCAGAGTTATGTGGATTGCCATTTTTTTAACACAGAGAATATTTGAAGGCAACTCTGATTTCGTTCTCCACCATTTTGGTGTTATGATATCACTTGTCAGAATTCGAATGTATTGCATCATGGTCTATTCATTCGGTTTTTTCACGAGCTCTTGGTGGGTGTATGTGCAGCCAAAATAAAAATTCTCTTATTAATTTATTGAGATAAAAACTTAAGCTCCCTGCTCATATTATGAACTGAATATTTCTTTCATATTCACAGAATTTATATGGATCTATCCATACTCTGTGATTGTGTTAACCATTTTGAAGGTATTCAATCAAATATGGTATTTTTATTTTTATGTCAATTCGTATTTCCTTAGTTCCATTCTAATGTTAATAGTTAGTTCGCTTGACCAGATCTTTTCAACTCTCATGAGCTGAATGGATCTTCAACCAGTTGATTAGATTGCTCTTGTAGCTTCTGATGACAGTTTCTCAAGTGATTTTCTATTTCTGTAGTGGCATATGGGACCCTTAAATCCTCATACATGGTGTGGATCGAAATATACCAAGGGGCATTTACCAATGAAAGCAGTGTTTTAGATTGAAGTCTTTGGATGATTTGAAAATTTGATGCTTAGTGCAACCCCAGAATTGTATATACTAGGTTCATATTGGTTTGATGATTGCCTTGTGAACGAGCAATTGATTTTGAAGGTTCATTCTGGACTTCCTGCCTATGAGCCAATACATTTTTTGGAATATGGCTTTGGGAGAAGCTGATTGAGATTGTATAAAAGTCTGTTGTGCCAAAGCTTGTCGAATGATTGGGGTAAGTCCGAAAGTACTGCCAAGCAGAACTTTCCTTCTTCGAGGTTTGTCGATATGGTGTTCACGATGCGGAGGACCATTGTCGAGTGGTTCTCTCTAAGAACTAGTTGGTGGTCTGCTAGTAGTTGGTGCATATCCATGTCATCTCTTAAAAAGCAGCTTCTCAACGAGTTTACCCAGGGTTGGTAGAAGACTTATAGACCTTTAGGATTCCACAATGTGTTTACCAGGTTTGTGTGTCATTAAAACCTCAGCATACTTCTATATCACGAAGCCTTTTTGGTTTCCTCCTTCTTATCCCATTGATTACTTATATTGGTGTAAAAGTTTCTTCTGCATCGCTGATGCCAGGATAGGAGCTGTTTAATGTGAAGACATGTTTAAAATGTTTGGCAAATGTACTACATTTTTACTCATCTGAGGCAGCCCACTCTCCGTTGACCCTTTTAATTGGAGGTTTGCTCAAAGTGGGTCTTTGAATTTACCATTTTTCTCTTGCTGCTCGTTTTTCTACCAGCAGAATTCAAAGAGATAATTTTATTTGAATTTCTACCATACTTGAGTGTGTTGGGGAACTTTCTCATAGTCATTATTGTTGTTGTTTGCAGCTGTTTTCAGGACATCTTAATATGATATTATTTGTTGCATAAATAGCTTTTTATGAATGGATACATTGTATGTTATTTTTTGGATGAAAAATATTACTTTTTTTTATTATTTTTCATGTGTACCTAGCTAATATACATTCTTCAAACTTACAGAGTCGATTACGTGTGCTGATTCAAAGACTTTCTTAAAGTCTAGTTGGACCCATCAAATTAGATGTCTGTCCAGAAGTCCTAGTTAGTTTTAAGATGTACCTACCAGATGCTCCTCTGGCATTGAGTGTCTTACGTATAGTAAATCCAACTCCAAACTTCCCAGAACCATATCCAATTGACCAGCCAGTCCACTTCATTCATAATTCCCGGAACATGCTCCGAAAATATCTCAATATAGTTTCATTCATGTGGTTTCTTCAATTTGCAACGAACTTCACGTACGCCGCTATTGACCTTTGAGTCTGTCGCCTTAAGCAGCTAATGACGTCATACTGCTACGTCATATCTATGAGAATATGATGGATGTGATGTCGAATCTGTTCCATATCCTGATTAGAGGAGTGTCTGTCAAGATTGGGAGAAAAAATTTATAAACATTGCTCAAGGGTATATGGGGGCCATGTTGCCTTAGGCGCTCACGTGTGTACGAAAGGCAATCTTGACATTGAATCTACATTGTTATCGGGAACCGATTCAAGTCATTGAATTTGGAGAGGTTGGAAATTAGGTATATATCAAAACAAAATTGCTTGTTCCCATAGGAGAGTGAGTTTTTTAACGTTCAGGTGGCTCTGGAATATGAAAAACTATAACATTGTTAGTTAAATCATCGAAATACTTCAGCAGTTCAGAACTATTAGCAAAAGGTCAAACTGGCAACTAAGTATAGATAACCGTAATCTGTGGCAAGAAGACATCAGCTGAAAGCCTTGTCTTCACAATTTTTATTGTTTTTGTATGAACTATAAGCAATGCATATGAGATGCAGACGATTCAACTAATTATACTTGAACATTAATGCTTAAATTTATTAATTCTAATGAATTTAGAATTATTTTAACCATTGCAAAATATGACATCATATTGCAGGTGAAAGTGAATAGCTACTCCACCTACGGCAGAATTTCGTTCTAGTACATCGACACAAATGGACTACAGGTGTGAGCGTATACGGTATATCACGTGGGATCAACATACCAGGGGGGCACTTGACTGATAAACAAAATAGCAATATTTGTAGGTAACATCGTATTCGCGTTCATTCATAACCAACACAGTTAGATTATTTTGTAATCCCAATGCGTGATATGAAGTTCAACATACTCCTACAAGTTTGAGTGTTGTTTAGAGGAGGAGTGTGATACGAATGCTCCGTATAAAGATTTGTATTCTAAATTGATGATACCTGTGTTTTCACATTCCACTTCACATATGTATATATTCTTTTGAACTTTTGGCTTATAAAACAAATGTTAGCAGGGGTGGGTGACGGGGTGTCATACAATTCGAAGTATGAATGAAAACCTAGGGAAAACTCTGGCTCCCAGCATAAAAGTGATTGTGTGTACAGAAATGAGCTGAAAAATATTTGAGAGACTACCTCCTTAAAGAGTGATCTTCTATTATTAAACATATTCAAGTTGCCCTCAACAAATCTGAAAATAAAAAGATAAAAGCAGAAAAAAGAACTGAATACAAAGTATACGTATCATATATGTTTGAAATTTATAATCCATTCCAAGAAATAATCGGAAACAACATGAATAGCCCTAAAACCATCATGAAACATATATATGGGACAATTATTGACAGATATATAGATAGACAGACAGATAGACATATATTTGCGTCTTACAGAAATACCTGTTTACACACGTCAAATCATTCAACTGTATGATAAATATATACACAGTTTAAAATTGAGCTACACAATATAGCATAATAATGAAGCAACAAATACAAGATTCATCTGATGAACAGGAACAAATACATGTAAGCCTAGAGGAAAACTCAGGTGTAAGGGTGTATATTATAGATTAAATTGTTATTATTTCCCTACGAAAATCATCAACATCATTCAAAGCCATTTCACAAAATTTATTTTTTACCAATTCTTTGAATTTACCTGCTGGAAGTAGTTTATTATTTTCAGGAAGCAAATTGTAGAGGTCAACCGCCAGAAAACTGGGTGACTTTTGGGACATAGTTAGTCTAACAAAATCTTTCCTTATTAGCGACTTATTTCTAGTATCATGATTGTGGTAATCAGATTGTAAATTGAAATTATTTTTATTTTTATGAATGTATACCAGATTTTCCAGAACAAAAGTTGATGGAAAAGTCAAGATTTTCAATTAACCTAAACGTTTCTAAACTTTTCTCTACATTTGATGAGATCAGGTATTGTTTCTTCTGCATATACACATTCCAAACTTACGGTTGTAACTGAGTTACATCTGAAGAGCATGCTAATGGTACGACCATGATCTATTCTCAAACGATTAAGAACTTCAATCTGGAAATTCTACTCTGTGGAAAGTATGAAATAATGGGATACAAATCAGGAAAAGTATGATATTTGATTCAAGAATTCAGAGCTGCAGTCTGTCTGCGAATATGGGGAGGAATAATGTTAAACAAAACTGGTAACCAATGAACCGGTGTGGATCTTATTTATTGAGAATATGATGGATGTGATGTCGAATCTGTTCCATATCCTGATTAGAGGAGTGTCTGTCAAGATTGGGAGAAAAAATTTATAAACATTGCTCAAGGGTATATGGAGCCATGTTGCCTTAGGCGCTCACGTGTGTACGAAAGGCAATCTTGACATTGAATCTACATTGTTTTCGGGAACAGATTCAAGTCATTGAATTTGGAGAGGTTGGAAATTAGGTATATATCAAAACAAAATTGCTTGTTCCCATAGGAGAGTGAATTTATTAACGTTCAGGTGGCTCTGGAATATGAAAAACTATTACATTGTTAGTTAAATCATCGAAATACTTCAGCAGTTCAGAACTATTAGCAAAAGGTCAAACTGGCAACTAAGTATAGATAACCGTAATCTGTGGCAAGAAGACATCAGCTGAAAGCCTTGTCTTCACAATTTTTATTGTTTTTGTATGAACTATAAGCAATGCATATGAAATGCAGACGATTCAACTAATTTTACTTGAACATTAATGCTTAAATTTATTAATTCTAATGAATTTAGAATTATTTTAACGATTGCAAAATATGACATCATATTGCAGGTGAAAGTGAATAGCTACTCCACCTACGGCAGAATTTCGTTCTAGTACATCGACACAAATGGACTACAGGTGTGAGCGTATACGGTATATCACGTGGGATCAACATACCAGGGGGGCACTTGACTGATAAACAAAATAGCAATATTTGTAGGTAACATCGTATTCGCGTTCATTCATAACCAACACAGTTAGATTATTTTGTAATCCCAATGCGTGATATGAAGTTCAACATACTCCTACAAGTTTGAGTGTTGTTTAGAGAAGGAGTGTGATATACTGATTCCCGATACGAATGCTCCGTATATAGATTTGTATTGTGAATTGATGATTCCTCTGTTTTCACATATATACTTCATATGTATATATTCTTTTGAACATTTGGCTTATAAAACAAATGCTAGCAGGGTTTGGTGACGGGGGACAATAATTCTTTAAAATTTCCAAATCAGTTGACAGTATGTTTTCCAGAGTATGGAAATCCGAATGTTGGTAAGCAATAGCAATGTCGTCAGCATAAATAAATTTTTGCAGTGGGCAAATCACTTAGATATAAATTGAAAAGTAAAGGAGCTAAAACTGATCCGTGAGGAAGACCGTTTTTCAATGTTTTGAAGTTGCTACTCTTATTGTCACTAAAAACACGAAACTTTCTATCAGATAACATATTTTTTTCTAATAATCGTACCATTTTCCCACATTTCAGATGGGTATAGAGTTTGAAAATTAAACCATCTTTCCACACAGTGTCATATGCTGAAGATAAATCAATGAAAGCAGCTCCTGTTTTCAACATCATTGAAGCATGATTCAATGAAACTTGTAAGGCTGAGAACCCGATCTGAACAATCTCTAATTTTCCTAAAGCCTCCCTGGAAATTTTGTAGAGCATTTTCTATAGAAGATTCAATTCTAAAAAGAATTAACCTTTTTAATATCTTGAAAGGAACACTCAATAAACTGATGGGTCGATCACTACTAGGATTACAAGGATTTCTTACTCGTTTCAAAATACCTTTTACTTTGGCCTTACGAAATTCGGAAGGAAAGTTGCCTGAATTCAGAATATTGTTATAGAAAGACAATAACCAAGACCAGGTCTTTATCTCCTAAATATTTGATGAATTCTCGATAAAGTCCGTCAAAACCTGCTGCCTTTCGAGATGTGGTAGATTTGATTGCAGCCCTGATGTGACACATGTTCTAAAATAGGCGTTGATCTCCTGAATATGTGTAATTTTTTCTTCATAATCTTCATTTTACATTGGGATATATAAACTGAAACAGATACATCAACTAAGCAACGAACGATTAATTTTAATGATGATAAAGCATATAGGTATATAAAGTACAGAATGAATACATAATACATATATGCAACTACATTCGACAAATCTCGTCTGATTATTACATTAGGTTTCATTGAACAAACGAAACCTCATGATACGAGAATTAAATCACGGATGACCCGGAACAATGAAGATCACTATCAACAGTGACGCTTTAGATCAACGAAAGCATAAAGTAAACATTGCTGATGACGTCATATGGAATGATGCTACATGCAGATCAAATAGAAGCGCTCAGAAGATAATTCTCTCATAGATGTGTTGAGGAACCTCTCTTAATTTGTGATCACGAAATTAAAAAGCTGCATGACCTTTCCATATTCTCCTACTTTGACATTTGACACCAATTATGAAACAACGTCAAATATTTAGTGCCTGGTTGGTCCAAATCAGTTCTTCATAAAACTTTTAATCCACTATTATGGTTTTTGAGATAAAAGCAATAATTTGATTTAAAACCGTGTCGCCAATTATCCACAATTAATCCAATCATTTCTTTGGTAGATTGGCGGCCACCTGAAGCGTATCACGCGTCCTCAATGAACTATGCTGCAATGTTGCCTAGCTGGATCTCAGAGTATGGAATTTATTAGCTGGTGCAAAACCATTTACGGTAATTCCAGATATTGATCAAACTAAATAATGTATTATTATTTTCTATGGATTTTAAAAGCACCAAAAGGCACCAATTAAGAACTAAATGTTGGTACATTGATCGAAGTAATTTGATAATGTTGCTGCTCAGCGTGAAATCAGCACCAAGAAAAATATTCTTTGATATTTTGGAAACGGTTTACTTTTTTTAATTAGTTCCAAAAGCACCAATAGACACATATTAAGCACTAAATATTTGACATAGTTTCAGAATTACTGCTTCCAACTTTTCGCTTACTCCAAGGACCTGTTCTCAATCAGGATGATGAGAATAAGAAAAATGAACATAATAATGTCTATGAATATTCGTACCCATTAGAGACTTTGAGATAAAAATTTTGTTTTTTTACGAACTCATTGTCCCTCCTTGTATAAACAAAGTTACTTTGATAATGCTTTGTGTGAGATTAAACTCATGAAATGAATTCTGTTAGTTAGAAATGTTTAGGTCCAACATCCCACGACTATCAACTGATCTGGAATATGTTTTTCTGCCAATAGCAATGACTGTAATTATCTTAACAAAAAGACACTTTCAATTCCACCGAATAGTTCATTTGCAAACTGAGTTCTGGCATAAATACTCGTTCTGCGAAGAGAAGAATAAATTAACTCAATTAGTTGCTATTACCCGTGTAACATTTAATTGTTGATGTAGCTGGGAAGTCGATTTTCCTATCACAAAGGCGTTTCCAGGATCTTCGGTTACTCGAAATATGGGTTAATTTTTGAAATGTAATGACCACTCTACGCACCTACGATTTCCAGCTATATTTCATTGTTTTAGTATGACGAGAAGTCATGCAGGTTTTTCCACAATCTATAATGACATTTCCAATATGCTTTTTCTAAAAATTAATTTACATAATCTTCTTCCGAAATACAAGGGAGTGTGTTTTCAAGAATTGATATAGGGTGTCAGTGAATAAATGCGAAAAATTAATCTGAAGAATAATAAATGCAGATTCTTCATCTAAACTTTTCTCGAAATCGCCTTGCTTGTTGACAAAGAATTTTTTATGATGGAACTCGTTCTTCCCTACGTTTCAACAGACATATTCTGTGGTCGTCAAGGTGAAAAAAAATTTTCATGTTGTTCATTCGAATGAGATGCTGTTTCATCATTTTCTATTACCTCAAATAATCTTTTAATTTAGAAAACGTGTGATGTGTTTCATGATACGCAATCGAAGAACTTGCTCCTCCTGGTCGGATTACATCGCCATTTCGAACCATAGAGATGAAAGTTCATCGGAGTCGAGTCGCGTGAAAAACAAAACAAGATCAATTTTCCCATGGACGCAGTCAAGATCCATAACAGTGTCTATTTTAAAACGATAAAAGAATAAATGTAGATCGTGTCACACGCCCACTCGCATTCACAAGGAGAGCTCGACCCCTAGAGACATTGACATCCGATGAAATATTCGATGAATTTGCTTACTCCTCAAATGCGTGCTCTCACAACCATCTTGTAGATCTTTTTATTGGCACCTGCAATCGAGGTGCAACGTTCTGGAAGTGCAGCCAGATGTGCGAGTTCTTGCACGCCTACCTTGGCTTTCCATTCATGAATATTGTGGTATTTCTGATCACCTGATCCGTGTTTGCTTGTTGTCGTTTTACTACAAGGTTTGGTGTTTGTAGGAAAAGCGAAAAGGAATTTGAGTTAAACGAGAATGCTTTGAAACATTTTTTGCAGATGAAACTTTTGCAAAATAAAAATAACAGTTATTTATTATACAAGGGAAAAAAGTATTAGACTTTAGCTCGATTTATTACAATATATTGTAGTCAGAATGTTATCGATATGAAATTTGAATTTTCAAACTAGTAAGCTATTAGACCTGCGTTGCTGAGTAAAACTCCAGTGTAATCAAATATTTGTCAGTATTACCAGCAGCTTGAGCCGCCTTTACGGTAAAATTTTAAGCTCTAAACTCAGCAAAGAGATGGACAGTGGCATAAGTGAACAGCAATCTGGTTTTAAAATGGGACGCTCATGTGTGCACATCCTGTTTGTGCTGCAACAACTGGCAGAGAAAAAAATATCGACAGGAGAAGAGGTACACATGGTCTTCGTAGATTTAGAAAAGGCCTATGATACCCCGTCAGAAACTCTGGGAAGCATTGAAAATATTGAAGATCAATGAACAAATGCTGTTGATTATCCAAGAAATATACAGGGATAATACTGCCTCTATCAGAAGTGGCAAACAGTTATCAATGCCAATTAATATATCGAAGGGGCTGAGGCAGGGATGTAGTTTGTCGCCTCTGATGACCTTTATGTCGAGGTAGTGTTGGCTAGATGGAGGTGGAGCTGCGGAGAGATGGGCATACCTGTGGGGGACCACAAATTATTCTCATTGAACTTTGCAGACGATCAGGTCATCCTGGCACAGGATTCTTTCGATATTGAATATATGATCAGAAAATTATACACGGAATATATACAGTGGGGCCTGAGCGTGAATCTGAAAAAGACCGAATATCTGGTTGTAAGCAGTGAAGCGGGTTTTGAGGTACTCATCGACGAAGACAC
The DNA here is from genome assembly GCA_030674115.1 of Micraspis discolor. Taxonomy (NCBI): domain Eukaryota; kingdom Metazoa; phylum Arthropoda; class Insecta; order Coleoptera; family Coccinellidae; genus Micraspis; species Micraspis discolor. The sequence goes on along the minus strand of JARTUT010002184.1, from coordinate 1,090,128 downwards.
GAAAATAAAACAAGTAGATCAGTTCAAATACTTAGGTGCGGTCGTGGACAGAAATGGCATTGGCGGAGTAAAGATAAGGCAGAGAATTCAGGGGGCAAGAAAGATTATTGGTTGCTTTAACTCTTTGTGGTGGGATAGAGGAATATCCAATCGTACGAAGATACGGTTAGGAAGAGAGATGGTGGAGTCAACTCTGTTTTGTGGACCATTAACGTAGACCTAAAGCCCAGACTGAACGCAGTTGAGATGGACTATCTAAGACGGAGTGCAAGAACATCAAGGCCGCAACATGTCACCAATGATAGCATAAGAGATCGGTTACAGGCCAAAGAAACAGTAATGGACCAAATCGAAATCAGGAGTCTGAAATGGTTTGGACACTTAATGACAATGCCCGAATATCGGTGGCCTAGGCGGTTATTTGAATGGGTCCTGACAGGACGTAGGAAAAGAGGCAGATCAAGACGCTCTTGGAATGGAGGAGCGTACCAATCTATGGAGCGGAGGCAGTTGAACGTGGAACTGAGATCGGATCGCGAGGCTTGGAGAAGAGGACTGGGTAGACGGCATTAGGTTTTATCTTACTAATATGTTACCATATTGTTAAGACCAGAATATATATATTTGATTCAGTAATTGTTTAGTAGTTATTTTAAATGCTATAAAGTTAAAAATGCTTGATTCTGAGTTTTCTCTGACTCCACCGCAGTTGATAGAAGCAGCGCAAGTAGCGTCACGAAAATTATTGCCAGCTGAATAGCGGAAAATTTACGAAACCGCGTATTCAAGATTTATGAAATGGAAAATGAAAAAGACGTGCAGTTCTTTCACGGAGACAGTGTTATTGGCTTATTTTTTGGAACTGGTACAACAACAAAAGGCATCAACGGTGTAGTCGAATTATTCAATGATGTTACGATCCAATAATAAAGTAGACATTTCAAAATATTTCATACTAATTACATTTCTGAAACGAAATGGGAAAGGTTACACGCCCAAGAAAGCTGCGTCAATCAGGTTGTGTGTAAGAATCAGTTTCATAAGGTACCTGAAACAGTAGCTAATTTTCGTCATCTTGATAATGCTAACTCATATACAGGTCATCATTCATTTCGAAGATCGTCTGCTACACATTTAGTTGAATCTGGGGGAAACTTGATGACACTAAAGAAACATGGCGGTTGGAAGTCATCAACGGTCGCTGAAGGGTATGTTGATGAATCGGAGGCACACAGAACAGAAATAAAGTGTTCAGAACGTGTGGCAGTTCTGAAATAACACCCAATTTGGGACCAGGAACATCAACAGCAGTTGTGTCCATGTCAGAGAATATTATTTCAACACATGAAAATTCGTCTGTTATACCAAATAGTTCAAGGAACATGTTATTCACGCAATGCACATTTAATAATTGTACTTTTGATATAAAGGAAATGTAACTTATATTCAATAAAATATTCTAAAATCAAATATCTTCCATTATCTATATGTATATATATCCGGGAAAGAAGTATTCACCTTTTCCCTGTGAAAAATTATATTTTTCGTACTTCCGGGCCTAAAGTGACAACTTCACTCCCTTGTGACAGGTACTAAAGAGTCACATTTAATCCCTCCGGGATTAAATATTGTCGAAATTCCCGGAACGATTAAATCACAAACAAACGAATTTAAGGGATATTTTATTGAAAAATACAATTAATTAGAATGGTAATTAACGTTAATATTCAAATTAATATTGTGACAGTTCGTCATATTGACCAGTCTTTCCTGGGTTAATGCAGCAGGTAACTGACGAGTAACAGATAGGCCTTATCATATTGATCTGGTGTTTGTTTCGAAGATCCTGCGGAAACAGGAAGCGAGAATGAGGACTGTGGCATAACTATAGTGGACGAATCGGCGACTTGACCAAATATTTTATCTGAAATTTTTTGTTTATTTTTAATAGACGATTCAATATATCCCTCGGCCACGTTGAAGGATTTCCATCCTCCATGTCTCTTCAACACGTCTATTGTTGCTCCCGAATCAGCTAACAAAGACGCAGATGTGCGTCTAAAACAATGTCCCGTATAAGACGTCGCATTTTCTAATTTCAAGAAAGCTGCTATTTGCCGTGGAAATGTATCAAACATGTTTTTTCCTACTACTCGCGTAGTACATTCTTTGTTGATGTATTGAACAAAAAATTTTGAATAAGGTGTCCCTGTCTTTCGCAATGCCACATATTTTCGAAATATCGCCACAAAACTGATGGCACTGTTTTCTGAATTTTTGATCACAAAATTTCGGTCAATTTTATTTTTGGTGTTTTTGGTGGCCATTAGGAAGGAATCGCCCAAATCTCTCACATCGTCGATTTCTAAATCAAACAACTCTTTTCCACGACAAGCTCCCGCAACACCCAAAATAAGTGCAACCTACAAAAAAATTGATTTCTTAAAATTTATGAATATAAACACATTTCCAAATTTACCTTAAGCATTAAATATTTATCATCCGGAGCCTCCCGTAAGAACTGATCTACCTGCTCAGACGTGAGAATTCTTGACTTCTTTGGCTTAAATCCCTCATTTCTTCTCTTCAAAAAATTTTGGAAATTTACTTATATCAATATCTTCTCTAATGTTAATAACCGATTTCAGCATTGAATAATGTACCCAGAGAGTTGAGGCACAAACCGCTTTCGATTTATCATTGAAGTAGACTAACAGTGCATTTTCAGTAGGTTGTCTCACATTTTTTAAGCGGCACCACTTTTTAAAAGCATCGTACTGCTGCTCGTATAGTTTTCTAGATTTCGGTGGTAACAATTCTTCACCTACTTCGGCTGCTCTTTTATCAATATCAGATACACCTTCTTCACTCATGATACCAATAATTATCAATAACAATGTTTCTTTACAATGACACTAGAAATGACAATGTTTCTAAATTATAATTGTCACAACGCAATGTTACCATGGTAACTTATTTTAAAGACAGTTTATTAAATGAGTTGAAGAGAGAAAAAACTGATTGAAATTATTGAATTAATTAATAAAATCATACCGGAAGTACAAAAAGTATCGTATATACCTTGCGACTGAAGTACATTTAATCCTTCAGATAAATTATGGCCCTCCTTGCGGTCGGGCATGAACTTTACCTTCAGGATTAAATGTACTACTTCAGTCCCGCGGTATATAATATACTATTGTTACCTGTGAACAGAAAATAAATGTCAAATTTTTTTCCCGTCACTGAAAAAATATTTTTATCCCTTGTTCACAAGAGATTCTTCGATCCCCTCTTAGATCAAGGAGGTAAAATGGCAGACAGTTCAAGATTGCCGCGCAAAAGATGACTTGTTGCCGGCGTTTTGAGGCCGGTGTATTTGGATGTCAAATAATTATGTTTTGTGACGAATGCGGTCGAAGTCACGACCTGAAGGAGTTAGTTAACCTTGGAGCCTCCAGACGGTTCAGTTTGGGTTATACATACAAAACGGTCAGTCCAAAATATATGCATTTTATTCCTTTGTAGGTATGTGTCACACCGTTCATCGAAGTTTGATTATTTGACGGAGAGAATATGCTGCAGGTCAGAATTTCAGTTTTTCACAACTATGAGAAAGGACTGTTATTTGAAGTTTTAAGATGAAGAAAGCTATCCTAATCATGCATATTGCATTGGAGAGTTTGATACAAAAGAAATAATTCTTCGACCCGCAAAGGCAGTATTGTGTGAAAATATTGTATCGAAAATCCTAAGGCTGTTTCAATTATCCCAACAGGAAAATTATAATAATTGATCCCACTTATCATAACGTTATTTAATAAGGAAACCAAATCCTCCAAAACAGTAGCCTCGGGTTGTGTATGATGTCATAGGCCTTTAGCAACAGGTGTTTGATTCTAAACGATCCAATTTGAAATTATTAACCGGTTGGATCACCAATAATCCTCTTTTATGTTTGGAACATTGTTAGCCGCTCTTTTTATTGATTGAATTCTGTCCATAGCGCGGCTCTCTACATCTGGTACAAGGTTCTCCTTGACCTTCAAGTCGATACAAATGAAAAATGTAAGTGGAATGAGATGGAGGATTCTTCGTAGGGGAGCCCAAGAGGGAATTGGAGGTTTTACAACTTGACACTTTGCATTCAATTTGTAGATGTACGCTTCCACTAATCATAACATAACATAACATTTATTCTCAGCATCAGAAATTTACATGCCTTGTCAAAAAAACATGGATTTTAATTTTGAATCCCCGTCCTCACAATTGCTTGACATCGTCCGGTAGCCTATTAAAATTTTAGGGCCCCAGTAGTCTATTCCTTGTTGAGCGTAGTTCCTGCTATGGCATGGTATGGTAAGTTGATTTCTGCTCCTAGTTTTGAATCCATGGAAGGAGCTATTCGCCGGAAAAGTGCTCAGATGTGTGTGCACATATGAGGCACATCCGATCGCATAGGCTGCCGGTATGGTGAGTATATGGAGCTGCTGAAAGGCATTCCTACAGCTATCTGTTTGTTTAAGGCCCAATATTGTCCTTATTGCTTTTTTCTGGAGAATGAGGATGTCACGTGCTTGAGTTGACATATCCCATAGGAGTATTCCGTATGTGGTAATCGAATGAAAGTTGGCATAATAGGCCATCACTGCTGCATTTCTGGAGGAAGCTTTGCTCACTACTGAGATGGTGTATACTGCCACTGTAAGTCTCCTCTTCAGCTCGGCGATGTGTGGTCCCCAAGAAAGTGCTCCATCAAATATAATTCCCAGTAATTTGATTGATTCGTCTTTGCTACTTCTTATCCTTAATTGTTGTGTTTTAGAATCATTTATAGCTAGAGCATTACAGTTGAAACAGTTGTTTGATTTCCAATAAACATATCTGTCTAATATTCTCAGTTTATCAATGTCTGTTGCCCTCAAATGAAAGGAGGTATCATCTGCGAACAGGAGTGTAATAAGATACATGGTTTGCTGAGTTTTGGTGAGATTCAGTTCATTGATAAATATAATGAATAGAGGTCCCAGCTTTGATCCCTGTGGGACCCCATATTTCATGCTCTTCGACTCTGATAGTATGCCGCTCCATACAACCCGTTGTCGCCTGTTTGAGAGAAATGAAGATAGCAACTCCACAGCAGCACCGCACATACCATAGAGCTCCAGTTTTCCTTCCAGTATTTCATGGTCCACGGTATCAAAGGCCTTTGATAAATCTCGTGAAATGATCTTAACTGGCCATCTTTCATTAAAAGCTTTTATTATTTCATCCATTGCTTGTAACAGCATAGTCGTTGTTGATCTAGAGCTCCTAAAACCGTGTTGATGTCCTCCAAGTAAATTGTGTTCTTCAAAGTATGCTAAGAGTCTTGACTTAATAATCTCTTCAAGAATTTTTGATGATGTTGGCAAAATGGAAATTGAACGGTAGTTGGACAAGTCGTTGATATCTCCTTTCTTATGTATTGGTGTAACTTTTTCTGTCGTCTTGAAAGCCTCTGGAAACACTCCCTCGGAAAGACACTTCTTGAAAATTGTTGTGAGTGGTTTGGCAATTTCAATTGATAGGGCTTTCATAAATATAGTTGTCTTGCCATATATATATATTCTGGCTCGCTCGTCCAACAAAAATAGGATGGTTTGGAATTTGGTGCGAGGGGAGATAGGGGCTGACATCTAGTCGAGCAAAACTGTTTTGAGCAGAAATGGTGTGGTCATATCTGAACCGTCTGAGGTAGCTGAATGCTTCGCTGAGTATTTTTCTGGTATCAGTGTTATCAGTCTCAACTCGCACTATGGCTTAAACAGGTCCACATCCTGTACGACACAGAGGTTATCGGGCGATACCTTTTTCTTCTTGCCGGTGTTGGCCGGGGATGTTGTGAGCGTTATCGGATACATGAAGGGCAAGACCAGCTGCATAGGTGATATGATTTCCATGAAGATCTTGAAGGCGATAGCATCTCAGATCTCTGAATATTTTGCCAACCTCGTCAATTCCTCGGTGACTACGGGTAGGTTTCCTTCTGTCCTTAAGACGGCAAAGGTTATCCCCGTATATAAGAACAAAGGTGCAATTGACGACCTGGCTAATTATCGTCCGATATCTATACTGAGTTCCTTGGCTAAAGTTATGGAGAGGCTGGTATATGAAAGGATGATGAATTTCCTCAATAAATTTTCAGCGATCACAAGCAGCCAGCATGGATTTCGGATTGGTCGATCAACTGAGACTGCGGCATGTCAACTTGTGGACTTTGTATATGGATGCTTGGATGGTGGACTTTCTGTGGCAGGTTTATTTTTCGATGAATCCCGTGCCTTTGATTATCTGGAGTTCAATTTCATTACGGATAAGTTATATCATTTAGGATTCAGAGGAAATTTTCTCGAGTAGGTAAACAGTTACCTCACAGATCGAAAAATGTATGTTTTCATCAATCAAAGAAATTCTGGAGATTATCCGATTCATATGGATGTACAGCAGGGATCTGTGTTGGGCCCGCTACTATTTATTTTGTTTGTGAACGATTTGCCGGACTCCATCAGAACTTATTTCGTCCCGATGGTTATCGTGTTGTTTGCAGACGATACGTCGTTTGTGTTAACGGCATCGAGCTTGAGTGAACTGAAAGCTAGATGCGAGATCCTTGTAAGGTATTTTTCTGAGTGGTGTCGAAACAATTCCCTGATATTGAACGTCGATAAAAATGATTTAGTACACTTTCAGTTACGAGAGTCCACCGAAGAGTTCGCCCTTGATCTTCCTCATGGAAGATTCTGAATGTGCAAAATTTTTAGGATTGATTATTGATAAAAATTTGAATTGGCAGAGTCATATAGAGTCTGTGTGCAAAAAACTGAGCAGTGCCTTCTATGCACTAAAACGACTGAAGCATATATTGCCCCCAGAGGTGTTGGTTAACATTTATTACTCAATGGCATTTTCACATATGAGTTACAATGTCATTCTGTGGGGCGGATCAACAGGCAGTAACGCAGTTTTTGTTGCTCAGTCCTGCAGGCCAACCTTTTTAGAACAAATAATTATGAGTTTTCCTTGTATTTATTTATCAAAATCTTTATTATTTATTCATAAAAATGTTCAGTCTTTCAAGAAATGCTCTGAATATCATGAATATGATACCAGGCATAAGAATGCAATTTCAATCCCTTTCCACAGAACTTCCAAATTTTAGACTTCACCTGTGTATAGTGGTGTTAAATTTTATAATAAATTACCAAATAGACTGAAAAATTTAGATTATTTTAGATTCAAGAGGGAAATTAAAGAATATCTTGCTGGAAAGATGTTTCTACAGTATGAATGAATTTTTGAGTTCACTTATTGTATGAGTTACTGATTTATTGTTTTTGTGTAATTGAATTTACTCTTGTGGTGGAAATTTCTTGATATTTGTATTGACTTCTCCTATACATGAACCATGTCTTGAAGTATTGAATAAAGTTATTATTATTATTATTATTATATCCTGAATTTCCTTTCCCTTAATATTTTTGATAATACTGATAATTTCAAATTCCGTTGTTGGGTGATATTCTTTCAAGTCACATTTATTGGGAGCAGTTTGTTCCAGCAATTTTAGGGCCTTATCTTTGTTATCAATCTGTACTCTAATATTTCCCCTCATATGCTCAGCCACTGATGAAAAATAGTTATTGAAGTCTTGGGATGTAATTATATCATTTATTTTATGGTTTCTCGAATTGAGATGGACCTATGAAAACTCAAAGACTGGTTCGATAGCAGATTGTTTTCAATCAATTTCGATAAAACAGTATACTAACCGTTGAGCATCCTCTCACATCCTTGCCGGAGTACTCTTTCATTATTCGGCAATCTAGTAATTAGGCCTCAGAAGAAAGCTAAATATCTGTCAATATACAGGGCGAGTCTTAGACCACTGCGGGTGCATTATTTAAAAAATCACTTATTTGTATACTCGTAGAAATCACAGCTATCTTGGGCGTGTAACCTTTCCCATTTTTTCTCAGAAATGTAATTAGTTTGAAATATTTTGAAATATCTACGTTATTATTGGATTGTAACATACTTTTAATCATTGAATAATTCGACCACACTGTTGTTGGCTCTTGTTGTTGTACCAGTTCCGAAAAATAAACCAATAACACTGTCTCCGAGAAAGAACTGCATTTCTTTTTCATTTTCCATTCCATAAAACGTGAATACGCGATTTCGTAAATTTTCCGCCATTTAGCTGGCAATAATTTTCGTCTGGCTACTAGCGCTGCTTCTATCAACTCCGGTGAAGTCAGAAAAAACTCCGAATCAAGCATTTTTAACTTTATAATATTCGAAATAACTCCTAAACAATTACTGAGTTAATAATTTCTGAAACAAATCACAAAATTAAATTGACAAATATTTGATTACACTGAATTTTTCCTTAGCAACGCAGATCCAATAGCTTAGTAGTTTGAAAATTCAAATTTCATATCGATAACATTATGACTTTAATATATTGCAATAATATGTTTATTCACAATTAAACCGTCGTTTTTCCTGTCACAGAATAGTGTATTATACACAGGGAAAATATTAGATTTCAGCTCCCTCCACTACGCGTCGGAAGGCAATATCCTCGAGCTAAAATCTAAAAAGGTTTTCCAATAAGAGGTGTCATTTTGAATAGCCCGCTATTTCGGTAGATGTCGCTTTTGAAGCTGTCATTTTTGACATTTGACAATTAGAAACTACGCCATTCATAAAAATGGTAGGATACACGCTTCAAAAAGGCATTGAAATTATTGAAATTCACTATAAAAATGGTGAAAATTTGGCAGAGAAAGTTTGTAAAACTCGACAATTTTTGGGTCGTCGTGAAGCACTTTGTGGGACCGCAATACAGAAATTGGTGGAAAAATTCGAGCTGTTGGGACAAGTTAGTGATGTGAAGAATAAAACCCGTGCACGTCGCTCAAGAACAGCCGAGAATGTTGCTGCTGTAGCCGAAAGTGTTGAAGAAAACCCAGGTTTGTCCTCGTCGTTCTTTGGAGTTAGGCATTCCACAAACGTCATTACACCGTATTTTGCATAAAGATATGGGTATTAAGGCTTATAAAGGTCAGTTAACACAACTTAAGCCGGCCGATCATCAACAACGTCGTGTCTTTGCTGATTGGATCGTTGAAATGCATGAAAATGATCCGGAATTTGATCGAAAAATCATCTTCAGTGATGAGGCCCATTTCCACCTCCGTGGCTTCGTCAACAAACAAAATTGTCGCTTCTGGGCCTCAGAAAATCCAAGAGTTATCGTTGAAAAGCCTCTTTATCCTCAACGTGTTTGGTGTGGTTTATGGTCCGGAGGAGTCATTGGACCTTACTTTTTCGGAAATGAGGCTGGAGCAAAAGTTACGGTGAATAGATTGCGCTATCGAGAGATGATTTTTTATAGCTTGACTAGGATGGAATTGATCTGGACAACGTTTACTTTTAACAAGACGGTGCTACGTGCTACACAAGCAACGAAACCATTGATCTTTTGCGGTAAAAGTTTCCAGACCGTGTTATCTCTCGAAGAGGTGAGCACAATTGGCCACCGAGATCTTGTGATTTAACACCTTCCGACTTCTTTCTTTGGGGCCACGTGAAAGAGAAGGTCTACGCCAACTGCCCAGCGTCGACTCAAGACCTCAAAGATGGAATTAGTGAGGCTATCGAGGACATAGGACAGCCACTTTGCGATTTGGTTATGGAAAATTTCATAAAAAGGATATTGTCCTGCAGCGTGGTCGTGGTGGTCATTTACCTGATGTTATTTTCCACGGCATACCTTCCTCTTTATAATGAAATAAACATCCGATAATTTATATTAAAAGAAGGCATTTTTCTTTGAATATCGAAATAACACCTCTTATTGGAAAACCCTTTATAATAAATAAGTATATCTATTCAAGGACCTTGTTTGCTTTCTCGGAGTTTTGCACGCTTCTGGGTGTCTATGGGTTTTATAGATAGATCTGTAGGGTACATTGATCTATGATGACATCGATCTATGGGCTTCATTGATCTATGGGCTACATTGACCTGTTGACTTATTGATCTAAGGAGTTATCAATCTATGGACTTCACTGTCATCTGTTATGTAAGTAAATAAGAAAAAATCGAGTGTAGGTATGCTATTTTTGGCTGCAATACATCAAATGTGACCGAGAATACGGACAAAATGCAACGTGTAGCATCAAAAACATCCGATAAATTGACATAAGATTCTTTACCAACTGTCCAACACGTAAACCGATAAGATGAAATCCGAAACCCGACGGTAGAACAACAATCTTCGACTAGTTAAGTGGGCGATGATAAGCATGCAAGTAAGCACTTCTGGTTTGGACACGTAAAGTAGAAATCACAGCTATCTTGGGCGTGTAACCTTTCCCATTTTTTCTCAGAAATGTAATTAGTTTGAAATATTTTGAAATATCTACGTTATTATTGGATTGTAACATACTTTTAATCATTGAATAATTCGACCACACTGTTGATGGCTCTTGTTGTTGTACCAATTCCGAAATATAAACCAATAACACTGTCTCCGAGAAAGAACTGCATGTCTCTTTCATTTTCCATTCCATAAATCGTGAATACGCGATTTCGTGAATTTTCTGCGATTCAGCTGGCAATAATTTTCGTGTTGCTACTAGCGCTGCTTCTATCAACTCCGGTGGAGTCAGAGAAAACTCAGAATCAAGCATTTTCAACTTTATAATATTCGAAATAACTACTAAACAATTACTGAGTTAATAATTTCTGAAAAAAATCACAAAATTAAATTGACAAATATTTGATTACACTGAATTTTTCCTTAGCAACGCAGATCCAATAGCTTAGTAGTTTGAAAATTCAAATTTCATATCGATAACATTATGACTTTAATATATTGCAATAATATGTTTATTCACAATTAAACCGTCGTTTTTCCTGTCACAGAATAGTGTATTATACACAGGGAAAATATTAGATTTCAGCTCCCTCCACTACGCGTCGGAAGGCAATATCCTCGAGCTAAAATCTAAAAGGTTTTCCAATAAGAGGTGTCATTTTGAATAGCCCGCTATTTCGGTAGATGTCGCTTTTGAAGCTGTCATTTTTTGACATTTGACAAGTAGAAACTACGCCATTCATAAAAATGGTAGGATACACGCTTCAAAAAGGCATTGAAATTATTGAAATTCACTATAAAAATGGTGAAAATTTGGCAGAGAAAGTTTGTAAAACTCGACAATTTTTGGGTCGTCGTGAAGCACTTTGTGGGACCGCAATACAGAAATTGGTGGAAAAATTCGAGCTGTTGGGACAAGTTAGTGATGTGAAGAATAAAACCCGTGCACGTCGCTCAAGAACAGCCGAGAATGTTGCTGCTGTAGCCGAAAGTGTTGAAGAAAACCCAGGTTTGTCCTCGTCGTTCTTTGGAGTTAGGCATTCCACAAACGTCATTACACCGTATTTTGCATAAAGATATGGGTATTAAGGCTTATAAAGGTCAGTTAACACAACAACTTAAGCCGGCCGATCATCAACAACGTCGTGTCTTTGCTGATTGGGTCGTTGAAATGTATGAAAATGATTTGGAATTCCATCGAAAAATCATCTTCAGAGATGAGGCCCATTTCCACCTCCGTGGCTTCGTCAACAAACAAAATTGTTGCTTCTGGGCCTCAGAAAATCCAAGAGTTATTGTTGAAAAGCCTCTTTATCCTCAACGTGTTAGGTGTGGTTTATGGTCCGGAGGAGTCATTGGACCTTACTTTTTCGGAATTGAGGCTGGAGCAACAGTTACGGTGAATAGATTGCGCTATCGAGAGATGATTTTTTATAGCCGGACTAGGATGGAATTGATCTGGACAACGTTTACTTTTAACAAGACGGTGCTACGTGCTACACAAGCAACGAAACCATTGATCTTTTGCGGTAAAAGTTTCCAGACCGTGTTATCTCTCGAAGAGGTGAGCACAATTGGCCACCGAGATCTTGTGATTTAACACCTTCCGACTTCTTTCTTTGGGGCCACGTGAAAGAGAAGGTCTACGCCAACTGCCCAGCGTCGACTCAAGACCTCAAAGATGGAATTCGTGAGGCTATCGAGGACATAGGACAGCCACTTTGCGATTTGGTTATGGAAAATTTCATGAAAAGGATATTGTCCTGTAAGCGTGGTCGTGGTAGTCATTTGCCTGATGTTATTTTCCACTATTAACGGCATACCTTCCTCTTTATAATGAAATAAACATCCGAAAATTTATATTAAAAGAAGGCATTTTTCTTTGAATATCGAAATAACACCTCTTATTGGAAAACCCTTTATAATAAATAAGTATATCTATTCAAGGACCTTGTTTGCTTTCTCGGAGTTTTGCACGCTTCTGGTGTCTATGGGTTTTATAGATAGATCTGTAGGATACATTGATCTATGATGACATCGATCTATGGGCTTCATTGATCTATGGGCTACATTGACCTGTTGACTTATTGATCTAAGGAGTTATCAATCTGTGGACTTCACTGTCATCTGTTATGTAAGTAAATAAGAAAAAATCTAGTGTAGGTATGCTATTTTTGGCTGCAATACATCAAATGTGACCGAGAATACGGACAAAATGCAACGTGTAGCATCAAAAACATCCGATAAATTGACATAAGATTCTTTACCAACTGTCCAACACGTAAACCGATAAGATGAAATCCGAAACCCGACGGTAGAACAACAATCTTCGACTAGTTAAGTGGGCGATGATAAGCATGCAAGTAAGCACTTCTGGTTTGGACACGTAAAAGTTTATAGAACGCAATAGAATGCACCGATGCACACAAACTCATATATTATGCAGTTTTTGATAACCGGTCGAGTTCACATCTATCGGGAGATGTTTGTAAATATCGGATACCAGGCAGTTCATTATCGTTTGAAAGTGAGTTGATATTTTTTGTTGTTTTGAGAGTATCACAGAGAGAGATTGAATTTTCTCCGCATTTATTGTGAGGATTTCAAACTGATATATCACCTTAAACAGATTTATGGAAATGTAAGTCCATACAATTGCAATTGGGGCCAAAAAGAATTCGTTATCATTGCGCTGCAGCGATCGCCAATGACCGTAACTTGACGATTGTTGGCATCAACGAAAAAATACGTTCCAATGATGAGGGTGGCGTGAAGACCGCACAGTATAGGGACCAAGCAGTAGTCGCACTCCGTGGATTTTGAATTGAAATCGCTTACACCAAAGTGAACTCGCGCATTCCTCCCTGCGCATCTAATCTTATCGACCGCGAATTCAAAAATTGATTAGAAAAGGTTATTTGCGTTATCTGAAAACTCAAATATTTTGATTTAAGCTGGTAATAAGTTTTCACAGTGATATTTAGTGTGTATGGGCCATTGTTTAGTCTATATTCACATAAAAATTATGACCATATTTTCCACAAAATAGAATTCCCAGATTGAAGTCCCATAATATGCTCATAATTTAACCGTAAATGTAATCATATTTCAGACAGACTCACTAACTGAACGCATTCAATAAAAAATAGATATATTGTTTTATTGTGGTTTTAATATCACTTTGAAAATAAATATCTCGTTTCTGATCCTTCTGAAAAAGTTCAGTAATTACAGTGATGAGAATTTACTCTAATGGAGTTTACTCACGAACAGCCTCCTGAAACTTTTTAACCCCTGAAATGTGTTTGCTAATTAAATATTGTCATTCAAAAGAATTTACACTTTGAAAGAAACAGTTTACTGTAAATTTACTCAAATGACTCATTAAAATTTTTTCTAAACGAAGATTGAGTTGAAGAGTAGGTATTATATGGAAAAATAAGTAGTTGGTGGTTGAATGCATCGAATGTGTTTAATATGAAATCCTCAATACTTAAATTTCACTGAAACATTAATCTTCGTGCCCATGAAAAATAACTTTTTATATTGAATTGTTTCCAACAATTTTTTTCAATGAATTCTCTAATGATTTAGTTTGAACTGATACTATTTTTTACTATATTCAATTTATGAAAATAGGAATTTGATTATGAAATTCTAGAATTAGTGGCAAGTTTTAGCGAGGGACCTGAACTGATCCCCCCCGTAAATACTCCTCTGCACTAAATATGCTGAGTGTTCTCTAGAAAGAGTTCCTTCATTATAGTGGGAAAAACATTAAAAACCTATTCAATTATTGTTATATATATATTATATCATTGTTATTTCTATTTATAAAATTGAAAATCATATAGATACACACTCAAATATTTATTTAAAAAAATTTAACACTTCTGCATACGCATGGAGTAGGCGTAAACCTCCTGAAATTCCATTGGTTCCTGATATCTCACTAATCGTAAAGAAATGACTACAGTAAGCGTAAACCTCCTGAAATTCCATTGGTTCCTGACATCTCAACTTATCGTAAAGAAATGACGACAGGAGGCGTAAACTTCCTGAAATTCAATTGGTTCCTGATATCTTAATTAATCGTCAAGAAATGACGACAGTAAGCGTAAACCTCCTGAAATTCCATTTGTTCCTGATATCTTAATTAATTATACAAAGGAATTAAAGATGTCGTAGCAGCTTTTCCAGGCCTAATCGGAGAACGTACGTCGCTTCGAATGGTCGACGTCTTCAATTCTTTACTCAGCCTAATCTTGTACGGGTGTACTCGTAACATGTTTAGTTTAGTTAAGGCTCTTAAAGTTGCTGTCACTGATTCTAAATTTCGGTAGTAAATATTTATAACTTGCAAACCTTGTTCATTGGTGTACTTCACCATGATGAAAATGTTCACTTTACTGAATAAATTGACGTTGACAGTTCGATTATTGGTCGAAGGGTGCGTTCACAAATTAAATCCAAAGTTGTCAAGTACATTAATCACCTTCGAAATCTTTTCCATCACTCGCTTTTGCTCGAGCGTAGAGTCTTCCTCGATTGGTAAATGTTACTTACATCCCTTATAGTATCAATAAGTATTAATTTTAAAATTTTGATCACCAACAAGTTTCAGATCTTCTTCTTCGAAATCTATGGAAAGGTAAGTGAATACCACCGGTCAAAAGAACATCAATCATAGTTAAAAAAGGACCCAATAAACTACTACTTTGTGCGATTACCATAAGCAAGAATCGTATGGTCGAAACCATGCTGAAATTTAGTCGGGATGAACCATGGTAATCTGACCCAAATATATCGCATTGAGAGTCAAAAGAAACTCCTTTTGCAACTTCGAAATCATATCACAATCAAATAAACATTATCATCTCACAAGAAAAACACATTTCATCAACACAATCACGTGTAAATTCCCCTTTTTCGCTTGTATTGCCATCATCAGCATTAAAACTTTTTCCTCCGTCCAGATTACTCAATATAAACAGTCACCCTCCCAAGTAGCGTATACAAATCGACTGTTTGAATGAAAAATTGCCGTTTTTACTACATCTGCGTGTAGGTCTTCTATATTACTTGGTTCATTAAGACCGGCTAATATGACGTGATTATCTGCCCTGCTATCCAATTACCTGTCCCTTGCTATTATTTTAATTTTAGTCGATACACGCAACTCTCGGTTTGCTCTTTCAGCAGAGGAACGAGCTCAGTAAATGGCGATTTTTATGCTTTCCTGTCATAGATGTCAGGCGTACTTTCTCGTGTGAACAGCGCTTAAGCCAAATTGTCACATTCAACACTGAGCCATGATATGGTCTCTGTTCGATAAGCAAACTTTCTTACAGAATTTGCTTCAAAACAACAAGATACTCACATTCAAGTCGATTCTGATCGCATCTTGTAATATTGCTAAATCTACAACATTGTTATAATTATAAAATATCACTAATGGGATAAATAGTCTGCTTCAACGTTCTATAGTTATTGGTTATGACTTTTAGCAACAGCACTGGTAAATCATCGAATGTTTGAGCTAACAACTAAGATGTCTAAAATACTGGTGTGTGCTCTTGTCAAATTTTGAATGGAAACGTCATTTTACTTTTTGGACATGGCACTGTTTAGTTTTATACTCACATGAGGGAGCCACAAGACAATTCATTCATAACATTACATCGCGAACGCTTGACATTCATTGAAATTTTTAATCAAATTAACCTCAAATATGAATTTATTTTATTTCCATGAAAAATTAACTAGACAAATATTTCATGGATTTCACTGATTAACTGGCTTTTAAATAAATATTCTTGTGATTTGTGATGCGGGTCTGATCATGTAATACTTTCAATTAGTATGGTTTATCCATTTTTTTTCTAATACATTGAATTATGATATTTTTCTTTAATACATGGTCTCTTGCTCAAACATAAATGTTTTTAGTATTATTGTATAAAGATTTTATAAGCCTGATTTATGGTAAGTTGATGCTCATTTATGTAGGTGTTTTATTAATTTATAAGAAAACAAACATTATTTTTATTCATTTAGGATTCCAATAAAATTCTCCAGTTGATCCACTGTGGTTAGTGTCCCTTGCGTCAACTGCTCTATCCATAATATTACCCCCTCATCCGAAGCACTAGACTGTCCACATAAAATACAAAAACGCATTATAAAAAATGGGTAATCACTTTTCACACACTTTTATACAAAAATTTCGAATAACGCAATAAATAATTAATCTTAAAATCTTAATCAGAAACTGACATTCGAATAGATTTGAGTGGCGCTATCTAGCGGAGAGAAAATGAAAGAATCCCCATGTCGCCAAACCTGTAAAACAAAATTGGAGGAGTGCACACATCAGTATTTCAGACATCTTACTAACAACACTATTAAATCCATAAAAGAGTAGGGTTTCACCATTTAATAGAACGTAATACCCAATTCTATGATTGCACTGTTCTACTAAAACCTACGAGCAAAAAGTACCTGACCTGAAAATTTATAAATTCAACAATAATAAATAGAATATCAAAATATCACCAATCAAGTTAATTCCGAATATATAAGTACCATGAAAGAATGAACTCAATAATTATTTATGCACCGAGTGCGTTATATCGGGTTTTCCAATGGGGACTTGACAACTTTGATTTTAATTTGTGAACACACCCTTACAGCAATCATAGTCCCACTCATAAATGTTATGTTTTTTTCGTACTTCCGGGCCTAAAGTGACAACTTCACTCCCTTGTGACAGGTACTAAATTGTCACATTTAATCCCTCCGGGAATAAATATTGACGAAACTCCCGGAACGATTAAATCACAAACGAATTTAAGGGATATTTTATTGAAAAATACAATTAATTAGAATGGTAATCAACGTTAATATTCAAATTAATATTGTGACAGTTCGTCATATTGACCAGTCTTTACTGGGTTAATGCAGCAGGTAACTGACGAGTAACCGATAGGTCCTTATCATATTGAACTGGTGTTTGTTTCGAAGATCCTGCAGAAACAGGAAGCGAGACTGAGGACTGTGGCATAACTATAGTGGACGAATCGGCGACTTGACCAAATATTTTATCTGAAATTTTTTGTTTATTTTTAATAGACGATTCAATATATCCCTCGGCCACGTTGGAGGATTTCCATCCTCCATGTCTCTTCAGCACGTCTATTGTTGCTCCCGAATCAGCTAACAAAGACGCAGATGTGCGTCTAAAACAATGTCCCGTATAAGACGTCGCATTTTCTAATTTCAAGAAAGCTGCTATTTGCCGTGGAACTGTATCAAACATGTTTTTTCCTACTACTCGCGTAGTATATTCTTTGTTGATGTATTGAACAAAAAATTTTGAATGAGGTGTCCCTGTCTTTCGCAATGCCACATATTTTCGAAATATCGCCACAAAACTGATGGCACTGTTTTCTGAATTTTTGATCACAAAATTTCGGTCAATTTTATTTTTGGTGTTTCTAATCGCAATTAGGAAGGAATCGCCCAAATCTCCCACATCGTCGATTTCTAAATCAACCAACTCTTTTCCACGACAAGCTCCCGCAACGCCCAAAATAAGTGCAACCTACAAAAAAATTGATTTCTTGAAATTTCTGAATACAAACACATTTCCAAATTTACCTTAAGTATTAAATATTTATCATCCGGAGCCTCCTGTAAGAACTGATCTACCTGCTCAGACGTGAGAATTCTTGACTTCTTTGGCTTAAATCCCTCATTTCTTCTCTTCAAAAAAGCTAATAATTTTGGAAATTTACTTATATCAATATATTCTCTAATGTTAATAACCGATTTCAGCATTGAGTAATGTGCCCAGAGAGTTGAGGCACAAACCGCTTTCGATTTATCATTGAAGTAGACTAACAGCGCATTTTCAGTAGGTTGTCTCACATTTTTTAAGCGGCACCACTTTTTAAAAGCATCGTACTGCTGCTCGTATAGTTTTCTAGATTTCGGTGGTAACAATTCTTCACCTACTTCGACTGCTCTTTTATCAATATCAGATACACCTTCTTCACTCATGATACCAATAATTATCAATAACAATGTTTCTTTACAATGACACTAGTAATGACAATGTTTCTAAATTATAATTGTCACGACGCAATGTTACTATGGTAACTTATTTTAAAGAAAGTTTATTAAATGAGTTGAAGAGAGAAAAAACTGATTGAAATTATTGAAATAATTAATAAAATCATACCGGAAGTACGAAAAGTATCGTATATACCTTGCGACTGAAGTACATTTAATCCTTCAGGTAAATTATGGCCCTCCCTGCGGTCGGGCCATAAACTTTACCTTCAGGATTAAATGTGCTACTTCAGTCCCGCGGTATATAATATACTATTTTTTATTTTTGAAATATGTCGAATGATTTCTGTTTTATTTAGATACAAAGTTGTCAAGTCCCTATTGAAACATCCTTTAAAACCTGGCTAGGAAGATACATCGATCCAGAACAGTGGAGTTGGGAGTTAAAAAATAATTTACGATAGCTAATAACAACTTTATTACCACCAGCACCCGATAACCTCATGAACACAATCTTTTGTAATTGCACAAAAGATTGTGGTGGGAAATGTGGATTTAAAAAAATTGGGTTGAGGTGTTCAAAAGCTGTGGACATTGCCGTGGTCAGTCATAACCGTAGAGTCGAAAAATTATAAAAATGTTGAAGATCTAGATTTAAATCAGTTCTTGTCGACGTTTTGTCAACACCTAATAACTATTATAGAGACACTGAAAATTAATTAAAAAAAATATTATATCCGATAATTATTTTTTAGTTTTCAAAATTTTATATAAAATAATTTGCTCTTGAAAAAAAAACCTTTCATTACATAATTATGTTTATAAGAGGAACTTTGAAAAAAAAACCCACCTCACATTCTACCTCGACTGTGGTAAGTAAACGAGTGTTTTGTCAAAATGTAGTCTCTTTCTCAGCGCTTTAATCAGAAAACCGTTAATTTTACATAAAAACTAAATGAGACATTTTTTATAGATAATTTCATGAGGAACAAATTTTTCTAATGACATCTATTGACCTTCGGGCAATAGATTGCGAAATATTTGAAAAATAACTGAATTTCGTGACCTTTTCACCTTGAAGATTGATGTCGATTTTTTACATCTTCATTATACAGGGTAACTGAATAAGTGTGAAATATTAGAGGAGGTGATTCCTTATCGAAAATAGGATAGGCTCTTTAATATAAAGAAACTTCATTGGAGCATCCCTTGTCAAGATACAGCCCCTCAACGGGAGTACATAAAATTTGTATAACAATTTTTTTCACGAGCACCAAAAAAGTTACAATATTGAAATAAACCTAACGTTTCCTACTAGCAAAAAGACACTTATCCAGTTATTTATTTGGTTTACCCCAAGGTTGTAAGGGTGAGAAACGCAACCCCTAAAGTTTATTTCCAATGTAACTTTTTGTCTTATTATTTGTTTACCATTTAAAAATTTATTTCCGATAGCATATTTCATTCTAAACAAAAAATGTCCCATAATTGTTTGCCCAAAATAAACCAGTTCGCAGCAAAAAATTATTTTACGAACAACTACAGAGGTAGGTACATCGTCATAAATGCGAACTGGATTTATTATTATTCTGTAGTTAGTACCTGCATTAAACGTTCAAATGGTAAAAAACAAAACTTATTTATTAATAACAAACACACTTTATTAAATTAGCTTTGTTTTTTACCATTTAGTCGTTTAATGCAGGTACTAACTACAGAATAATAATAAATCCAGTTCGCATTTATGACGATGTACCTATCTCTGTAGTTGTTCGTAAAATTATTTTGTGGGGCAAAAAACATTTATTTTTTTAGGATGAAACAGGCTATTGGAAATAAATTTTTAAATGGTAAACAAATAATAAGACAAAAAGTTACATTGGAAATAAACTTTAGGGGTTGCGTTTCCCATCCTTAAAACCATGGGGAAAACCAAATAAATAACTAGAAAAGTGTCTTTTTAGTAGTAGGAAACGTTAGGTTAATTTCAATATTGTAACTTTTTTGGTGCTTGTGAAAAAAATTGTTATACAAATTTTATATACTCCTTTGAGGGGCTGGATCTTAACAAGGGATGCTCCAATGAAGTTTCTTTTTCTTTATATGAAAGATCCTCTTTTTTCCGATAAGGAATCACGTCCTTTACACTTATTTAGTTACACCCTGTATATTATCACAGATATTCATACTCTGATATTGATGAGGATTATAGAATAACTTGAATAAATAATTGTGGAGTGCCTTACGAATGATCTTGAATTAAAATCAAATTAACAAATCTTGAAATCCTAAACTATTAATTACAGAGAGAATATAAAAAATCCCAGTTGTTTGCATATGAGAATAAGTAATTCTAATTCCAATAATAATGTGATGTGACATTGATACTCCAGGCGACATATTAATTTCAACAAAATAATTTATAGAGTGGATTAATTGCGAAAATCTCTTATGCATTTCAGGAAATCCCAGTGTACCCGTTCTCTGGTAACCAACAGAAAGAATTATAAATGAACTGTTAATATAAGTAAGCTATTTCATAAATTAATTTATTGAAACTATCGAATCTGAAATATTTCACTATTTCCTTTAACGATTAATCATATGTATGGGAAACCAGATGTATCAGTTTTTCTGCACACTCATTCCTAATGGAAGAGCGAGCTGTCGCTTTGTGCAAATGGCTGGATTTTCGAACATGAGGCCTAAAATGCTCTAAATTGATTGGATTGGACTTCTTGATATTTCCAAATTTCCAAAATAGGGTAATGGTCCAAATATCTCCTACTTCTAAGATACTACTGGTCGATTTGCTACTTATAGGGTGTTTGAATGATGTTGAAATGATGATTTCATGGAAATCATTGCGCAAAAAAAATTTTACAAAATTTCTGAATTTTTCTGTACAATACCTACTTGATATTTCATGAGGCATTCATCAGAAATCCACAAAATATTGAATGTACAGTATGAGTCTTTAAACTCTGCGATATTTCAACTACTAATTCTTGAAGCCAAAAGAAACACGATATTCCCATACCATTTTTTTTTTCAATTCTGATCAAATTTGGTAGTTCAAAGATTGCGTTATCTCACCAAACATAACCTACGATTTATTCGAATTTCGAAAAATGAAAATTTCAATTAATCTCGTACTTGACAGTGTACCAGTAGATGTTATATATACGGACTTCACAAAAGCCATCGACAAAATTCAACATGATGTCTTACTACATAAGATGTTGCATTTTGGCTTTACTCGTGATGCAATTGAGCTGATGAATTCATACCTGATAAAACAAAATCTAATTTTGTAGCATACAATGGTTATATTAGCTCAAACTATTTTTCAACTTCTGGAATTCCTCAAGGTTCCAATCTTGAACCATTACTGTTTATTTTATTCATAAATGACCTTCTTGAAATTATATGATGTCAACAACTTTGCTTTGCTGAAGATCTTAAAATTTTCTCGTCCATTATGAGTATCCAAGATACTAGAAGATCAAATATCTATCATACAAAATTGGTGTAATATATTTCGACTGTGACTCAACTTAACTAAATGTAAGATTGTTTGGTCACACTAGGAAAAATAAAAAAGCTATTTATGAATACAGATGCGGTAATACGCTGCATTGTAGATGCGAGAAGGGTATTTTATTTGACACTAAATTTTCCTTCATTGAACATATGTCACAAATAATTAAAGAAGCCTCTAAGTCGTATGGGTTCATTATGAGAAACTATAGAGAATCCAGGAATATACAACCCTTGAAGGTTCTATATAATTCTTTCGTTCGGTCTAAATTGGAATACGCCAGTATAGTATGGCATCCTATATATGAATGTCATAAAAAAGAGTTGAGAAAATTCCTCAAGTATTTGATACTCCAGATTGACGAAGTCTATCCTCCTAAAGGATGCGATAATAATTATCTTTATCAGACTGAATTATTCAAGTTTCAAGTTATGTTTTTGTACGAAATCCTAAATAATAAAATTGCCGAAATTCTCAGCAAATTAGATTTCAACATACCATGTTTCAATACAAGAAATGTCTCAGTTTTTAAATGAGAAAGAACTAGAATGAATATCATGCGAAAGGCTCGAATAAATGTAATGTGTAATAGCTTCAATGTTATCTGTACCTGTTGTGATATTTTTTCGAGTTGTAAACAAAATTTTATGAAAATTGCACTTGAGCATCTGCCCGATGCATAGTTAAAATTTTGATGAATACCTTCGTGTACTATATGTGTAGTTACATCTATATGCCTATATGGTGAACTTGTCCTGTAAATGGATTTTCTGTTGGACAATAAAGCTGTTATTATTATCATTATTATTATAGGAAAATAAATGTGGAATGATAAATTCTTCTTCAAGCATACAAAAACATGTTAGGATGTAATTTATAACCGCCTATTTTATAGTATGTTAGTTGGTCATTTATTAAATAGAAGATCTCAGGCGTAAGAGGATGGAGGCAGTGTGTTTAATCCCTGAACAATTCGTAAAATTCAAAGACGGAATGTTTTAGATGTGACATTCTGAATAGTCCACATTTACATTGTTATTGACTATTTGCGATAAGGAATGTGTGGAACTAGTGGGAGCTGATGTTTTAATTACTGGCGAACGATTGTCGCATAAAATTTTTTCAGCAGTTTCGAATCTATTTTTCATAGAGTTTTCGATGTACCTTTCTGCAACAGATAATGATTTCCATCCTCCAAGCCGTTTGATGACTGCAAAATCCGCTCCACTGTCCGAAAAGATAGATGCAGAGGAACACCGAAAACGGTGACATGTATACAGATTGGGTTGTTCTAATTTGAGAAATTTTGCAATTAACGATGGTAATTTCGAAAACGTATTGATTCCTACTGGCTGTATTGAGCATTTAAAGTTCTTGTAAAAGACGAAAAACTTTTCGTGCGGAGTGTGAATTGGTCTCAAGGATATATACCTTGATTCCACCATGAATATTTTCGAGTGCGTTTTGGATGAATTCGCCGTTATTAAAAATTTCGAGCCCATATCCTGCACATAATTTATCTGCATTCATTGTGAGGTCGACGGAAAAATCCTTTTCCCCTCTGTTCATGAGAATATTTTAGAGAAAATAAGGTTTGGTCAAAACATATTTCAACTATTCAGGTAAAACAATTTCCACTCCAATCTGCATAGAATTTTTATCTTATCAGCTGTAATCTCAAGTTTTACTGAACTGAACTCTCGCAATATAGTCCAGGAAATTTAAAAGATTACATCATTATTGTCATTCATTCTAAAATTTTTCAAAATCGGTGAAAATCTTCGAGCTACCATCCAAATTTCAAACAAGGTTCTAAAATATGAAACTTAATATTATAAGTTATAGATAAGGATCGTAGAGATAAATCTGGAGTCGTGATGGGTGTCAACATGTAAGTTATTTAGCACCAAGTTGAATCACTACGCTACCTGATAAATTGATTATTTATGCTAATGGCTCTTTATTTATGAACTATGCGATGTTTTTAATTGATGCACAATAATTGTTCGTGATATTATCAGATAAGATTCGTGAGATAAGTTCGATTGAGGGAATACCCTTTTTCGGGATAATTTCAATTGCGTTTCAGAGTGGATGCCCCAGTTCCGAATGGCGGTCATGAAATAAAATTCGTTTTTGAAAATTAGGATGAGGTGTTTTTCGAAGCCTTTGATAGGCAACCACAACTTTATGTAAGCCAAATCTTTTTCTAAAGAACATCTTTGAGACCTGCGAATATGTACCAGTCGCTGAGGACTGAATCTGGTCAGAATCTCAACGTTTCAAGAATACGAAGGTAGCCTTTTATAATTCGGGATTAACAGCCCTAGTGTTGCCATCTGCCAACTGACTCTATCTTGACATTTGTAAGGTTATACGGAGTCAGAACATTTTGACATACCAGCGCTATTTGTGTTTACAGTAACTTGAAAGATTCATCTCGCCCCAAAAATGAAATTGAATCGTGAACGTTTTCGTGCGATTATTTTTAATTTTCTATGTGGATTAACTCAAAAACAGTGCATCAATGAACTTAATTCAATTTTTGGCGATGAAGCTCCATTAAGGATCAGTGTTTATCGATGGTAGGGTGAATTCAACCGAATTTCGTTAAGGTGGTCCAAAATCAGTTGTTGTTTTGAAAACCGTTGATTCTGTGCGCCAACTGATATTGCAAGATCGACATCAAACCTCTCGTGATATTGAGACAACTTTAGGCATGCATTCAATATTGATTAAAAATTTGACCGTTAAAAAGTTTGTTAGCGTTGGATCCCACACAATGTGTCATTCGCTCAAAAAAAGGTTTGTTTCGTTTGGTCGAAAGAAATGCTCCAAAAATACGATAGCAGTGCTTCGAAGCACGTCTATGACGCGTATCAGCACGAAAGTAAAAGCAGTCTACTGTATGGGTGTTTCAAGATGAGCCAAATCCAACAAAAGTTGCTCCCGCACGAATGAATGGACATGTTGCAATCGTACCATTAGAACAACGCTGGACAGTCAATTCTAAGTGGTGCACAACCATTAGTTTGCCAGTTGTTTTCCAAGAAATCAGGAAAACCAACCGTCGAAGACGGATCACCCTTCACCAAGACAATGCGACCTCTCAAACAACTGCATTTTTGAGCACTCAAAACATCGATTTGATTAATCATCCGCCATATAGTCCTGACTCGACACTGAAGGACTTCTTTTTATTCCTTTATTTAAATAATAACCTTTGCATTCCTTTACCCTCTATTTTCCGAAGAAGCAGAGCTAGACCAATTATCTCGCTCAAATTCGTAATTGGACCAAATCCAACCTATAGTTTAGCCGTTATGAACATCTGAAATTTGGTTTCCTCCAAGGATATCCATCCGATCAAGTTGTAACTTGAAATAAGTTTGAATGGGGTCGAAACAAATTGGTTTGCAACATTTCGTAGAAATCGTCGAGCTGAAAAAAATTTTGAAAATTCGCAATTCAACTTCCTGATAACTCATAAGATATTGGTCGGATCTCAACACTAATTGGAGCATGAATGGAGTGTATTTAATATCTTGCATATTCTGAAATTTCATTATCGCACCGATATTTTTAATTTTTCTGTAATGAAACGTTGAATTTCCGGCATTATCCGGCATTCCTCACACATACTTTTTATCTCAACTGAGAAAAAAATTCAATTTCATCTCGAAGGACGAGGTAATCATGTTGAATAGATTCAAAATAATCATTCGATACATCACCTTTCTTTCGCAATTGACCCAATATGCTCCATGAATAATATACATCTGCTCTCTCGTCAAAAAAATCAACAAAATCGTAAAATACAAAGATGTAATCAAAACAAGAGGAGCTAATAGAAAACAAAGCTCTGAAGTCACTTACTTAGCATATTAAATCCACAAAATCCTAAGAGAATAGACACGAACACCGGGTTTCACAAGACTATGACAACTGTCAACAATAAATATACCTATAGCGTGTGAGAAAACCGGCACAAATACAGATTTGTGGACTGACAAGGCTGAAATGAGAAGAAAATTATTAATAACGACAGGTTTTGAATGATGGTGGGGTTAGCCACTACTACTTTAATAAGCGTTTCCGAGAAATTGGAATTGCAATTGTAGAAATGCATAATAGGTTTATCTGGATAAACGTGTGATCTGTTATGAGATCGATGCTGTGGTTGGGAAACGATGGCAAATCCAAGGGAAAGTCGAGAACAAAAAAATACCAGGAATCTGGATATTTCAACAAGATAATTGATTAATTACTCTTATAACCATTGGACCTATTCAGTGGGTCTTTAGTTCCCTCTAGAATTTCCATTCTCACAATTTAACATAACTCGGGTTCAAACTCCACGAATTTTGAGTAATTGGGATTGATATAAAACCAACCTAATGCAGGCCGTACACGCTCCGGTCGTAGGGATGCTAAAGTAAATATAAGTAAGTACTAGATATTTTTGTTTCGATACCAAGTACTTTTAGCATCGAATCAATTTTTCGATACTTACTTGGTATCGAAACGAAAGTACTTAGTACCGAATCGAATTTTGACATTGGTTTCCATTTTAACCAAAGGGTACGAAGCGCAGGCGTAGAGACGTCAATTCTGCATACTCATAGAAAGTGATGCTAAACACAAAACTAAATTTCTATATTTTGAAGAAAAAGAATTGAAGAGGAAGAATGTGAAATGTGTTTCATTTCAAAATAACACAGCTATAGCATAGGCCATGTTATGGGCATTCTTTCCAATTCCAATTACTACTTACTGATGATAACATACAGAATAAAAATCTATCCGTACGATCTTTACCTATTAGTTTTATGAATAGAATATACAGGGTTATGATAAAGTAATGCACAAAATTCATAAAACGTACAACGATCACTTTTGAAAAAATGCAAAAACACGTCAAACGGTGTTTTATATTCCGCATCTCTTGACATAAGTGACAAAAATAGCAAGTCAAATTTGTCAAAGTTATGACGTCATCAACATATTTTCTTAAGGGGAAGCTAAGATTTTTATTACATTATGTGATAAAGCTTGTTTTTTTACACTAGGGAAAAATAGTTGCAGTAGGGCTAACATGAGAAAAAAAGAGAAAATGAATAAAAAACGAAATAACAAAACCAATTATAAAAAGAGGTCAAACTTAAACTTATCTAGTAAGAACATCCGTTCTTATCAATTTTTTCGATTGATTTACAGTCGTGTCAGTGTCAGTCGTACAATTAGTGTGACACCAGTTTTATTATTATGATCGTTTAAACGAAAGAGAAAGGATAGAAATTCTAATGATGGTAAGTTACGGTGATCGCCTTCGAAGTCATGAAGAAGCATGTGCTTTATTTAACGCAACACATTTGGAAAGACCTCCAATTGCTAGAAGCACAGTAAGCAGAATTGTTGCAAAATTTAATGCAACGGGAAGCGTGAGGGATGTTCCGAAATCTGGACGACTAGGAATAAGCGACGATGTGAAGTTAGATATTTTGCTGTCAGTAGAAACAACCCTCACGCAACTACAACAGAAATTGCCTTACAAGAAAATGTTAGTCAGTCGTTTGTAGTAAAGATGTTAAAAATGAAAAACTACACCCATACAAAGTTCAACTTGTTCACGAACTCTCAGAAGATGATCCGGACAGACGTTTGGAATTTTGTGAAATCTTCATGCGGCATTGTGACGAAAATCCAAATATTCTTAATAGTTTAGTATTTTCCGATGAGGCAACGTTTTGTCTAAGTGTGTCACCAAACCCACTCGGCTCCAGAGAGTGCACAAAGTACCTCCTCGGCTAGCTCTAGAGCTGAGACTACTTATTAAGGGGCGCCACTCTCTTTTATGATAATACATAAAAAAAAAAAAAGAGGAAAGTACACTAAAGATCTCAGGGTCGCAAAAGAGAGAAAATAACGAACGCACTCTCAGGATGCCAAACGAGCCCGATCACACAAGCGGGAGGTAGTGGCTGGTAGAAAGAATATAGAGCAATTATTTAATAATATAATGAGCCCAAATGAAATACACAAGGTCCCTCAAACGAGGGACTATCTTACAGAAGGTAGATCACTAACTAGTTCTTACTTCACAACCCGAATATTCGATATAATGCTTTATCTCTTACTAAACAAACAGTAATATCACCCCAAGGTATATACTTAGAGCCTCGATGGTAATCGTTACAAATAGCTCTTAACTTATATCTAAGCGACCTTCTCGATAGGTCGGGTTTCATGTACTAAACAGTATTCACTGAATTGGGCTAGTTTCTTAACCCATAATTATTCTCACAGTCTCGTAGATGGAAACTGGGCTCAAATATAGTCCTGGGCCAACGTAGTACAATTTCTCACAGTAAAGCGCCCTGGGTAGACGACAGGTGTGGTATCTTAGATGGCGAAATCGGGTGGAGGTCCCCAAAGACAGCTCCCACGGCAGCCTAGACAAACAGCTCGAAGACTTCAAAGACAGTTCAGAATCTGCGGTACCTCGCAACGGTACAATAATAATTCCCAACTCGAAGCAGAATGATGCTAAAAATACGAACAAAAATCTAAAATACCTCGTGACAAACATAGGTTAACTCACCAATCCCACGTCGTTTTTCCAAACAAATACGCCACTCCGCTAAAGCGCAAAAATCTCACCAACGAACAAAGCAAACCAACATGATAAGATTTCTCTCAGGGCTTCAGTTAAAATCCTGTTCAGATCCGCAAAATTGCGATTAATTACTCCAGGACATTTCAACCAAAAATATGCGGGAAGAACGACGTAATTGACAACCTACGTCACATGATCACAGAAAAGGACCACCGACAACGTACGAGATAAGCTGGCAAACTACCGCGACTAACGCCACCAGTTCGGTTTGCAGGTACTAACTAGAGAGGGAATTTTGAAACAGTGACAAGTGGTTCTGTAAATCGACACAATTGTCGCTACTGGGCTCGGGAAAATCCCCACTGGATGCAGACAAAACACACCCAGCGCCCCCAAAAAATTAATGTTTGGGTAGGAATCGTCAGGGGAAGATTCCTATAAGAAATAGTTTTGGTTTAATGGACTGTTTAGTTATGTGAAAAGTTATTATGAAACTTACGTTTATTTCGTTTTTTATTCATTTACTCGTTTTTTCTTTATGTTAGCTATACTGCAACTATTTTCCCTAGTGTAAAAAAACAAGCTTTATCACATAATGTAATAAAAATCTTAGCTTCCCATTAAAAAAATATGTTGATGACATCATAACTTTGACAAATTTGACTTGTTATTCTTGTAACTTATGTCAAGAGATGCGGATAAAACACCGTTGTCATCGTTGTACGTTTTATGAATTTTGTGCATTACTTTATCATACCCTGTATATAATATACTTCAATATTCATAATTTGGATTTCAAAATTTCAAAACAATTATTCAATTCACACCTGAACTAAATACAGCACAGCTGGTTTAGAGAGATCTGAATACACTTTGAAAAATTTTCATCCAACATGTTAGCCACACCACTTTCAATCAATAAATCACTGTTATTGTTAAAATAGTAGTACATATATGAGCTCAAACCATTTTCCTTCATGAATTTCAATGAAATCTTAAAATGTATCGATATGAGTAAGAGTAAGTATCGATACTTTGGTTCCGATTAATGAGTAGGTATCGAAACATGATTGGAGTACTACTTTTATGAGTAGGTATCGATACCTTGAGGGTATCGGAACATCCCTATCCGGTCGACCGGAGAGGAAAAACTGCGCAGGTCGACCGGAGCGTGTGTGTCGCAGTTGTTCAAGTCTGCACAGGTCGCCGGAGCAAATTCGAAATTCGACTCGGTTCAGTGGCAGTCGCCGGTCTACCTGCTCAGGTATACCTGTTCAATTTTTCTTGTTGCCAGTTGTCTTTCAAGAAATCAGGAAAACCAACCGTCGAAGACGGATCACCCATCACCACGACATTGCGAGCTGTCACACATCGGCTCAAATAACTGCATTTTTGAGCACTCAGAATATCGATTTGACGAATAGTCCTGACTTGGCACCGTATGACTTCTTTTCATTCCCGTGCGTAAAAAATAAAATGAGAGGTAAACGTTTTTCCACACCCAAAGAAGAGGTTGATGCGTTCAGAATGCATGATTTGGAGATCATCGATCAGACTGGCAAAAGTGCTTCGACAATTGATTCAAACGCCTGCAGAAGTGTATAGATCTTAATGAGGAATATTTTGAAAAACAATAAAGCCATTTTTGAAAATTTTTATTTGTTTTTGCACTCTTATTCCGAAACATAAAAGGCAACCCTCTTATATGAAAGGTACTCACAAGGTCAGGACCTTTTGCGCACTTGTTCTAGAGTCTTTTTTCGTACTCCGGAACAGTAGAATACTAATGAAACCGCCACGATGAATTAAGGAACCTCTATATCATATTAAAAATAACTACTTAAAGTTTCCTTATAAGCGATGCAGTTGATTTGTTTACTTTTTTAAGTATTATTTTTTGATCATTCATCGTTGCAGTTGAATCAGTAACACACTGATCTAGAGTACGAGAAAAGACACTAGAACAGGCGAGCTAAAGCTCCTGGCCACAAGTGAGAGCTTTTCTCAATTTTTCACAACAATTGAATGAACAGGGTCAAATCGTTGAATCTCCTGAAATCAGAATTTTCCATAAAACGTGATATATTCCAAGACAAACAACAAGAAAGACCTCTAATCATATTTCTTGAAAAAAAAAACTAAATCAAATTCAGGAAGACCGCCTCAAACAAATTCCTCAACAGATCCAACACAGGTCGAGAATTCTCACGATCGTTAAAATCATTTTTCACCTAAAACAAAGAGTTTAGGTGAGATATTTGAATAAGAATGAGAATTATGGCTATAATACAGCTCGCAACATAACAATTTTAAAGCCGGCCTGATTTGCATCTCGACAATAACTGAAATTTTAAATATGTTGATGAGTAAGTTCGTACGTGAAAGATGGAGGTTATTTTATTTATACTGGCCGACATGGGTTATGAGAAAATATGTCGTAGATCGTGCTCGGGTGTAAAGAACGCTTAATACATTAAATGTGCACACGTAGGTATACATTTCGTAACATACTGGGTGTCGATTGAGTAAATGGGGTGAATCGTTGAGTGATTTTAAAATGAAAAGATCAGATCCACATGGATCCTTGGTTTCTAAGATAGCAAAAAAAAATTTAATTTAGTTCTTTTCTTATATTTATGGTTAGTAGCTTGGCTTTTGGACAACTTTCGGGATCGTTGGTATATCGATGATATGAGAGCTAAATATGAATTTAGTTTTTGATTCACGTTAGAGGGCGTCACATACAGTGTTATTCCTGAATTTAATTAACCAACAACTTTTTTGTGTCACCCAAAATGTCAAATTTTATTAAAACCACCTGTTCTTCATTCAATTTCAAAAACAAGAGGTGTTCTTAGTATTTTAAGGATAAAACCAGGTTTGAAGTTAAATTTGCGATGGGAATTTTTAAGCTGGATCATTTCCTTTCATTGATTTATCTTCGGCATATGACACTGTGTGGCAAGATGGATTAATTTTCAAACTCTAATGGGTGGGAAAATGGTACGATTATTAGAAAATATGTTATATGATAGAAGGTTTCGTGTTTTTATTGACAATAAGAGTAGCAATTTCAAAACATTGAAAAACGGTCTTCCTCAAGGATCAGTTCCAGCTCTTTTACCTTTCAATTTATATCTAAGTGATTTACCTACGACATCATCTCAGAAATTTGTTTATGCTGACGACATTTCTATTACTTATCAACATTCGGATTTCCCTACTCTGGAAAACATACATCTGATTTGGTAATTTTAAAGAATTATTTTATTGAGTGGCGATTATGTCCAAATCCCAACAAAACAGAGGTATTCTGTTTCCATCTGAATTATCATGAAAGATATCGGAAACTAGCTGTAATTTTCAATGATTCTCCTATCGAGCATAATTTCTATCCAAAATACTTAGGAGTTAAATAGATTCATCTGTCAATTACAAGGCTCATTTAAATGATCTGAGCCTAAAACTGAAAACTAGGAATCATATTCTTCTGGAATTAGCTAGATCATCTTAGGGTGCTGATGCTTCCACTCTTCGCACAGCATCTCTATCCCTAGTCTTTTCTGCAGCTGAGTATTGTTGCTCTGTTGGGTTTAATAGTGCACATACACAAAAAATCGATCCACAATTGAATACATCCATGAGAAGAATTACTGGCACCATACGATCTACACCGGTTCATTGGTTACCAGTTTTGTCTAACATTGTCCCACCCCATATTCGCAGACAGACTGCAGCTCTGAATTTTTGGAGCGAATAATAATAATAATAATACATTTATTGTTATTTTCTCAAATATATAAATCACCTACACATACAGGCATTGATGAAACAAAGAGAAAAATAGGCCTTGATAATTGCAGTTATCTGATTACAGAAAATGTTCAAGCCTCAATCTAGCTTAGAAAACCTGGCATAATGTAACCTTAATGAAATTTGAATCATATTGAGGATGGAAAGGGATGTGAAAACAGAAGGTGGGGGTTAAATACATTAAAGAGTAAGCTGTTACATTTTGATTTATTAATTATTTTCTCCTTTTTTTATTGTTATCAACGTAGTTGGTTCTGCGATTGTAAAAAAAGTCTTTTCAGTTGTTTTTTATATATAGCTAGCGACTGTTCAAAATCCAAAGAAGAAGAGATTGGGTTCATAACATGAGCAATATTGTAGGAAAATGATCTCTTTATTAATGTAATTTATGTACACACAAGAATACTTATGCGGGGTTTTTCCCTAGGTTATCATGTCATAACCCGAATTGTATGGCACCCTGCCACCAACTCCAGCTATCATTTGTTTGTAAGCCAATAGTTCAAAAGAATATATGTATATATATATATATATATCAAGAAAAATGAATCTTTCATTGATTACATTATCAGATAACAAACTTTCCACGACTAAAACTGAATTAGTTCATAACATTCGATCGCCAATTCAGAAGAGTCAATGACAGTTCTGAAGGCAATCTACTTAATCAATGAAATAAAAAAAAATGGATCCATAAAAAATCATTGAGTTCACGAAAGAATTAATCCGATAAACAGAAGATGAAAGGAATGAATGTGAAATTTGTTTTCTCATACGATAAACCTAGAGTATCGGCCAGGTACGATTCTCAAGGTAATTATAGAAGAAGGACTAATTTTTTATAATCTCGAAAAAAAAGAATCGATCTCGGAGGATCAAAACCGAGGTCGAATCCATTAAATCTGTTTCGTCGAACTTCTATCCGGATACTAAGAATCGATATATGTATGTGTTACACACACACTTACCTTTTTCTCTTGGACAAGTCATTGTCGACGGTAGGAGGTTGAACAGGTGCTTAGCCCCAGGTGACCAATTGTCTGATATCGTGATTTAGTAACAAGACGCCCACGTGAAAATTATTACAGTTTACACCTCGGTTGAGTACGCAAATGAGAACGTAATAAACTTGGATATCCGATAGATTATTCAACAATAGAAAAAATATTAAAAGTGGGCTCAAATGAGCAACAAGAATTGCTTCATTATGAGCATTTCCGAAATAGTCAAAAAATATATCGAGCAATTAACGGCCTCAGTAAGAAACATCGATTCGACAAAATGGAGACATTGAGCAATATGGATCGATATTGAGCAAAATAATTCCCGCAATTTTTTCAGATTTCCCCATATCTCTACATATTTACACCAGATTGCTTCATTCGAGGTGGCCAGGCAATCATTGTTAGAGAATTTGCGTTCATAAGCACACTTCATACGCTTACATGGGCTATAAAAATAGATTTATTATGAGCAAGAAAATATATCGAGCAATTTATGGCCACAGCAAGAAGCAACATTTCGAAATAATTGAGACAGTGAGCAATATGGAGCGATATTGAGAAACTAAATCAAATTGACTCAAACCTCCAAAACGGTTGGATATTCGTCAATTAGTATCAGCGATATGGAGCAATTCGAAATATATGTAGCTATTCCGAGCTATATAGACGAAATAATCGCCGCAATTTCTTGAGATTGTTTCATATCACTGCATTATACACTCCAGATTGTTTCATTCGAGTTGCCGAGCATTTATTCTTCAAAAAGTTGCGTTTACAAGCACATTTCATATGCTTACATCGGCTACAAAAATTGATTTAGAATGAGCAAAAAAATATATCGAGCTATTTACGGCCATAGCAAGAAACAACATTTCGAAATAATTGAGACAGTGAGCACCTTGAGCAACTAGATCAAATCAATATTACTCAAATTCCTAAATCGGTTGGATATTCGTCAATTAGTATCAGCGAAATGGAGCAATACGGAATATATGTAGCGATTCCGAGCTATATAGACGAAATAATTGCCCCGCAATTTCTTGAAATTATTCCATATCGCTACATTTTATACTCCAGATTGTTTCATTCAAGTTGCCGAGCAATCATTCTTTGGGAAGTTGCGTTTATAAGCACACTTCATATGCTTACATCGGCTATAAAAATTGATTCATTATGAACGAGAATATATATCGAGCAATTTACGGCCACAGCAAGCAGTATCAATACGACATAATTGAGACATTGAGCAAAACGGAGCGATATTTAGCAACTAGATAGAATCAAATTGAGTCAAACTCCCAAATCGGTTGGATATTCGTCAATTAGTATCAGCGATATGTAGCAATACGGAATATATGTAGCAATTTTGAGCTATATGGACGAAATAATTGTCGCAATTTCTTGAGATTATTCCATATCGCTCCATTATTTACTCCAGATTGCTTCATTCTAGGTACCGGGCAATCATTCTTTGAGAAGTTGCGTTTATAAGCATACGTCGGCTACAAACATTTATTTATTATGAGCAAGAAAATATATCAAGCAATTTACAGCCACAGCATGAAGCATCATTTCGAAATAATTGAGGCAGTGAGCAATATGGAGCGATATTGAGAAACTAGATCAAATCAAATTGACTCAACTTCTAAATCGGTTGAATATTCGTCAATTATTATCAGAGATATGGAGCAATACGGAATATGTGTAGCGATTCCGAGCTAAATAGACGAAATAATTACCGCAATTTCTTGAGATTGCTCCATATCGCTACATCATATACTTCAGATTGTTTCATTCAAGTTGCCGAGCAATCATTGTTTGAGAAAGTGCGTTTATAAGCACGCTACATATGCTCACATCAGCTACAAAAATTGATTAATTATGAGCAAAAAAATATATCGAGCAATTAACGGCCACAGCAAGCAGCATCAATACGACAGAATTGAGACATTGAGCAATATGGAGCGATATTGAGCAACTACATCAAATCAAATTAACTCGAACTTTCAAACAGGTTGCATATTCATCCATTAGTATCAGCGCTATGGACCAATACAGAATATATGTAGCGATTTCAAGCTAAATGAATGAAATCTTTGCCGCTATTTCATGAGATTGTTCCATATCGCTACATTATTTACTCCAGATTGCTTCATTCGAGTTGCTAGACATTCATTGTTTGTGAAGCTGCGTTCATAAGCACACTTCATACTCTTACATCGGCCACAAAAATTGATTTATCATGAGCAAGAAAATATGTCGAGCAATTTACGGCCACACCAAGCAGCATCAATTCGACAACATTGAGACATTGAGTAATTTACAGCGGTATTGAGCAACTTAATCGAATCAAATTGACTCAAACTTCCAAACCGGATGGATATTCATTCGTCAATTGCTATCAGCGGTATGTAGCCATACGGAATATATGAATGGATTCAGAGAAATATTGAAGAAATAATTGCCGCAATATTTTGAGATTGCTCCATTGTGTTGACGGGAAATCAAAAATTGCCCTTTTACGAGGAAGAAAATTTATAGAGCAATTCACAGCCATAACAATAAGCATCAATTCGGCAGATTGAGGAATTGAGCAATATTAAACTATATTGGGCAACTAAATCGAAAACAAATTGACTCAAATTTACAAACCAGTTGGACATTCGTCAATTCTTATCAAAGATATAGAGAAATGCGGAATATATGAAGCGATTTCGAGCTATATGAACGAAATCATTGCCGCAATTTCTTGAGATTGTTCAAGATCGCTACATTATTTACTCCAGATTGCTTCATTTGAGTTGCCAGACTTTCATTGTTTGTGAAGCTGCGTTTATAAGCACACTTCATACGCTTACATCGGCTACAAAAATTGATTTATCATGAGCAAGAAAATATATCGAGCAATTTACGGCCACACCAAAGAGCATCAATTCCACAGAATTGAGACAGTGAGCAATTTACAGCGGTATTGAGCAACTAGATCGAATCAAATTGACTCAAACTTCCAAACCGGATGGATATTCGCCGATTGCTATCAGCGGTATGGAGCAATACGGAATATATGAATGGATTCAGAGCAATATTGAAGAAATATCGTAATTGCCGCAATATTTTGAGATTGCTCCATTGTGTTGCCGGGAAATCGAAAATTGCTTCATTACGAGGAAGAAAATTTAATGAGCAATTTACAGCCACAACAAGAAGCATCAATTCGGCAGAATTGAGGAATTGAGCAATATTAAACTATATTGAGCAACTAGAGAACTAGATCGAAGTGGACTCAAATTTACAAACCGGTTAGACATTCGTCAATTCTAAGCAGAGGCATGGAGCAATATGGAATATATGGAGCGATCGCGAGCAATATCGAAGAAATAATTGAGGCAATTTTTTGAGATTGCTCCATATCGCTGCTTCATTTACTCCAGATTGCTTCATTCGTGTTGCCGGGTGATCATTGCTTGAAAAGTTAAGCCTCTATGCATATGGACAACAAAACTTGCTTCATTATGAGCAATCATTTTTGGAATCGACAGGAAAATATATCGAGCAATTCGAAAGGATTGAGACATTGAGCAGTTTTAAGTCGTCAAAACCATTTTTTTATACGAACTTTATATATCTGAGAAAGTATGTTTCCATATGGAAGAGTGTTCTTCTGTAGCTCCAATTTAAAATTAAGAACATTAATCATTTTTGGTAGGTATCCCAGAGTTCATTGAATGAAAAAGAATGATTCTAATTGTTCAAGTTCCAAGAATATTTCAGACGCTATGTATTGGAAGTTAAGATTATTATAAAAATTGGGTAGTTTCGTCCGCTAAAATCACATCATATTGAAATTAGAATAAAATCTATCTAGACATATTTTGAGTCACGTCTAAAATTCAATACCTAAAATCACACATTGCAAGGTTCCAAACTCCACATAAGAGTACCAATATATCAATAAACAAAGGTAGTATTCCGCTCGTGCCAACAATCATCCTTCATAAATCCATCTGGTCCGTCGAGTCGGATATCGGGATACTTGTCGCGACTTGCACGACTGGTGCAGGTTGTTCTCTCGCTGTAAAAATGATAAACTCGATCTACCGCTCACCGAATTTTATTATCGTTAAGTAAACATAAATGAGTTGTTATCGAATTAAATCGATGGGGACAGCAGACAATTCATTTCGTCAATCCAGATATCGTCAATTAATAACGAATCTATTTTTAAATATGACTGTTCCAGTTATGGATTTGACAATTGGGTATTGAGTGCGTTACTTATCATTTAGTATCATTGTTTGGTACTTCTTGTTTGTTATAAGGTATTAACCTCCAAAATATTGAGTGGGATAAAAAACTTGGATCTATTGTGATATGTTTTCTGTTTTTGCTGATATATAAATGGAGAATTTCAAAGAGAAAGTTTTCCACCAATTTGACTAAAATCCAAATTATGGAAGTGATATGTAAATGATACTTTCATCACTTGGCAACATCACTATACAGGGTGAGTCTTTGACCACTGCGTTAATTTTAACCATAGGTTCTTGAGATCAAATTTCCATATTCAGCTGCGTTAAAAGGTTATAAGCATTTTAAGTTTTCATATCGGGCAAATACCTCTCTGTAGTCCAGTTTACTTTGAATGAAAATTACCTTCCACAGCATCCACTATTGAATCTGTATTGTTTAAAAACATTATTTTCTCTCTAAGCAAAGATTCACTCACGCATGTTTCATCAGATGATTATATCGATTTAATTCGTTTCAACTTCAGATATCTCTAAAATGGTGCAATTTTGGAAAAAAGATGATGAATGATCTGCAAATAAGACTAATGATTCTAGGAAGTACAAGAGATGGACCTTTAGTTCAAGTGATATTTGTTTTTCATGCAATTTAACCAATCTGTACAGTAGTAGTGAGAAACACACTAGAAATGGACTAAATCTATTGATGACAAAATATGCATGACTGTTATCAAAAACCTTCTACAAGAGACCATTTCAATTGATATTGTCGTTTGAATAATACAGCTGAAAATGCAATTTTTTCATGAAATATCAACACTCTATATCTTTTGAACGGAACCGAATTTGGAAAAATGTTATAGGAAGAAGATGTTTCTTTTGACGTCAAAAATCAATGGTTAAAATTAAACGCAGTGGTCAAAAACTCACGATGTATATCAACGCGTTAACAATCAAGGAGAATCTTTCAAATTTCCAGTGGAAACCTAAAAAGAAAGTCGACTTCTATTTTAAAAGTAGTTCATAAACAGAATGGAATCCCAAGAACTAGTGTGTACAAAAAACCAACAAACACGGGTCAATATATACATGAGCAACAAAAATTGCTCCATTTTTAGCAATGATTATCGAATTCGACGAGAAAATACCAAGAAATTTACGACAACGGTGATAAAGCAGGAATTCTGAAGAACTTTTGGCTACTAGAATATTGAGCTATATGGGCCAACTCCAAGAAACTACACATCACTTCAATACATCAGCAGAGCTGGCATTGCTTTACATCAACCTGACTCCTCGTTATCCACAAAGAACCGAGATATAGGATGTAGAACATGGACGTTGACTCGAATTTCAATACCTACCGGATTTTTGGTAATCCGTATAAGCTATATTGAGCAATTAAGGAAATATTGAGCAATTGTGAGAATAATTGCTGCATTACTTTCATGGGCTCATATCACTCGATGTCACTCTATTAATTACTCCAGAAGGATCGATTCATGTTGCTAAAAAGTTGGCCGAATAAGCGCACCTTAAGATATCATAATCGGTGACTGCAAGTATAAAAGCTATCAGAAGGAGTGTTGAAACCCTGGTCCAAGGTGAAAGAGCCCTGCTCGAGTCACTCCCGATGTACGATAGTGAGGAATCCACATCACGTTCCATGGGTGGCCCAAGAACTGGACCACCATCGCTCCCAAGCTTTCCACAATACATTGGACAACAGGTACTGATCGATCTGAGTCAATAACTTCATTGCCGGTGCATCGATTGGCTGACTAAGTCTTTTTTTTTCGGATTTATAACAGAAGCGTTAAAGTTGGGAGTGTTTTAGATGTACAGAGGCTGCAAGAAAAGTATCGATAGAAACTAATTCATGATAGCAGAGCATTATATGGGATAAGTATTTGCCTTCTTCATTATTATATGTGGCAATTACGGATTAGATGAGGAATTGTTTCTTCTGCATATCCGCATTCCAAACTTACGGTTGGAACTGAGTTCCATCTGAATAGCGTGCTATTGGTACGACCATGACCTGTTTTCAAACGATTAAGATTTATCCAAATTTTTCTTGGAAGTTCAGGAATATATATATATATGTCAGTCTGACGATCTTATAATCAAGAAATAACTCTAATTTGTAGAGAAAGAAACATCTACTCAAATATAGACACAATATAGAGAGTTGTTCCTTCCCTTGTTTCCATTCGCAGCACATACTTACTTATCCGCACAAAGAACAAAAACCCAAGAAAAACAAATAAGAACTTAGCTCAATAAAAAGTTACAATTTTGATAAGTGCACCTAGTTTACGATACACTAAACCAAAGGTATATCAGTCAATAAACATAAAATGCAAGCTGGCGTGTCGACATTTTTTGCGACCTCCTAATGGCTGATAATAAAGTTGAAATTGAAGAATGAAGTTGATACTTCAACTGTACGCTGCTTAATTGTTTTTTATGGAGCGAGTCTAGAAGACAGTACCGTATTATGACTAGCTGACGACCTTTAGATCGTCGCCTGACATTACTCTTGACGTGCCTGCTTTTTTTGCATAATGACGTGAATTCTTCTTTCTTCAGATAACTGGTCAACCAGAGGCGATCCTTCGTCGGTATTTGTTGAGCTTCACAAACGTGGCATGTACTGCAAGAGTGAGGAAGTCCACTAATTGTTAGAAAACATCTCTTAGCATCAACATTTCTAGTTCATTTTACCGGTAATGGCTGCACTAGTTCGTTTCAATTTGAATATGTTGCTTCATAGTTGAAAATCTCTAAGAATAAGCTCCAAAACAACAAGTTTTTCTGCGAAAATTCTAAACTTAACAGAGCAATCTATGTGCTGACCTCGAAGAGTGTAAAAATGGTCTCTAGTCCTGTAGCGCCCTGTATACCATAATATTCAGATAAAGAGTTGAATTTTGTCACTTGGTCGATAGAATCTTTGTGGAAGAAATACTTTCAATCAACCTAATTAGATTGGTGCAATATACAAAGTGCAACAAAAGTCGGTTTACACTGTCTGGTATTCACGCATGTGCGTATTCTCGGCCAGGGCGGAAGGAGGCAGCTGAAACGTAGTGAGTTGAGTTGTCCACGTGTAGTAGTATTGTTGTGTACTGTTACAGCGCGTTCGTTGCCATAGCTGCGCGTATAAACTACACGAAAAAAGAACGTGTTTGCTTGCTCACTTCTTACCTAAAACTTGACGGGGTTTATACTGAAATTTTCGAAGAATTTCGCCAGTTCGCACCAGACAATTGGTGCATAAAGGTGTGTCCAAACACAGCGCAGCTGCGCGCGGCATTCGCTGGACGCAAATTTGCCGCGTAACTAGTTTAGACCTTTTGCGCGGAAGTACTGAGCGGCACGTCCGAGACACGCCGCGCTCTTTATTTCGTATTGAAGACACAATGAAAGCGACCCCGTTTGTTATGATTCTGCTTATTATTCTGCTCTATCAACAGAGGATACAGAACCTGGAAGTGATTAATTTCGAAATCAACACATTTTTTTTTATTAACTTTGGAAGAATTCGAACACATACATAGTTTGGTAAAACCATTTACGAACAATAAAAACATTCGCGCGAGGCTGGTAACAGACACTGCGCGGCTAGTAGCCGCGCGCGGCGTGCCGCGCTCGAATGCCGCGCTGTGATTGGACACACCTTCAACTGTATCGTAAATTCGTAAATACTGACTCCGTAGACTACGCGCCGCGTTCAGGTCGTTTTGCCGCATGTGTGTTGAAGAGGAGGAGAAACAATTCGAACACAAAATGTTCATGTTATATATTTGTCGAAATTAAATTTATTTGCAATTATCTTTGCTTTTTTTTCTCTCATATGCAAAACGGTAAACTGACTTTTGCCGCACCCTCCATCAAAGGACCTCAGAGTATTATCAAATTTGATTGTATTAATGAGTTGTTCT
Organism: Micraspis discolor; assembly: GCA_030674115.1. NCBI lineage: Eukaryota > Metazoa > Arthropoda > Insecta > Coleoptera > Coccinellidae > Micraspis > Micraspis discolor. Next base: position 1,048,458 of record JARTUT010002184.1, on the reverse strand, counting down.
CGAGTGGGTATAAAACTTATTTTATCAATGAGTGATTCATGCTTGTCACACTGCCACCTAAACAATATAAGATCATTCCATTTATAGTACATTCATATAGGAAACCGCAACTTCAATCCATCCATATCGATTTCTGCAAATACTCATCCAGTGGCAACTCGTTGCATCCATTAAATTTGTTTTTTGTACAACTGCCATTAAAAGTGACACTTTCAATGAATCAAACAAATTCAAAAAATTCATGAACTCCTATTTAAATTCGATAGACTTTCTCACTTCCGAGAACTTTGAAGAAGCAACGAATAAAGTTGCGAAACGTCGCTTGAAGGACACCCTTAACGTCATTTTTGAAAGATTCCATACCCACGAAATAAAAAAATCATCTAATACTGACTCTCACAAATTTTCTTCAATTTGAGTATTTATTTTCGATACAGAGGTTACAACGCGTGTCATCTAGAACATGTGACCTTCAAATTGTCAAGCAGAGAATGGAGCAGCGTTGTCTTGACTTTCACCTGAATTTCTTTCCATCTGTATTGTCTGACATAAAATAGCAGAATCAACTAAAGTTTTTCTTTTTCACTTCTTGCTAATATATCCGATAAGACAGTTTGAAGTCAAAATATAAAATTTTATACAATGTTTTGAATGCAAATTGGAGAAAAAGTTTATATTCACAATTATAGGGGAATAGAGAAACCTACTATTTGCTCAGTTTGGCAACATGAAAATTTTTTATGACCTCAGTGGAGCAGCTCAATACGTTACAATCGACCAGCTCTATGCTTTGGGGGCGCAGCTTCAAAATCCTCTCTGACTGCCTCATTGCTTGCAGAGGTAAAGAAACACCTAGTTCTTACAGTTCAAGAGCATCATCATTTTCGATCTGATCAGGAAATATTGTCGATTTCACTCTACGCCACTGATTTCGCTTCCTCCACTCATCGAGCTGCCAGGCATCTATCGTTTATCAGCTTATTACTAATATTCCCAGCATTTTCACTGGCGTTCTGGGAAGAAATTCTTGAATTAATAACTAACATATCGTCTATTATGACACACACTGTACGCTCATTCATGGCTGGGTTCGTCCTTGTGGTATCAACAACGGTTAGGAAAGTGGCAACACCTACGGCGCCAAAGACGCCCAAGTGAAATTTCCTTTTTTTATGGTTCGATTTCCGGACCTTAGTCACGGATATTAATAGATCTAACTCAGTTATATTAGATGGTAGATAAGTTAAGATTTCCTAGATAAAGCGTGTGCGATCCAGATTGGTTTATGAAACTGTTAATTTTCGCTGATTTGTTATATGAAAAGTAGGTCGAGTGGCTTCTGATTCATCCTGTTTTCATGGCCGTTACATGGGCGTCGTTATCTGAGGGGTGAAGGGTTGGATAGAATCTGTCTTTACTTTCCCACTACTAGAATTGTAGTGATTTTTTTAAAATTCATTCGTTCAAAACCAATCTTATATTTCAGTTGATCAAATGATACAAATTATTTCTCGAACATTGATAATTAACACGTTCAAAAAGCTAAGAGAAAGCAAAATTCTGTTGTTTTTTTATTCATATGATAAGAAATGTATTTTCCGCAAATCGCCAGGAAATTTTGACATTTCTGTCAAAATTTCTTGAAGAAAAAGTCAGGACTTCCTTACTGTAAGGAAATGTCATTTCCTTACTGTAAGGAAATGATATTTCCGTACAGTTGTTAGTGTTCTACATAAATGATAGAAAACACATTGCTTATAAGGAATTAATTTATATTTTGAAAACATCAAGTCATTGCTGAATACATTTTTAAGATCAATTTGTTATATTTACAGTAATTTGACAGTTAGTACAATTATTGAACATTGGAGGAACACTCTTAGAACTATGAGAAACATTTTGGACAACATGCAGGGTGGAAGGGTCATTTTGTTGAATATTTTGTACTGTGAAAATTTTATTTGCCACCTCAACCTTGTTGTTAAGCGATTCTTCGATATATCCTTCAGCAACGTTTGATGACTTCCATCCGCCATGCCTCTTTAAACTAGTTATGTCGGCACCAGAGTCAACCAATATTGTTGCAGAAGACCGACTGAAGCAGTGATCAGTATATTCTGTCGGATTTACCAAGTTCAAATAAGTAGCAACTATTTTGGGCATTTTTCTAAATTGATGAATTCCTACCACTTGTCTACAACCCTTTCCGCTTATTTAAAGAAAAATCGGTCACTGTTCATATTTTCTGGTCTTAACGAAACATACTTTCGATAAACATTCAAGTAGATCTGATTAATTACAAATGATCTTGGTTTGTTGGTTTTCGAATCAGGTATGCTGATTAAAAGCTTAGATTCTAAGTCTTCTATATCGTGTACAGTCATTCTGACTAACTCATCCATTCTACAGGCCCCAGAAATACCTAATATTACAGCCACCTAAAATATAAATAAAGCTATAATCTAAATAGAAATTAAAAACTTGTAAATTACCTTAATCATTAAATTTTCTTTATCTGGAGCTTCCTGGATAAATTTTTCAATTTCTTCCTTCGTTAAAATCTTAGATTTCTTTGCCCTATAACCTTGAGCTTGCCGTTTCAATAAAGAACGAAGTTTTGAGTATGTGGATGTATCTACATCTACATTGTGTTTAAGTGCAAGGGTTGACTTCAGCATTGAATAATTGGCCCATAATGTTGAAGATTTCATCTTTAAACAAAGGTCTAGGAAGTATGCCATTACAACATTTTCTGAGAAAGAACTCGTATTTTTACTCATGCGATAATCCATAAAACGTCTGTATGCATTTTCGTACTTTTCTCTTGATTTCTTTGGCAATAATTCTAATGAAGTAGTATTCACTGCCTCAACCAGCTCTGGAGGAGTCCCAGGAATGAAAATTTCATCATCACTTATCATTTTACTTTCGAGAACACCAGATATTAAATTTATAAGCGTCAAGTTTGACAATTCAACCTCAATACGTTTCCATAGTAACCCAAGTAATTTCATTAGGAATTTCAAAGCACCATTTATTTGGGAATAAAATTATGGCGTTTTTTTTTAAATCAATCAATATCTGTCGAATTTTAAACGATTTGCGGAAAAATAGTATGTTTACCTCGTAGGAAAAGCCACATTCCTGGACTCTGTGTTCCTTCACAGTCGTCCAGGAATGTTAAGCTTGTCCTACCCGGTAAACAATGTACTAATACTATCGTTGAAAGCAAATTTTATGCAAAGTTATATTCTGCAGCGAGAAAATTATATAAATGAAATCAGCCAAGATTGATCAATTTTCTATAGGTTCAAGATACAATACCTATCAATGAAGTGTCCGTCACAGATACAAATTCATGTAATCACTGTTGTTTGTTTTAATGGATTTTTGCTCCATATTTAATAGACATAATTCGAAATGAAGGTAACGTATCCAGTAAAATCTTACCGAAACTACAGCTTTCATCAGCCAAATTGAAATTTTGGCCAACAATGGGATCTTCAAGGCATGGAACATCGTTAATCAGACGTTAGAATGTTGGAAAACAGGTATTTCGAACGCAAGGAATGCATCCGATTGTCCACATCTTGTAAATTATTGGCGCCCTGTCGAATAAAATTCTGGGAGTCCTATAAATCTGAACGGCTTTTATTTATTTATGAGAAAATATTCTTATTCATTTTTTGTTCTTTCCGTTCGAGTATTTTGTACCTACTCGATGATCATCGATATAGTTGGGGTGTCCTAAAGAAAATCTGCTCTTCAAGCCTGGTGTGGTTAAATTTTCTTTGAGACAACTTGTGACTGAAAGCATCTTGTGTAATGAAAATACTGCAAATTTAATATAAATTTTAAGAAAAAGGAGAAAAACACTGACGTGAGGTATGGTATATTTGTATTTAATCTGAAGTCTTTCTCGTACCCTGGGACACGTCAATCTCCGATCAGATTTCAACAAAAATTGACTGATGAAGGGAGTAATTTTTTTTTCTGGCGGTTCAAAATCCTACGTACTCAGCCGAAAGCTTTGGAAACTCCCCTGGGTATTTTTTAATAGAAGTCTCTTATGGAAACCTTTATATACAGTGCTAGTCAAAAGTCCCCTCCCCCCCTCGTATCTTTTGAACGGGTATACTTATAATAATGAAATTTGGAGGGTGGAAATAAACGGATGTAGGCTTCTCAACTGGTCATAACAGGTGACGCAATAGTCATAAATGACGTCACAAGGCCATTGTGAAAAATAATTTTAAATGGGACCCTATGGCAAGTGACAGCTCGTTTGAAAGGTATTGAAAATACCTATTCAGTCACACCAATTTTGTTTGGGTTTCGGCTGATTTTGATTGATAAATTGAAGAAATACGAAAATTATAGTTTCGCATTTAATTAATAAAGATTTTAAAGTAAGCCTCTGGTTAATTGTCAAAAAGGTTGACGTGTTTGAATTCTCTACTTGTCAAAAGTGTTTATACCTTGAAAATTTACCTAAGCTATTGTTTAACGAGACGTTTAAGTGTTTACATAGGCAAAATGGTATGTACTGTAGCCGACAAAGTAGCAGCTATCTTAATAATTGGTGAATGTAGAAACAATTTCCATGCAGCGGAACGACTGTTTAATGAGAGGTACCCCGATCGCCCTATATTTTATATTTATAGAGTTTATTTGAGGGAGCTTCTTCGGAAGGTTGAAGCATCAGGTAGTGTTCAAGATGCCAAACGATCTGGTCGATCAACAATTAATGACAAAAAAATTGACATAATTGGAGAAATGGTAGTAAACCCTACTTCTTCCACAGACCAAGTTGCGTCTATCTGTGAAGTCAGTCAAAGGACAGTACATAGGGTATTGGCTAAAAACAAATTTCATCCATACAAATTAAAAATGGTGCACCAACTTTCAGATGATGACCCTGACCGAAGACTAGAATTCTGTGAGACTATGTCCAATAAAATGAACCAATAACCAGGCTACATACAGACAATTTGTTTTAGTGACGAAAGTACTTTCTTTCTCAATGGAAATGTTAACACTCAAAATGTGAGGTTTTGGAGTGACACAAATCCTCACATCTTTCGTGAAAAACATACTCAATTTCCAGAAAAAGTAAATGTTTGGGCAGGTATTTTGGGAAATCACATAGTTGGGCCTCATTTTCTCAATGCTAACTTAACCGGTGAATTGTATCTGGAGATGTTACAAAATGATATTGAGGCGTTAATTCCTGAAATTCTAGAAGATAATCCAAATGAATTCGACAACTTGGAAATTACCTTTCAACAAGATGGTGCTCCTGCACACTATTACGGTGCAGTAAGACGTTACCTAGATGAATAATATCGGGGTAGATGGATTGGACGACGAGGTTCGATCGAATGGCCAGCTCGGTCACCGGACCTTACACCATTAGATTTTTTTCTATGGGGGTACTTGAAATCTAAGGTTTATGCTACAGCACCTGGCAGTATTGCCATTCTGAAACAACGAATTGTTGAAGAATGTAGGGCAATTTCCGCTGACACACTGGGACGAGTACGACAAGAGTTTAGCAATAGGATGCATTACTGCCAGGAAGTAGATGGAGCACATTTTGAACACTTATTATAAGAACTGGTTCTTAAATTTTTATTAATTAAATGCGAAACTATAATTTTCGTATTTCTTCAATTTATCAATCAAAATCAGCCGAAATCCAAACAAAATTGGTATGACTGAATAGGTATTTTCAATACCTTTCAAACGAGCTGTCACTTGCCATAGGGTCCCATTTAAAATTATTGGTCACAGTGGCCTTGTGACGTCAGGGGGGGAGGGGACTTTTGACTAGCACTGTATAATATCGGGACGCTGGGTAATTTTTTTTATCAAAACAACGTTCGAAACAATCATGTTACTAAGAAAGGATGCAAAATACCTACCACAAAAATGAATAGTATATTCTAAAACAAGTTGCAGAATGGGCACCTATTTCAACGAATGCGGAATTTAAAAACTAGAGACGAAGGAGCGAGTTTTTGAACGCATGAGTGTTGGAATTGCCTTCTGCAGCGAGTATTAGACGATATTTTCTTTATTTCAGTCAAGAATTGTGAGAAATTTATTGGAATTCAATGAAAAATTCAGATTACACCTACTAGTGCCTTTTGTATTATAGAATTTGAATAGTGAGTTCAAATCTCTACACAGTTTAATATTGACAATTGACATGCAATGAACGCGTGTTGACATTCGAAAGAATAGGATGTCAGTGTTGTCAACCACAAAACGAAAAATATAAATAAAAACAATGCTGTAATGAGTTCATTACAGCACTGTTTTTAGTACTCTAATGAACTCATTACGACACTGAAATAAAGAAAAGTGTTTTATCACACTGATTATTTACACTGAAACACAATTGGTTAATGAGAGGTTGGTTTGAGGACACTCAACGTAGGTACACTTGTTTTTTTAATTTGAATAGAACGATAAGAACTTTCTGTATCAGTAAAACGGAATGAATCTTCTTCGGAAGTGAACTCTTTCTTTCTTGAGAGTGAACTGCTTTTAGCGACAGTGCTGAACTCATTATACATATGGTCCGATCGCCGTAGCATTTCTTGGAGCCGAAAGGGCGACAACTTGAAGGATTGTGAACTTTTGTGACGCCTGAATGTGAAATGCAAACAATAATTGTTAGAGATTAAAAATAAAAATTTGCAAAATTCTGATTGTGTGACGAGTAAAAACTTTTTTAACACGCTACCACGTAAACAGTCACTCTTAACACTATTGACTCCCATTTAAAGTGTCACTTTTAGTGGCAGTAGTACAAAAACAAATTTTTCAACAACATATATAATTTTTTCTCCATGGTATCAATCGGAAAACCTCTTACGTACCAAAATCCAATAAAAAATACCAGACATCGTCTGCCATCCCCGGATCATTCTTCGTTATCACTTAATAATATCGTTCCAGTGTGAATGCACCCTAACGAGGTGTTAATCTCGCCCAAAACCGAGCCCATTAATCAACACTAAGTAAACCGTGAAAAAAAAACCGAGGCCTAAGCGCCGGTCCCAACGTTGCAGCAGGTACTTGGCACTCAAAATATTATCTCAGTCAGCATCGATAGGCGTAATTTCAGGGGTGTGTACGATAATACGGCCGACAAATCGATCGTTTTTCATCATATTCGGCGGCGGCGTCGGTTCCGTGCGAACAGCAACAATAAGCCCATGTAAATATATATATTCATAATGTATAGGTTTAAATCAGTCGAAAATTGGCATTGGGCAGCACGGAGTTAACGAACCGCTAAAATTGTTGGTACGCCCTCCACTGGAGGATAATTATAGGGGTACTGTTGTGAAAGAACACCGACAATCAGGGTCGTATTGAACCCTTTTCTTAGCGCCAGCAATGGCCTATGTACTTCCGTAGTTAATCTGCTTTCAAGAAGGATACGATGCGATACTCGATAAGTTAAAAAGGGGATGATTAACAGCAGTAAAGGACAAGAAAATTTTCAATATTTTACGATTTCTTTCTGTATGAGGCGTGGGATTTAAGTAATGATTAATGGAAACTTTTAATTTTAGATATACCTCCTGTTTTACATTTCTGCCTTCGGAATATACTTGATCAATTCTTATATACAAGTGAATTGAAAAGTCGAATAACTTTACACAGAAATTGAGACTCACAGTCATCACGATCTGAACTGAATCAGGGATTTTAGAGACCCAGAATTAGAATGGAAAGTTGAATTTATACTGAAATTCTGTGTGGATAATGAACATCTGATTACTTACCTGTTTATTCCAAAAATGAGTCTCTAGTGATTTTTTGTACAACTGCCCTTAAAAGTCACAGTTTTAATGACCGTCAATAGTTACTGTTTATGTGGAAGCGTGTTATAGTATATAACATTACTAGCAAGGTAAGAGGGTTTTTACTGGCGAAGGGAGGATATAACCTACGAGCCGCAGGCGAGTTAGTTACCTCCTTGGGCCAGTAAAACTGGCGAGTATTGTTTTATAATTTATTTGTTTCTCATTTGTAAAAAGGTTAGATACATTCCAAAAAATCTCAATGATTTGTCGCAAATGTCGTAAGCTATGGAAGAGTTGCCATGAACATGTCTGTTTATTTTTCTTTACATTTGTTTTGACGAAAGCGAAAATGAATGTACCAAAAGAAATTATTGAGGCAGTTAGCAGTGTAGCTTCAAGTTTATTACTTGCAAAATCAGCTTCAAGGTACGAGCGAGATACGACTACTTCAAAAAGTGGCAAAACAAAAATAGTGTGATTGGGGTAACTGTAGATATTTTGTTGGTCTACTTAAATAACTATCAGCTAGATTCAGCCCTTTATGGGCAAAGTGGTCTATGCTGAAAAGCTGCGTGGAAATTAAAGAAGATGCCCCTGTTCGCAGGTTCAGTTAGCATTTGGAGATTTTAAAAGGTTATAGCGTTTCTGAAATGAAAAAAATGAGCTTTATACGCCAAAAAAGGGGCCAAGGTATTAAGTAAAGAAGTGGCTGAACAATTTCTTTTACATGACCAGTGATTGCTGGCGAAAATTGTAACAATATTTGGGATTTTTGGATATTGTCGATGTGACGAAATTCTCTCCTTAAACATGAATGATGTAGAAGATATGGGAAAATACATTATTGTGACATTGCGGCAAACAAAAATTTAACAAGAAGATTCACCTTAACCGATGATGGCTGCAGCTTCAAGCACTGCATGTTATACAGAAAATATGTAAATCTTCGGCCTCCTGGAACAGAAAGCCTAAGATTTATTTTGATATACCGACATGGAAAGTGCATTTCCCTTTATGCTGGACAGCGAACTATTGATGGTGTCCCAAAGCAAATAGCGAAATATTTACGTTTAAAAGACCCAGAATTATACACCGGCCACTCTTTTCGCAGAACTGGTGCCACTATGGTTGCGGATTCAAGGACATATTACATATTATAGCACTAAAGTTATGTGGATGATTATTTCTTAGGGTGGAAGAGCAAGTGGATAGTGGGTCTAATTGCGATGAGTTATGTGGATGATTATTTCTTATATATATTATACACATTAAAACAAAATTTCTGTTAATACTATTAATAGTGGGTTAACTAGGTGAGTGAAATCAAATAAACTTTCTTGAAATCTCTTTATTTATAATTATTTGTAACGAATAAAAATGTTTTAACACAGTATTGAAATAATTTTCTCATAATGAAATCAAAATTTTGCAAATTTTATTTTCAATATCTAACAAATATTACTTATAAACATATATATTAGTCGTAATCTGCTGAGTTGGAAGAATTTTTTCCGCAATGGCATTTTTATGGGCAAGGGTCAACATAACCCTCGACTACTGTCATAGACTTCCATCCATCATGTTACTTTATCTTCATAATATTTGCTCCTGAATCTGCTAGCGATGATGCGATGTTTATTGCTTCGGTTCTGGAAGTTTGGGAAATTTGGCAACAATAGAGGGCATTTTCCCAAAGGTATTTATACAGACCGGTTTGGCAGTGCATGTATTTAAGGAAAAAACGACGATGTTTGATAACAGAAGGGCGCAGCGCAATGTACTTGAGGCAATAGTCCACATACGTCCCAATTACTTTCGACTTACTTTCGTTTATGGATTAGGGAGTTGTATGATCAATGATTTATTTATTGTTGTTTCAGTGGCTTCTACTTATAAATTGGACAATTCTTCTCGCCGACAGGCTCAAAATAATCCGAAAATAGTAGCACCCTTAACAATCAAGTATCTCTCATCTGGTGCCCCGTCTATAAACTTGTCATGTGCGATATTCTTCTCTTTTCTGTTTGAAATATGCCTTTACCTTGAAATATTCATTATCATCAACACCATTTTAAATAAGAGAGCGTGACTAGATCATTGAGAATTCACTCCACAAAGTTCATGAGCACCCAATTTTTTATTTTTCTTGTAAGCATACTAGGAAAACAGTTTCACTTAAGTTCAAATTACATCGGGCCAGGAAATTGGTATATAAAATATCGTACTGCCGAGTTGATTTTTCATGTAGGAGGTCCAAGGTTGCTCCTAACATAGATTAAGATTAAACAACATTCTGAAGTTCAGCATCATTCCAATTTGCGTATTTTATTATCAAAATAGGGCAGTTATACAAAAAAAATTGTATGATATTCGTGTTAAAAGAGAATACTTCAATGGAAGATATTTGATTTTAGAATATTTTATTGAATATAAGTTACATTTCATTTATATCAAAAGTACAATTATTAAATGGGCATTGCGTGAATGACATGTTCCTTGAACTATCCGGTGCAACAAACGAATTTTTCCTGTGTTGAAATAATATTCTCTGACATGGACACAACTGCTGTTGATGTACCCTTCAGCGACCGTTGATGACTTCCAACCGCCATGTTTCTTTAGTGTCATCAAGTCGCCCCCAGATTCAACTAAAAGTGTAGCAGACGATTTGCGGAATGAATGACCTGTATATGAGTTAGCATTTTCAAGTTGAAGAAAATTAGCTACTGTTTCAGGTACCTTATAAAATTTTTAACCACAACCTAATTGGTACATTTTCCATTGCGATATGCCTAAAACAGGCTGCGATCTATTGCTGCTGCTGGACGAAGGTACATTCGGTAATATTCGATATATTCTTCAGTAACTACAAATTTCCTATTTACATAATTCTTTGTTTGATTCAGTTTCACAATTAATAACTTTCCCGAATGTTCAATATCATCTAATGTTACCTGGCTGATTTAACAAATTCGACAAGCTTCTGCAATCCCAAATACAACAACAACCTTGGCCATTAAATGAATTTCATCGGGTGCATTATTTAAAAAATCACGAATTTGTGTAATTGTGTAATTAGTTTGAAATATCTGTATTATTATTGGATCGTAGCATACTTTTAATCATTGAATAATCCGACCACACTGTTGATGGCATTTGTTATTGGGCTAGTTCCGAAAAATAAGCCAATAACACTGTCTCCGAGAGAGAACTTCATGTATTCATTATTTTCCATTGCATAAATCTTGAATATGCGGTTTCGCCAATTTTCCGCGATTTAGCTGGCAATAATTTTCGTGACGCTACTTGCGCTGCTTCTATCAACTCCGGTGGAGTCAGAGAAAACTCAGAATCGAGCATTCTTAACTTTAAAGTCTTCAAAATAACTACTAAACAATTACTGAGTTCGCAATTTTTGAATCAAATCACAAAATTGAATTGAGACATATTAGATTACTCTCAAGTTTTCCTTAGCAAAACAGGTCTAATAGCTTACTAGTTTAAAAATTCAAATTTCGTATCGATAACATTCTGACTTTAATATATTGAGACAATATATTCTTTCACTCTTAAATCATCGTTTTTCCTGTCACAGAAAAAAATAGTGTATTATACACGGGAAAAATATTAGATTTCAGCTCTTACCTGGAGCAAAAATCTAATACTTTTTTCCCTTTATAATAAATAACTTTTTCCGCAAATCGCCAGGAAATTTTGACATTCCTGTCAAAATTTCTTGAAGAAAAAGTCAGGACTTCCTTACTGTAAGGAAATGATATTTCCGTACAGTTGTTAGTGTTTTACATAAATGATAGAAAACACATTGCTTATAAGGAATTAATTTATATTTTGAAAACATCAAGTCATTGCTGAATACATTTTTAAGATCAATTTTTTATATTTACAGTAATTTGACAGTTAGTACAATTATTGAACATTGGAGGAACACTCTTAGAACTATGAGAAACATTTTGGACAACATGCAGTGTGGAAGGGTCATTTTGTTGAATATTTTGTACTGTGAAAATTTTATTTGCCACCTCAACCTTATTGTTAAGCGATTCTTCGATATATCCTTCAGCAACGTTTGATGACTTCCATCCGCCATGCCTCTTTAAACTAGTTATGTCGGCACCAGAGTGCCGATATTGTACCAATATTGTTGCAGAAGACCGACGAAAGCAGTGACCAGTATATTCTGTCGGATTTACCAAGTTCAAATAAGTAGCAACTATTTTGGGCATTTTTCTAAATTGATGAATTCCTACCACTTGTCTGCAACCCTTTCCGCTTTGATATTTAAAGAAAAATCGGTCACTGTTCATATTTTCTGGTCTTAACGAAACATACTTTCGATAAACATTCAAGTAGATCTGATTAATTACAAATGATCTTGGTTTGTTGGTTTTCGAATCAGGTATGCTGATTAAAAGCTTAGATTCTAAGTCGTCTATATCGTGTACAGTCATTCGGACTAACTCATCCATTCTACAGGCCCCAGAAATACCAAATATTACAGCCACCTAAAAAATAAATTAAGCTATAATCTATATAGAAATTAAAAACTTGTAAATTACCTCAATCATTAAATTTTCTGTATCTGGACCTTCCTGGATAAATGTTTCAATTTCTTCCTTCGTTAAAATCTTAGATTTCTTTGCCCTATAACCTTGAGCTTGCCGTTTCAATAAAGAACGAAGTTTTGAGTATGTAGATATATCTACATTGTGTTTAAGTGCAAGGTAGACTTCAGCATTGAATAATTGGCCCATAATGTTGAAGATTTCATCTTTAAACAAAGGTCTAGGAAGTATGCCATTACAACATTTTCTGAGAAAGAACTCGTATTTTTACTCATGCGATAATCCATAAAACGTCTGTATGCATTTTCGTACTTTTCTCTTGATTTCTTTGGCAATAATTCTAATGACTATCTCTGGAGCTCTGGAGGAGTCCGAGGAATGGAAATTTCATCATCATTTATCATTATACTTTCGAGAACACCAGCAATTAAATTTATAAACGTCAAGTTTGACAATTCAACCTCAATACGTTTCCATAGTAACCCAAGTAATTTTATTAGGAATTTCAAAGCACCATTTATTTGGGAATAAAATTATCGCGTTTTTTTCAAATCAATCAATATCTGTCGAATTTTAAATGATTTGCTGAAAAATAGTATGTTTACCTCGTAGGAAAAGCCACATTCCTGGACTCTATGTTGCTAAGGAATATTAAGCTTTTCCTACCCGGTAAACAATGTACTATTATTTTTCACTCACAAAATGAAATCTCACTTTCGACACTTATATTATAAATAATCATTTTTTGAAAGGAAATAAGAGTGTTTTATAACTTGGATGTACATCGTGTACAAAGGGGAGTTTTTAATTCCGCAGAATGTGAAATATATATAAATGAAATAATCACTGAAGGTACTTACAAAAATTTTTTAGAATTAAATAACTCGTTATTAGTATAAATATCAAGTTTGATCGTTATTAGGTCATTAGTCTCTGAACTATAGTCGATCAAAAAGTCAATAGGGAAGAAATTGAATTACCAAGCAATGAAAATTAGTTCAAACCATATTGGAAGATATGACATTAGTTTACAGAGACTCTTGATCTGGTAAAACTATAGGTTACAAGTGGCGTAACCTCTTTAAACAATGCAGGAACTTAATTGAAGACGACCAGCTCCCAGGACGGTCGATTGAGGCAATTATTCAAACAGTTCAAAAAATAATACTGCCCATCTGAAGAAACACTCACAGAATTTGTTGGAGTATCAGAAACAATCATTTTTAAAATCCTTCACGATCATCTTGGCATCTCGTTAATTTGTTTACTAGAATGTCTATCAACATAAGAAGGAGAAATAAAAAAATTCAGGGTGCATTTTCAATCAGTCTAGAGATTTCCCCTATCACGAAAAGGCGATCGAGTACCCCCCTGGAAATTCAGACAGCTCCGCGCCACCAAAATCGACCAAGAGCCACGTAACATGGCCTGGCTCTCTTGAATGGTCCATTCAAACCGGAGGGTAGAGCAAGATATTAATGAATAATATCCGAGGAATGCATTGTCTTTCCATGTAGTCGAATTCTACTACATTGTTTTTATATGAAGCTGAGGAATCCGATGTGGTCCATCCCCATGTCGGTCCGTAACCATGAGAAACGACATGCCGAAAAAGAAGATTCTCACATGTTTGGCGCGGGTGCCTTACATTGTAATTTTGTGGTTTTCAGGTGAGTCAATTCGGATTTGGGACGGTCGGTTTGAATAGGTGAAGATTTTTGTGGTCTGAATTCTTGCTTTATCCTATCACTTCATCAGTAACCGAATATGACCTACTGAGATTATCGGATAAAAACATAATTTTTCACTTAGCGGCTCTCATCAAAAGTGAATAACAAAAATAATTAATTTTTTCAATAGGGACATTAAAATCAATATCTATCTGAAGTTGATCTTTACTTTTTGCAAGATTTGAATGATTATGTAATCTGTACTTGTACTGTTTTAAAAGGGTCTTTCAATTGTGGCTACACCTACAACATGACAGTTAGTTCATTGACATATTCGTTTAAGATTGTTACAATGAATCAAAAATGGCATTAATAGTTATTTAATCAACTAGTTTATTAATGAAAGCGATTAATGTTCGAGACCTTTAATCGCTAGATTAATGAACTAGTTGATTACAAGATTTTTCCGTCGACCTCATTATGAATTAGAAATAAATTATTTATTCAAATAAATTTTATTTCTCACAATATAAAATTTGACAATGAAAATCTCGATGCTCACTTTGACACATTCATATTTATGGCTCCAATTGAACAATTGGTAAAATTCATTGACGGAATTTTCGAGAAGAGACATTCTTAATAGTCCACATTCACATCGTCACTGACGATTTGCGCTAAGGAATCTGTGGAACTGGTGGGAGCTGATGTATTAATTACAGGCGAACGATTATCGCATAAAATTTCTTCAGCAGTTTCTAATCTATTTTTCATCGAGTTTTCGATGTACCCTTCTGCAATAGCCGTTTGATGGCTGCAAAATCTGCTCCACAGTCCGAAAGGATAGATGGAGAAGAACGCCAAATACAGTGACCTGTATACAGATTGGGTTGTTCTAATTTGAGAAATTTTGCAATTAACGATGGTTATTTCGAAAACGTATTGATTCCTACTGGCTGTATTGAACATTTAAAGTTCTTGTAAAAGAGGAAAAACATTTCAAGCGGAGTGTGAATTGGTCTCAAGGATATATACCTCTTGATTGGATCCAAAAGTGAACGTTCCACCATGAATATTTTCGAGTGCGTTTTGGATGAATTCACTGTTATTAACAATTTCGAGCACATATCCTGCACATTATTTATCTGCAACTTATACAGCCCATTTTTTCGCAATGCCCCGGATACTCCAAATATCAAAGCAACCTTCAAATAAAAAATTTCTTCTTCTCTTCTTCCTTCTCGTGTCTAGGCTATGAGCCTGTTTACTCTTCGAATATTTCTCCTCTTATAGGCCGTCACTCCATCTCTTTCCAGGTCTTCCTATGCTTCTTCTACCGTTTGGCGATTTATCTCTCGCTATCCTCACTACCCTATCATCTTCCATTCTCTCTATATGTTCGTTCCATTCTGTTTTCCTGCCCTTTATCCATTGATTTACATTCTCTATTCCACATGTTCTCCTGATGTCTTCGCTCCTTTGCCTATCCCTTAACGTATTGTCAGTTATTTTTCTTAATACTTTCATTTCTGAGGTTTCCGACATCCTTTTTGTTTCACTGGTTCGTGGTCTCGTTTCAGCTGTATATGTCATTATGGGTCTTACCACGCTTTTATATATTCTGGTCTTCGTCTCTACCGTTAAAAATTCATTCTTCCAGATAGTGGTACTTAGGCATCCCGCCACTCTATTTGCTTTAGTTACTTGTTGTTTTGTTTCTTCTTCCACTTTACCATCGCTTGACATTTTGATACCTATGTAATCTACTTCCATGACTTGTTCTACTGTTCTATTTTCCACCATCAACTTGCATCTTATGGGCTCTCTCGATATCACCATTGTTTTTGTCTTCTCTATTGATATTATCATGTTATACTTTGTGGCTGTTAAATAGAACTGATGTATCATTCTCTGTAAATCGTCTTCACTTTCGGATACTATTATTGCGTCATCTGCATTGCAAATAATCTTTATCTCCCTGTTTCCCATCTTGTACCCCTTTTTTGTTTTTACCTTCTTTATTATTTCATCCATAATTATATTAAAAAGTAAGGGGCTTAACGAGTCACCCTGTTTCGTAATTTATTGGTTCCGTTTTACCATCCTTCAATCTACCAATTTTCTTGTTTTCCTTATATATGTTTTCGATTGTTTTTATAATATCTAGGGGTACTTGTCTATCATGGAGTAGGTGAATAACATCTTCAATTTGGACCCTGTCGAATGCTTTTTTAAGATCTATCAAGCACATAAAAGCAGGTCTATTATACTCGATGGATTTTTCCTTGATCTGCCTTATGATGAACACTGCATCTGTACATGATCGCCCTGCTCTGAAGCCTTGTTGTTCTTCTTGTAATTGTATTCTCTTATTTACCTTGTTTGTTATTATCCTTGTCATTAGCTTTAGTGTTGTATTCACCAAATTGATTCCTCTGTAATTGTCCGGATCTGGTCGTTCACCTTTCTTAAACATTGGTATCATTATTCCTCTTCTCCACTCCTCAGGGATTCTGTGTGACCTTAGAGCTTTCTGTATTAGTATCCTTAGCTCATTCCTCAACTCTTTGCCACCATATTTGAGCAATTCATTGGTTATTTGATCCTCTCCTGGTGACTTCCCATTTCTAATTTTTTCAATTGCCTCTTCCACGTCCTCCTCTGTTATCAGTGTTTCCTCGGTACTTGTTATGTCCGGTGTCTCCAGTAGTGGTACTTCTCTGATCTCCTTCTTGTACAGGTTTGTGAGGTATGGTACCCATATTTCCTTTGTGGTGTGCGTATCTTCCAAAAGATCTTTCATTTCTGTTCTTTGCTGTCTGATAAACCTCTAAACTTGTTTTTGTCGTCCATAAAAATCTGACTCTAATCTCTTCGAATACCTTTCCCAATATTCCTTTTTTTCGTTCTTCTCACTAACTCATGGGCCTCTGACCTTACTGCCTTGTAGGTACTCATCATATGCTTCATTTGTCCTTGTTGTTCTATATTTAAGATGAGCCTGCTTCTTTTCTCTGCACTTTTGTTTTATTTCCTTCTTAAACCAAGGGGTCTTCGTTGTCCATTTTTTGTTCTTATCCACGTTTCTTGTACCTAATGCTTCATGCATAAAAAATTTAAAGTCACATATTTAATATTCACTTGACAATAAGAAAAATTTAGAAAATTAATTTAATTGAGTTTTATATTTACCTTTGACATCAAGTAAATACTGTCTGGAGCATTTGCTATGCATTCTTTTACATGATATTTATCGAGAACTTTCGATTTCTTAGGAATATAACCCCAATTTTTGTCCCTTAATGATCATAACAAGTTTGTGATATCTGCTTATATCAATATTCCTTTTAACGTTCAATGTTGCTTTCAGCATTGAATACTTCGGCCATAAACTTGCTAAGTACCCATTTTCTGCAACATTCTTAAAGTATACCAATAAAACTGTTTCAGAATAATTGAAAACGTTCTTCTCCTCGCACCATGACATGAATTCTGCGTAGGTTTTGTCATACAAATGTCGGCTTTTTTCAGGTAGCAGGGTCAAAGTTGCTGCTTTAGCCATTTCTGCAACGTCCGAGGGAGTTAAGGTTAATTAAAGTAACTGGCGATATAAGATCCAGATTTAGATTGAAAGCAGCTATATTACTCGTAATTTGACAGATCGATTATGTTTGGATTTGTTTCATTATGTCTTTTCTCTGTGGAATAAAAATGGAACCAGACATAAATACGCGACTATTCTGTGATTGAAGGGTGAGAGTCATAGGCCTTATACATAAAAATGAAATATCAGTCGAGTTGTGACGTTACTTATATTACTCCTGAATACTCTATGTTCGGTTGCCCTTGACAATAATGCATTAAAATAGAAAGAAGTCGTGCATTAAAATGGGTCATCAATACATAATTTTTGAACGTTAAACAGAGCTTTTATTTGGAGGTCGACGGAAAAAACATTTTTTCAGTGGTCACTGAAAGTTTATAAGGGGACTAATAGACACTACTTAAGCACTCAATAATACGTAGTTTGGGAATTAGTGCTTCAACCTTGTCACCACCTTTAGAGGCCCGCCAATCTACGCCAATGCCAGACGGGCAGACCCAGAGCTCCCTCATTAGTCCGATTTCTGGTCCTTATCTGTCCGATGCCACCCCGTAGCCGTGGCGGCAGCGACAGCAGCAACAGCATCAAGCCTCTGCGATCGTCCCGTCAGATTGTTCCCACGTCTCGCGAGAAGGGCCAGTTTCCGGAGGCGCCTGTCGCGAGATGCGAAACGAGATCCACGCCGGCCGCCCCTGTCGCCCCGATTTTGTGGGCGTGAGATGTTCCGTGCGCCTCGCCGCCCAGCGAGATGCGGACGAGGTGAAAACGTCGACGATCGGGCTTCTGGGATTATCCCATTATAGTTTGGTCCTTCGGGCCGGATGGAATGAGGATAGTTTTCGAGGATATCTTCTGAGATTCAAGAGCACATTGAAATTTTAGATATAGACAGTTTAGCATACATTCAAGTAACTGCTATAACTAGGAACGATCTATTTTCACACCCCTCCGAGGGTGAAGGAGAGATAACTCTCATAAAATAAAAAATTTCGCTGTAAAATTACTTTTTCCGCAAATCGCCAGGAAATTTTGACATTCCTGTAAAAATTTCTTGAAGAAAAAGTCAGGACTTCCTTACTGTAAGGAAATGATATTTCCGTACAGTTGTTAGTGTTCTACATAAATGATAGAAAACACATTGCTTATAAGGAATTAATTTATATTTTGAAAACATCAAGTCATTGCTGAATACATTTTTAAGATCAATTTGTTATATTTACAGTAATTTGACAGTTAGTACAATTATTGAACATTGGAGGAACACTCTTGGAACTATGGAAAACATTTTGGACAACATGCAGAGTGGAAGGGTCATTTTGTTGAATATTTTGTACTGTGAAAATTTTATTTGCCACCTCAACGTTATTGTTCCATCCGCCATGCCTCTTTAAACTAGTTATGTCGGCACCAGAGTCAACCAATATTGTTGCAGAAGACCGACGAAAGCAGTGACCAGTATATTCTGTCGGATTTACCAAGTTCAAATAAGTAGCAACTGTTTTGGGCATTTTTCTGAATTGATGAATTCCTACCACTTGTCTACAACCCTTTCCGCTTTGGTATTTAAAGAAAAATCGGTCACTGTTCATATTTTCTGGTCTTAACGAAACATACTTTTGATAAACATTCAAGTAGATCTGATTAATTACAAATGATCTTGGTTTGTTGGTTTTCGAATCAGGTATGCTGATTAAAAGCTTAGATTCTAAGTCTTCTATATCGTGTACAGTCATTCGGACTAACTCATCTATTCTACAGGCCCCAGAAATACCAAATATTACAGCCACCTAAAAAATAAATAAAGCTATAATCTAAATAGAAATTAAAAACTTGTAAATTACCTTAATCATTAAATTTTCTTTATCTGGAGCTTCCTGGATAAATTTTTCAATTTCTTCCTTCGTTAAAATCTTAGATTTCTTTGCCCTATAACCTTGAGCTTGCCGTTTCAATAAAGAACGAAGTTTTGAGTATGTAGATATATCTACATTGTGTTTAAGTGCAAGGGTTGACTTCAGCATTGAATAATTGGCCCATAATGTTGAAGATTTCATCTTTAAACAAAGGTCTAGGAAGTATGCCATTACAACATTTTCTGAGAAAGAACTCGTATAATCCATAAAACGTCTGTATGCATTTTCGTACTTTTCTCTTGATTTCTTTGGCAATAATTCTAAAAAAGCAGTATTTACTGCCTCACCCAGCTCTGGAGGAGTCCCAGGAATGGAAATTTCATCATCACCTATTATTTTACTTTCGAGAACACCAGCAATTAAATTTATAAGCGTGAAGTTTGACAATTCAACCTCAATACGTTTCCATAGTAACCCAAGTAATTTTATTAGGAATTTCAAAGCACCATTTATTTGGGAATAAAATTATCGCGTTTTTTTTTTAAATTAATCAATATCTGTCGAATTTCAAACGATTTTCTGGAAAATAGTATGTTTACTAAGTCTCGGCTTGCGCCTCGACTTAGCAATCTTCACAGTCGTCCAGGAATGTTAAGCTTTTCCTACCCGGTAAACAATGTACTATTTCCGTCAACCTCCCAATAAATGCTCTATTTAACGTTTACAAAATCATGCATTAATGACTCATTTTAACTATTTAACTGATAATAACTGTTTCTAAAAATATACAGGGTGAGTATTTCACACTTTTTTCCCATACCGTTTTTCCATATTCAGCTGCGTTGAAAAGTAATAAGCATTTTAACTTTTCACATTGGGCAAAAACCCCTCTGTTAACCAGTTTAGTTTGAATGAAAATTACTGTCCACAGCATCCACTATTGAATCAGAATTGATTAAGAACAATATATTCCCTCTAAGAAAGGATACACTCACTCATGTTTCATCAGATGATTATATCGATTTCATTCCGTTTAACTTCATATATCTCAAAAATGGTGCAATTTAGAAAAATATATGATGAATAATTTTATCTGCAAAAAAGACTGATAATTCTAGGAAGTACAAGATACCGACTTTTAGTTCAAGATTTCATGCAATTTAACCAATAGTAGTAGTAGTGAGAAACCCACAAAAACTGGAATAAATCTATTGATGCCAAAATATGCATGATTGTTGTCAAAAACCTTCTACAAGAGATCATTTCAATTGATATTGACGTTTGAATATTACAGGTGAAAATGCAATTTTTTTATGAAATTTCAACACCCTATATCCTTTTAACGGGGCCAAATTCGGAAAAAATGTTATAGGAAGAAAATGTTTGTTTTGGCGTCACGAAAGACTCACCCTGTATATTTCCTCCCAATTATACTCGCACAAATATTTATGCTGAATTTTGCAAACAATCTTGAAAAGACCATAACAGGACATTCCTTCATTTACCTTTCGCGATCTTAGCACGGTAGACGGGTCGTCGTCATCCCATCTGCCTCTTTCGGATCCCTTCTTCGCCTTTTAACGCTTGGGCCTCATTTCATCGAGACCCTAGGCTTCGAGTGACAACTCGACTACCTCGAATTGAGGTAGCACATTTTTTTACATTTCTTCGTCGTATACGGGATAAATGAATCGCCTCCTTCCAGACGTACCCAACACTAAGTCCAGGTCGCCGTGAACGTGTCTGCATTGAGCAAAGGATAGTCGAGTTTCCTGTCATACGCTGACGTTGCAAGATTGGACATAAAATTACGAGGGAGGTTAAAAGTATATAGCAAAAGCAGGAGGACCCTTAGGAACTCCACAAAAGACCCTAGCATATTGGCTACATATCTGCGAAAAAATTTTAAGAAAACCGATGAGATGACACGTAAACGTGGTCCGTACCACCGAAATATTCATATACACATTGTGGGCCCGGACCTCGGGGCAACTTTCAAACTTCCAGATACCTAGGCGAAGAATGCCGCCGATGGTGAGTACTGATACGGCCGTCAAGAGCCACTTCTCATCCAGAGCGGGACCCTTGTTACAAACTTGTTGGTTTTGTCGTACAAAAGGCTTACAACAGATACGGATCTGAATGTTGTTCCTCCGCAGTCGCATTCCCATTATTTCTTATAGCTTTATTTTCATTAAGAGAACTGACCGACGATAAGGTATCAAATGAAATTCGTATTATGAGTCGTATAAATTCTGGGGGGCTACCAGATTTTTATTGGAATAACAAATTTCTGTACCGATAGCGGAAATTTTCTGATCGTCTATCTCGGGTATTTATGTGATATTTGGATTTTATTGGTGGTCGACGATGTTATGTCACTTTCGGTTTCGTCTCCGAATGGAGGAATGCGTGGATTATTGTGGAGTAACGCAGAGACGCGATCTTGGGCCGTTAATATTCTCGGAATCCATGATTTCTTCACTCTTCATGGACGTAGGATTTCCGCATTGCTTATTTATATCTTCCAAATAATATGAGATTTGGCAATAACCTCAAAATACGAAGCCCACAATCTAAGAAGGTTAAAAGAAAGTTTACGATTTAAATTTTCATATTTTTCGATGGAATGTATATATTATATTATTATTATCTTGTAGGGTACAGCCTATAGGATTGGATTAAACATTATGTGTCAGACAGACGATTGCATGTGAGAGTTATGGGAGTTTTATCTGACGAATGTGTTGTGGATCTCGGTGTTCCTCAGGGATCAGTTTTAGGTCCTCTTCTATTCATTCTCTTTATAAATGACCTCCCACCATATAAAAACTAAAATTATTATATTTGTAGATGACACCTCGTTTATTGTGACAGCTGAGAATCTGGATGAACTCACAGAATTATGTCAAACACTTTTGGTGTCTTTCGCCAATTGGTGTAAGCTGAATGCACTTGTTCTGAATTTAGATAAGACAAAGGTAGTAAAATTTGGTTTGAAGAAAGGAAATTATTTAGTTCTGAAACATGGTCATTATAACTTGATTTCTGAAGAGTCTACAAAGTTTCTGGGTATTTATATTGATGAGTGTCTGAGATGGTCGAGCAGATATCACATGTCAGCAGGAGGCTTAGTTCTTCATATTATGCAATTCGTCGTATTAGGGATTTTTGTTGCTCTAACATATAAACATTTTGACATTCTCAATTTATTGTTTTGCAGATGGTTTGAATTGGAATGTTGATACTTAACTGTGTTTCTTGGGTTTTGTACACACCAGTTCTTGGGATTCCATTCTGTTCATGAACAAGGACATCTAAAAGTGGATATTGTTTTCCTTTCTTGATTTCCATTGGTCATTTAAAAGATCCTTCTTGATTGTTTGAAAGTTGAGGGAATTGATGTATAGTGTTCATTCCATGTGGCCAAAAGATGAAAGTATACCCCTCCCAAAATTTCAGTTTCAGTATACAGGGTGAGTCTTTGAACACTGCGTTAATTTTAACCATAGATTCTTGACGTCAAAAGAAACATTTTCTTCCTATAATATTTTTCCAAATTTGGCCCCGTTCAAAAGATATAGGGTGTTGAAATTTCATAAAAAAATTGCATTTTCACCTGTAATATTCAAACGACAATATCAATTGAAATGATCTCTTGTAGAAGGTTTTTGATAACACTCGTGCATATTTTGGCATCAATAGATTTATTCCACTTCTTGTGGGTTTCTCAGTACTACTCTACAGATTGGTTAAATTGCATGAAAAACAAATATCGTTGAACTAAAGATCCGTATCTTGTACTTCCTGGAATCATTAGTCTTTTTTGCAGATAAAATCATTCCTCATCTTTCCTCCCAAATTGCACTATTCTTGAGATATTTGAAGATGAAAGGATTTAAATCGATATAATTTTTTTGTCTAAATTTTCTGATTTTCTCAAATCCAACTCTGTGCTGAAATGATTCAATAACAAGATTTGTTCAATGTTGCCATATTTTATATATATATTAAATATTTCTACAAAAGGTTGGGGAAATCTCTCCAGTCTATGGTTCCACCACTAAAAACTAATAGATGAAATTAATCACTGAACAATTTTTGTCTTACATTCACTACAAAATCTAAATTGCCATTTGCTGTATTCATTATTAATGATGTCTAGCACCTTGTTTAATATTTAATCCAGAATAATATTAAATAATAAATAGAGAAAAAGATTTCCATCACTAACATAGGTACTTCGGTATATTCTCATGACCGTTGAAATAGGTAATGTATTTTCTGTCAGGACCTGTTAAATTGAAGAGTTGTCTTTATGAAGAGCTGGTTCTTTATAGCTTCAGACTTTCAGGGTTCATCAAATTATATCTATTCTAACATAGGAATGCTGCAAATTGAGATCATATGAGTTTTAAAATCTTCGAATACAGTCTCCTAGATTTGTTTTGTAGGTTTATTATCTTTTTATTTCATACACCGATTCAACCTTGTTCACAAACTTAGGAGATAATAGAATTTGACTTAGTTTTAGTATTTCTGAATATTTGTTATGATGCATGATTAATTAAAATTCAATCAATATTCAATCTGGCAGCTATAGGTTCATAAACAAGAAAGATTAGAATAGAAATGTATTTTCTGACCATAATCATTTCATACTGAATTGAATAATTTTAAACTATCAAATTATTATTATTATTTTATTATAATATTTTCTTTTTTAAATAACTGTTGACAGTTTCAAACAGAATCAAAACAACAAGGAACCACAGAACACTATTTTATTGGGAACAACCCACCACAGAGACGTTATTATAACATTTCAATGTGATAATAATTCACTCTAAATATTCTGAGAAAAATTATAACTGAAGATCGATAATGATTACAGATATTATCTTTCATTTAAAAAAACTTTGCAATTATTAATTTTTTCTCTCCTGGGGTTCGGTAATAAATTAATATCTTGGTAAGGTATTAAAATTTGACATAATCTATGAATAACCATTATTCAATATTTCTGTTTTTGTTTACTGACTAATTAAAACAGATATTCTGATTATAAAAATCAGTAATTATTAATTAAAGTTCTAAATAAAATAGATTCATAATTAATTATGTATAAACAAATAGATTCTTACTAACAAAAAACACCTAGTTGATTTTTCAGAATCAAATTAGGTGATCAAAGCTAATTTCTTCAAGAAAATATAATTGCACACCTAAATCTGAGAATACTTGTAATCTATTCAAGTAATTTGTTATCTTCAGTAGATAATCATCAAGCAAAGTAACATCACTGTAAAATAATTATTCGTAGTTATTCATTGTTGTTGAAGATTTCAAAAAGATTGCCATATTTTTAACAGTCTCATAGACCTGTTCACTGGTCTCTGTCAAGGAGAAGAAACTTAAATAATATCAGTGTTTGGAAAATCATAGATGATATTTTCTGGCTTTGAGTGAAAAAAAAAGCAAAGTGACAACCTCTTGCCTTGGAAGTTTTCATGATTTGGAAATCTTAAGAAGAAAATTACAAATGTATGATGATAACATCCAATAATTCTGAGGTTTTTTGGGAATTTCTCACTGGGAAGGGATGGTTTATAATCTTGAAGTAGAAAGAAATTATAGTAAACAACAAAAATATGTTTATGGTGTTGAATTTTTTTACCAGAAAATTAGTATTTTGTATCTTCCTTCTGGATATGGACCTAATCGGATGAAACATGAGTGAGTGAATCATTTCTTATAGGGAAAATAATGTTTTTAAACAATTCAGATTCAATAGTGGATGCTGTGGAAAGTATTTTTCATTCAAACTATACTGGACTACAGAGGGGTATTTGCCCAATGTGAAAATTAAAAATGGTTATAACTTTTTAACGCAGCTGAATTTGGAGAAACCGTAATGGAAAAAGTGTTTCTTTTGATCTCAAGAACCTATGGTTAAAATTAACGCAGTGGTCAAAGACTCACCCTGTATATTGGTCGAGAGCTTTTTGTTCGAAATTCTCCATGTATCAGGTATACAGGTATGAAATAAGCGTTTTTTTGTGAAAATAAAATACTAATTACACTGGTCAACAGTGGTTTTGGTGCCGAAGATTTTAGAGGTGATTTCATATGGATTTGATGCCCTGAATTCAAATATGCTATTAGTTTTTGCCTGCTAG
Organism: Micraspis discolor; assembly: GCA_030674115.1. Lineage (NCBI taxonomy): Eukaryota > Metazoa > Arthropoda > Insecta > Coleoptera > Coccinellidae > Micraspis > Micraspis discolor. Next base: position 1,022,746 of record JARTUT010002184.1, on the reverse strand, counting down.
CATATTTTTAAGATATCAACATTTTTGTAAATTATACATTACACTATTTTAAAAGAAAAACCATAGTTTAAAGAAATGAATTATTCAAAGAATTTTTATTATATTACTCAGATAATACAGATATTATTCATTATATACTATAGAAAACAGAAAAAGTCATCATTTAAACCAATTACTCACTAAACATTTCGGAAACTTCTTCTGCGTGACATTCTTGTATGTATTTTAGAACAATTCCGTTTTAAAGACCAACAGTAATCGCCATCATGTGAGTATCCCATCTTCCTTGATAGCGATCCTCCATACATTTGATATCTTGGTGAAATCTTTCACCTTGCTCCTCACTAATGTCGCCTAAATTATCATGAAAACGGTCTAAGTGGCTGTGTAAATAGTCCACCTTAATGCTCATGTTACACCCAAGTGATCTGAAATTATTCAGCATCTCATTGACTAATTTAACATAGTTTTCAGCTTTGTGTTTACCCAGAAAATTTTGGACAACTGAAACAAATGAATTCCAGGCATTTTGTTCAATCTCAATCATTGAATTTATGAAGTCAGGGTCTTTAATCAGCTGTCTTATTCGTGGGCCATCAAATATTCCTGCTTTAATTTTTTCCTTACTCAGCTGAGGAATTTTTTTCCTATATATGCAAAGCATGATCCATTCTTATCAAGAGTCTTTACAAACTGCTTCATTAGACCCAGCTTGATATGCAGGGGTGGACACATGATTTTCTCTCGCGGAACTAGAGGATCATTGATGATATTCTTTCCCCCAACATCCATGTTTTCTCTTCTGGGCCACTCTTTTCTAACTCAGTGTTGCGTTTTGTCTCTTGTATCCCAGAGGCACAAGAAACAAGGATACTTGGTGTGGCCACTTTGCTGTCCAAGGAGAATGTTTACCATTCTTAAGTCTACACAAATCGCCCATTGGTGTTAATGATATTTCATTTTTTCCAAAACCAAAGCTATGTTGTCATATTACTCTTTCATTTTCGTTGAGTGAGCAATTGGTATTGAGCCATATTTGTTCCCATTATGTAAAAGAACACATTTCAAACTTCGCTTTGAGCTGTCAATAAATAGGCGCCAATCATCCGGAAAATATTCAGGAAGACCCATTTTTATCAGGAGTTCTCTAATAGCATAGCAAAATACAAGATTTTGTTCTTCAGAGAAAAAAGGTAGCAGATCTTTCTCCCTTGTTTTACAGACAATATGTGGTGCCCATCATTTACATTTGCAGCGACCTGACTTGCATTCTCCCCTTTATCAAAGCGAAATTGTGAAATGTAACTATTTTTTCTTTATTCACCTCCACACACTCTTTACTGTAGGCAGCTTAAAATTTGGCCAAAGATTCACGGGCCCTTGGCCGCTTGAGTTTCGATGTAGTTCGACATTTTTTCAATCATTTTATTTTTGACAAGACGTCAAAATGAAACCAGTCAACCAGGATTCTCAAAAACATGGCCCCTAGCAACGTTAAAAATTTAATTATCACAGAAATATACAGTCTACTAATAATTTTTCCATATCACATTGTTTCAATCAGAATTAACTATTGATTTCACCACGAGATATATGAATATATTTCCCTAGTTGTATCTAATAATAGCTATTATTTTTTCGCAACCTAATACATATGCCTCTTGATTCTTATACACCATTATCTCAACCTTTTAGGGTTGATCGGAATGAATTAATTCTAGAGCATTGTTCAGTCATTCTGGCGTTTCTATCAGTACGAGACTGATCCAGAGGACGGAAAAATACTTTAGAACAACAACCTCCTGCCTACACTTTAGTTCTTTTATACACTTTTCAGTTATGAATACGATGAGTTTGATACCGCCGATCTTCCAAATATGATACAGGAAACAATCCTGTCACCCCTCCATACCTCTCTTATGAATAATTCAGACAAAGTAAGATCTGGTGACTGAAGACGTCCCATAAAACAGAAACCGATGCGACATAAATTGGTCCCGAGGTCGTCCAGCGCCTCTGGGCAGGGGGAAAAATAGTCCCACACAAGTAGCAGCAATATATAATGGCGCAAACACTTCTTCCCCACAAAGAAACCATATTTCACAGTTTATTGGTACTGTCACCCGGGTCGGCGGCGAACCGATTGAGCCATCAGGCAATCTTCTTCAACGTGGAGATGGTGTCCAACAGCGGGAGGCCTAGGTAACGAGGTGAGGACTCGCACCGCCAAGGCTGAACAGACCACCCGACAGAAGAGGTCAGACCGGGGGCTTGACAGGGGTTGGACGTATAATGAAGTGACGATGACGAATTTTCCCATCGGTGTTGCGTTTCACGAATTTCTAACTTGTCAGGAAGGAATACGAAAATTTTTTTTATTTATGACACCGGTAATCTCTCGCATAACTCAACGGAGATGCGATATCTTCGAGGGGGACGACGTGTGAAACGCCACTTGGAATTTCGGCGCATAACTTGCCTCGATTTTCAGGAAATTTATTTGCTCATTTGGGAACCTATCCCATCCCAGAAACCGTTAATGGCGACAGCTAGGAATGCTGACAAAATGGTGGACACCTTTCCCAGAGGGCATAGAATTGAAGATTTTCTTTGGACACCTCAGATATACGCGCATGAATTCTCGCGAATGTGAGAGGGGACTTTGGCTCAATTACACATTATGTTTCTAAGGTTACTGTATGTGACATAATTCAAATTTAACTTAGAAATTTTCTCGACATCTTTCAACCAATCTTCAAAAGTTGATTCAATTTTTATTTCGTCCTTATTTCCAACTGTTTTTGTGAATTGTTCCTCCTCAGTTTTTTCGCCTTAGTTATAAGTTATGTAGCCGTTGGGTTGAATGTTCTTTTTTGCCGTTTAGTTATTTAACCAAATTGATTGAGAAAAAAATTAGAAATCACTGACGTGAGGTCTGATTGCTTTAGCGCTCTTGTTGAGCTACTTGCGAGTAAATATTCAAACCATAACAAATCTATAAGCACTCTGATCAGGTGAACAATTGTCTTTTCCCGTACTATGGGACAATGTGATGCAAATATGAATTCCTAATGAATGAACAAACTTATATCTCAAATTAAAAATAACTACTCATAATTTTCCCCCAGTTTTGTTCGAATCTATATTTCCCTTTTCCTTAAAACTTATGTCAGTGCTTTTCTGAATTTTGACAACGTATATTATTTCAGCCACCGAGATTGAATTCTATCTCTGTGATTTCCCGTTATGAAAAATTCTGATTAATATTACGCCAACTGTCACTGATTAATGAGCCCTGCATATGTCAATCGAATATCGATCTGTGATGGTTATCGTTCAAAAAAAATCATCGGGACTTATGCCATTTCTCTTTTCTCTTGGGTAAATTAAAAAAATGGTCATATCTTTTGATGGAGAAAAGCTACGACAATGTAATTTCAGGATGAGTAAGATATCGGTCACCTCAATATATTCACGAATTTTTATTGAAATCTGAAAAATGTCTCGAGATAGTGAGTATTAAAAATTTTTTTTTGGGAACTTTTTAAAAATTTTCTAGCGTGACGATATCTGCAAAATTTTGCGAGCCGTTTTGTTTCAGCCTCCCTCAACGATATTTCAAGTATCAACTTGATCGGATGGATGTTCTAGTAGTTATTGAGGAAATAAAATTTCAGATTCTCATAACTACTGAACCATCCGACGGGTTCGGCCCAATAACGAACTTGACCGAGATATTTGGACAATTAACCTATTCTGAAAATATAAACACTCTAGCTCATCTTGTTTGGATGCTAGAGAGGATACGTCCGGCCGGCCGGACAGACTCGACTTTCGCCACAGATTCTTCATACGGGAGTCGAACCCAATCGATTAAGACCATTTTCGGCTCGATATTCGAAAATTACAGACATTTGGGCAAAATGATAGGCACTCTGTTCGGGTGAACAAGAGCGCCAAAAAAGGATTGTGCTCCTCTGAATATTCTGAAACGAACTTCGCATAATGAATCCTATATTTTATTCAGAAAATTGGGAATATAAAGCATTTTCAAACGGTTCTTTGAAAGGAACATGAACAGTGAGATACTAAAACAACCGCCGCAATGAATGTGAATGAATCAACAAACTCATATCTTGAATATAAAATAATTACTCACAGTTTTCTTTCAATTTTGATCAAAACACAAATTTCCTTGTCTCAAAACCAACCAAATGAAGATGAATCTTTCCCATCGAATATCATATCGAAGTAATGATATCTTCTTTCCAGTAAGCTTTTGGAAGGAAGTTCCTTACGGCAGGCTTGGAGGAGATAGGGATTTTGCTGCACGACCGAACTGAAAAAAAGTGATAGTAAAACCGTAAGAGAAGTCCGTGGAATAAAACCGTTAAATAAGACGTTAAATAAGACTCTTTCTCCTTCTTTCCTATCGTTCTCTCGTTTTTTCTCTGTGTTTCCACTCCACCCCGCCAATGCATGGTATATACTTATAAATACTTGGACAAGCACGGGGCGAATACTCACATTATAGATACATTTTACTCGTGAATGGCCACGTTTATTTTCATATAATTTCAAATCATAACAAGTGAACTAACCAGTGAGTTGAATGCATTTGACAGTGATGATAGTGGGAAATTATTGAGTGCAAAAGAACTGAATACGTAAGTATCAGTTTAATAATCAGTAAACGTAATACGTTATGCCCAAACTATCTTGGATTTTCTTCAAATTAAAAATGGCATTTCCACAACTACATTAAATTATCAAGGTCTACAAAGCCATAGATTGGATTTGTCGGATTTTGTAATTTAAAAAACTAATTCCTTACTTCTTTCCGAAAAGTGGATGATGACCAACAGTTTGATATTCCTTATATCAACTGCATTGTTCATTTCAAGCGGTTGCCAAGTGTGGCAATTCTGGCAACAATGGAAATTTGAAAGTATTTCATAAATGTACCGCACAAAACCTAATCTCGATCTGCAAAATTTGAAATTTTTCGCATGAATAGTTTCCATAATATTTTAATAGGCCACCCTCCTTGGGACACCCGATATATGAAATTGTGTGGATCTCTGAAGCACACCTTATGAGATATGAAGATTGAAAAAAATAGGATTTGGGAATTTCTAAAAACTTTCTAATGCTGCAATTACGTTAATGATAATGTATCTGGAGATTTGTCCGTTGACAAGTGACATTAGTGCCTTATAAACCTGGTGGAAGCCATATTATTCATTGGCCATTTAATTATTGTCTTCCAAGTGTTTTCGAGGTAGTATTTGGATTAACTTCAATATTTTCGATAAAAAAGCAATCAGCTACTTAATGGACGGTAGTTGATCGCAAGTCTCATATATTTTGATAGTTTATTCCATCAATAGGATGTCGCCATCGATTATGCAAAACAAGATCCGCCGACCAAACAGCATTAAAATGCACAGAACTTCAATTTCGATACCTGTGGTCCCGGTCGCGGCGTCCGAGTATATAAACAATCGTCCATAGAGTCGGATCTTTTTCTCGCCCGCGTATGGCCTGTGACTAAAGGTCGTGTCGGCCAGCACGCATGCATGCGGATCTATGAGCGATTTATCTTTATGAGCCTGCCTGATTCACGGTCACGTTCGTATGTCGACTACACCTATGGGAAGACCGTCCAGATCTGCTGGCAGTTAGATAAAACAACGAAGCCTAATCGATATTACTGTTGGAAGAGAATGAAAATGGGACTTCTGGATGAAATATTGCATATTGAGGTTTTATAGTTGTCAACGGGTGTGGGCCATTTGCCAGGCTAATTGATGCCGTCGGATAGGTGAAGAAGATTGGAAGTGTCAGATATTATGATTGGGTTCGATGTTCTTACGGGATATTGAATATTGGGTTCTATGAACTTTTCGGAAATTTTACTACACTGATAATTCTCGAGCGCTTGTTCCTCATATAGAGGGTTTTCCAATAGGGACTTGACAACTTTCAATCTAAATAAAACACAAACCATTTGAGATATTTCAGAAACTTTATTATTGGCTCGAAGTACAAACATAATATTATTGAATGGAGCTCGACTTCGTTCATATGGCCACCATGGGCCCGCTTGCAGCGGTCAATTCTCTGAACCGATTGTTACGTGTGCTGTGAGACTAGTGACACCGTCCTGTTGAAACCACATGTTGGCCAAGTCCATACCTTGCATACCTTGTTGGCATCAACGAAAAAAAAACGTTCCAATGATGCCAGCGTGAAGACTGCACCAAATCGTGATATTTTTTGGGGATGCAATTGAGTCTCGTGAATCACGTGTGGATTGCTGCCTGTCCAATAACGCATATTTTGCTTATAAACAAAGCCATTACTGCGATCGTTCCTTTGTCTCACTGGCTCGACAACATCCAACAGCGGACATGTAGACTCAAATTTTTGCACAAAACTTGTGATTACTTATCTACTAGGGCGCGAATTACGACAGAAAATTGGAGTTGAGGCTCTTAAAGTTGCGGTCACTGACTTCAAATTTTGGTAGTAAATTTTTATAACATGCAAACGTGGTTCCTTCGTGTACTTCACCATGATGAATATGTACACTTTACTGAATGAATTGACGTTGACAGTTCGACGATTGGTCGAAGGGTGTGTTCACAAAATAAATTCAAAGTTGTCAAGACCGCATTGGAAAACCCGATAGTATAGCAGAAGAGCGTTGGTTAAATTTTCAGACATTTCTGAATATACACCACGTCTCATTCGGTTGATTTCAACTACCTGATCAAGAAACTATAGTCAAACTCCCATTCTGACAATTGTCGAAGCCCAGTCACGAAAATTTTTTACGTAAAGAAATTTTTCATTTAAACACCCAACCGTTCTTTCTCAAACAAGACCATAATACAAATCCACTGCAACGAAACAATACAGTCAAACTCATAACAACTTTCCATGCAGACACCCAATTCAATATTCATGCATTCATTCAACATGTGTACTTTAAAGATCGAGAAACCGATCATGAAAAACAGGTACTAATTCGAGTCCCGTATAGCACGTTAGCTCGGACTCTCCCACACAGAAAATCGTAAATGGCATTTCCGGAGCGTTCGACTTCACCTCTCCGACGACGGTGTCCGCATCTAGGTCAATGCGCGACGGTGACGAGACCCACGTTTCACACACAGTCTTGCTTTAACTGCCTCAGCGATCTACGTTACTTAACAATTATGATATTCAGGAACGTTTTGGTGCAGCGATGATTCATGGGTTTGCAAATTTTGGAGAGCTTCTTCTAGGATGCACCAGGACGTGGTGGACGCTAAACGATATAATTGAAGAGGACCAATTAGCAGGTTTTCCAATGGAGGAAGTCATCTTCGATGGCACATTCAGACTTGTGTCAATTGTGGAACAGAGTTATTTTGTTCCAGACCGATATACCAGGTATAAAGAAAGAAGTCCCTCAAATATATTTAAGCTTATTTCTGTACACACAACAATACTTAAGCGGGGAGCCAGGGTTTTGAGTTGTAACTGTCGCACCCATATTCTCGATCATCCTGATCCATTTCCTAATGCTATCGTCACTTGCGTGACGTGTACGATATTCCGCACAAAATATATGTTGGGCAGTCACTATTAAACCACCATTACAATAATACGCTCCTACGCAAAATGCGCAATGCGTCCGAATGTGGCGCGAAAACAAATACCCAATACCTTTTCTGGACACCTTGTATGTACCAACTATCAAAGTAGATCAAGTTTTCCTCGTATCTCTTTTATTTTTGAGTCAGTTGTTCGTGTTTGGGGTTTCTTGTTTATTTGCATTGTTATATTCTAAGTAGACTTGATATAAATCAGTGACGGCTCGTCAGGGTAGGCAGGATCGGCCGGGCCGACCCAAACGCAACCGAAAAAGAGAAGGTGAAAATAAATATTTTTTTAATCGAAACTTATTTGAAAAATTAATAGCAATATTTAAATCTCGAGAAATTCCCTTTGTATCTTTTCCTCTGTCCTCTATATATCTCGTATTTCCACTCAACACATCGAAGTACACATTATTTCTGTCAAACACCTCAAATAATTTTTATTACAAGTTCCCGCATCTGTTCATATACGTAATAACACAGCTCAGCCAGCCGAGCCACAGCTTTCAGTTTATGATTTCATCTAACACATACGTCGCTCAAAGTTCCTATTATGGAACTCTACAATACCTCGACTGTGACACTTGCGAGGTCGGCCGAGAACCCTTGGCCGTGGGCCGTCCCTATGTGAAACGGCAGGCGGGTGAAATTGTTTATTATTATCGATGTTTATTGCAAATATCAACTTAAAAATTGTAATTCAATATCCGACATCTTCATATGTTTATCCTAAATTTGAGATAGAAAGAGAAATCATTATGTATTTAAAATTTTGTCACGTATCCTGATACTAATTGAAATTTTCACCCTCAAATATCAAATGACTATTATCATAAGTACTTGAATATTATTTCAATTTCAGAAAAAAGTGTATTCGTACTGTATGGAATAAATTTTATGATTTTCTGACCATAAAAATTCATTCTTAGTAACTGTAAATAGCAAAACAGCAACCCACGACTTATTCATTTTTCAAAGAAAAGGTCGGCCAAGATACCATTGGGGAGGGGGTATATGAGAATTGAATTGCGTGTGTTTACACTTTGATATTATCAGAGTTCAGTTCACTAGGCCAGTAGTTTGGACTAAGATGTTAGTGTGTAGGGCTTAGGGTTGTACGAGTTTTCCTTCGTTTTCGGTTACAAGTTGAATGTGAGTGATCCAGTATCAAATTGCTGTGATTTGATTAGATTTTTAGTAGATAACAGGTTTTCCGTTATTAGAATAATTGACAGCGTTCACAACATGATGAATATGATTTTAATTTTACTAAGTTTTAAGATGAATTGTTGGACAGTTAATACATTTTAGATATGATTATCACTGTATTTGTAACATGTAAACTTGAAAAAGGCTCAATGTACACCGAAACATATGTCGTAAAGTATTAATGAAAAAAAAATGTAATCCTAATTTCAATTCAGTGCTCTAATCCCAAGAAAATTGCTTCTAAATTATATATATATGCTTGGTCTGGCCGACCCACTCCTAGGGGACACGAGAAGTCACTGATATAAATTTTTTCAGAGTACTGGAAAAGATTCTTGAAAAAGCATGCAAAAGATCCTAATCTCACGCCAGTGCTTTTCTGAAATTTTCGTTAAGAAATCAAAACTTTCCTCCCTATTTATTCCCGCCTTGTATATGTCGGATTTATGCAGAATTACCGGCTCCGATGACTTTCTGAATTGAAATAGGGTAAGAGCAACGGTTCAAATTAAAAAGAAACGATCCTCGAACTGCTCCTTGCGGAAAACCATTATTCAATATCATTATCAACAAAGCATAATTCCGTGTCCCACTTGGCTGTCATACAAATCTTCTCAACGAAAAACAGACGTCCCACCGCATATAAACAATAATTTTCCGCCCAATTCCCAGTTGAATAATGGGAAAAAAACATCTAGACAACCATCAATTCGGCTCATCCCTCGTTCTATGCCACCTAAACGCCGAACAAAAGGCATTTCCTCAGACATTAACGCGTCCTTTCAATAAAAATCCTGAAAAGAAGATTAAATTCCATCCCACCTCAGTTTTCATTTGCTGAATCACCGGGTATAACAAAGCGGAGTGATGTCGGCGAGTCCTTTGGTCCTCTATCATTCAACCATCCCTTAGTGGTGGTCGATGGGAGGTCCGTTTCGACATGTTGCTAAACAATTCTTCGAGTTATTTATAGGTGAGATGCCATCTGCGGCATCTTATAGGTGACAATTCAATTTGGACTACTTAAAGCATGTCCTAAGATGGGACATTCTCTGTCTTTTAGAATTTTACCAAGATCCCCCCTATCGGCCGTGGATAATTTGTGAACAAGGCTTCGAGATGGCTAAGCGGTGAGACGAATCTCATTATTTGGGTAGATAAGGGAAAGTAGGTCCAAGGTTTGGCGTGAGGAACGATGAATTTGTGGGCTCGTTAGCGAGTTGGTTGTGGTCTTTGAATGTCGCTTAAGATTTCTGGAATTTCCGGACGGTTTCTGGTAATCGCTAGGTGTACCCTTTCTCATGAACCGTGATGTCTGTGAATGAAGTCATTGTTCGACATTTTTTGATCTACTCGATACAGATATAACCTTGTCATCTTGTAATGTTCGATAACATAGTGGCTTTCAATTATTTTATTTGTTTCTGATTTCTAAACGTCAATTTCTAAAAACACAATATTAATCAAGTTTATTCTATCGAGTCATTAACTCGTTAAACTCACAGATAACTTGCAAAACTATTACAAGTTAGTGGTATTTTTTACATTAGAAAATTTTGTTTTATCGTCATATATGTTGAAAATCATGGTACAATTGTTGTTTCCAGTAACACAGATTTTTGATGATGAAAGAGTTGATGATGATGAATCATCTATTGACTCAGAAACTGCTGTACTCGAGGACTGCAGAATATTCGTACCCTCCTTACTACCAAATAGTTTGCTAGACATCGATTTTTTGTTGACCGAATCATCACATAACTCATCGCAATTTCGGTGCTCTTCCACCCTCCTGCACGCTTTAGTGCTAAAATATCTCCACCCGAATCCGCAACCATAGTGTCTGCAGTTCTGCTAAAAGAGTGGCCGGTGTATAACTCTGGGTCTTATAAACCTAAATATTTCGCTTTTTGCTTTGGGACACCACCAATAGTGTGCTGGCCAGCATTAAGAGAAATGCACTTTCCAATTTAGGCTTTCTGTTCCAGGAGGCCGAAGATTTACATATTTTCTGTATAACATGCAGGGTTTGAAGCTGCAGCCATCATCGGTTGTGGTGAATCTTCTTGTTATATTTTTTGTTTGCCGCAATGTCACAATAACGTATTTTCTCATATCTTCTACAACATTCATGTTTAAGGAGAGAATTTCGACACATCGACATCGTCCAAAAATCCCAAATATTGTTACAATTATTGCCAGCAACCACTGGTCATCAAGAGCATGTAAAAAAATTGTTCAACCTCTTCCTTGCTTAATACCTTGGCTTTTTTGGCATATAACCCCCTTTTTTCCTTTCAGAAACGCTATTACCATTTTAAATCAGCAAATGACAACTAAACGTCATATTTTTCAATAAGTTTTTAAGGAAAACAAACCTGGGAACAGGAGAACTTTCTTTCATTTCTAAGCAGCTTCTCAGCATAGACCATTTAGCCCATAAAGTATTAGGGCTGAATCTAGCTGATAGTTAATTCAAGTAGACCAACAAAACATCTCTAGTTACCCCAAGCACACTGTTTTAGTTTTGCCACTTTTGATTTTAGAGATGTCACGTCAAATTTGATTTCTTCTTCTTGTCATTGTTGGCCTGTTCATTCAAGTTTGCAATCGTCCACATATCTTTTGGACATTGTTATGTCATAATTCTTTCCGTACAAAACCTTTTCCTCTAAATATTTCATTACCAATTGAGCGATCGTATTTGAAATGGGACTACCTATCGCAACTCCGTCTATTTGTCTATAAAGGTCTTCCCCAAACTCGAAGTAACATGTTCCTAACCTCACTTGGACTGCCTCAATGAATTCGTTTCCAGGAATTGACGTATACGGTTCTATTAAACCACATTTTTCTACAATATTCCAACTATATTTTTGACTCTATTTTAAATTGAGAAGTGGTTGAATACTTCGCAATTTCCTTTCATAAATCTCCTGATAAAGACATCCCTCTCCAACGCAGACAAATACTAAGATAATTACCTACACTTCAACGCCATATGAACCGTAAAACACCGACTTATCTCAGACAAAACACAGATTTCCCGTCGTTATCTGCTCAGAGGCCATTGTTCGTCGATATCCGTGAATGGACGAGTTGTAAAACATGCCAATGAAATCCTCAACGACTGTTGTCACCCAAGACAAGACATCCAAGAGGGCCAGTCCCAAAATCCCTGCTAAGTGTGAAACGCTCCGCGAAATCCGTAACGGAAGTGAAGTCCCAAAAGCTACAAAGGAACCTGAAAGAACTGAATGAAAACGTTTCACAATAAAACCAAACAACGGGCGAATCTTTTCGTTAAATGCCTCCGTCCTCGTCGCCATTGTTGTACGGGACGGCGGTGGCGTCTCCTTGATGCCACCATACCTTTTTCGACGATCATAATGATGAAGAAGAAGTATCAACTTTGGGGGCGAAATATTTACGGATATTCTTTGTTGTCCGCAAGTTTCCTTGACATCTCAATTCGGTTCGGTGGGGGTTGAGGGGCGAAGGGATGACGTTATGGTTCTTTTCATTGAGTGGGTGTCAAAGTGGCGCTGCCGTCTGCCATTCACACCGGTGGACCACCGCGAGTTGCCCAATTGGCGGGGCAGTGGCGTGCAAATTATCGAAAAGAGATCGTTCTATTGAGTAACTGAATATAAAAAGACGAAGAAATGAATTTATTATTCGGACAATATCGACCATCTGTTATTCTTCGTACTACGTTTCTGTAGAGATCTGCTGTTTTTGGCGCTCTTGTTCACCCGAACAGAGTGCCTATCATTTTGCCCGAATGTCTGTAATTTTGGAATATCGAGCCGAAAATGGTCTCAATCGATTGGGTTCGACTCCCTCATGAAGAATTCGTGGCGAAAGTTGAGTCTGTCCGGCCGTATCCTCTCTAGCATCCAAAACGAATCAGCTAAAGTTTTTTTTTTTGCATAAAATTGTTTTTTTTTATCAAGGTTCGTTCATTGACCAATATGATAACTGATCTTCGCTACACTCGAATAACTACGATTTAGGATTTTCAAACGTCTATTCCCTCTCAGAAACCAATATGACAGCTGTCGACATCAAATCTCCAATTAGGCATAATTCAATGATATGATCGGAATTTTTCAAATTATCCGTTCGGCGCAGACGGATCTCCGCCCCTGGGCAGTAGCCCATAGGTAGTTCCCACATCTCACCTTAGTCGGTATACTGGCGCATTGTCCGAGAACACTTGTACATAAATCTGCTTGTCAAAGGTATCCCTAATCCGATGGGACCAAGCCCTTGACACAATAGATGAAATTGCCTTTGAGTAAATATTTGCCGAAACGGCAATTTACACCATGCAGCGTTGCTTCAGTGATCTTTGATTTACTACCCCCTAATCTCTACCTCGGATCTGTTTTTTTTTCACGCTTTTTTGTTGGAATTAAATATATCCGCCTTGTGGTCTTAAGAGAGTTCATATATGGGCGGGGAATAATGGGTTTTTTGACTCGTTGAACGTTTTTATATTAATCTTGATTTGCGTTCGATTTTCTTGGGGAACATTGGCTGATGAAAATTCAATTTTTTTCATAGTGTTAAAAATGCCGATTTGTACCAAAAAGGGATGATTTGCGGAAAGCATTGATTTTTGTTTTCATTTGAAGAAAAATGTTGATCATGCTCTATCAGAAGCAACATGTAAGATGGTTCCAGCGGTTCAGAAATAATGAATTTGATGTGAGAAATGATGAACGTGCAAAACCACAAAAAGGTTTGAAGTCACGGAATCATGATGAATTTCCGGTTTCGTTTCATTGCATTTCGAATTCATTGCTCTCCCACTTCAAATCCTATTCAATAAGTCCTTAAATGATGGTGTTTCCCCGAATACTTGGAAGACTGGGTTCATCAAGCCTATATATCAGGTTACAGACCGATTACTGTGCTTAGCGTAATCCCCAAATTGTTTGAATCTATCATTCATGAGCGAGTGAAATCGAGAATTTATGAAAGGATCATTCCTGAGCAGCATGGATTTTTCCGGGGTAGAGGCGTTGAAACCAATCTTCTGGTCTTCACTCAGTATGTTCTTGAAGCTTCAGATCACAAGCAGGTCGATGTTATTTACACTGATCTTGCTAAGGCGTTTGACAGTGTGTCCCATAAAATTCTGGGTATGAAGCTTTGGATATTTGGTCTCCATGATAACCTTTGTCGGTGGTTGATGTCTTATATTTCTGGCAGATACCAAACCGTTAAAATAGGTGGAAGATTATCTTTTTCGATACCGGTAACTTCGGGAGTTCCACAGGGTAGTCATCTTGGTCCTTTATTATTTTTATCAACGATTTAAGTCCTGTTATCCGATTTGTTGAGTTCTTGCTGATTCTCATTAAAATCGTTATACGATGTCGACCGGTTTAGATCGGATTTACAGGCGGTTGAGAAGTGGTGTCTTGCCAACTGCCTGACTATCAACATAAATAAGTGTAAATTCATGACGATTTCCCATCTGGAGCACCCTATTACGATCGATTATTGTATTCTTGGCAAGCCTATTGATAGAGTATTTGTTTACAAAGACCTGGGTATTTCATATGACAGCACGTTGTCTTTCAGGGCACATATACGGGAAATTTCTGCGTCATGTCTCAGGACTTTGGGGTTATAATAAGGAATACTAGGGACTTCAACATCGAGACTCTTCACCATCTTTACATCTCGTTGGTTAGACCAATGTTGGAGTTCTCCTCTGTAGTGTGGTCTCCATACTTACTGGTCGACGTTTCCTTCCTAGAGAGGGTCCAAAACAGATTTCTTAAGTATGCTGCTCTTAGAATGGGTACGTTTTCAGTTTATACTTTCTCCGCCAGTCGAATGCGGGAACGCCTTGGAAAATCCTCCTTGAGGACGAGAAGATTTCATACGGATGTGATATTCATTGCTAATCTCTTTCAGGGTCTTTTGTACTCCCCAGACTTGTTGACACAATTCAACTCATATGTCTCATGTCCCACCTCGACCCATCCGAAGGTTTGATTTATTTCGACTCACCCAATCAAGAACCAATAATTGTTTTTTATTGGAAGAAATAAAACGTTTTCTTCAAGATTCTCGATGGCAAAGACGTTTTGTTAAAAGGAAGGAATTTAGGTTTTCAAACAAAAATAAAGAAAACTTACAATTTGAGATAAACGTTTTTTGATTCTTTCAAATTCATTATGACGTTCTATTTTAGATTCTCACTGCCTCAGAATCCAAGAAAAGACTGCAGAATAAGCGCGTAAAAGTTCACGTCAGTGCTTCTCCACATTTCAAAATTAAGTTTAATTAAAAGCTTACTTTCATCTATTCAAATATCTCTGGTGTGTAGTAAACTTTGTATTTACAAATCTTGACATGGTCGGTGTGTGGTTATTAAATGCATACCTCGTTCATTTTTTCTTCGTACTATTCAATTTAAGTGGCCCGTGAATAATTCTTATTAATACTCTGAGTTACGGATTTTTCCCTTTGTCTCCTCAGCCTAAACGCCTATAGAGACGATCCTGCGGTCTTAGATGTAACGTCCATTTTCTACGGCTGCTAAAAGACCTATAGGTAATCTCCTCATAATTTTAAGTGTATCCTATAAGTTATTCAACAGGTTATCGTAAATCCTCAGACCTCTTAATGTACATGAATATCTCAATAAAGGTGCCGACAAAATGAAATATTACTCATTTAGCATTCAGGCGATGATGAGGGTGTTGCGGTACACAAAGTCAATCAATTTCTGAATATAAATGAACGTATATTGGTCGGTACTCTTTTCCTGGGCACTAAAATTGATCTAGAAACTTTTTTTGATGCGGACAGATACCTGCCCTAAACGTTTTTCGGTCAGATCAACTCGGGTTGAAGTGTTTGGACTTTGAGATATCTAGATGTTGTGTGATAGTATTGTTTTATTTATGAAGTTTTTTTTTCTTTGAGACTGAAACAGGAAATCATCCTTGTGATCAGAATCTGTCATGTCACTGTTTTCTTGAGGTTTGCCTTCATGTGGGGTTCTTCCTAGAGGATCACCGTGTTACCGTTTGCTTAGACATCTGTAATTTTCGAAAATCAAGTAGAAAATCTTGTATCATGTTGAATTCCAAGAAATTCTGTAAGTTCATTTGTTTCAACCTTTTCCAATTTATGACTTGATTGGATTAGTATTCTAGGAGTTACCGAGGAAACCAATTTTCAGATAGTCATAACTGCTGAACCATTCGTCAAATCTATAAACTCTCAATCCATCGTAAGATATAGAGTATACATCTTCCATAATTCTTTATCACTGATGTTCATATTGAAGAACGTATTATACCAGATTGGTTTACGTGACTTCAATATGGGAATTTTATTTTGTGGAATGTATAAAATAGTGGAAAATAAATTAGGAAAATGATGATATTTGCTCCAAGAATTCAGAGCTGCAGTCTGTCTTCGAATATGAGGAGAGACAATGTTAGAAATAACTAGTAACCAAATGAACCGGTGTAGATCTTATGGCGCCAGTAATTTTCTCATGGAGATATTCAATTGTGCATCGATTTTTTGTGTATGTGCACAATTAAACCAACAATACTCAGCTGCAGACTAAAGCTAGAGATGCTGTGCGAAGAGTGGAAGCATCAGCCCCCCAAGATGATCCAGCTCATTTCTGAAGAATAGTATTCCTAATTTTCAGTTTCACGCTGAGATTATCTGAATGTGCCTTGTAACCCGTCGTGTCGTAGGTTCAAGTCCGGGCTAGGAAAGAAATTTTCTAGCTTTCGGTATGCGGCCACCATTCACTGTTGGGTCTAAAATTAACAGTGCTGTGCCTAAGGTGGCGTAAGGACACAGTAACAAAGCCTACACAGAACACACACTGGTTAACCTAACTCGCACAAGCTTGAATTAGCATCTGAGGGGTGTACAATGATATATGTATACCTAGGTAAGCCAGTATAAACATAAATAAATAAAAAAAAATAAAATTGACATATGAGTCTAATTTAGCTCCTACGTACTTGGGATAGAAATTATGTTCGAAAGGAGAATCATTGAAGGCTAATTTCCTATATTTCTCGTGGTTATTCAGATGGAAACAAGATGCCTCTGTTTTGTTGGGATTTGGACATAATCGCCACTCGATAAAATAATTCTTTAAAATTTCCAAATCAGTATGTTTTCCTGAGTATGGAACTCCGAATGTTGGTAAGGAATAGCAATGTCGTCGGAATAAACAAATTTCTGAGATGATGTCGTGGGTAAATCACTAAGATATAAACTGAAAAGTAAAGAAACTAAAACTGATCCTTGAGGAAGACCGTTTTTCAATGTTTTGAAATTGCTACTCTTATTGTCAATAAAAACACGAAACCTTCTATCAGATAACATATTTTCTAATAATCGTACCATTTTCCTACAGTTCAGATGGGTATAGAGTTTGAGAATTGATCTATCTTTCCACACAGTGTCATATGCCGAAGAAAGCAGCTCCTGTTTTCAACCTAACATTGAAGCCTGATTCTATGAAAGTTGTAAGGCTGAGAACCTGATCTGAACAATTTCTATTTTTCCTAAAGCCTCCCCGGAAATTTTCTAGAGCATTTTCTATAGAAGATTCAATTCTAAAAAAAAATAAGCTTTCTAATATATTGAACACTCAATAAACTGATGGATCGATAACTACTAGGATCACAAGGACTTTTTCCTTTTTTCAAAATACCTATTACTTTAGCCTTACGAAATTCGGAAGGAAAGTTTCCTGAATTCAGAATATTGTTATAGAAAGAAGACAATAACCAAGACAAGGCCTTTTTTCCTAAATTTGATGTATTCTGGATAAATTCCGTCAAAACTTGCTGCTTTTTGAGATTTGGTAGACTTAATTGCAGCCCTCAATTCATCTATATTAAATGGATGTGACCCATGTTCTAAAGAAGGAGCTGATCTCCTGAATATGTGTAATTTTTTCTTCATATTCTTCGTTTTAGATTGGGATATATTAACTTATTCAGATACATCAACTAGGCGGCGAGCGATCAATCTTGGATCAATTTTTGATGATGATGAGGCAAGAGGAGTAGCTTCACCTAATTTCCTCAATATATCCCATGAACTCCTACTCGAATGTGTGAAATTCATCTTTGATACAACACTATCCCATTTCTCTGTTCGGCTTCTATTGATAGAATTCAAAGGGTTTTCACATTTATCAATGGATGGTGATTTTTGAATTTCCTTATACAAATTATCGGTTTCTTTCGACCAACCTGGAATATAATCGATCCGGAAACCTCTTGGAATGAACTTTTTGCTGCGGCTTTCACAACACTGTGATAGTTATCTTGAGTGGGTTTAATATACCTAATATCACTGTCTACTTGACCAGAAATTACCGATTTTCTGTTGGTGTCATTTTCTAAAAGGCTTTTAAATTCGTGTCAAATTTACTAACAAGAACTACCAATTCTTTGAAATTTCCGCGATTTAAAGACTCATTCGATTCATCGTGTCCCCTAAAAAGTAACTCTTGCATACAGAGGTGCATCGTAATATCTATTAAACTTCTTAGAATTTGTCGATTTTCTTTGAATCTAGCATTGAAATTTTCAATTTCTATTTGAGCGGCATTGTCTATTGCTGCAATTAGATGAAATATGCTGAGCACTTTTATTGTGTAGCGATAGACCCTGAGATAAATTTTTCAAATCACTAAAACCACTTTTCGACCAAACTCTGTCGGAATTTCCATTAGTTGTCGAGAATAAAATACACGGCCAACAAAATATTTTTTCAAAGTAATACTTCCAGTAAGCCAGTCGTACTTGTCATACCAATGTATTTTGGAATCCCCGATTTAATTTACCGACCCCACCACTAGACACGCAAATTCAATCCAATTTGCTCTTTTGAAATTCCAACTAGGTCTTTTTAAATATTCAGCATATTGAATTACTTCTTAAAGTCAACAGAATAGGTCTATACTGGCTATGAGGAAAAAATCCTAGAATTTCACGTTGAATAGGAAGCGGTTTGCAAGTATTGTCACAAAACACTAGGCAAAGATCAGGATTATAGCCTCTACTCCATCGAGAAGAATGAAAAGAAAGTACATCATTTAACATTTTCTTCCTGAATATTTTCCAGATTTATCCGAAATCGTCCACAAATACCAATCGTATCAAAATGTGATGGCGCATCTTTGACTTATAGGTGTACTTTTTTTTTTCCTAAATATTTGATGAATTCAGGATAAATTCCGTCAAAACCTGCTGCTTTCCGAGATTTGGTAGACTTATTTGCGTGATATTCTGTGACACAAAAAAAACTCTCAACATCATGTGTGTTCACTCTACGATGATGAAATTTCAGTTTATGCAAGATATCATTAATGTTCATATATGCACCAATTTTATATGAGATCCGACGAATATCATATGAGAAATCATTCATATTCAAACGATTTTCGATACATCCCCACGTAATCTCCTATTAATTTGGCACCGGAGCAGTCTGGACCATCAGCCTCTCGATAATATAAGTCAAACCGTAATAATATCGCTTGCTTTTTGTGCTGTAATAAAGCGTTTTACGCACCGAAATTTGAATAACCTTAAATCAAGGGAATTAACTCCGGACGGTTGTAAATCTTTATCGAAATAAAATTGCTTTAGTGAAGTCATAAAGTCCGAAAAATGGTTTACCCAAAATTTTAAAGGCAAATCGAACTATCATTTATATTGCCTCGAGTAGTTAAAACTGAGTGTCCCCTCTGTAGGAGGTCTCATAACTTCACAGGACCGTATTCAACGGCTCAATGAAGTCATTTACGTTATATAAAGGAGAAAGGAGTCTGTTTAGGATCTTTCAGTAGAGCTCTTACCATAAAGACACTTTTTTCTAGGCAATTTAATTAAACACTCAACAAGTAGCAGAAGGAAATGAATGAAGATGGTACTTGCCGACACGTGTATCTGGTGATTGGCTTCGTCAGGGTAAGGTAAGCTTAGGAATAAGGAGATAGCAAGAAGACAAAATAGATAATAGTACACAAACAGGAGCGAGCGATCAATTTATGTCTACAACACTAGGACCTCTCGTTTCGGAGGAAAATCTAACCCATTGACATGAAGGAAGCATAAGCAACCTGTATGATGTAACTCTTACCCAGGATTGATAAAGTTCAAACACTATTTTCATCGTGGAGATCAAATACAGGTACAAAAGTTTTCTTCCAAATATGACAAAATATTATCTCTGCAATACGTTGGTCCTGTCATTGTGCAATAATGGTGACACAGTCCACGGCGAATCACTTACGGCTGAATTGTCACATGCGTCTGTGCTACATGGCATGTACCGTGGCATGTGTTGTGATCGGCTTGACATAGACGTTGCATTTCTTTCTTCAACTTATTTTTTTTGTAACTTATGCAAATAAATATTTTTTTATTGTATTGAATTGTAAATGTGTTTCACAGATGTCATAGCAAACAAACATAAATTAAAGGCTCGATCACAACAATTGTTCCCTATCGAGACATTTGTATCTTGACTCAGCTTTTGTCTATCTCCTCTGACTCAAAAGTTGTAGTACTAAAACATCGAAATATGCCCACCCTAAACATTAAATATAATAATTAATCAAAATCTCCAAGATGTCGATTTATAAGTAAGAACTGAAAAAAACATTTCTGCAGCGAACAGGCCTATGCAGTAAGAGAAATAGGACCTGTCTGTTTTCGACATAACGTGGGCAAGTCCAAACGATCGAATTACATCACGTAGTCAAATACCATTGCTTCATTTCTGGATCTACCGAACACAGAAAAAAAGGCCCGGCCATCTTTCGTTCGGGACGCGAATTCCGAACACGTTTTCGATGCGCGACATCCTTCGGTACTAGTTAGTATCGGATCGTTTTTTCGGTGGCGCTATCTTTTTTGCTGCATCCAGAATCCAACCAGAAGGACAATGAGGTATGTCAACGACGATGGTGTTTCCAGTGTGTGTACACTGGGTGGCGTAGAAAACATGACAAATGCAGAAAACGTTCACACAGGAATTGGACTGAGAAAACGTATAAACATTGTACCGAAAGATTTCTTCAAGAAAGGACCTAGGAGATAGTGTGGACGATCCCACTCCAATGTGGAACAAATAAGTCGACAAATTTTCAAAACAGTTTGGAATTAGTTGGCCTAATTTCAGAGCAAAACTTGTTGCAGAACTTTCTAAGGTGGCGAAATAAGTTAAAAATTTTCAACGTAATCAGAAGTATTTCAAATCTGTTTGAAAAATTTGATTTCAGTTAGCAAAACAAGTTGGCAAAATTACAAAACAGTTTGCAAATCAGTTGTATTAATTTTAAAACTGATGGAAAAATATTAATGCAGTTAGCAAAAATTCTAAGAAGTTGGCAAAACCTGTTGAAAAAGTTTCAAAGCAATCAGAAGATTTTCAGAACAGAACAGAAATATTTGGAGAAAATTGGCAGTTCAAAGCAGTTTGGTGAAATTTCAAACCAGGTTTCAAAACAGTCGTTATATTTTCAAAACGGTTGGAAAAATTTCAACCGTCAGCAAAGTTTAAAAACAGTTAGTGAAACCTGTTGAACAAATTTCAAAGCAATCAGAAGTGTGAAATTTTTTGAGCACTGGAAGAAATTCAAAGCGGTTGGGAAAATTTGAAGGCAGTCAGAAAAACTAGTTGGGAAAGTTTTAGATCAGTTTGCAAACCGTTTGGGATAATTTACAGGCTAAGTTACTTCTAAGTAATTCCCGTTCAATCGGACAATTTCAAAGTAGTCGGTGTAATTTGAAACAGTTTGCAAACCAGTTGAAATTGTTTCAAGGAGGTTGAAGAATTTGCAAAGCAGTTGGCAAATTCTGTTGAGCGAATTTCAAAGCAATCAGAAGAATTTCAGAATGGTTGGAAGAATTTTGAGGAAGTTAGCAAAACCAGAGTGATCTCAAAGCAATGGGACAATTTAAAGTAGTCGGTGAAATTTGAAACAGTTTGCAAACCAGTTGGAATTGATTCATGGCAGTTGAAAAGTTGGCGAAGCAGTTGCCAAAACCTGTTGTGCGAATTCTAGAGCAATCAGAAGAATTTCCGAATGTTTGGAAGAATTTTGAGGAAGTTAGCAAAACCAGAGTTGTGATAGTTTCAAAGCGGTTGGGAAATTGTCGAAGGAGTTTGCAAACCAGGCGGCAAAATTTCAGAGCAGTCAGCGAAACCTATTGTTCAAAGCAATCAGAAAAATTTCAGAGTGGTTGAATAATTTTTCAGGCAGTTGGCATAACCAATTTGGCAACTGCAATCGGAAGAATTTCAAAGTAGTTATAAGAAATCAGTTGCCAAAGTTTTAGAGCAGTTTGCAAAGCGGTTGGGATAATTTCAAACCGGTTGAAAAAGTTTTGAATTAATTTCAAATTTTGAGGTAGTTGGCAAATCAGTTGGGAAACTTTGAAAGCAGTTAGCAGAATTTCAAAGCTGTTGGTAAAATGAGTGTAAAATTTTTCGAGCACAAGAAAATTTAAAGCGGTTGTTAAAATTTGGAGGCAGTAAGCAACACCAGTTGGCAAAATTTTAGAGTAGTTTTCAAAGCGGTGGGGGTAATTTCAAACCGGTTGAAAAACATTTTGTAATGATTTCAAAGCGGTTCGCAATCTAGTTGACTTAATTTCAAAGTATTTAGGATAGTTTCAAATCAGTCGGTGAAATTTTGAGGTCGTCGGCAAACTTTCGAAGCAGTTAACAGAATTCAAAGTTATTGGTAAAATGAGTGTAAAATTTTTGAAGCACTGGAAGAAACTCAAAGCTGTTGGAAAATTTGGAGGCAGACAGCAAAACTAGGTGGGGAAATTTTCAGACCAGTTTTCAAACCAGTTGGGATAATTTACACTCTATAAAAAAATTCTAAAGTAATTTCAAAGCAATGGGATTATTTTGAAGTAGTCGGTGAAATTTGAAACAGTTTGCAAACCAGTTGGAATTGTTTCATGACGGTTGAAAAGTTGGCGAAGCAGTTGCCAAAACCTGTTGTGGGAATTTCAGAGCAATCAGAAGAATTTTCGAATGGTTGGAAGAATTTTGAGGAAGTTAGCAAAACCAGAGTTGTGATAGTTTCAAAGCGGTTGGGAAATTGTCGAAGGAGTTTGCAAACCAGGCGGCAAAATTTCAGAGCAGTCAGCGAAACCTATTGTTCAAAGCAATCAGAAAAATTTCAGAGTGGTTGAATAATTTTTCAGGCAGTTGACATAACCAATTTGGCAACTGCAATCGGAAGAATTTCAAAGTAGTTATAAGAAATCAGTTGCCAAAGGTTTAGAGCAGTTTGCAAAGCGGTTGGGATAATTTCAAACCGGTTGAAAAACATTTTGTAATGATTTCAAAGCGGTTCCCAATCTAGTTGACTTAATTTCAAAGTATTTAGGATAGTTTCAAATCAGTCGGTGAAATTTTGAGGTCGTCGGCAAACTTTCGAAGCAGTTAGCAGAATTCAAAGTTATTGGTAAAATGAGTGTAAAATTTTTGAAGCACTGGAAGAAACTCAAAGCGGTTGGAAAATTTGGAGGCAGACAGCAAAACTACTTGGGGAAATTTTCAGACCAGTTTTCAAACCAGTTGGGATAATTTGCACTCTATAAAAAATTCTAAAGTAATTTCAAAGCAATGGGACAATTTTAAATTAGTCGGTGAAATTTGAAACAGTTTGCAAACCAGTTGGAATTGTTTCATGGCAGTTGAAAAGTTGGCGAAGCAGTTGCCAAAACCTGTTGTGGGAGCAATCAGAAGAATTTTCGAATGGTTGGAAGAATTTTGAGGAAGTTAGCAAAACCAGAGTTGTGATAGTTTCAAAGCGGTTGTTAAAATTGACGAAGGAGTTTGCAAACCAGGTGGCAAAATTTCAGAGCAGTCAGCGAAACCTATTGTTCAAAGCAATCAGAAAAATTCCAGAGTGGCCGGATAATTTTTCAGGCAGTTGGCAAAACCATTTTGGCAACTGCAATCGGAAGAATTTCGAACTAGTTACAAGAAATCAGTTGGCAAAGTTTTAAAGCAATTGGCAAAACAAGTTGAACATTTTCCATAGCAGTGGCAGGAATTTCAAAGTGATTGAAAAAAGAGCAGTTCAAAATCTAGTTCGAATAATTTCAAAATGGTTAGTTAAATTTCGAAGCAGTTCACAAAACCTGAGAGTCATGATTTTGGAAGTAGTTTAAAACTATCAGGCGCTATTTTCAAGAAACCTACTCCCTTCTCCACTCAGAGCTAAGTCGCTAACCTGATGAATTTAATTTAAGTTAGAAAAAATTTGTACGTATTCCATAGTAATGAAATGAAAAATAAATATCTCGGAATTCACTTGACGCTTTCAATTTCAATTCAGAATAAAAAAAATATTGTACACGTCAGGATACACTATTTTTCTTAACTCGTTACGAAAAATAATTCTTTTCCCAACTGGTTTCAGAAAGAACTATTAAACAACAATAAGATTGTGCTCTTTATGAGAACAAGTCACAAAAATGGATTCAATACTACCAGTTCCCCATTAAACTCACAACTAATGTTAAAACTGTATATTTATACTCAATTCCCTGCTAACAGATCCTATCATGTTCCTTCAAATTAAATAAACGCCTTCTTCGCCTATTAAACCACAACTCAACAACCGTTTCTATCAATCAGCGTCTCACCTTCCCATCTGACCCTTAATGAACAAAAATACCACATGCCACGTAACTCATGGCCTTCAAGCTGTGCGGATCTGAATCGACGCCACTGAAGACCACGAAGAATTATCGGACCCGCGGCGGTCTGACAGAAAGGTAACACATGTAAAACGACGGCGAATCTGAGACCCTCGGCGCCCAGATCTCTATTTTTTATTGCCTTTTAACATGGGAATCCACACGGCAAAAAATGACCAATAGCTTTCGTCTACCTGGCCAAAAGAACGATGGGGCGCTGGAGAGAGAAAAACAAAACGTTATTCGGTATGTGGTGTGTTACATTTGAGCCCGTTCGGGATTGTGTTATCACTTCTGAACATCGCCGATGAGGGGAGGATGGTCAATTGGTCATATGCAGGATCCTGGAAATAGACAATTATTTAGGTCTTCTGAGACGTTTCCTGATATAGATATGATATACGATGAAATTCAAAAGACCCACATTGGAGAAATCTCCGATTAAAATGACCAATGGAGAATGGGATACATCAGATAAAGAAAAATGCAATACATTTGCCAAACAACTTGAAATGATTTCCACACCATCAAATATTCAAATTGTCCGGAGAATACAATCAAAACTACTACGTTCATTGGTTCATGCCCCTTGGTACGTCGCCAAAAACACCATCCATGAACACTTAAGAGTCCCATATGTCAGCACAGAAATTTCAAACCGCTCCAGAGAGTATGATGAGATACTACAAGAACATGTCAACCAACTGATCCAACAGCTGACAGCTGAGGATTCATTCAACTCATGAAGATTGAAAAGAACCTGGCCAAATTTTTGAAAATAGATTTTAAATTTCAATAGACACTATACAATAGTATATAACATCACTATCAAGGTTGGAGGGTTTTCAGTGAAGAATGGAGGATATACGTTTAGTTGTCATTTGCAGATTTCAAAGGGTAGCGTTTCTGAAACAAAAAAATGAGTTGAGAATGGAATTAATTTCGGTTGAAGGAACTGTCAATAATAGACCTTATGGAAACGTTTCGGTGCTTTATTTTTCACCTTCCTCAGGCTGAAATTGACAAAAAATTATTTCATACACAAAAACAACATTGTAATTACACACTAAAAACAAAAACTGATCCTGCAACAAGTCACCAATAAAAACAAACAAAAGTTGACCACAATGCGCTGAAAATTGATTAAATTATTCCGTAAATTCACTCAAACCAAAAGAAGAAACTCACCCGAGAGATCAAAGTATCGATCCCAAAGAGGGATACAACTTCTGATTTTTTTCCTTATCTAAGATGAATGGACAATGAGGGTTATCTTCAATATCGACAACAATCAATGTGATAAGTTGGGCATTCATATTGAACCAAGTCATAAACTGAGGACTCCTTAAAAGGTGCATTCGTTTTATAATTCCGGTAACCCCGCCCTTTACAACATACGCCGTGTTATTAAATAAATTTCCTATTTTCATTTTTCTATTAAATTAATATATATGTTATTCAGGGAAATGGTATCAGTGATTGAATTAACATTATTTTCAGTGTTCTTTATCGGGATCATTTCTTTTGTCAATCTTTTTTCCAAATTAGCATTATACGCCAAAAAAGGCCAAGGTATTAAATAAGAAGAGGCTGAACAATTTTTTTTACATGCTCCTGATGACCAGTGGTTGCTGGCGAAAATTGTAACAATATTTGGGATTTTTTGATGTTGTCGATGTGACGAAATTCTCTCCTTAAACATGAATGATGTAGAAGATATGGAGAAATACGTTATTGTCACATTACGGCAAACAAAAAATTCAACAACAAGAAGATTCACCATAACCGATGATGGCTGCAGCTTCAAGCCATGCATGTTATACAGAAAATATGTAAATCTTCGGCCTCCCGGAACAGAAGGCCTAAGATTTTTTTGACATACCGACATGGAAAGTGCATTTCCCTTAATGCTGGCCAGTACATTATTGGTGGGGTCCCAAAGCAAATAGCGAAATATTTAGGTTTGAAAGACCCAGAGTTATATACCGGCCACTCTTTTCGCAGAACTGGAGCCACTATGGTTGCGGATTTGGGTGGAGATATTTTAGCACTGAAGCGTGCAGGAGGGTGGAACAGCACCGAAATTGCGATGAGTTATGTCGATGATTCGGTCAACAAAAAAATCTATATGTCTAGCAAATTATTTGGTAGTAAGGAGAGTACAAATGTTCTGCAGTCCTCGAGTCAACAGATGGTTCATCATCAATAGTTTTAACTCTTTCATCATCAAAAATCAGTGATTTTCAACATATATGACGATAAAACAAAATTTTCTAATGTAAATAATACTACTAACTTTAAAAATTTTGCAAGTTAACTGTCAGTTTTACAAGTTAGTGACTTGATAAAATAAACATTCTGGATTGATATTGTGTTTTCGGACGTTTACAAATGAGAAACAAATAAAAAAGATTACTAAAGATTTTATTCCCACTCGTACATAATCTGTTTTATTCGAAAAGAATATTACACTGCAACTTGACCAGTTGGCCGCAAGCCAATATCAATGATGGTACCTATCGTGACCAGAGAGAGCCACTTGTTAGCATATAAACAAGATTCCCTCTTGTAGAAACAAGACCACAGATTATTCGCTTAGTGTTGGAAACAGGCTATTTGCAATGCTGCTGACAGATTTCTACCATTTTTATTGGAATGTGCCTGGCCCTTTCTCATAGCGAGAGACAGTTCAGTCAATCTGTCGAAAAATAAATCGTTTTGACGGTATAATTACCCGCTCGATGAAATTTGGTACACTTGTTGAAAATGGTGTAACTAAGCTACCTTTGCGATGGCCTCGCTTAAATGTTAGCGGTTTTTTGAAAAACTCAAAAAAAAGTAAAAAAATGCATTTTTCTCGAATTGTATGCATCGTACAGAAAATTTTATTGAACAAAAAATGTAGAGGACGTTGCGATCTACATTTTTTGCCGTTGGTGCAATGCTGCACGACTAAAAGCGCACAAAGTAGGTGGCGCTAAAGTATCAAAAAAAGTGTTTTTCATGTTTTTCGCCCTGAAAATGTTGTTTTAATGCAAAAGTTTAAATGTAAGAGTTGTTCCTTACATTATTATCAACAACTTTCATTTAAACATTATTTTTGTACAATACAACTTACCATTTTGAAGCTGCAGCTTGCAGAAGAATGAAAAATCCAAATATACTGTTGTACGCAGTATGAGTACACATCGGTAGTGCACGTTTAAATCAAGATTTTACT
This sequence comes from Micraspis discolor, assembly GCA_030674115.1. Lineage (NCBI taxonomy): Eukaryota > Metazoa > Arthropoda > Insecta > Coleoptera > Coccinellidae > Micraspis > Micraspis discolor. Next base: position 994,913 of record JARTUT010002184.1, on the reverse strand, counting down.
AATTTAATTTTTCTTAGCAATTAAACTTTAATAAATGAAATTTTAATTTGTTTTTGACAAGTATTATCCATTATTTGATTTTTTGAGTCGCATTCTGTTATGAATTATTTTATTGAACTCTCAATGTTATTAACAAAGACAATTTTTAATGTTTTTCAGTTTTGTTTATCATTTTTTTTTAAATGTCATCAATTAAACAGATTTTTGAAGAGGTTCTGAAAATTTGGATAAGGGAAACAAACAACAATTCAATTAAAGTCATTATTTGAGTTTTAATTTTCAAGTAAACGTTTAATTCAGTTTTGTATTTGTATTTATTAACAGGTGTACAGAAAAATCATACAAAATATTGCAAAAATATTTACAAATCTAAATCGCTTACAATTTTTAAACTCTTTCAGTGGTCGCATGAGAAAAAGGTTACTCAGTCCACTTTTTTTATGCTTCCAATGAAGAGGTTCTTTATATACTAGGTGATCGTTTTTATGTACATGTTTTCATTTCATAATGATTGTTTGACAGTTTTGAATCTATGCTAACTGGTTGTTCCGCACTGCTAATTTATCTTTTGTTAGAGCTTCGTAGTTTTTTTCTCAGTGGTTCTTGCTCTGGAGATTCACTTCTGGCGCTTTCTGAAGAGGAACTAGCGACCGACCGTCTATCACTCTTTTGCGCCTTATTATTGCTCATTTTCGCCCAATATGACCTTGATACTAAATGTACTACTTGGGAAGGAAAATCCAAATCATCGTCATCAAGAAAAGTGTCTTCTTCCACCTCAATAACTGGTACGTTACTGCAATCTTCGCCACAACAGTTTTTGCAGGCAACTGAGCAATGGACACCTGCCTTTCTGCATCCACATCTTGAACCGCTGTACCGCTGTACCGTTTGTTTGACATGAACAACTGATAAGATCCATTACTTCAGATGGTGCCGGGGGTTTCATTGTTGTTACTGGTCCAGTCCTCGCTGAGTTTTCTTCCATCCCCAGGTCGTTGGCTCAAAGTAATTTCCTAACCAGGCTTGCACTTGGAGGTAAACTCTTCGACTAAATGGTAAGTTGTATGAAAAAAATGTTAAAATAAAAGTTGTTGATAATAATGTAAGGAACAACTTTTACATTTAAACTTTTGCATTAAAACAACATTTTCAGGGCGAAAAACATGAAGAACACTCTTTTTGATACTTTAGCGCCACCTACTTTGTGCGCTTTTAGTCGTGCAGCATTGCACCAATGACGTTTCAATAAAATTTTCTGTACGATGCATACAATTCGAGAAAAATGCATTTTTTTACTTTTTTTTTTAGTTTTTTTGAGTTTTTCAAAAAATCGCTAACATTTCAGCGAGGCCATCGCAAAGGTAGCTTAGTTACATCATTTTCAACAAGTGTACCAAATTTCATCGAGCGGGTAATTACACCCGCACCAAATGTACAGATTGACTGAACTAACAGGAAAATTTTGACTGGAGAGTCCTCAAATTACTTTTTGAATGTGTTGGTAACAGTTGTTTGAATTAATAAGAATTAGGAAAGCACTAAAGTGAGGACACGTATATTATCTACTTTTGTCTATTGATCTAGAGTTTTTTCATGTACTCTGGAACATGTTGAAACTGCGTGATGAAAAAAATTCATCCCACTCATTTATTGGCAGTTGACGATAACAATTATTCATCTAGAAATACACAAGATCGTAACCTCATGTTGGGATAAATGATTCACTCCAAATTAGACTCATAATCTGCAGTATCGCACAGGTATTTATGAGATCATATTCTGACAGGCACTGTTATTATCCAATACCAACATGGTTAGGAATTCCCAGTTTATACCAGCAATTACGATAATATAACGTAGATTCAAAGAAAATAACGAGTTATTCCAGGAAATCGTGGGTTTTGTCATTAAAAATGAATGACTCGACAAATTCGAGTTCTGTTGCAGTATTTATGATTTTACTCATTTATTTTGTTGAAAAAAGTCTAATTGTATTTACGTGCAAGGAAACTCACGACAATGAATATTGACCTTGGAAGAACGGAATTCTTGAATTGGAATCTTGAAATGAGCGAAGAAAACATTTATGTCATTCATTATGATATTCATCACCTAGAAAAAAGCGACTTTGGTCACTGATTCATTCGTGATTGATATGAATTTGATCTTTATTGTGCAGCTGTTATAAACAATTTGACGCAAAATATAACCTTTCGGCCTTATTCTCAGTATAGAATCAAAGTTGATACAAGAATCTTAACACCTCCTAGTTTGTTTATTTGCATTGACGTCAAAAGGAACACGGTCCTGGAAAACATAATTCACGTGACTTACGAGTATCAATACTATGTCAGGGCACGCGCCAACATAATTCTTTTGATAACAAAAAGGAAAATTTATTATTTTGACAAATTGATGATCGTTTGCAGCTCGTTAACTCTTGACAAAAATCTTGATGCTATGAGTGAATGTAATAAGCAAAGGTTACATTAATTTATTAGAAAACTTCTCAACAGATCCCCGCACAATCGCAGAATGGCACAAGGATTGCTTTTTATATTTCGGGATTAGAGAAAAAAACAAATATAATCATCGATTATTTTTCAAAATATTCCCCATTATGATTTATACACTTTTGCATCCGTTTAAACCGATTGTCGATGCACTTTTGCTACTCAGACTGAGGTATCTTCAAAACATGCATTCTGAACGCATCAACAGCTTCTTCAGCTCATATGAGTAAATCCACGATTCAGCACTTTTCACGATGTCATAAATGTGCTTCGAAGCACCGCGATCGTATTTTTGGATCGACACGAGTCGTTTTTTGAGCGATTGACAAATTGTGTGGGATCTAACGCCAACAAATTTTTTTGACGGTCAAATGTTTATGCAATGTTGAATGTATGCTGGTCCCACTAAGGCCTAAGGTTGTCTCAATCTCACGAGAGGTTTAATGACGATCACCTTTCTATTTGTGATAGCGGATAGTTGTTTTTAATTGAAAGTGAGATGATATCCTATATGATGGTAGGTTTGTATATAGGTGATGTTAGTTTTAGGGTTCTATCAATGTCTTTGATCAAAATAGCTTGTTTATAGATATAATACTGGAAAAAATTAAGGGATCAAAATTAAATCCCAAATTTTGAGGCAATTTTCAACCAGCCGTAACTTCGAGAGAAATGATCGCACAAGAAATCAAAAAGAAGCAAATTGTAGCTCCAAGTGTCTAGTTTCTGGATTTGAACTTGAAAATTTATCAACCTCTGCGGTTTTTGAGTAATTGTAGAAAAACCAGCAGCAAAAATATTTTCAAAATAGTTTTTTTTTTGGTCTACGAGAGTGGACTAAATTGTTTCAGCTTAACCATTTCACGAGTAGGATACTTTGTTTATTTAGTTTTAATTTTTTTTATACTTACACCTTGATACGTCCGCTTCCTGACGAGATATCGGTCTTCAAATGGAAAAGCGTCCATTTGTTTTTGATAATCGATATATCAGCTACCAATGATCGCACAGAAACTTAAAGGTGGGTTTCAAGAACTTGAATTACTTAACTTATCATTGGTTGCTGAGATATCGATAATCAAAGACAAATGGACGCTTTTCCATTTGAAGACCGATATCTCGGCAGGAAGCAGACGTATCAAAGTGTTAAGTCATTCAAGTTCTTGAAATCCACCTTTAACTTTCTGTGCGATCATTGGTAGCTGAGATATCGATAATCAAAGACAAATGGACTCTTTACCATTTGAAGACCGATATCTCGGCAGAAAGTGGACGTATCAAGGTGTATAAAAAAGAGATTAAAGCTAAACTATCGGACCCGTATAATGATTAAGCTAAAAAAATTTCTTGTTCGACCATCTCTCGAAGTTACGGTCTGTTAAAAATTGCCTAAAAATTTGTGATTTTCCTTTGATCCCTTAATTTTTTCCAGTAGTTATGCATTGCGCCTAACGTAGAACCTCATGGTCCCCTTGGGGTCCGCCTGGACCACTCTGGAACTCATGCTCTAGACAAGCGCGCAGAATCTCCTGACCTAACTTTTTTTATTTTTAATTCAATGGTACTCATCAACACTTAAGATATTCTCATTTACATTCAAAACAATTCTAATGTGCACGTCGATTAGTGATGTGAAGATATAGCAAATATAACGGTGGAAAAATAACAATTGTGCCTTTTATCTGTAGACGGATCAGTGTCCTGTACAAAATGACCGCTGCAAGCATGCACGATAATAATTCTTCAACGAGCTGGACCAAAAATACCGGCACTGAAAATTATATGGCAACTTTACGAACGTTGCAGCGTTGTTTATGTTGGTATAACCACCATATATCTTCAAATAATCTGTTGGAGATAAGTGTGAATGAAATAAAAGACAACTTATTGGATTGCGATGTTGCCGGTTCGATTTGGAAGCAGAAATGTTCAGGAGACGAACAGATTTTTCATATGATTTTGAGGGATCCAATAAATAATATTTTTACTTAGGATCACCGTCATTTAATTGCCAAACGACGTTTAGGGCTTATTATTACGTATACAATGAAATAAATAGAGATTTTCTTTATATGTTTGATAAAAGTAATGTATCTCTATTCATTTCATATATTATATACTTGACGTATCGTAGACTCCAAATTTACTCGTGGTAAGTGTGATAATATTTCAGAAAAATATACATTAACTACCATTTGATGGATTACTAAACTTAAAATCAAAATACACTAACGATGACTATGTTCAAAATCTGTTAACACCTTTCCTTTTTCCTTGAAAGATCTTATATTATTAATAACTCTCAAACTAACCGGTAAATGATTATAAATCCTTATACAATTATAAGATTGATGTTTCTCACTCAACCATCAATCTATGCTTTAGTTAATGTGTTTTCATAGCTCTTGTTTAATAAGTATGTACTGTTGTGTGCTGTAACATCGTTTCATTGTTCTTGGAGGAAATTACCAAGCATTCAAATGAGTCAATCCCATACAATGTCAAAATCTTATGTTTCTTAAATGTTCTTCTACATTACTCTTATAATTTTTTTTTGTGCAATAAAAATGACTTTCACTCTTGAGAACTTTTTAGCCAGACCGTTTTTACATACTAAGCTGCGTTGAAAGGATATTAGCATTTTAAAGTTTCACATTGGGCAAATACCCCTCTGTAGTCCTGTTTAGCTTGAATGAAAATTACGTTCCACAGCATCCACTATTGAATCTGAATTGTTTAAAAACATTATTTTCCCTCTAAGAAATGATTCACTCACTCATGAAGTTTTAACACTTTTGACGTCAATCATCGATGGTTAAAATTAACGCAGTAGTCAAAGACTCACCCTGTATATAATCAAATCATGTACCCATTTTGAATTGAAATAAAGAATTCTTGAATTCCCCAAATACAAGTAATACACCGAAATTTGGCAACGCCAACACCGTTCCCATGCCCAAGGTGATCTGTCACTGCCCCAAGATGTGCCAGACAAAGACGGGGATACACGAAAAGCCATCCTTTCCGCGAACAAAGCGTCTTTCTCACGAAAGCGTAGTCTATTCCTTGAAAAAGAGATCCTTTCGTAGACCGGAGTCAATTCTTGGATTCTTACCTGAAATCCAACGAAGATGGAACCCGACCACGGTATTGTTCGGTGACCGTTGTCGAAGACCACCGACCGCTATATGCTTTGGTACAAGATCGTTATGTTTGAGGTGATGTCTTGATAACGAGCCCAAGACTGGTCTCAAGACCTGTAATCTCTCATCGGTGTTTGTGTCGCTTAAATATATGGATAGGTGGCAATTTGGAATTTAACCTTTGGTGTCGTCCGGTCGGGACTACAAATGGAAGCGGCAACATTGTAAAAAACAATTTAGAAAGCACTGACATGAGGTTAGATGGCTCTAGCGCTTTTGTGGATCTACTTCAAGATAATCTAGAAGTATTATTGTTTCCAGTGGTGCGAGCTAGTCATGATTGACGTAGGATCTTCCAAAGAATCAAGACTTCAGGTGCAATCATGGACCGGTTTCGGGGTATTGCTCCTCGTCTGTACAGTGTGGCACTGAAATCCTGAAGGAGGTCACCACTCGTAACAGAGATCGACGGCAACCCTCGGGGCAAGCCCGCAGAAGCGACATCTATATCCTCAAGACTGAACCGGCCTCACTTTCTCTGTAGATTCATCGGACAACACATGACTTCCAATTCAACGACTCCCAGTGGTCATCGAATATATATAAACAATGTGTTGTCATTATAATCTACAGGGAAAGTGAAGCCGGTTCAGTCTTGAAGATATAGATGGCGCTCCTCTGGCATTGCCCTGAGGGTTCGTCGATCTCTGTTAAGACTTAAGACTAAAAAATTTCATTACATAATCAATCAAACACTCCAGTATCTGACCTTGGATTTATTTTAAAAGACTGGTCCAACACTATGAGGAAGAAAAATGGCGAAGAATATATAGAGTGCATTCATTGTAAAAATTGTATGTAATGTTACGGCAAAATTGCTAATAGAGATGTATTTTAAAGATCATAATTTTTTTAATGTTAATTTGTTTGTGTTATTTGACTTGGTGCTAACCAATTTGTAGCATATTTTTCATTAACTGAATATTCTCCACAAATCCCATTCGTGCTTTGAAATTAGCCGGAAAATTTTTGAGCGCTCTAGGTAGTATCATCGAAAATTTATCTAGTATCGAGTTCTGCCAGAAGTACGTTTTTGACGCTCAATTGATGCATATGTTTACATTAAATTTTGATTAATGACAAATCTAACCTTACAAAGTTACTTACGTCCGAGGCTATCTGGTGCCAACCACGTATCCAGCGTCCTCTATATATGAGCTTCCAAAACATTTTCGTATAATGTTTCATTGCAATGTTGCCAATAGCTTGTACAAAATTGTTAGAAAATATTTATAATTTCGTTTTATTCAATGCCTTTTATTTCTAAGTCATTATTTGCAGAACAATTATATATTAAATGTGTTGATCAACCAGTTGATCATGCGATTCTTAACCAAAATTTTGTAAAAATTGTAAGTAAATTCGATCAACGATCTTTATCATACCCAACTCATATCTTTGGTTGTCCTTACTTTTTGGAAGTCCCCTGTAACGCTGGATCCATGAGCAACAAATTAAATTGAAACCATATTATACTCGTAAAATTATAAATAAGGTGAAGGTATACGAAGGTTGCTTTTTAGATTTAGGGATCAGTGAACAAAAACAAATATTAATAGTCGAAAATCGCTTTATTGTTTTCAAAATATTTCCCATTAAGATCTATACACTTTTGCATGCGTTTGGACCAATTGTCGAAACACTTGCCACTTAGAATGAGGAATCTCCAAAACATGCATTCTAAACGCATCATCTTCAGGTGTCGAAAAACGTTGACCTCTCATTTTATTTTTTACATACGGCCATAAAAAGAAGACATTCGGAGCCAAGTCAGGACAATACGTCGGATGCCTCATCAAATCAATGTTGTGAGGGCTCAAAAATGCTGTCTAAGAGCTCAAATTGTCGTGCTGAAGGGTGTTGGTTTTCTTGATTTCTTGGAAGACAACTGGCAAATGGTTGTGTACCACTCATAACTGATTGTTCTGCGTTGTCTTAGTGGTACGATTACGATACGTCCAGTTTTTCCGAAAGAACAGGCGACCATTTATTTGGAAGTGCTTGGTTGGATTTGGCTCATCTTGAAATACCCATACAGTCGACTGCTGTGTATTTTCGGGCTCATACGCGTAAATCCACGATTCATCACCTGTCACGATGTCATAGCCGTGCTTCGAAGAATGGCGTTCGTATTTTTGGAGCATTTCTTTCGATTAATCGGCACTACCTTTTTTCTAGCGATTGGCGAATTGTGTTGAATCCAAGGCAAACAAATTTTTTTTATGGTCAAATGTTCATGCTATATTGAATAATGTTCTAACCAACGCTTAAGATTGTCTTAATCACAAGATAGGTCACATGACGATTTTGCAATAACAGTTGGCGCACAGCATCGATGATTTTCGGAGCAACTGATTTTGGATGACCTTCACGCCTTGGAGTGAATTCACATTACCATCGATAAACACTGGTCCTTGATGGAGCTTCATCGCCAAAAATTGAATTGAGTTCATCGATGCACTGTTGTTGAGTTGTAAGAACTAAACGCACGAAAATGTTCACGATTTAATTCCATTTTTTGTTCGAGATGAATCTTTCAAGTTACTGTGAACAACACAAATAACGCTCGTATGTATAAACGTTCAGGTTTCGTATAACCTCAAAAATGTCAAGCGTCATGATAGATCTGTCAGTTGTCCATTACCGAAATTTAAATGCATTCCTCGTAGCAAAGCAAAAGGTAAGCTATGCTTGGATGATGCCACTTATCTGCCATAATTGACTTCCAGTGGAGTAAGCACTGTAGTAATAAATGCCAACTGTATGAACCATCTAGTGCAAAGAGTAGTTAAAATAGATACATACCTGACTGCCTCTAATTACTCAAATTGTTCCATTGAGAAACCAGTGAACTACTCAAGCCAGCATGATTCCACAAATGGTCGACTTGAAATGTTTGAAACAAACAGCTATTTTCCAACTAACTGACTTGTTTCATATGTGGTGGGACTAATTAACATATTCAATAAGTGGTGGGTTCTTGAAATGAAAGAATAAACTTATAACAAGAACATGTACGGTTCCAATCTGAAAGGTCGCATTCACTAATAAAATATTGGAACAATAATAGGCCATAGGCAAGAACAACCGTCCATCTTGGAACCGAACTGCGTCATTTATTCACTTAAGCTAAGAAAATATTTATCACAGTATTCCAATTTCAATAAAATGGTCAATTGTCATAATCTCTTCGAATTTTTCCGAAAAACACTGGTAGCAGTAACAGATCTCAAAATGCAAAACATCGAAATTGATCAACAACAACCATAATAAAAAATTTCATCGAAAAATTATTAACAAACTACCGCATTCAATGGTTTTCAACATCAACATACAATAGTTAACTGGACAACAAACGTTCAGAATACGTCACAATCACAATTTACAAAGTCAACAGTATTTATAAACTGTACAAATTCAACATTTAATTACATTTATTCTTTGTAAGTACACCAATTTCTTTCAACAGTCAGCCAAACTTTTCTTTTCATCTCGAACAAACCGAGATCGACGTTAGAAATTGCATGAGTTCAAGATACAATCGTCTAAAATATATATATAAATATATACAAGCTTAACATTACATATAAATAATTAGGAATAGAGTAAAATGAGAATAAATTAGAAATAAATTATTTACATAAATTAAGTTCGGACATTTTTCCATAATACTTTCAGTTTGTTCGTCGTTAGACGTAAGTCGTGACTTAAGGGTTGGCTTTAACGTATTCATAGCATTCTATGATGTACTCAAGGAGTCTGAGGTAATCCCTGATAATCAAATAATGGCGCGTCATCATGGTTGTATTGTCACCATTCTTGTCTTTGGGCGGAATGATGGTACGTTCCACATCTTTATGTCTAGTCACTTTCAGTGCATTGGAAGCCGTTTGAATCTCGCACAGAACGCTGCGAACGTAAGATTCTATGATGGTTTTGTAATCTTCCACAAGAGGACCGCGACGTTGTTCTTCTTCATGGATCATCTGGTCCACAGCCACCGCTATGATCTGTAAATACTGATAGGTGTCTTTCAGGAGGTCATCGAGCTGTAACAAAGAATCACCAACATGAATATACATGGCGCATTTCGATGGTTCGATAGGTTAAGCGCAAGCGCGCACTTGTGATTTTTGTCACAGTAACTTTAAAGTGTTTGTCGTTGTCACGTCACGTGTCCAAAGTGAAGTGCGCTCATGAATAGAGACAGTGACAAAACATTTTGGAAATCGAAGTGTCATTTGGCACTACGGATTTCGAAGAGGCGGTCATTCTCTGTGAACTCGTGAGACTCGGGAGAAAAAGAAAGCGAAGAGAATATTGGGTAAACCCCCTTTGGAGCGACAGGCTTCTACGTGGAAAGTTCTATACTATGTATTATAAACTTCGAGAACATTCTAAAAAATTTTAGATATTTACGATTGCTTTGATGAATTACTTCACACTTTGGGACCTGCATTGATATATGAAAATACGAACTTGAGATTGTCTGTGTCAGCTGAAGAAAGACCCTTGGGGTGCACATGCTTCCACTCTTTGCACAGCATCTCTAGCTTTAGTCTTTTCTGCAGCTAAGTATTGTTGCTCTGTTTGGTTTAATGGTGCACATACACAAAAAATCGATGCACAATTGAATACATCCATGAGAATGATTACTGGCACCATAAGATCTACACCGGCTCATTGGTTACCAGTTTAGTTTAACATTGTCCCTCCCCATATTCGCAGACAGACTGCAGCTCTGAATTCTTGGAGCAAATATAATCCTTTTCCTAATTTATCTCCAATTATTTCATAGATTACACAAAATAAAATTCCAAGATTGTCATGTAAACCATTCTGGTATAATACATTCTTCAATATGGACATAGGCGATAAAAAATTATGGAAGATTCAATGGAATTCTCACGACGAGAGTGACAAATTTGTCGCCAGTGCGCGCATTGCTATTAAAAAACGTAACGGCGCTGACAGTTTCGTCACGGACTTGTTCGCCAGTCGGCATACACAAATGTCACCTAATTGTCACGTCGTAACATGCGCGCAACTCCATACGTATTCACGGACTTGACAAGAGTGACGAAACAGTCAGCGTACAAAAATCATCAGTGCGCGATTGCCCTAAAAGAGCCGACTCTATGGGCTACCTAGCTATTACAAGGAACTGCAACTCACCTCAAGTTTATCCAGATGGTCTTGAATGAGGGGTTTTCCGAGTTCTTTTTCTATCTTTGGAAACCACGTGAGTTTAGGAATACCACCCTGGTATTCTTGGACCTCTGTCCAGTTGTTACCGAAGGTTGACATCGCCTGAAACAAACAAAGATAATAAGTCACGTGCAATCACTTTCCGGAAAATGAGGGCTCAGGGGCAATAACTATTCGTGAAAATTGCACTGAAACCGCCCCTCTTGAACAGTCCTAAGTCGAATTTCTAATGTTCTCCTCTATAAGAACGGACCTGAACGGATTCAACTAAACCCCATAGAATTCTAGTGAAAGTGACTGACATCATTGAATAAACCTCGTGTCCAGACAGCGACGATAAACATATCAATTTAACATCTCGAAAAACTCCATCGCTAATTTACCCAACTTCTTAATCACGAAAGACAGTCGTTCGTACTTCGGACGATGCCCCAACTAGCCTTGGTTCTCGGAAAACGACCACAAATCATTTTAACGACAATCGTAACCTGGACGTCGGAACGTGGTTAATAGGTTATGGGCCCCGTATATAACGGGGGAGGTTAATACGATTGAGAACCATCAGGAAGCTATAATACTTCGATTTATATTAAATATATATGTATATCGCGACCTCGGGGCTTGATGGCCCTGAAAGATCATCGGTTATAAAATATAAATTGATCGATCGGTGATATATTCGATGATCTTATCCTGCACGAGCAGGTGGAGCCATTTCAGAATATCAGCTAGATAAACTGAATTGAATATAAGTATATCTGTTGATACTTCGTTCTGTATATCTTTAAGAATAAATCTTTTTCTATTGGAAGAATATTGATCAAAGAACAATCATTCCTGATATCCATCAATAGTTTGGAGATATGGCGAAGAAATTATGCTATATACAAAGACTGAAATGGTAGATTCTCTATCAAGTGTTGTAGTCTATCTTGATTGTATATTCATACATATCTAGAATATATTCTGGAAAAGTAAACCAACCTTCGATTTCAGTTTTGAATTTCAAAATAATGAATGGAATCGAACTGAAATTCATCTTGATCCTTCGGAATGCGTCGCGCGAGATGGACAATATCATGGGAGATAAGTCGACGACACCAGACCCTTCACGGACGGGCGGAGGATGCGTTCGACGAGCTCAGGAAACGCTATAATCGAATTCCCGAAGGCGGTCCTGGTATGCCACTTCCTTCCATTGATTGTTGACCATATCGTCGATATGATCTCGGATGAAGGTATGGAGAAAGACGGCATCGTTTAACTGGGCAACGCGTCGAAATAAGTTTCGTGTTTTGTGTGGAGTAAACATTTTTAAGAAAATCAAGCTAGCACACTTTGTTCGATGAATTTGTTTGGAGTTTCCCATACAAGCGTGTCCATAATGTTGCAGCGATTCAGGGAGGCAGGTATGAATGTCCGGACACCAGGACAGGTTAGACCAGGGGTAACAACTGCCATTCAAGAACGTTTCTTCGTTGAGACAACGGTTTGCAACCGCTCGCCTCCTTAAAAATCAGCTGGAGCGAACTCATGGGGTGCAAATTAGCACTCAGACAATCAGAGATCGCCTCAGAGAATATGATTAAAGGCCTCGTGTCGCGGCAAGAGGCCCAGCTCTCACCCCAGCCCATCGAAGGGCTCGTTTGGATTTTGCGAGAGAGCATATCCATTGGGAAGATGCTGATTGGGAAAGAATTCTCTTCACAGATGAGTCTAGATTCTGCCTCTACCATAGTGATCGACTTTCCTTGTACACAGACAGATGAAAGATATGCTCAGTGCAATTTCCTGAATACTACTGGTTTCGGGGGAGGATCGATTATGGTATGGGGTCAAATATCTTTGACTGCTCGCATAGACCTAGTGGTCGTTGATAATGGAGCTTTGAATGCTGATAGGTATATAAGGAATATTCTTGAAGAGCATGTAGTGCCATTTGCCCCATACATTGGTGAAACTTTCATTTTTATGGACGATAATGCCAGACCCCATCGTTAGCGCATCGTTCAGGAGTACATTGAAGAGGTTGAAGTCTCTTAAATAGAATGGCCAGCAAGAAGTCCAGATCTCAATCCGATTGAGCAGATTTGGGACAACCTAAATAGAAAGCTGAGAAGTTCAGAAAATCATCCAGCTACTCTTAATGACTTAGGAATGCAACTCAGAGAAATCAGAGATTAGATCAGAACATTTTAATATCACTCATTTTGAGTTGCCAAGCTCTAATTAACGCAAGGGGTGGAAATACCAAGTATTAAATCACTTATCAGCATTCCAGTATTTTGACAATTGTTTATTTCTTCCACATAAGATTTGGTGAAATCCTGAATTTTTCTTTCATTTAATGTTTCTTGTTTCGTTCAAAACCTTCCCGAGAAAACATAAAAAATAAGTTATGAAGTAATGTAGTCTTGACTATCAATAAAATTGAGATTTTCAGAATGTGCGCAGTGTATATTCTAAGCAAAATAGAGAAGTTTCTGCACAAATTTCCCGACAATGAGTATCCGTCAATGAAAGTGGCTTTAATAACAGCGATAAGCGGTGATTGTAGATAGGAGAAATTGGTCGATTTGAAAATAGAAAGTATTCAAGACAAAGGCAAATATTTGTTTAAACACTTGAAAACAGAAATCGAAAAAAAAGGTTTCCAGTCAACCCGTTCAATTCTTGTGGGAAATTTATATGTTCGAGACCAAGGAACCTCAGAAGCTTTACCGATGTGTAAACTCCCATGAGAGAATAATTACAGCATTCATAACTGTCATCATATATTGGACAAACACAATTTTAATCCAGTAAAAAAACTTACAAAACCGCTGGACGATTAAAACAGATAGACGCTTGCCCAATTGTCCACCGCCGCGAATAATTCTATAAAACGGATTTGATCGTCTTCCATACGCTATGACGTAGTTTCACTCGCGGCGACAGGCAGTCTGATCTGATCATAATACTTCGCGAAGGTCGTCAAAAGTTCAAATCGAACCGATCTGTTATCTGCGTCGCACGCGGTCCTCGGGTCAAGTCAGATAATTCATTCGCGTAAAAACAACATTCTGAAATCTATATCACCACGTGCTACGAAACCGGAAGGCGTAAGAGGATCGTAAAAATCGAGCCGACATATTTAAACTCTAGGTCTTAGTTCAGAAAAACGTTCAGGTGTGTGAACACATATTCATTATAATACTAATCAAACGGTTTTCGATATCTCCACAATTCAATAATTGATCTACGATTCTTTGAAACTATTATCGGCAAAACGCGCGTTGAAAGCGTATACCAAAAGAACGCATCGAGTACTTTGTCAAGAAATTAGCGTTTTTCTTCGTTCATTAAAAATAATAAGCATAATCAATTAATAAGCAGCTAACATTATCAGCATAATCGTGATTACATGCTTAGTTGCAGAATCAATTCAACAAATATTTCAGAAAATGAGTTGGAAGCGTTTAAGTAGTTATGCAGCACGGGCTCTGTCTCATCTACTTCAAAAGCATTTGAAATGATCCCCAGAAAAGGCTTTTTATAAAAATAATACAGTAAAATGTAATTTCTGGCGTCCATATTCTCGTGCTGGTTCAGTTTCGGAAACTTCAAGTAGAAATCAGGCAACGCCAAATTACAAGGAGCGTCTGTCGGCAAATTTCAAATTTGAGGATGTCTCTCGGAAATATTTCGCTCCGGCAAACACATCGCAACCTCTAATCGACCAGTATTTGAGGTTGTTAAACTGTGAAGTCGGAAGATATCAAATGATTGAAGTTGACTAAATTATAGGTTATTGATTACATTCTTTCAGACTAGATAGCCTTGGATACGGGAGCTGATGCTGGACAGTTGAACGATCATTGAAACACATCGATATAGCGTTTGCCGATTGATTTGGTATTAGAGAGCATTTACGTCACATATTTCAACGAATCGATCAATTATACATGGTGTCGCAAGACGGTGAAGCTACTCATTGATTTATGTTCGGAATTTTTTACAGTTTTTACTTATCATTTATGAATAAGTCGCTCTTTAGTATTGATAACTTTGGCTCAGTCATTCCACTTATTTTTAATCTTGTCTACTTTTATTTTTCTTTGTCTTTTTTTATATCTAGAGTCAATCTTAACGCAGTTATACGGACTTTATAGATTATGTTCATCAGAGTATTTAACACTCCATTGCCTTGATCGGGATGATTATTTTTTATTTAATAGCTGTTTAAACCTTCTTATAGTTATAAACTTCCTTCAGCGAGATTGCTTCTGTTGTCCTACTCAACGTTAGACCTCAATATTTCCGAATTTTAAATACATTATGTGAAAAATTGTGGTCTGTTACTAAAAATTGTGCTTTTGCAGTTTCCCTACAAGCAGAGTAACAAAAAAAATTTGCAGAAGAATGTTGCATAAAATCAACAGATATTAAAATCTGCCGAAGCTCGAATCATCGATATCTTACTTCGTTCGCCGTTTCTCTCTCACCTGGTGTTCTTTATCGCAGACATGGCGATCTAGCGCTCCCAGACGAATTCCCGGATATGACGATTGTCCGAGTACTGCCAACTACGATACATATCCGATAAAACGGGACGCAAGATGTCAAAAGACAAGGAAACGACGAAGAAAAAAAAATATGATAGTGTTAATAATCAGCGGCCGTCGATCGGGAATACTAATCACTTTCTTCTCTCTATGTTAATGGGCAGCGAGACCGAGAGAGATGGAACTATTGACGCACGTAGAGTGACAGAGATGGAAGCGTTAATGAATGAACCACTGAACGGAAGAACTATTAAACCGGCAGGAAATCGTGAATTGTAGGAATATTTTTAAGTCTTCGATTGTCTGAGAATGGAATTTCAGCGGGTGGTAGTTTATAAGGTGACCCTCGTAAGTCACGTATGCATCTGAAGGCAATCACGGGGTTGACTCGAACATTTTCAACAGTGAAAAAAGTTGAAGGTGTAAAATTCAAGTTTTCAGAGGTTTCGTGCAATTTTCATCGAAAAAATCGGAGGAAGCATTGTTAAAATTCAAATCCACTTACAAATCTATCCCTGAACGTTTCCATCTTCACCAGCGACCGCCTGCTCTGATCGATTATTGTCTGGAGTAGGTCTTCCCGATTGAGATTGGAACCTCTCTCGGTATGACCGCATGGCATCATCCACTTCTCCATTCTTATCGGTGCTGCTATCGTCGTGGGAAGAGCGAAAAGTGTAAGGTAGAAACACAATAGAACTGCTCGGTGGACTCCTGCAAAAAAAAATTAGGATATAAATTCCCTGAATAATTTATATGGTTAAACTATAGATAGTGTGCCAAGGACTTAATTCATTCATTCAGCTGTATTCAGCTTATTTGTATACTAAACACCAATTATATATGAACACACACGTCAATTCAGCTCCGTATGCAAGAACATCGAGGACCATTCATTTCTAGAAATAGTTCAGAGTAGTTCTGGCGCTTAACTGGCGTTCGGACCCTTTCAATGCCTCACAGAGTGCAGTGCCGTTCGGTAGCATTCAGCGCGTACGAGCAACGTACGAGGCGGAACTGAGTTTGTAGATGATAGCGATGTGATGATACCTATCGAGGAATTTTGCGAAAGTCCACATAAAGATTGACGAATTGAAGTGGAATTCGGGCCTTTTCCTACTTTTACTTGAACGGCAAACCTCAGTCAAATCATGCAGCACGGCTCAAAATAACTTCAATGAATAACAGTACTGCAGACCTAGAGTTTTAGAGATCTACGACGTCCAGTTCTTCATATGTATCTCATAATAACTCAAGACAGACCCGAATGAAACGTTTTAATAATTCAAAACCACAAAAATTCCTCGAGGCGTCTTATCGGCCGAGACATCAGTACGGCCGATAAAATTTCAGAGAGACAAACCAACAGTTTTTTAATCGTCCGCTTCGGGGTCAGTAAAGTCGCGATTTTCCCACGCCTTGGGGTCCCGGCGCCCCCAAAGAGAACGGTCGTGTGTCCGCACACAATGTTGTGTGTATGTGTACACAAGACGAGCGAGAGAGTGTATATCGGTCCGAATCGCCGACAAACGAGTTTACACTTGTACAGTCCTGTTTGTTTTCCTTTTTAGCGACGTCCCCGGTTTCGGCGGCCAACGTTTACGTAGAAGAAGAACGGCAGTTCTCTATGCTCGCTCTCACGATTGGCCCCGCAGGTATTTTAGGAATTTGAAATGGTTTTCTAGCTATTCCGTCTGTGACATATGCGGGATAATCGCTGCTCTGTTATCTGCTAAGAGTTCCGAGGTATCTGCGATTATGATTCTCTAATCGGATTGCGACGTTTTTCTCTGTGTGCCATAGTAGTCAATAAGTCACAATCTCAACAGCGAGCGGCAATAATGGATATCGAAAGGTTATTGATGGTTAACACCTTTGATTTCGTAGAAAAGCTCACAATTGCTATCGAGGTGTTTTGATATAAATTCTCAAAATATTGGATTCAAACTAGAGAGTTCCACATCAAGTCATCCTCAAGGTGACCTCAATATTTATAGCTTTAAAGAAAAGATTTAGTTGATAACTGGCGATTTTTGAATGAAAAAACTCCTTCTGGTAGAATTTAAGAACAAGAAATCACAAAATATAATCATGTGCAATCTAATATCATAGATGCACATACTGGCATCGCAGCTTCGAGAACAATTGAAGATTTATTCCATTATACTCCAATAATACGACGTTATATCTCTTGCACCTGACTTCTACAACAGGTGTATTCTACTATTAACCCTATATCATGCATAAAGAACAATACGATCGGGAATCATTGGACCTTGATATCTCTGTATCAGGTACTGCTTAATGTTGGAGATTACCCATTACTCTTTGTTCAAGCACAGTATCTTATCATCTACTGCGACAGCACTGCTTCAAATTGTACAGAAGATTCGTACGAAACTATTTTCGGCCATCAATCAATTGTTTTGTAGATTTCTTTGAAACTGAAATTTCAACTAATCCCTTATCTCTTATTTATTTATTATTATCTATTAGTCAGTATGGTGTATAGAGAAATTGACAACAACAAACCGATGAGATGAAATCCTTGACAATCTTCACTTCAAAATAGGCAGGTTATCTCTTAACCCACACTGTTCACAAGATAGTGAAGGAAATCATCATTGCAAACAGCAGTATTTTTGATAAAAATGTTTTGATCAATCAGGGTAATTCCACCAATTAATCAATTAACACATTCATTAATGAATGGAACAACTCCTACACCAGATTAGGAATCGCTAACAATTTTTAGTGCACTTTATACAGTAGTTATTAAAGGAGCGCAAAATTTGAAATTAATTCGAAATGATATATTATCCTATAAAACAGAAGATTCAATGTAACACTGGGAAATGAAAAAAGTAGATGGCGAATTCGAAAGAATGGGCTACCACAAGGAAGTGTTCTTTCTCCAATCCTATAAAACTTTTATACCAATGACATCCCACTTTCCGAACAAGTAAGGAAATTTATTTAAGCTTTAGCTGCACTAGGTAACAAGTTTGGAGAACTAGAACGAACTCTAACACAAGCCCTATCAGAAATGTCAATCAACTACAGAGAAAATCATCTTAAACCAAATCCAACCAAGAACCAAGTGTGTGCTTTCCATCTAAGAAACGACCACGCAAAAAGAAAACTTGATGTTAGATGGGAACGTGAAGAACATCATGGGGTGCCAAACCTGAAATTTTGCGGACATCAGCAACTGCCCTATGTTCATCTACGGCAGAATACGTCGCCCCTTCGTGGAGAAATTCTGTACATTCAAGGAAAGTAGTTGTGGCTATAACTGCGAAAGTCAGAATAAAATCGTATAGGTATGTCCTATAGTTGGCATTGCTCCACCAAAAATCATGGACATATACCATACCATCATCGATTAAAATCAAGAAAGAGTTTCTGGAAAACTACTGAACCAATAACTAGACCACCTGAAGAAAGAATAGAAGAACTCTGTTTTCCTGCTGATATACAGAGCTCACGCAACATGAAAACCTAAAAATATCTATTGGCACTAATGTATACGAACCTTAAGGTAACTAAAGGACCGTGAATACGAGGGTTGCTATCTATTTTTCTGGTCTAACCAAAAGTAAATGTTGCCGGACCAAAAATATTGCCTTGAACTATTTTTGACAGTTCACGTTCTCAGAATATTTAGAAGTATCAGCTTCGACAAATGGTTTGAACGCATACAGAAGTGTATAAACCTTGAAGGTGGATATTTTAAAATACAATAAAGCAAGTTTTGATGGATATATTTGGTGTTTTCGCTGTTAAGACCAAATAGAAATAGCAGCTCTCGTATTCTGGTTTCTGCAGTCAAAAGGGGATAACACCAATAAATTTAGATTCCATCGCAAAAACAATTCAAAGAATGGAGTTCGTATAACACTGTTTAATGTTCAGAGCTGTTCACACGGACGACGCAAATATACTCCTAGAAATCGGTGTAGTCAGTCAATAAAAAATTATTTATTTTTCATCTAGGTACTAAACACTTCCTTGTTACCATCTATGTGGGAATCCCCTGTAGTTAAATATTTGTTTCGGCTAATTATCGAATAGTTATTGAAGTTTAACAGCATTTTAAGATTAGAGAGCACGTTTTATTGCACATTATATGAGGATATTAACATACCTCATTCAGCAAGGGGAACTACTGACAGATTAGAATATGTGTTAATGAAACATAATTCGAAACATAGTAAAATAAGATTATCCAATTCATGACACACAAAACAACAATTTTTTAATACGTGATTTTTCATAAGTTGAAAAAAAGCATTCAAGAACTTGTAGATTCGAACTCTAAACAAGTTATGAATATCCCAAAAAATTAGCAATTTATGATACACAACAGAAATTTATCCAGTATTCGGTGAAATACCCAAAGAAAAACTTGGGAATTATATCATGTTCTTGCAACAAGATCGTGATATAACCACCAATAGAAAGAAGATATTCCTGGACTCGGGGAACTACCGATATATGGAAATATTCTAATCCTTGAAAAAAATTGACGAAAAATTAAATAATGTACGTGCTGTTCAAAAAGATATCATATGACAGAGATTAGAGCTGAGTCATGCGGTTCTTATGATTCCTTATAAGAGTATAACTACCTTTCATCATTCTTAAGGTATTAATAATAATGATTTTTTACTTAGGCATTCATTTAAAAAGTCAGATTTCTGTTTATCAGCGATAATCCCTGTCGCGGCGCCATCTAGCGTCGCCGCAAAACTCCTCATCTCCCAAGAAAGTAATACCGTCGTAAAAATGCCGACAATTAATTTTTTTTCGCGGAACACACGTATAGAACAGATAAATCTATCGGGGCATCTACCGTTCGCATTCTTCGCTTTTACGATTTCTAAAAAATGTGGTTAAACGTCACATAGAGAACGAATGGCAACGCAATTAAGGGCCATTATCGTTGCACATAAGTCGGATCTAAGAGGACAATTCAGCTGACGACAATAAAATAGAGTCGGTTTTAGTCACCGTGGATGACAAAGCTGATGAGGAGAGGAGCACTTACACCTGGGTGACCTGGCCGTCATGGCCCGACAGCTTCCTCCGATAAAAAAAATGAACGCGGCGGTAGTTTATCTGTTATACGGCTGGACGGAAAAGATTGATGAACTTGTCACGAGTAACAAGCGCGATGAGGTTACACAATGAGGAATTTTCAATGATTATGGCTTGAACGATCTTCCGTTTGTGATATGAATGTTTACATTGAGGGCGACGTTGCCAGAACCCGCCTAGGAGACTTTGTTTTAAAAACTCATAATCGATGCACATAAATTGCAAATTTCAAGTGCCAGTAAAAATTTATTGTATAATGTATACTATCTACATGATACAATTTAAATGGGCCTTGTCTACGTCTTGATTTTATAGTGTTTCCAAATTGAACATTTAAATATCTTCAATATTCTTTGCTGACTATTTCAGTCCTTCCGTTTTCAGTAGAGAAGTGTCCACAGCAGATGGTACTTGCCGACACGTATTTCTGCTGATTAGCAAATACCATCTTCGTTCATTTTTTCTGTCACTTGTGGAGATCAAATATGTAGATATGTAGTATATCGGGTGAATCCACAAATAGCAGAAGAAAATGAACGAAGATGGTCCTTGCCAATCAGCAGAAACACGTGTCGGCAAGTACCATCTTCGTTCATTTCCTTCTGCTACTTGTGGATTTACCTGATATACCTTTTCTACATACATTTAATTTCTACGATGAATATAGTGTTTGAAGTTTAGTATACGTTTACGTGTTTACTGGGAATTATGTCACTTCAAGACCATGAAGGCCACCCAGCGGAATTTCTAAAAAATTTTTGTTCAAAAGCGCACTGGGAAGTAAAATTGTTACAATAGATAAATAACAGTAATAATTAAACTTGAAAGACTTGAAGCACTTATTAAACGTTAAGAGAACTTTTTCGTCCATCTTCGCGCATTAAAATTCTCCTCGATACGCGTCAAGAACACCTCGACCGATTTCCGATACAGATTGCCGGTTGACTCAGTCAACTTTCCCAACAATAGATGCAACTTTTTAATTCGGGTCACAACATACGGTCGTAGTGAATCACGGGCGCCCGCAGGCATCAAGGACGCGAGGGAATTCCGGCGTGGGCGTCGAGAAGCGTCGAAAACGTCGGTTTTCGTGGAATACTAACGGGACTCCCACGCCCTTGGCGGAACGCGTAGAGTAAGGTCGGGATCCTCGCAGCATCTGCCGACTCCCGCCTCGTGACAACCGATTTTCATAACAGATGATATATACGATGGAGATACGATTATATCATACGATAGGTCGTTATTCACGCGTGCGGAGCTCGGAATGCGTAATTGATCGTTGGAAATTCGAAGTTTGAGCTCGTATAACTGGTTTTCGTAGATTGCAATCGAAATTTTCAATGATTAAGAAATATACATGGAAAATAAATTCGGTTTCGAAAAGGCAGTAAAGTGACGTCCATCTGTCAACGTGGTTTATTGATTTGCGTGGCCATAGATTTTTTTACACAAACAGGAAACTATATACTCTTTGACGATATTCTCTTGCGTATTGATGTTACATAGTTGGCTAAATTTTGCATTTTGTATATTTTAGTTTCGGTGCTTAACTACCAGCACGAATTAACGTAAAATCAATTGGTGTCGTCCATCTGTAGTGTACAAACTGGCTTGGAAATATAATTTCTATCATTACGACAGTAGTTAGACTCGCACATTGTCTACTTCATGTTTAAGGACTAGTAAAAGTTCCAAAATTATCAGAATAATTCCGAAAAGTTAACATTCAGTTCACATTTCATATACAAATATATAGGATGTCCCTTAAAAAAGGATAACGAGTATGGCAGACTCGCGACGTTTCATTCTCTAAATTTATGTTCGTATAGCGCACAACTGAAATAAAAAGTTGACGTGTCCTAGCAATACAATAATAAAAAAATTTAATAATTCGACAAAGGAGAAGACAATAAACTAAAATCTAGAAAGAGCGGAGCTTAGAAAAACAAGAATAAAAAAATCAGCGGTATTCTCAGCGCAAAACCCACAAAATGAAATACACAATATAAAGCAGAATAATTTACAAAAAGTGAGTTTTTCCATACACACGTAAAAACAATTCAATTGAAAAATATGCGATATATACAGTCTGTTATTCCAAAAACATCATATTTATCATGATATCTCATTCAGGAATTATGAAAAAAGAGCAGCGTTATATCTATAACAGATATAAGTAAAAAATATAGAAAAGCACCGAAGTGATGTCACAAGCTTTTACACGTTCGTTTACCAAATTTTATGATAATTACAGAAATTTTTATGAACATCAAAGACGGTGTAGCTAAGAACGAGATTTAGTCATTGAAAATTCTTCATACATATGAAGTGACCTCAAAAGAACCATGAATCATTGAAAAATCGCATATTCAACTCATATTGAAGAAACCTTGTGCTCTAAGATCCCATCGAATAAGAAAACATGTTCATCTTCCATGCCAAGATACTAAGATTATGAAATTTAGCGTAAGCATACAAACAATATACCGTCGACATCTGACGAATATTTGATGAGATATAGAAAATTTCATGCAAATATTCAGGTATTTTCTCTAATTTTTACAACCTGACGATTGTTACGCAACTTATTCTTAGATTTTTCAAGATCACGTGAAAATTTTAGATGTTATTGGGGAAACTACTTCAAAACGAAAATATATTTGCATATTCCATCTATTTTGGAATAGAACACTCCCTATGTAATATGTATTTTCATCAAAACATAACGAACCGAAACGCATCCATCAACGAAAATCGCCCCCAGCCCAGTTTTCATTTCGACGAAATCGGAAAATCCCAAAACACGACCCTCCACCCGATCGGGACAGTCCAACCGGTCCAACGGTCGGGGCGAAGGTCAATTGGGCCAGATCGAACGCGAGCGCGAAAAATGGGGTGAAGCCACCTGTTGCATCGCCTACTTACTGGTTAAGGTGACCCAGAAACGTCGCCCTCCTCCGTCGCCGCTCTCTTTCTCCCTTATCCTGCAGCCAGATGGATTCGTCCTTCCCGGAATTGTATCCTTATCGTGACTAACGTGGGAATTGACGCGGCTGCTCGCGCCGGCGACCGTCCGTCTGTAGTCTTCGGCGTTGTTGTTGTTTCGATGATGATGGTGGTGGTTGTAGTTGTTGAGGCAGCCGTCGCAATATGAATATTCCTGGTGATTTTCCCGAACGATTTTCGGGATCATCTTTGCAGTCCTCTGATCCCTGTCTAACATCCCTCGGACGTGACATTCTATGATCTCCATGGCACTGACACTGTCACTCGCGAACCGCGTTTGCTAACTTCTCTCACCTGTGGGTAGTCGTGTTATAATCTGTCAAAGACGCGGATGATCGTCTCTCTCTCGACCTGTATGCGTGTTATGATCGGAGAACGTAAAGTGCCAATGTATTTATCATGGAGGGGTGTGCCCGAGCTCGTTGGCCCCTCCCCGTTTCATTCATGCCTCGCCGGTAACTTCGCTCCCCCCCTCGCCGCGGCACTGACCCAAAGTCGCCTGTACCGGCGCTGATTTCTTACGAATACAGGGGGATTCTCCCAATAACGTCTTCGGTTACCACGAATTTCGGTTCGTGGGAGCCTGTAGGTCCTCTGGGCATGATGCTGGTAGTTAGGTGGGGGACCAGGTCCGTACTAGGTGGAAAATAGAGCGCGCGCCTGAGCATAGGCAGCAGGTGTGTAGGTGTGTAAAGATAGGATTCATTCATAAAAGTTTCTCGTGGCAGAGTTGCGGGTATCAAGGGTACGATGTCAAGGCTTCGCGCGATGCGATTTCTAGAAATCGCATATGAGTAATTATCCGTGTGGTTCTTATCTTACTGATTTCGAAATTTCTTAGCGGTTCGAAAAACGCATTTACCAGAAATTAGTTTGTGGAAAAAATTTTAGACGCTCTTGTTCACCTGAATAATGTGCTCTCATCTTTTGTAGAATATTGGTAATTTTTTAATTTTTCTATGAGAATTGTATCGATTGTATTAGCTAAAACAGTGAGCAATGATTTTCAATGTAACAGTGAAATTTTTTTTCAAATCACACAAATTAATTTTTTTTTCATCAGTGTCATTAGTTCTTACTCGGACAAGAATCATGCTCGTTATCCAATCAACCATTCCGGCCTGCTTATCAACTTGAACAATTAACACGTTTCTGAGTAGCTAATATTGCGGATATGAGCTTTTTGAAAGTTTGAATAATTAGTAGATAGTGGTTGGTATAAAAGAACGCTGGAGGCATCTGACCTCAAGACAGTATTTCTTTAAAAAAATTTATAGTAGTTGAAAAAAACTGCTAATCTTCATTATTGTTGAACAAAAAATATTAAAAGGCCATGCGGAGACGCTTAAAAAAATTATCTTTCAACAGAGAACCATTCAAACACGTACAGATTATTTTTAAACCCTCATCACATCAACTTTTCATAACTTGCACTTTTTTGTACATACCTGTGATTTAATAAACAATCGATTATTATTGAATTCCAGTATGTTAAGTATTTTTGTATTTATAAAAATAAACGTTCTTCAGAAAAAGAAAAATAATAGATTATATTATAATTATATAGAATTATTGTATATGAGTTATGGAACTCAACAATTTCTTGTCAGCAGTGAGCAAAATTCTTGAAATTTTTAACAATTTGACAAATAACATTGTAATATATATTTATAATATCATATACAAAGTTTTATACCATAATGGTTTATGTAACTTCATTCAGGAAATTCTATTTTGTGGAATGTCTGAAATAATTGAACATAAATTAGGAAAAGAATGATTGCTCCAATAATTCAGAGCTGCAGTCTGTCTGCCAATAAAAGAAATATCAAACCTTGATCTCAATCCTGGATATCAATTACATTTTTTTTATGTCCTCAGACTTTCTAATATGGTAAACTTTTTACAATAAGTTGGTAAGATGCTAAAATTCAAGGATGTCCTCGACAGCAATAAACTCGATATAAAATCCAAATCTTATGGATCTATGATTATCTTATGAGATGTCAATTATCTTCGAGAATAATTTTGACATTTCTTAGCCTTACGACTGCCACGAAATTTATGTAACCTATTTGTTCAGATGCTCGTTACTGCAGAAACATTAGACGGATTTGATTCAATAACGAACTTGACCGAGATATTTGCGCAATTAAACTATTCTAGACATATTAAAACTAAAGCTCGTATCTTCAGAAAGATAGACAGTATGAAGCCGGACATACTTAAGTTGAACCCGGATTCGTCAACAGAAATTCGAATTCAATCGATTTAGATCAGCTCGAGTACAATACTCTTAAGATTCTGGAGTGTAACAATAAACCATAAAACGTATCAACATGCTATTCCATAGTTGGCAAACGAGGTTTTAATTATGGGCCGATCATAAACGGAATTTGAACAAAGAAGTAACGGTAATTTGTTTACCAATAATCCTTTGCCTGAACGCATGTCAAAAATAAATCAGGTACAAAGAGGATGATGGTTACATACTTTCTAAAACTTTCGAAAGATATTTTCACCTTAGTTCTTTGCCTGCAATAAAGGGATATAACAATCCGTTATTTTAAAGCACTCCGAAATGTGAAAAGGCACGAGTTCATCATTTCTCTCCTCACATTTGGTGCAACCATAATGAACTTTCAAAAGTATAAATATATCATTCACCTCCATATGCGAACTAAATTTTATCGACCTCACACGAATATTCTATGGGACACCGAGTATTTTCCGAAAAAGTTTTTTGTTCTAGTATGTACTATCTCAAACTCGTACAGTGGCGTACGCTTCGTTAAGTCCTTGTGGATATTTTATTCGTCTGTTTGACTTAATTTCACAACGTACTATTTGCAACTCTCAATTCAAGTCACGGGCTTCTCCCCGAACCCAGTCCGGTCCTGATGATGGCCACCACCGCGGCAACAGTCACTCCAATACACCAAATTACCCTCTTCCGATCCGATTCCTGAACGAGATAATCATCTGGTCCAGTCTTCTCGGTAATTTTCCGGCATCTATATACACAGAGAGACTGAGAGCCCGTAGAAAAAAAAAATTGGTATATCGATAAATATGGGCGTTTCTCGATCATCGTTCGATTTCGAACGATTCGCCGAAGAAGCGATCTGGAATTCGGAAGTGGCCCCCCCCGAAGAGGTCAACGATACGATTCGGAGGGTCCTTAGACGTTGGCCGACTTTTTCCCGTAAATTTCGTAACTTTGCGTAAGACCGACGGCTAGACCATCTTCTTGGAACGCCGATGAGTAAACTTTTGATGAATTATGAGAGGATTACAATGGGTCCATGGGTTGGATTCGTGTTCCATACTTCAGTTGCGTGTATAAGTAAAAAGAAGGACAGCTTTTTTATTAGAGTAAATAGCAAAAGCTACTTCAAGATGGTACAAGACCTCATTAGGATAGAAAAGTCACATTAATGGAAATTTACATCGCAGTAACTCACATATCTTAATCCTTAAGTATACGATCATGCACAGAAGTTTAAGAGTGATCTGCATAATAGTAAATAAAAAAAATCACCTTTGATGCTCCACAGGGTACGATTTTGGCTTCGCAAAAGATACAATGGCCATGTTTCATGAGGATGAAACATAGGTGGAAGTGAAACAAAAAGCACCAGAAATTGAGATAAACAATAGATACAAAATAAATAAACGACCTGTCTGAAGGACAATTTCATTTTGAACAGAAAATAAACTTAATGTTTTAATATTAAAGTAGTTGGATCGTATATTTTCAAACTATAATGTGGAATCGAAATGAAACTTTTTTGATATTTTGATGCGCAGGGACGACTAAGTAAGTTATATAATCAGAAAGAAAAAATGAAGAAAAGTCATAAATTTCTTGTTAACCAAAAGTTAATATAATAATTAATTAAATTGCTGTCGTTAATTTGTAGAGAACTGTCATTATGATTAAAAACAAAGATTCATCCAAACAACAGAATATAGAAAAAAGTTTTGGAACAATAAAAAATTATTATTAAGAAAACAATTGATGCCATTTCTTTCAGAAGTTGTAAAAAAATATGGAAATAGTCCTTTTGTTTATAAAAAATTGATGAATTGATGAATGACCTTTGTTTACATAAATTGTATTTGCTCTTTTTTTTTCTGGATTCAAAAACATGATTATGAATAAGGTATTTGAATTAACTTTTATCACACTTGTTTCATGAGTATTCAAGGAAAGCCCCGATTATTAAAATATTTTTTCAATTCATAATGATTAACGAAGTCTCAGAAAAAACTATGAATTAACAACGATCTAATCAATTGAAAAATTATTAAAAAAAAATTCCAACAAATTCAGTTCTTTGAACTATTCAGATTATAATATGAAACTGTGAAATTTTTAATTCTACTATCTTTTTTCCCATAACGTTTTTCCATATTCAGCTGAGTTAAAAAGTTATAAGCATTTTAAGTTTTCACATTGGGCAAATACCCCCCCTCTGTAGTACAGTTCAGTTTGAATGAAAATTACCTTCCACAGCATCCACTATTGTATCTCAATTGTTTAAAAACATTATTTTCCTTCTAAGAAATAATTCACTCTCTCATGTTTCATCAGATGATTATATCGATTTAATTCCTATCAAATATCTCAGAAATAGTGAAATTTAAGAAACAAGACTAATGATTCTAAAGTACAAGATACGAACATTTAGTTCAATTGATATTTGTTTTTCATTCAATTTAACCAATGTGTACAGTAGTAGTGAGAAATCCACAAGAAATAGAATAAATCTATGCATGCCAAAATATGCATGACTTATATCAAAAACCTTCTACAAGAGATCATTTCATTTGATATCGTCGTTTGAATATTACAGGTGAAAATGCAATTTTTTATAAAATATCAACACTATATCTTTGAAACGGGGCCAAATTTGGAAAAATGTTATAGGAAGAAAATGTTTTTTTCGACGTCAAGAATCTATAGTTAAAATTAACGCAGTAGTCAAAGACTCACCCTGTATACAGTGCGTGGCAAAATAATGAAACAGAACAAAAATATTTACCAACAAATTTCTGAGAAAAGTCAGGTTTTTTCACTTCTATCAAGTTTGTATGCATTCTTGAACCCTGTGAATATTTTAAATAGGGAAATTTTGAAGAAAAAAAAATTTTTGCACTTCATTTACTTCTACATTTACGATAGTTCCTGATGAAATTGGTCACAGAATGAGATTCATCCATTACAGTTTTGTCCTTGCACAATTTCAACCCCCTTACGTGAAAAATTAGAATGTGTGAAACACTGCGCATCATTTTGTTCTCCATTGAAGAATCCGTAGGGGGTGAAAGTTTTACCTGCACAAAACTGTTATGGTAAACTTTCATTCGGTGATAATCTCCATCAGGTACCATCGTCTCAAAGTTTATGAGCCATGACTAAGAGCACATAATGAAATCCTCTTTGAGTTAACTTATTTTTCCAAAAGAAAAGTTACTTGAAATTTTCTGCGCACCTCCAAAGAAGATACAAAGATCTTGCCAAAAAAACAACCAAATGAAACACTCACCCTATTCAAAATATATAAAGGGTTGATAGGGATGGAACAGGGTGCCATGAAAAAATGCATATAAATTTGACCCTTTTCACGATTGCCAATGCCAAAAATTTTTCTCCTGAGAAAATGAATTTTTTCCATAATTATATCCCTAAAAAATGTTCAATTGAAATTAACTTATTTGCGACGTCACACGCGCAACCCCAATTTGGCTGGCTGACGGCAATTTTAAACGTTAAAATAATATCAATAATGGAGGTACAGTTCTGGGAATGGGAATTTTTTTTAATATATTTCCTCTTGTTTTATAATAATTTTTTTAAATTCCAATGAAATTTTCAGTTTTTTATAAGTAAAAAAACGGAACACCCTAAACCATCTTCGATTGTACTTTCGAAATTTTTAATATACTAATACATTTTTTAGCATAACGGTATAGACATAATCTTAAATAGAAAGAGCTATATCATAAAATTTTAGTAAAAGTATCTCTAGTAAACGTCATATTAAACTCATTAACTTGACTAGTATTTTTGTACAGAACATTTGTTTATTTTGATTCTTATGAAAGGCATTCAAATAATTAATTCAATATATTTTTTGATTTTATCGATTTTTTTTCCACATCAAACAACTATACATTTCTTTTCGTAAGAAAATTCATCATCCTCGATCAAGTCGACTCAAATCGTAGATGACGAAATACCGAAAGTTTCCCCTCAGTAGGCCACTATGCCGTCGTGATTCACCCCAATTTCTTGGAACCCCGTAACAAGCTCGTGAGCGCCTTTAAATCAATCGCGAAATGGGTCATAGCGGGCCGAGGTAAACAAGCTGAAGAATTTTTTTCGGCGGCCTCTTTCCTCTCCTGTTCAGAGAAATTTTTCGGGGGGCGACGAGTGAAAGGACCAATACCGGGAGTCGTTAAAAATTTAGATGTTCCGACCATTGTCTTCGAAATTTTTCGAAAGGAGACGCGACGTTTTTCCCGGAAGGTTTGGGCGCAAGCAGAGACCTGTTACAATTCTCCCCGACAAAATATTTTCATACGGAGAAATTCTCATGACAGGACTTCAATAATTGAAAAATCAAATGAAGTGCTAAGAGCATAATGAACACTGCATCACTGTCAATTACAACATTTTTCATGTTTCGTGATCTTCAAATATTGGAAAATCATACCCTCATAAAGTAACATTCTACAATGCTGAAATTTTAAGATGTAGGTTACAAACTTCTTGGATCTCTGACTTGGAAGTTTTTAAAAAAATTTATAGCGAAATTCTACAAGCCGAATCTCTAATGCTTATTTTGAGATGGCCATTTGATCATTGATTTATTTTAAAATAGCAAGTACAAGATATTAGTTTTCAACATATGGCGCAGAAAGCCCAAATGGCAACTTAATTCATTCACCACAGCTGGATTTTCATCGTTCAAAATTTTTTCAAATCGTTGTAAGTCAATCTGTCGAAAAATAAATCGTTTCGACGGTATAATTACCCGCTCGATGAAAGTTGGTAATATTGTTGAAAATGGTGTAACTAAGCTACCTTTGCGATGGCCTCGCTGAAATGTTAGCGAAAAAAAAAGTAGAAAAATGCATTTTTCTCGAATTGTATGCACCGAAAAGAAAATTTTATTGAACAAAAAATGTAGAGGACATTGAGATCTACATTTTTTGTCATTGGTGCAATGCTGCACGACTGAAAGCGCACAAAGTAGGTGGCGCTGAAGTATCAAAAAAAGTGTTTTTCATGTTTTTCGCCCTGAAAATGTTGTTTTAATGCAAAAGTTTAAATGTAAGAGTTGTTCCTTACATTATTATCAACAACTTTTATTTAAACATTATTTTTGTACAACTCACCATTTTGAAGCTGTAGCTTGCAGAAGAATGAAAAATCCAAATATACTGTTGTACGCAGTATGAGTACACATCGGTAGTGCACGTTTAAATCAAGATTTTACTAATTTAATTTTTCTTAGCAATTAAACTTTAATAAATAAAATTTTAATTTGTTTTTGACAAGTATTATCCATTATTTGATTTTTTGAGTCGTATTCTGTTATGAATTATTTTGTTGAACTCTCAATGCTATTAACAAAGACAATTCTTAATGTTTTTCAGGTTTGTTTTTCATTTTTTAAAAAATGTCATCAATTAAACAGATTTTTGAAGAGGTTTTGAAAATTTGGATAAGGGAAACAAACAACAATTCAATTAAAGTCATTATTTGAGTTTTAATTTTCAAGTAAACGTTTAATTCAGTTTTGTATTTGTATTTATTAACAGGTGTATAGAAAAAGCATACAAAATATTGCAAAAATACTTACAAATCTAAATCTGTCTAAATCATCTTTCAGTGGTCGCATGAGAAAAAGGCTACTCAGTCCACCTTTCTTATGCTTCCAATGAAGAGGTTCTTTATATACTAGGTGATCGTTTTTATGTACATGTTTTCATTTCATAATGATTGTTTGACAGTTTTGAATTTCTGCTAACTGGTTGTTCCGCGTTGCTAATTTATCTTTTGTTAGAGCTTCGTAGTTTTTTTCTCAGTGGTTCTTGCTCTGGAGATTCACTTCTGACGCTTTCTGAAGAGGAACTAGCGGCCGACCTTTACCGTTAGCAGAACAGTGCTGTATATGCAGCGCTATGTATTACTATAACTTGTAAATGGTAAGTTGTATGAAAAAAATGTTAGAATAAAAGTTGTTGATAATAATGTGAGGAACAACTTTTATATTCAAACTTTTGCATTAAAACAACATTTTCAGGGCGAAAAACATGAAAAACACTCTTTTTGATACTTTAGCGCCACCTACTTTGTGCGCTTTTAGTCGTGCAGCATTGCATCAATGACAAAAAATGTAGAACGCAACGTCCTCTACATTTTTTGTTTAATAAAATTTTCTGTACGATGCATACAATTCGAGAAAAATGCATTTTTTTTTTACTTTTTTTGAGTTTTTTTAAGTTTTTCAAAAAACCGCTGACATTTCAGCGAGGCCATCGAAAAGGTAGCTTAGTTACATCATTTTCAACAAGTGTACCAAATTTCATCCAGCGGGTAATTATACCCGCACCAAATGTACAGATTGACTGAACTATTGCTTGATACGACAAAACTACATGAGACCGAAAAGTTTAGTATATGAACAAAGCTTCTTTCAACATTTTTTCAAATCAACAGTTGCTCACCAAAAAAAGTTCTGCAGAAGAACAGGTGGTAGTGTTCCAGAAAAAATATCACCCTGTAGATTATCTATCGAAATTGCCCTCTCACGTGGTGAGAACTCTCAAATGTAATATCTATGCCAAATTTCAGTTGAATATCTTGTTAAGTGTAGATACTATGAGAAAAAAATTTGAAAAAAAATCAAACTTCAACACTCTGTATCTCGAAAACGAAACGTTTGCGACCCCATGTTTATGGGACTTTTTTTTCTTAAAATCACTTAAGGAATCTTTCCTTTTCGTTCGATTTAGGAACACCTGTATAATATCGATTAAATTGAATTGAATTGAATCAAAACTAAGATAATTAAATTGGGAAACATTCAATACAATGCAGGGCACATACAGTGATGGCAAATGTGTGGAACTAAGTAAATATCTCTGGAATTATTAGAGATATAAAAATGAAATTTGGAAAATAGACACTGCAGCAGATTGCCTCTTTGTTTTCTCATTTTTTAACAATTTTAATTTCTGGTTTTACCGGAAGTAATGTCAATTTTAAAATTCGCACCCGATATTTTTATACTCGTTATAAAATTTTTCATCAGAAACTAAAATAATATACAGGGTTTCCGCTGCAAATTTTTAAATTGACATCACTTCCGGTAAAACCGTAAAATAGGTAATCTACTGCAGTATCCTTCTTCCAAATTTCATTTTGATATCTATAATAATTCCAGAGATATTTACTTGGTTACACATATTTGCCCATCACTGTCTGTTATGCTGAATCTCATATTGGTGCGACATCAGTTCATCAAAGATGCTCATCGATTTTTAGGTATTCCCGCGAATAATAAAATTTCCGCGTACGCGGGCCCATTTTGAGAAAAACAAGCGGGCTTTATCGATGACAATCAATCTTCCTGTAAAAATCGCATCTGCACCCACGCCGGACAGTCCGACGTTTCATGCTCCTGTTTGGTATGCATCGTCAGGCCTACTACATTGGTCGTACCGTGTGCCGACAGGCATGTAGGGGAGCGATTCAGATGCAAACGGCGTTTCAAACGTCGCCGAATTCGGCAGAGTCCTTTTCGTTATTCCGATTAAAATAGATCTTTTACGATGTGGGATCGTATTGACATAGATGATCGTCATTCGAGAAAAATCTGGAAAAACCAGGATGTTATGATTACTGCTTGCGACATCGCTTTGCTATATTACGAAAAGTTAAACAATGCGTTTGGTTGATGTGAGGCAAATATCAATCTGTCTCTTTCATTTTCTTCGGCTATAGTTGTTGAGAAATCGCCAAGAACACAAATCGGTGCATCCGTAGTATATTATAATAACCCCTCATATAACGAACCTTTGGATCAAAAGTTACTCTCAAGTCATTCTACCATTGATAGGGTACTCAAATACTAGTCTTTGATTAGTAACAAAGCTTTTAATCATTTGATTCAAGTTTATGGGATATATTGTGAAAATTAGGTGAAGCTACTCCCCTTGCCTCATCATCAAAAAATGATCCAAGATTAATCGCTCGGCGCTTAGTGGATGTATATGAATCAGTAAATATATCCCAATCTGAGATGAAGAATATTAATAAAAAATTACACATATTCAGGAGATCAGTTCCTTCTTCAGAACACGTGTCGCATTCATCCAATATGGATGATTTGAGTCTACCAAATCTCGGAAATTTGAAAAATTTCCTTCCGAATTCCGTAAGGCTAAAGTAATAGGTATTTTGAAACGATGAAAAAAATCCTTGTGATCCTAATAGTTATCGTTCCTTTCAAGATATTAGAAAATTCAATCCCCTTTAAAATTAAATCTTCTATAGATCATTCAACACTATACTACATCGTCCAATGAAATCGCTCGATTTTTGAAAACGGACCAATAGAAACAAACTGTAACTGAAAACACTCAACCTCACAGTGTTTTCACTTTTAGAAATTTGTTTTTATTAAATGCGTAATTTGCATAGGAATATTAATACGCCCGGATACCTTTGGCCGTTGATGGAAGTAGCGGTCGTCATGGTTATGATAAACAAGCAGGTGTTAGCGATAACTTCAACAGCACATTTGGCAGTTCTGTCAGTTTATTTCCGTATTTTACCATGAGGTAGATAAAAATGAAACGTTTTGGGAATTGTAATATTACTTCAATTGAGGAAAGTGTGAAGAAAAGTGTGCCGCTTAATACAGTGAAGTCAAGATCCTACATTTGGAAACAATTTGAAGAATTCTGTAACTTCTGAAACTGGACTACAGAAGGGTATTTGCCCAATGTGAAAACTTAAAATGCTTATAACTTTTTAATGCAGCTGTATATGGAAAAACGGTATGGGAAAAAATTTTGATCTCAAGAACTTATGGTTAAAATTAAATTAGTGGTCAACGACTTACCTGTATATATATATATATATATATTTATATGTTAGTTTTATATAACCTCACTTTCGGTAAGATTGATGTTTGTTTATGTGAAAGATAGTTCTTAATTGTGTCCATGATTTTAGAAACCCTGAAGATGCAATAAACTAATTGCACTTATTTTCTAATACTCTAATAAATGAAAAACCCCTCCTAATTGGTATATTTATATATATTGAAGAAAAATAATGATGGTTTTCGAGTAAAGCTCGAGTAAACTGGATAAAAGAGTCTTCTAATATCTGACTGCAAACCTAGGAAAACCATCATTATATATATATCAATATGTGTCTCATAAAAATCGATTTTTCCACTAACTGGATGAAACACTGCATAAGAGCAGGAACATTTCAATTAGTAGAAAAACAAACTATAGTGATATATTCTACATCAATGTTAAATTGAAGCCTCATGTCGAGTGGTATTAATTCCTGAATAACTAAAGAAACGTACTTGTACCATAAACAACCATAATTCGCATTTCAAAATATTAAAACAATTGTTCAGGCGGAAAAACCTTAAGAAACCAATAAGCTCTTTGGGGTCTTCACCAACCGGATGAAGACATCTGCCAACTCCTACTGACTCTTTCTGCAATAAATCGTAACTATTTGACAACCCCGTCGGTCCGTAAACAACTGTCAATAACTGATAACAAAAGCGAAACGCCGACAGAAGCAAAACTGGCTTTCAATAATGAGCGATAATAAGTCCTAGCACGGGCAAGCACGAACCTGCAACTTCAGGCAATTGTTTGCGTTTCGAATGAACACCAATCCGAGCCCCTTTGACATGAATGAAGTGTTTAGGGCCGGTCCCGTCACTTTTTGGCTCATCGTAAATCAACAACAGCGTCAAAATACCACCTAGATGTTTCTATCTACTGGCCAAAAGCCATTTCACGCCTGCCTAAAGAGCGGAATTTTGCGTGAAACTCGGCAATCTACTGTTTGCAAATAAATACGTCAAGGATAGATCGAGTGGATAATGATAAAGTTGAGGTTATATTGCTTTTTGACAAGACCAGGGAAGGTATGAAATTACTGATGGAGAAATTGACGATCTTATCTTGGTTTTGACAGATTGAGCGCGACTGGATCGTAAAATCCATAGAAAACGGGGAATTTTCTTGGTGAATTTGACGTTTTTATGATGATGGCGTTGATAGTCAATTGCAGGTGAGGTTCGGAGTGAGCGTGACGAAAGCTAGCTGAGTGAAGTTATTGTTACTTTTCTCTGGAATGATATGTATTCAGGTCATCTTGGTATTATTTATTGTACCTTGACAAAATCCATATTCTTTGCAACAAAGAGTTGTATACCAGACTTCCCCCTTAGAAAGTCTCAATAAAAATTACTTCGACGGTAAGATTCAATTGCCAGAAGGCGTTTTTAGTTATTTAGACTTGAATTAATGAGGTTTTTCAGAAATAAGCGCTCACCGGATGAAACATATCGATTTCTATATGATTTTCGATGGGAAAGACTGTGAGGGGGTATTTTGAATTTGAGATATTAGTTTGTTGGTTATTTATTAGATACTGTGGCAGTTGTTTTCTATAATACTGTTTCAGAGTCCAGAAATAGCTATTATAACAACTAGGGAAATATGAATAGTATATTTCCCATGGCGTAATCAATAGTTTTTTTTCTGATTGAAACAATGTGATATGGAAAAATTATTATTAGATTGTATATTTTTGTAATAATTGAATTTTAAAGATACTATGGGCCATTTTTCTGAGAATCTTGGTTGACTGGTTTCATTTTGACGTCTTGTCGAGAATAAAATTATTGAAAAAATGTCGAACTACGTTGAAACCCAAGCGGCAAAGGCCCGTGAATCCTTGGTTCTGGCCAAATCTCAAGCTGCTTTCAGGAGTGGAAAAAAAATTTCAACAATTGCAGTAGTTTCCATTTTGTTACTAAATGAAGAAATAAAATATGATTTGAAGTTTCATATTTCCTTAGGGAAATATGAGTGTGTTATGACACATGGTAACTAAGGCGATATAGCTTAATATTGGTTCGATCAGAAAAAAATACTTTTAAACAAACGCACAGTACTTTCTCACTTCACGTTATTGATTTTCTACATTTTAATTTAATGAACGTGAAATCCATTACTTGGAGGGCTGAAACACATATCCACAAGCCGGTGCTTTCAAGAGACTAACGCCCAATCAAGCATTTTTTTTTTGCTGATCACCGTTCAACTAGCGTATGGACCAGTAACGACAACTGCCCACGTTATGATTCCAGGTCAGCAGAAGCATCAATTAAACGACCTTTACTTCGTCAATTTTTCAGTACCGGATGAGTTATATCTTCATCGTTATTTTTTTCCATTAGGACGTGATTTATGTTCATTCGCTGGATCCAATATCGCCTCTGTGGAGATTGTTTCAGCGCAAATTAATAGCTGTAACTGGTTTACGATCGATAACGTCTACTCAGAAACTATCTTGGACATATCCTCGATCGAGAAGATTGCAGTGGATTTCTTAAGCTACAGAAATTAAAGTTGGATGCAGTAATTTGATTCATAGCGAGTTTTTAAATCTTCTCACTGATCTGCTCGGCTTCAAAGATTATATGATGTGTCCTAGGCTAGATTTAGGGGTTAGACTATTCTTAACATACACCATTATGGGGCACATGAAGAGAGGTAATATGCTGGAAGTAACGTATCAAACAACTAACCAAAGTTGGACACATCCATTCCAAAAAACCGAACTTTTTAAAAAACTAAAAACCTATGTATAGTTTGGAACAATTCATTTTTATCAATCAATGTATTCCCCTTCTGCATAGATCCACAAAATTGCACGCTTCTACTTTAAAACATGTCACATTCATTCAATATAAATTGAATTGAGGGCTGCAACCAAGTCTACCAAATCTCATAAATCAGCAGGTTTTGACAGAATTCATCCTTAATTCATTAAACATTTAGAAAAAAGGCCTTGTCTTGGTTATTGTCTTTCTATAACAATATTCTGAATTCAGGAAACTTTCCTTCCGAATTTCGTAAGGCTAAAGTAATAGGTATTTTAAAACGAAGAAAATATACTTGTGATCCTAGTGGTTATCGATCAATCAGTTTATCGAGTGTTCCTTTCAAGATGTTAGAAAGGTTAATTCTTTTAAGAATTGAATTTTCTATAGAAAATGCTCTACAAAATTTTCAGGGTGGCTTTACGAAAAAAAGAAATTGTTCAGATCAGGTTCTCAGCCCTACAACTTTCATGGAATCAGACTTCAATGATAGGTTGAAAACAGGAGCTGCCTTCATTGATTTATCTTCGGCATATGACACTGTGTGGAAAGATGGATTGATTATCAAACTCTATGGTAACAGGTAACAGGTAAGATTATTAGAAATAAGAAATAAGAGTAGCAATTTCAAAATATTGAAAAACGGTCTTCCTCAAGGATCAGTTCTAGCCCACTCCACTCTTCAATTTATATCTTAGTGATTTACCCACGACATCATCTCAGAAATTTGTTTATGCTGACGACATTGCTATTGCTTACCCAACATTCGAGTTTCAATACTCTAGAAAACATACTATCTTCTGATTTGGAAATTTTAAAGAATTATTTTATTGAGTGGTGATTATGTCCCAATCCCAACAAAACGGAGGGATCTTGTTTCCATCTGAATAATAATTAAAAATATAAGAAATTAGCTGTAACTTTCAATGATTCTCCTATCGAACATAAATCCAAAATACTTAGGAGTTAAATTAGATTCATCTCTTAATAACAAGGCTCATTTTCATGATCTGAGCCTAAAACGAAAAACTAGGTATGATATTCCTCAGAAATTAACTGGATCAGCTTAAGGTGCTGATTTATTTATCTATTTATTCAACAGGGGAACATACACAGGTAAACAAATACCTAGAAGAATGTTCACAAATAAATTGAGTAATTACTGAGATACACAACAGTTATTCAAACTAAATTAGTGTAAACTTAATACTACATTGAGAAAAAAAGAAAGAAAAAGAAAACAAATATACTGCATTGTCCACTACATAATTTCACCCCCTAAACCATTTGAAAATCTCAGGTAGTAACATCTCAAATATTTCCTAACTGCTTTCTCATCAAGATGAAAAATATCAATTGTAGTTCTAAAATGGTTGCACCGTTCAAGTACCCTTATAATATGAATATGTTTAAATGTGAAAGAAATAATCTCAAAAAGTTGATAAAATTGTGTTATTTAAATTACGTAAAAAATATTGAGAACTCTATACAGGAGGACAGTAAGACATTCTGGGCTTATACAAAAACTAACAGCAGCAATTGTGCTTCTGTTTCACAGTTTGAATTGGACGGTAGGAGCATTCCCAGGTCAGAGATTGCACAATGTTTTGGGGAATATTTTGAGTCAGTCTTTAAGACCGACGTTGCAACGTATAGTACTGACCTACTGGTGGGTGGATTGTATGGCTTTGTTTTGACGGAGGTGATTGCGGGGGACTTCTTTATGGCAGTAAAAAAGTTGAAACCGAAAAAATCAGCGGGTATTGACAGGGTTCCACCTTATATCATAAGGGGATGTGCTGAGTGGCTTCAGACGCCTTTAGTTTACATTTTTAATTTGGCGCTGAAGACAAATACATTCCCAGACTTCTGGAAGGAAGTTGTGGTGACACCCATCCATAAGTCTGGGAAGAAAGTAGAAATAAAAAACTATGGACCTGTTTCAGTTTCAGCCAAGACGATTCCAACAAATTACTGAGCAACTCATGAGCAAATAGTACATCACTCATCTTTCGGCGGTTCTCCAAACTTCTTATCATATTGAAATGTCTCAACCTTATAACATAATTTCCAGGATCGCCTCTATTCAAACGTAAATAACACCTAAACGCCATACCACAGAGAAATTTCTTTTGGGCTTTTTCAAGTCGCTCTATATAGATTTTATAGTGGGGATTTCACACAACCGAAGCCAAGTTCAACTTACTGAACACATATGGATAATAAAGGGTAATAACGCGTCTATCGTTGGAAAACGATCGACTCTGTCTCAATATGTAGCCAAGCATCTGTGCTGAAGATGTTACAATATTGTCAATATGTAAATTGAATTTCAGTTGGTAATCATATGTTACACACAAATCTCTTAAATGATATAGACGCGTCAGTGGTGAATCCATAATTGAATAAGGAAAAATCACCGGATTTTTATTTCTGGTGAAACTAATTATGTGACATTTGCTAACATTTAGGAAAAAATCAGCCCCCGCACAATAGATAGAAAAGCTTTCAACGTCCTTTTGCAAACGCTGGCAGTTATCTGAGTTAAGAATCCTCATGAAAATCTTCAAGTCATTGGCAAACAACAATATTCTGCATATCTTAAAGCATTTTACTACATCATTGATTTAAACAATGAACAACAAAGAACCTAAATGAGATCCCTGCGGCACCCCAGAGGAAGTAAACATATACCGCGACTCAAATCCCTCCGCAAACACATACAGTGACCTATTACTCAAGTAAGACTCAAACCATCTCAAGAGAGATCCGCACACTCCAACCCTGTATAATTTTGCAATAAGTATCTGAATAGATATTTTATCAAATGCCTTACTAAAGTCTGTATAGGGAACGTCTACTTGGGCTCCCTCATTGAGGCTACCCAACAAAAACTCAATAAAAGTGGCCAAATTAGTCTCCACGGAACGCCCCTTGAAGAAGCCATGTTGCTCAGGAATTATCTGAGATTTCACAAGGTAGAACAAATGATGATTCCACTCTTCGCTCAGCATCTCTAGCATTAGTCTTTTCTGCAGCTGGTATTGTTGCTCGATGCACAGTTGAATACATCCATGAGAATAATTACTGGCGCCATAAGATCTACACCGGTTCATTGGTTACCAGTTTTGTCTAACGTTGTATCTCCCCATATTAGCAGACGGACTGCAGCTCTGAATTCTTGGAGCAAATATAATTCTTTTCCTAATTTATTGCCAATTATTTCATACATTCCACCAAATTACAAGATTGAAGTCACGTAATCTTTTCTGGTATAATACATTCTTCAATATGAACTTAAGCG
Source organism: Micraspis discolor (assembly GCA_030674115.1). NCBI lineage: Eukaryota > Metazoa > Arthropoda > Insecta > Coleoptera > Coccinellidae > Micraspis > Micraspis discolor. Next base: position 954,080 of record JARTUT010002184.1, on the reverse strand, counting down.
ATAGGAAATAATGGAGATTGAGTGGAACTCTTATGAAATGTTCGATAAAAATCTCATTTCTGATCCTTCTGAAAAAAATCCGGGTTTTGATCTTCCAAGAAAATTTGGACAGTTTTAAAACGTTTGAGTATAGGTCATGGTCGTACCAATAGCATGCTATTCAGATGGAACTCAGTTCCAAGCGCAAGTAATGAATATGGAGAAGCAGAAGAAACAATTCCTCATCTCATCAACAGTTGTCTCATATATAAATTTCAAGATGGTTTTAGGGCTATTCATGATGTTTCCGATTCTTTTTGAAATGGGTTATAAATTTTAAACAAATTTAATATGTATATTCTGTTTTCAGTTCTTTTTCTGCTTCTGTCTTTTTATTTCGATAAGTGCAACTTGAAGAAGCCTCTGTGATTATTACTTGAAGACAGACCACTCTTGAAGAAATAAGTCCTTCAAATATGTTCAGTGCTTCTTCTATCAACTTGTATGACATAATCGTTCAGTAAACTTGTGAATCGAAAAAAGTTCCAAAATGAATACCAAGCATATACCAACTCCAATTGCACCAATTCGCTCATCGCAGCTTGATACCAAAGCATGAATCTAATCGTTCGACAAAGATTAAGACTGGCAGCCTCCTTCAAGACTATCAATGCCACGCTGTACTGATAAGAGTCAGTCACCTCGAAACTAATCCACAGTGGCACTTGGGATCTTGATTCTCTGGGATATCATACGTCAGTCGTGGCTAGCTCGCACCATTGGAGCGTCGGTTCTTCGGAATTATCGTTCCTTTTTATTAAAGTAAAGAACGTCTCTAGATCCAAAACGGATCCCTGGGTTACACCACCTAAATAAACAGAGAATTCCTTCATCGCAGCTTCGAACCCCTTTCCTTTATGAAACCAGAACATTGATCTGATTGTTCAAACACGTGCCTCCGCCAACTATATAGGATTTAATCAGTTTCTGCAGCACGCGACTATGAACAATCGATGCGGAGGAGAGTATCCAAGGTCTCAGCGCTGTGAGTGTGTTATGTTGTCGGTTGTTGATAGAAGATCCCGATGAAAATGCGTTGGCTTAGGTCGCGGTCAAGGTTGATCCCGCGAGGCAAGTGAATCGATAACGAAAGTAGTTTCGTCGACTCCGCTGATATGAAACAGCTCTCAGCCGAGCTTTTATCACGAATCGTTCGGATTAGGAGCTACTACAGGCCATCTTTCATATTTAATACTTTACCAATTCGTTTCTCATCACTAACTTGTAAAACTGACAGTTAACTTGTAAAATTTTTACAAGTTAGTAGTATTATTTACATTAGAAAATTTTCTTTTATCGCCACATATGTTGAAAATCATGGTAAAATTGTTATTTACAGTAACACAGATTTTTGATGATAAAAGAGTTGATACTGTTGACTCAGAAACTGCTGAACTCGAGGACTGCAGAACATTCGTACTCTCCTTACTACCAAATAATTTGCTAGACATTTCGGTTTTTTGTTGACCGAATCATCGAAATAACTCATCGGTGCTCTTCCACCCTCCTGCACGTTTTAGTGCTAAAATATCTCCCCCCGAACCCGCAACCATAGTGGCTCCAGTTCTGCGAAAAGAGTGGCCGGTGTATAACTCTGGGTCTTTTAAACCTAAATATTTCGCTATTTGCTTTTCGACACCACCAATAGTATGCTGGCCAGCATTAAGGGAAATGCACTTTCCATGTCGGTATGTTAAAAAATATCATAGGTTTTCTGTTGCAGGAGGCCGAAGATTTACATATTTTCTGTATAACATGCAGGGCTTGAAGCTGCAGCCATCATCGGTTATGGTGAATCTTCTTGTTGTTAAATTTTATGTTTGCCGCAATGTCACAATAACGCATTTTCCCATATCTTCTACATCATTCATCTATAAGGAGAGAATTTCGTCCCATCGACAACATCCATCAATCCCAAATATTGTTACAATTTTCGCCAGCAACCACTGGTCATCAGGAGCATCTTCGTGGGTTGAATGGATTTTCTGTCAATTGGTTGGGATGTCCTTGATGCTTTTGATGATATTCTTTCGAGACATGTGTCTCTTCTTGTAGTAAACATTACTAGAACTGACTTAGCTTCATTCATGCTGACTCGCCATTTCTGATGCCACTGTCCAAAGTCGTCCAAGTATTTTTGTAATTGTTTCATCAGGTGCAAATAAGACTATATCGTCTGCAAAAGATGCTATGGTGGTATACAGGCTGTCCCAAAAATACCACGCGAAAGTGACACTAGAGATAGGTTGGCATTAGGTCTATCAGATAGCATCTACATGACCTCAGTAAGAGTCCGCTGGTTTTCGAGATATCACATCTCTCGCGACAAAATTAGAATTGCCAAGTTTTTGACTTAAAAAAATTGGTAGTGTTGTATCATTTTGAGAAGGGCATGAAATAGACCAGTTTTTACAATTATTTGTCAATTCAGTCTGATATAATTTTTTTCACAGCAGTCAGTCAAACTTGAGTTAACGTATTAACTTCGGCATTAAAAACAACAGTTAGACATTTTTTGAAGGATTTTGTTCTAGTTCTCGGTGAAGTTATTACTTCATTCTTTAAAGCAACTATTCAGGAAAGCCTAGGAAAAAAAACATGAGTTCGAAGTAATTTCTAGCAATGCTAGGCGATGAAAGACCGAAAACTGAAGATTTTTAAGAAATACACAAAAGTGGTGATATCTTGAAAACCAGCGGACTTTTACTGAGTTCATGTTGATGCCATCTGATAGACCTAAGGCCAATCTATCTCCAGTGTCACTTTCGCGTGGTATTTTTGGGATACCTGTATAAAAGTGGCCCCAAAGTACAGGCAGAAGATGAATGAAATTTATTACTTCAATGAATAAATCCACAGGTCGTTATATTTAACTTGGTTTATTAAAATAAAATCGTCAATTTTTATATGAATGCATTGATTTTCTCTATCAAAGATTTCTTCGAATAGATTAATTACGATTAATTAATATAAAATGAATCAGACTGAACATGAACCGCTAAGCCGATTCGATTCTGAGATCTTCGATTTTCCAGCTTGCGTAACTTATGGGCAATCCACGATTGTTACAAACAATTATGTGTGTAGAAAAATCGGGAAAACACGTGTAGTGGGAATCCCTACAATTTTATTGTTTTGCCTTCAATAAATATTATGAATAACACAACGGTTTCTCGACCGAATCGGTTTGTGGTCGAGTTAGATATTCCCGAAAAATGAATTAACTCCGAGCATCCTTACGTATGGTACATTTGGTATACTGGGTGGCCCAAGTTAGAGTACGTTTCTACCAAAATTAAATGATGGTTTGCAGATATGAAAACCGATAATTACGAATGCCCTGGTCTGCCATATTAGACAGATGCTGAATCCTCCTGGACTATACAGGGTGTCTACTATAATAGGTGCCAAACTTCATTAGGTGATAGTACAAGTCATATGCAACAAAAAATGTCCTATAACACTTTTTCGAAAAGTTGATAGTTAGCGAGTTATTCAGCACTTCTTGGTTTTTCAGAATTTTTTGCTTTCCCCTTTAAAAACAAGAATATCTCTGTTATTCTTACAGCTTCATCAAATCTGACCATATCATCGCAAAGGGCAGTAAAGGTGCTATAAAATAGGTAGTTACTAATGTTAAAAAATTATTTTATAGCGGGTGTTGTGAAAGGGTAAATGTAAAAATTGACAAGAGTGCAAACTTAGTGGTATTTTCTTGTTAGCTGTACCATTGAAAATTGGTGAATAAGTAGTTGTTTTTTTTTCTACGAAAAACTAGTACATGTAATAGACTTTTAAACGGTATATAAACTTTTCACTTAACTTTTTGTTTTTCCAACAATATTACGGTTTCAAGTCAGAAAAACATAAAAATCAGAAACGCGAATTTTATGATGATTCATTTCAAAATATTGTAGGTTCAAAACAGTTATTAATATTATTAATAGTAACATAAAAAGAGGAACGTTGTAAACAAAGGTTTGAGGAGGAGGCGAGTTGGAGGGTGTGTTGGTGCGTATCTGGTGGCCCCGCAGGGGCGACCGGGAATGAATAGCACGAATGAAAATGAACAATATGGCGGAATTTAAATGAACAATATGGCGGAATTTAATCTCGAGGATAAGCAAACTTAACATTTAAATCTCTGATTTCTCAAATATTGAATATCGGGCATCTACAAAAAAAGAATATGCTGTTTCTCAAATTTAATATCGGGTTTGCTATTTACAAATTCGTGAGCAGCAGTGCGGGAGTACGCGTTACGTTTCCCCAATAGACAACAGCCTAGCAGAAAGGCATCTGTAGAAGTTTTTAGGCGCTCTGGTGAAACTGGATCGTTTCGAGGTTTACGAAATAGAGAAGGTGGTCGAAATGCTCAGCACTTCTGGCAAGCACCAGCTATACATCGCGCTATTAGAGAAGATCCCACACAAGTACTTAGCGTGTTGGTGCCACATTAGGGCTTCACCATTCCACAGTACACAGAGTTTTGAAACAAAATAGTTTACACCCGTATCATTTAAGTAAAGTCCAGAATTTGTTACCTGTGGATGGTGAGGTCAGATTAGAATTCTGTAGGTGGTACCTAAATAAGTTGGAAGGATGGGGATGTAATCAAATATTATGGAAAGATGAGGCAACATTCACTAAAAGTGGAATAATAAATTTACAAAATTCCCATATATGGGAAACGGAAAATCTACATGCGACTGTTGTATCTCATTATCAGCATGAATTAAGAGTCAATGTTCGGTTGGGATTGATGAGTGGGAGGCTATCCGGGCCGCCTTAATTACAATGAATTGACAAATTTACTAAATAATAACGTAGTTAACATTCTTGAAGCTATATCCATAGCGGATAGATATGAACTTTATTTTCAACTGGACGGATGCACAGCCCATAATAGTCGAATTGTGAGGGACTGGATGTCAATGCTTTGGGGAGAAATGGATTGGAAGATATGGTCCTGTGAGATGACCACCTAGAAGCCCCGATCTTACCACATTAGACTTTTATGTTTGGGGCACTTTGAAAGAAAATGTGTATAAAATCGCATTAATGATCTAGAAGAACTAATCAACAGAATTCAGGAATGTTGTGATAATATGCGTCGAAAACGTAATGAACTTCGAAAGGTTGTGGATTCTGTACGAAAAAGATGTATAAAATGCATTGAGCAAAGGGGTAGGCAATTTGAACAGATTTTATAGTTTTTAATTCGGTTTTGCAATAACATTGAGTTTTACGTTCATTCAGTTTCATTCAAAATTAATTTAATGCTTTTATGTTACTATTAATAATATTTAGATATGACTGTTTTGAACCTACAATGTTTTGAAATGAATTATTATAAAATTTGCTTTCCTGAATTTTTTGTTTTTCTGACTTAAAACCGTAATATTGTTGGAAAAACAAAAAGTAAAGTGAAAAGTTGATATACCGTTTGAAAGTCTATTACATGTACTAGTTTTTCTTAGAAAAAAAACAACTATTTATTCACCAGTTTTCAATGGTACAGATCAAAAGAAAATACCACTAAGTTGGCACTCTTTTCAATTTTTACATTTACCCTTTTACAACACCCGGTATAAAACATTTTTTTAACATTAATAAGTACCTTTTTTATGAGATGTTTACTGCCCTTTCAGATGATATGATCAGATTTGATGTAGCTGTAAGAATAACAGAGATATTCTTGTTTTTAAAGGAGAAAACAAAAAATTTCGAAAAACCAAGAAGTGTTAAATAACCTGATAACTATCAACTTTTCGAAAAAGTGTTTGGGACATTTTTTGTTGCAAATGACTTGTACTATCACCTACTGAAGTTTGGCACCTATTATAGTAGACACCCTGTATACCATTATCCAGAAAAATAATATACGATTTCATTATCACATCTCGTTTTCCTCAATTTTCATTAAATCTATTAAGCCCGTTTGCACCAATCACACTTAGTTTAAAGCATCCCTTAAAATGAACCCTCAACTTAAATTGCTTTGCACCAAGTGTTTAGCTGTACTTAAAGTTAAGCGACTTAACTATTTAAGGGAGGGATTCTAACCTGAAATAATTTGTTTTGTTGTGGTTTTCGAATGAATTTGACTAATAACGTTGATTGAAATAAAAATATTTACTTCAGAAAACGCTAATAATTTCTATTATTTACATATTGATTCATAAATAAAGATCTCAATCATAGAACGATAAAGTACCTAAATTTTGTTGCGCATAACATCAAATATCCCGGCTGGCCAACGAAATGGGTTATTAAACAGAACTTAAAAAGGAGTTTCCCAAATTTTTAGTGAGTAATTCGTTTAAATGATGACTTTTTCTGTTTTATTTAATATATAATGAATAATATCTGTAATATCTGTGTAATATAATAAAACTTTCTTTATTAATTTGTTTTTTTAAACCATGGTTTTTCTTTTAGAATAGTGTAATGTATAATTCACAAAAATGTTGATATCTTAAAAATTCGAGCTGACAGGCAAAAACTAATAGCATATTTGAATTCAGGGCATCAAATTCATATGAAATCACCTCCAAAATCTTCGGCACCAAAACAACTGTTGACCAGTGTTATGATTGGATTTGCATCATTATTTCTTTTCTCTGTGGAATAAAAATGGAACCAGAGATAAATACGCGACTATTCTGTGATTGAAGAGCGAGAGTCACAGGCCTCATACATAAAAATGAAATATCAGTCGAGTTGTGACGTTACTCATATAACTTCTGAATACTTAAAGTTCGGTTGCCCTTGACAATCACGCATTAAAAAAGAAAGAAATCGTGCATTAAAATGGGTTATCAACGCATGATTTTGTGAACGTTAAACAGAGCTTTTATTGGGAGGTCGAAGGAAAATAAATTAAGACGATCCTTAAGTTTAAACGGCACTTAACTAAGCTATACTTTTTAGGGTCACTGGTGCAAACGCGCCTTAGACAATGACTATTTTCTTATACAAGTTATACCTGAGCGATTGAACGTGAAAGTGTAACACGAAATCTTCGGAAATTGAGATCTGAAGCAAAACAATAGCCGAGATAGTACAGTTCGGTAACGCTAGACAACGTAGCGAACCGCCTTCAACCATAACTCAAACTAACAATTTATCTCGGTTAAAATCATATTTGACCATCATAAAATATTAAATACAGCCAACCAAGCTCTCCAAGAACCGTTTTATCGGAAAAAAAATTTATAGGACCTTTAAATCATGGAATTCAAACATTGCGAACTATTTTCGGTCCCATATCCGTAATTTATAGATATTTCCGGTGATTGTTGTAACATTTTTTCCTACGTCGAGTACGTAAAAATAAAATGTCTCGTTCAAGGCTGCGAAATCACGATTCTTCCGTAAACCGCACACCAGGTAGTTACGTTTATGTTCGGAAAAGGTACAGTACCCATCGAAAACAATAGCGGTATAGGGAAATCCGATCTGCGACATTCCATTGCTTTGTTTTCGAGCGTGATATTTAGTAACCAAAATTGAGACGATTAAAGTTTGAATCACTGCATAATCTGATTTCGGTACCAGCCTCTTTAACGAGCATTTAAGGATATCCTGAATATGATGCCGAATTTTTTACCGTACTCGTAATGAGTCGATGACTAAATATTATCTAACTTGTGGAGTGTCCCATGGATCACAATAAGGAACTTTGTTTTTATGCACAACCTTTTTACAAATTAGAAACAAATAAAATATAAAACAATACAAGCAAGGTAACGGGTTTTACTGGCTCAATTAGGTAACTTATTATATCCTCCATTCGCCAGTAAAAACCCTCTCACACTGCTAGAAATGTTATGTACTATTTTCTTTTTGTTACAATAAATTGTTACTTCGGATAGGGAAGTAAAACGAATGAAGAATCGTACTTACCCCATTCATATCGATGAATCATTAAACATCTTGGAAGAATTCTTAAATACTGCAACTTTCCCTAGGAATTGATGTGTATTGGGTGATTTTATTGATTTAAAACCTCTTGAACCGGTTGAGTTCTCACTAAACCTTGACATTTGTAAAGGCAAAACTGCTGACATGAGTTGATTTCGATTTCGTGGAGATGTTCATTCGAAAATCACAGACGTGAGTAGGTAAATACATTCGTAGTTGTCTATTTCTGGAATATCTTCTTTTTCTTATTTCAAATTGGGTTGCTTTTTTTACTGTTTTTGTTTTGTATTCTCTCGTTCTGTGTTTATACAAGTCTGGTTTATGTATTGATGTTCCTCATTTGACGCCTGTTTTTGTCAACTGACTGCAAAATTGATTTAATAACCTTCGTAACAGAAATGAAAATGAGTCAATTCAACCAACAATTTGTCATTTCTTTTCAAACATCGGAAAATCCAGTTCAATTACTAACAGCTAAAGAATGCATCCTAAACTACGTTCAATACTCTTGTCCGTTCCGAAAATAGTATGTGGCACGCGAAAACGTTCTAAAATGTTATCTTTTTGGCACCATCCGAGATTCCAAACAGTTCTAGGAAGACGTGGCGCCTGAGTTTCATTCATAGCCACCTGTCCCAACGCCTTCGTCGTAAATATTTTCGGTATCTGGATTCGTAATGTGGGAATTATTCGAAATGTCAACAATTTCACCAACCGTTTAGCCACCGTTTTTATAGACTCCTTTTATGGCCCGGTTCAATATGTGAACCGTGATTCAAACAGTATCGAAAGTGTTTTATTGTTGTTCTTTTATATCCGTTATTCGATGGAGAAGTTAATTAATGTTTGTTTTTTCGTTTTGTAACATTGAAACTAATAAGTTACTCATTTATTTTTTCTACTTTATGAGACTTGATCAGTTGCTATGTGCCAATAGAGGAGATCTCATATGACACTCGTAACTTTTTGCATAAAAGACTACAGCCTATATTCAAAAAGAAACCGAACTTTAAAAAAATGTACCACTGGTGCCAACAGTTGTAATATTTCACCCGTAGAGGGCTTAGTCCCTCATTGACAACTAGTATAAATTTAATGATATTTGGATGCATACAAAAAACTACTAAGCCTATTTGACCGAATAAGAAAAAACTCTCAAACCTACCCTGTTCAGGTGAATGCTAAAAAGCTTATCGAGATGGTAAGTACATTTTTTCTTCAAACATAAACTGTCAAATTTACCTGAATAAAGTATTTCGAACCAAAACTCGTCGAAACTTAATTTTTGAACTTAATTAACCATTATCTTCTTTTGAATTTAGGTTTCGATTGATAACACTGAAGTTTGTGATTGTATTATTAATAAAAAATCCCAATGCATTTGAAAATTGTGACCATAGTGCCCAAAAATGCTTTTAAATTTTTACGAAAAGTTTCTATTGTCGTTTCACTAAGTAACATGGATATTTTTGTATTTTCTTCTTAACCGGTCTTCTACTTGATAACACATCATTGTTCAGTTTCGGTATAGCGAGTATACAGGGTGAGTCTTTGACCACTGCGTGAATTTTAACTCAGGTTCTTGAGATCAAAGAAACACTTTTTTCCATATTCAGCTGCGTTAAAAAGTTATAAGCATTTTAAGTTTTCACATTGGGCAAACACCCCTCTGTAGTCCAGTTAAGTTTGAATGAAAATTACCTTCCACAGCATCCACTAGTGAATCTGAATTGTTTAAAAACATTATTTTTCCTCTAAAAAATGATTCACTCACACATGTTCCATCAGATGATTCTGTCGATTTAAATCCTCTCAACATAAAATATCTCAAAAATGCTGCAATTTAGGAAATTTAGTTTATATACAATCTATTCAATTAGCTACGTTTCGAGACTTTTAGTCTCTTCCTCAGGCTGAAAAATATGAAAGTTACATAAACACAATAAAAATCATCTAGAGAGAAAGCAACCAACATGAATACCTGTACAACATTTACACATATTTGTAGATTTCACACTTATTTACTTAATACTTAAACACTACAATTAAAAATAACAATTCATCACAAGCAAACGTTCAGAAATTTAAAAAATAAGTTAAACCAGCTCACCTATGAATATTAGAAAAATAGATTCTTTCCTTTGAAACATCGTTCAAAATCGTTGTTGTTAATAAATAATATAATGAACATCCTGGGGACAACAATCTTTTTGACGTATATCAATATCGGGTTCATAAATGGAAATGAGAATGCAAGGGAGCCAGACGGAATTAGCATGTGTATAGAAAAACTAGACTAGATTTGGATTTCATTAATAAGTTTCGAATATGCGATGTTTAATGAACCAATATCGGTTCGAGCGTTAACAGAACAAGGGTGTTTCTTAATGAACAGCATTTCCTTGAAATTTCTCTTGAACCAATTATCCTCCCTGGTCAAAATTTTCGCGCCCTCAAAATCAAAATTATGTCCCTCATTTTTGACATGCATAGCAAGAGCGGTCGACTCTGATTGTTTCCTACAATCCGACTGGTCTTGTTTTAGCCTCTTGCCGAAATACTGACCTGTCTGTCCGATATATGATCCATCACAATCCTCACAGTCCACTTTATATACAACACCCGACTTCCTGAAAACAGGATCATCATCTTTCAGTCGAGAAAATAGGCATTTTATGGTCTTTTTATAATAACTAACAATGGTAGAAGATGTTGTGCGCATGACATTAACCATTCTTTGGCTTAATTGTGGGACATAAATCAGTTTAAAATACTTTTTATCTCCATTATCTGTGCCAACACTAACACTTGGCTGAAGAGTTCGGCGATCAGCACTATAAAAAATCCTATTCACAAGGGTCTTTGGATATCCATTCTGGAATAGAACATTAGCCTGTTCAATGAAATTTTTTGCATGAAATGACACATGCGACAAGGTTAGAATTTTGTGCTTAATCGACTTGATGATCGCTAGTTTTTGTGATGTTGTATGGAGTGATTTAAAATGTAAGGTCCGATGAGATGCCATAGGTTTCGTGTATAAATCAGTTATTATACGACCATCTTTTCTGATTAGGAGGACGTCAAGAAAAGGAATTTTACCGTCTTGTTCAATTTCATGTGTAAACTGTAGATCGGAATGGAAGTTGTTAAATGTAGCTAATACATGGTCAATCATATCGCGTGGAACCGACATAACAATATAATCAACATAGAGAAAAATGAAGGGTATATGGAAATCTAACTTCGATAAAACAAACTCAATCAAGTGGTTCACAACTAATTCAGCAATCACAGGTGATGTTGGGTTTCCCATGGCAGAGCCTTTAACCTGTGCATAAAATTTCTTATCATATTGAAAATAACTATTCTTGAAAATGAACTTAATAATATATAACACCTTGTCCAGAGAAACATCAATAAAATTACGGTATGTTACCCAGTTCTCCTGTAATAACCGAATAACTAAATCTTATATATAATAGTCTTCTGGAATATCAGTCGTGAGGGCGATCTTGGAAATGAGATCAATTGAATTTTTTACGGAGTACGAGAATAGGTGTCTAATCTTACCCAAAGCGGTGCATAGGAACTTCGATACATTATACGTGGGTGAACCACAACAAGAAACTACAGGTCTGAGAGGGTTTCCCTCTTTATGTACCTTAACCAAACCGTAAATCTTAGGTGGTACTGAATTATATTCTTTCAATTGTTTTGCCTTACTGTCAGAAACCACTGAACATTCATGTAACCTTTTCTTGACGTCCTCCTAATCAGAAAAGATGGTCGTATAATAACTGATTCATACACGAAACCTATGGCATCTCATCGGACCTTACATTTTAAATCACTCCATACAACATCACAAAAACTAGCGATCATCAAGTCGATTAAGCACAAAATTCTAACCTTGTCGCATGTGTCATTTCATGCAAAAAATTTCATTGAACAGGCTAATGTTCTATTCCAGAATGGATATCCAAAGACCCTTGTGAATAGGATTTTTTATAGTGCTGATCGCCGAACTCTTCAGCCAAGTGTTAGTGTTGGCACAGATAATGGAGATAAAAAATATTTTAAACTGATTTATGTCCCACAATTAAGCCAAAGAATGGTTAATGTCACGCGCACAACATCTTCTACCATTGTTAGTTATTATAAAAAGACCATAAAATGCCTATTTTCTCGACTGAAAGATGATGATTCTGTTTTCAGGAAGTCGGGTGTTGTATATAAAGTGGACTGTGAGGATTGTGATGGATCATATATCGGACAGACAGGTCAGTATTTCGGCAAGAGACTAAAACAACACCAGTCGGATTGTGGGAAACAATCAGAGTCGACCGCTCTTGCTATGCATGTCAAAAATGAGGGACATAATTTTGATTTTGAGGGCGCGAAAATTTTGACCAGGGAGGATAATTGGTTCAAGAGAAATTTCAAGGAAATGCTGTTCATTAAGAAACACCCTTGTTCTGTTAACGCTCGAACCGATATTGGTTCATTAAACATCGCATATTCGAAACTTATTAATGAAATCCAAATCTAGTCTAGTTTTTCTATACACATGCTAATTCCGTCTGGCTCCCTTGCATTCTCATTTCCATTTATGAACCCGATATTGATATACGTCAAAAAGATTGTTGTCCCCAGGATGTTCATTATATTATTTATTAACAACAACTATTTTGAACGATGTTTCAAAGGAAAGAATCTATTTTTCTAATATTCATAGGTGAGCTGGTTTAACTTATTTTTTAAATTTCTGAACGTTTGTTTGTGATGAATTGTTATTTTTAATTGTAGTGTTTAAGTATTAAGTAAATAAGTGTGAAATATACAAATATGTGTAAATGTTGTACAGGTATTCATGTTGGTTACTTTCTCTCTAGATGATTTTTATTGTGTTTATGTAACTGTCATATTTTTCAGCCTGAGGAAGAGACTAAAAGTCTCGAAACGTAGCTAATTGAATAGATTGTATATAAACTGAGGTTCCTTGTGACTGATATACCCTTTCACAACATATAACATAGGAACGATATAAAACCTAGTCTGAGGAAATTTAGTTCAAGTGATATTTATTTTTCATGCAATTTATCCAATCTATTCATTAGTAGTAAGAAACCCACAAGAAATGGAATAAACCTATTGATGCCAAAATATGCATGACTGTTATTAAAAACCTTCTACAAGAGATCTTTTCAATTGATATTGTCGTTTGAATATTACAGGTGAAAATGCAATTTTTTTACGACATTTCAACACCCAATATCTTTTGACCGAGGTCAAATTTGAAAAAATGTTATAGGATGAAAATGTTTTTTTTGACGTCAAGAATTTATGGTTAAAATCAACACCGTGGTCAAAGACTCACCCTGTTTAGTAGATTTGAAAATCATTTTGTAATCGAAACACTTCAAAGGACTGATATTTCTTGTATACCTATTAAATAAGATAAGTGTGATAAAAGTATGAATTAATTCAATACTTTGTTTTTTTCTTTCATTTGTCGTTTATTTACCGTTTTGTATGTATTTTTATATTATATAACATTGCATTGCACATTGCATTGCACATTGCCTAAAATATTTAGACTTCCATTTGCAAAACCTACGGTGAACGTAAATTTCAAATTGACCACCTGTTCTTAGATAAATAAATAAACATTGATAATTCATAATTCTGTTTACAAAGATTAATTCTGTGTAACTTATCAGCATTTCGAAGTATATGCCTTATTAATAATCAATAAATATTTTTATGTTATTATGATATTTATTGAAATTTGTTGTCATCATTTGTCAAGTTTAAGTTTCTTCTAACGACTTATGCCCGATAAACACATACATGTGTTATATGAGTAATTCTTATTAATCATCTTCGAATAAATTGAACAAACATTGTAGTAACGTAACATCATAAACAAACATCCGTGTATTACATTCATTTACAACACATTTGAATCAACTTTTGCTACGATTTTATTTTATTTCAATTCACAAGCAACGATGAATAAGCGATCTTTGAGTAGCTTCTAGATGTCTGAATGATTCATCTAACAATTCTTGAGTGATCGTTAGATCTTAGAACATTTTTTTTAAATTAGACAGTAATTATTAGTACCCATATTACAGTGGTCTAAACTTTAAATATTACATATGGAATTACTTGTTTTATAATTATTTAAGCTATGTGAAAGGATGGAATACTGAGTCACTCTGTATAATAATCATAGCAATGAAAAAAACTCTCATGAAGGAAATTGAAAATCCTTCCCAACAAGGTGCTGGCTCGATCGCTTTTTCCTATTAAAGAACGAAAGCTGTTAGGGGTTGCGGCAAGAGGATTAGTGATATCAAACTTTTTTGAACATCCTTATTTGTCCCCCTTTCAACAAAACTTTACCTGTCTGAACGTTTTTTTGTTATTCAATCAGAAAGTTTAAAAATCGGGGTGGAAAGTTAAGGTTGTATACTACGAAAATTAGGCATACATATACAGGGTGTAACTAAATAAGTGTAAAATATTTAAGGAGGTGATTCCTCATCGAAAAAAAGATAGGATCTTTCATATAAAGAAACTTCAGTCGAGCATCCCTTGTTAAGATACAGCCCCTCAAAGGAAGTACATAAAATTTTTAATACAAATTTTTTTTATAAGCACCAAAAAAGTTACAATATTGAAATTAACCTAATAAGTTTTCTTTTTTACCATTTAGTCGTTTAAAGCAGGTACTAACTACAGAATAATAATAAATCAAGTTCGCATTTATGACGATGTACCTATCTCTGTAGTTGTTCGTAATATAATTTTTTGCTTCGAACTAGTTTATTTTGGGTAAAAAACTCACTAGGCATTTTTTGTTCAGAATGAAACACGCTATCGGAAATAAATTTTTAAATCGTAAACAAATAATAAGACAAAAAGTTACATTGGAAAAAACTTGCGTTTCCCACCCTTACAACCATTGGGTAAACCAAATAAATAACTGGATAAGTGAATTTTTGCTAGTAGGAAACGTTAGGTTAATTTCAATATTGTAATTTTTTTGGTGCTTGTGAAAAAACTTGTCATACAAATTTTATTTACTCCCTTTGAGGGGCTTTTTTCGATGAGGAATCACCTCCTTAAATATTTTACACTTATTTAGTTACACCCTCTATATATTTTATTGACTATTGGCTTAAAAACAAATGTTAGCTAGGGTGATTCAATACAATAAATCTTTAAAATTTCCAAATCAGAAAATAGTATGTTTTCCAGAGTATGGAAATCCGAATATCGGTAAATAACAGCATAAATAAATTTCTGAGATGATGTCTAGGGTAAATCACTGAGATATAAATAGAAAAGTAAAGGAGCTAGAACTGATCCTTTTTTCCAATGTTTTGAAATTGCTACTCTTATTGTCAATAAAAACACGAAACCTTCTATCAGATAACATATTTTCTAATAATCGTACCATTTTTCCACATTTCAGATGGGTATAGAGTTCGAAAATTAATCCATCTTTCCACACAGCGTCATATGTCGATGATAAATCAGTGAAACCAGCTACTGTTTTCAACCTATTATTGAAGCCTGATTCTATGAAAGTTGTAGTGCTGAGAACCTGATCTGAACATTTTCTATTTTTCCTAAAGCCTCCCTGGAAAGTTTGTGGAACATTTTCTACAGAAAATACAATTCTAAAAAGAATTAAACTTTCTCATATCTTGAAAGGAATACCCAATAAACTGATTGGCCGACAACTACTAGGATCACAAGGATTCTTTTCAAAATACTTATTACTTTAAAGGCTTAATTGGTGGTAGCAGGATCAAAGAAACGAGAAAATGAAAACTATGTCAGTTCACCGACGTTTCGGAAATATATTTCTCCATCTTCAGGGCTCTACAAAAGAATATGGAGTATATAATGGAAAATTCCAAAAAACAGACATGTAAATATATAAAACAGCAGGAATGACAAACCAAGACAACACCTCATAATTACAGTCTAAAAAGTGTAACATCAAACTATTAAACATGGATATACAGCTCAAAAAGTGAAAACAACATAAACAATCAACAATAATATTGAAGGTTTTCGTGAAAAAAAACAAGATGTACTTACAGACTAAACAATTGTATCCTCCCATTATCCTCTATATAAATAATACAATTTACAAATCTCATTTTCATTATATGCTCCATATTCTTTTGTAGAGCTTGAAGATGGAAAAATATATTTCCGAAACGTCGGCGAACTGACATAGTTTTCATTTTCCCGTTTCTTTGATAGATTTAAAAATCATTTTGTAATCAAAACACTTCAAAGGACTGATATTTCTTGTATACCTATTAAATAAGATAAGTGTGATAAAGTATGAATTAATTCAATACTTTGTTTTTTTTTCATTTGTCGTTTATTTACCGTTTTGTAAGTAACCGTTTGTATGTATTTTTATATTATATAACATTGCATTGCACATTGCCTAAAATATTTAGACTTCCATTTGCAAAACTTACGGTGAACGTAAATTTCAAATTGACCACCTGTTCTTAGATAAATAAATAAACATTGATAATTCATAATTCTGTTTACAAAGATTAAGTCTGTGTAACTTATCAGCATTTCGAAGTATATGCCTTGTTAATAATCAATAAATATTTTTATGTTATTATGATATTTATTGAAATTTGTTGTCATCATTTGTCAAGTTTAAGTACTTTTTGACATTCGACAAATTCTTCTAACGACTTATGCCCGATAAACACATACATGTGTTATTTGAGTGATCCTGCTACCACCAATTAAGCCTTTAAAAATATAATTTTGGATCACCAATTTTAATTTAAGAATTAAAATTCTTATTACTTTAGCCTTACGAAAATCGGAAGGAAAGTTTCCTGAATTCAAAATATTGTTATAGAAAGACAATAACCAAGACAAGGCCCTTTTTACTAAATGTTTGATAAATTCAGAATAAAATTCGTCAAAACCTGCTGCTTTTCGAGATTTGGTAGACTTGAATGTAGTCCTCAATTCATCTATATCGAATGGATGTGACACATGTACTAAAGTGGGAGCTGATCTCGTGAATATGTGTAATTTTTTCTTCATATTCTTAATTTTAGATTGGGATATATTAATAGATTCAGATACATTTTTAATGATGATGTTGCAAGGGGAGTAGCTTCACCTAATTTTCTCAATATATCCCACAAACTCCTAATCAAATGTGTGAAATTTCATTTTTGATACAACACTATCCCATTTCTCTTTTCGGTTTGTATTGATATAATTCATAAGCCTTTCACATTTATCAACGGATGGTGATTTTTGATAGTCCCTATACAAATTATAGATTTCTTTCCACCAACCTGGAATACAATCTTTCCGGAAACCTCTTGAAACGAACTTTTTTGCTGCGGCTTTCACAACACCAAAAATCTGTGATATTAATCGTGAGTGGGTTTAATCCACCTAATATCAATGTCAACCTTCTTCGCAAATTCAATCTAATTTGCTTTCTTGAAATTCCAACGATATCTTCTTAAAAACTCAAAATATTGAACCAAACTTCTTAAAGTCGACCTAATAGGCCTATATTGGCTATGAGGAATTTTACGTTTTATAAGAAGCGGTTTGCAAGTATTATCTCAAGACGCTAGGCAGAGATCAGGATTATAGCCTCTATTCCATCGAGAAAAATGAAAAGAAGGTACATCTTTTCCAACAAAGATCAAAAAGAAATTATAACCTTCCATCCAGACAGTTGAAGCTATTCCACACATTTTTCACATGATGATGATGATGATGATGAACACCATCAAATTCGCCTTTTCGTATTAACTCGATATTGTGAATTAAGGATTTTTTAACATAACAAGCTAAACCGCAAATTTTACTGAGGAGATAATCAATGAATACATAACTTTTTATAGTTCCTCTTTCACAAGAGTTTTTTCATGATGAGATCATACGATTCTGGAAGATCAATGAATACAATGTGTGTCTAAGGATTGTGTTCTAAAGGCTTCTCCATTGTTTCTTAACGTTCACGTTCATACAAAATCGACCAGTACAAAATTGACTCTGAACATCGGTATCTCACCAACAACCTTATATTGGGTTCTTGATTTATGTTTCCACATTAATCCATACTAATTGAGTTGGTGACACTAAACCCTCGGTACTTCATGCACTCGTTTCTACCTTATTTTGTATAAATTGCTGATGTATGCTTTTTAAATACGAGGCATGCTAAGGCTTAAATGAATTCGTTTAACAATGACCCTATTTGACCTTCGATAATCAATAAAATCGTATGTGATCATGAGCAGGAACTACCTTCCAGTCGGCATCTTTTTACCGAATTAATAATCGGAAGGACCAATGTGTGTGGATTTAAACGCCATTCAATTAATATGCAGACTTGTCCTTCGAATAAAGAGCCGACAAAAGAAAGCGGTGTTAAGATTTGGCTTAGCCTGAAGGAACGAGGTGGTAAATGATGAAGATAAGCAAGAAGGTAATGCGGTTGTCGAAGAAAGAATTGAATCACAAATATCAGTGTGATAAGAAAGTGTTTAGCATCGTTATTGTGGTGATCTTCAAACTTGACCATTTTCTATCACTTATGTTTATGCAAACCATACGATATTGCACATTTTGTGAAACCAGAAAAATGGGGCTTTCAGAAAACGATACAGAAATATAGTGTTCCTATTTAAAAAAAAACATAACTTTGGGTTAAATGTAATTAAAAATGCTACAAAAAGGAGAGCACGCCAATGGATTCTACGTAGAAAAGTGCCGGTTCAATGTTTCAATTTCAGAGCTCTATCTCCTCTGGTTTAAAAATCGTAGTGCTAAAATATCGAAATATGCCCACCCTGTACATACAACACATTTATAATTTCTTCGAAAGTAGATTGTGAATATCAACTATCGTTGCAAATATTGAACTTTGTCTTAGTCTTAGTCTAAGAAAAAACTTCAAATAGTTAAATTTTTGGTACAGTGAATAATTACAAATGTGATATACAGGGTGAGTCTTGGACCACAGCGTTAATTCTTACCATAAGTTCTTGAGATCAAAAGAAACACTTTTTCCATTATGGTTTTTCCTTATTCAGCTGCGTTAAAAAGTTGTAAGCATTTTAAGTTTTCACAATGGGCAAATACCCCTCTGTAGTCCAGTTTAGTTTGAATGAAAAATACCTTCCACAGCATCCACTATTGAATCTGAATTGTTCAAAAACATTATTTTCCCTCTGAGAAATCATTCACTCACTCATGTTTCATCAGATGAGGTACATATTCGGAAGGAAGATACAAAATACTAATTCACTGGTAAAAAAAATCAACATTATAAACATAGATTTTTGTTGTTCTACCATAATTTCTTTCTACTACAATATTATAAACCATCTCTTTCTAGTGAGAAATTCCAATAAAACCTCAGAATTATTGGATGTTATCATCATACATTCGTAATTTTCTTCTTAAGATTTCTATGAAAGCTTCTAAGGCATGATGTTATTACATAGCTTTTTTTTCACTCAAAGCCAGAAAAAATCATCTATGATTTTCCAAACACTGATATTATTTTAGTTTCTTCTCCTTGACAGACTTTTTTGAGTATTAACCAGTGAACAGGTCTATGAGGTCTCTTGATATCATTCTGTAAAAAATATGAAAACCTTTTTCATAATCCTCAACAACAATGAATGATGTCACTATGTATATCATTCATTTAATAAGAATGCAATTTTTGGTTGTTCAGTGTTAGCATAATAAAATGAAATTCTTTTCCACAGATTTTCACAAAACTTGAGGCATTATTCTATTTATAGATATTATAATATATAGTTTCAATTTCGTTCGCATAATTTCTGTCGACATCCAACATCTGTATTTAACAAAAATTTATTTATATTCTGCGAATTTTTATAATCAGAATATTAGTTTTAATTATGTAAACAAAAACATAAATATAGATTAATGGTTACTCATATATTATATCAAATTTCAATACCTTACCATAGAATATTAATTCATTACAGAACCCCGGGAGAGAAAAAATTAATAATTGCAATTTTTTTTAAAGAAAGATAATATCTCTAATCATTATTGATATTCAGTTATAATTGTTCTCAGAATAACTAGAGTGAATTATTACCACATTAAAATGTTATTATAACGTCTCTGTGGCGGGTAGTTCCAAATAAACTAGTGTTCTGTGGTCCTTGTTGTTTTGATTCTGTTTGAAACAGTTATTTGTAGCTTCCTTAAAAAAAAATTTGGAAAATATTGCAAGGATAATTTCGATAATTTAAAATCATTCAATTCAGTATGAAATGATTATGGTCAGAAAATGCATTCTAGACTTTCATGTTTATTAGCTTATAGCTTTCAGTTTCAATATTGATGAAATTTTAATTATACATCAGAAACATATTATAACAAAGTCGAATTCTATTATCTCCTAAGTTTGTGAACCAGGTTGAATCGATGTATGAAATAAAGATGTGAAAAAACTTCTATAAACTTACAAGACAAATCTAGGACACTGGGTTCGCAGCTTTTGAAACTCATATGAGCTTAATTTGAAGCATTGTTATGTTAGAATAGATATAATTTGATGAACCCTGAAAGTCTGAAGCTATAAAGAACCAGCTCTTCATAAAGACAAGTCTTCAATTTAACAGGTTGCCTATATCAAAGGTCATCATGAAAATATACCGAAATACCTATGTGAGTGATGGAAATCTTTTTCTCTATTTATTATGAAATATTACTCTAGGTTAAATATTCAACAAGGTGCTAGATATCATCAATAATGGATACAATTTGTGATGAATGTTTGACAAAAATTATTCAGTGATTAATTTCATCTAAAGTGTTTAGTGGTGGATCCATAGACTGGAGAAATTACGCCAACCATTTCGATTTGTAGAAATATTTTATAAAGCAAGACATAAAATATGGCAACATTGAACTAATCTGATTATTGAATCATTTCAGCACAGAGTTGGATTTGGGAAAATCGGAAAATTTGGACAAAATTAGATCGATTTAATTCCTTTCAGCTTTAAATATTTCAAAAATGATGCATCAGGAAAAAAGATGAAGATTGTTTTTAACTGCATAAATGAATAATAATTCTAGGAAGTAAAAGATACGGACCTTTAGTTCAAGAGATATTTGTTTTTCATGCAATTTAACCAATCTGTACAGTCATAGTGAGAAACCCACAAGAAATGGAATAAATCTATTAATGCCAAAATATGCATGATAGATAGGTAGATAGATATGAGTTTATTTAACATAATACATTATACAATATGTAACATGCAGTAAACTCTGAGAAAAAACAGTGAGCTATTATTATATAACTGTTTACAGTTGTGAAAAATGAATTCGATTCTAACGGCAGCTGAATTGTCATCAACATCGAAATTTGCCGATTTATAAATTAAATCAATCCTCCTTTTTCTTTTCTTTGTCACAGTTGGTTTTATCTCACTCCTTATCAGATATCCTGTCTCAATCGGGTCTCTCTTTGTCGCAGTTTGGGGTTTAGTCTTGTATAGTTCGGGAATTTTTGTCATCATCCACTATTTGCTCCTCAACTCTTTCATGAAAAGTTTATTATTTTGTGTGCCCACGATCTATCTTCTGTAATCAACCAGTTTTTAATTCTCTCTTAAATTTTTTTATATTATTTATTTTTTTTATTCTGTTGGGTACATTTGGGTAGAGTCTTGGGGCCAGCTTTGTGCAGGTTCGCTGTCCTATTCTTTTTTGGGCCTTCGGTGTTCTATAGTTGTCTTTCTTTGTTCGTGTTGAGAAATGATGTTAATGATAATAATAATAATAAAGGATTTTTATTCAGTATCAAACATTATAAACCTATTTCAACACTTATAAGGGCGAGGTTCAGTTCGTTCTGAGTATCTCGTATCCCGAACGTCTGTTCAACTAACCCTAAATGAATCAGCAATTGTACAACAAAAAAAAAGCCAACATATCACAACAAAAATTGAAAGAAGTAAACGGAAAGAAGAGAAAAGGAAATAGATTTTTTTTTATAGAGTTATACCCATATCTTTATTTCCACTTACGCATCCATTCAGAACTTCCAGTAGCATCCTCCTGAATTTTCTCTCAGAACAAGATGAATCGATGTTCGCCTAATCAAAGGGGAATTCGTTCAAGCAGAGGTAATTTGCAGAGGTATTTTTTTCTGTTGAATGTTCATGATTATCTTATTCGCGAAAATTTGTCTGATATCCAATGTTTTCGATATTTCATAAATCTCTTTACTAGGAAATGTAAAATTTTTTCCGAACATTATTTTTAAGATGTATTTCTTTATAGTGTCCACTCCTCTTTTATGGCAATCCAATACTCAATACTATTGTTATCAAAAACCTTCTACGAGCGATCATTCCAGTTGATATTGTCGTTTGAATATTACAGGTCGAAATGCAATTATTTTATGGAATTTCAACATCTTTTGAACGGGTCCAAATAAGGAAAAATCTTATAGGAAGAAAATGTTTCTTTTGACGTCAAGAATCTATGTTTAAAATTAACGCAGTCTCACCCTGTATATGGAAGACACGGATCACGTGTACAAGTGTGAAATGCATGATATCTCACCCTGTATAACACATATACTTCAAGGAATCCAGGATATTTTCCCGCTGAAAAATGCATGTGTCACGATGAAAACGTTTCCTAGAAAACTTCGAGTTCTGACCTTATGTCGATTTTGGCACAGAGTCGTGTTTTTGAATTCCTCCTAGTGTTATCCAACAGTCGTGTGAACGACCTGCATTTCTGTGACATATGCCTGGCAATAAATCGATGGAATTTCGATTCTGGATAAGAATCCGGAATGAAAATATTTTCGAACGCAGATGAAAGATACGACGTGTTGTACCAGATATTTTTTTAGTTCTGTGTGGAAAGTTTTGCTTGGATGAACTTTGGATCATCTGGTAGTTAGATGATATTATGAATCATCGAGAATCCCTGGCGATAGAAAGATAGGTTTTCAAAAACAAAAACAGTTAGATGCGATCTATTTCTTCGAAGTGTAGTTGGTCAACAGTGAGATATTTGAAAGGGAGCAAAGTTAAGAATTATCAGTTTGTTTTGTTTCACTTCCGAAAGGCAAAATGTGGTGTTTATAAGGAGGGTTGACGTACTTAACGATAGAGTCAGAAGTGTTCTTAGAAATGTCAAAACGCTCCATCTGGCATGCAACAATTTCATAAATAACAAAGAAGCTCAACTCATGAAACTTAATTTATTATTACGTCAGTTGCCTTGTATATTTTGCGATTGGACAGCCCTAGTGTCACAATCTGCCAACTGACGGCTCTCTCGTAAAGCTTGACATCTATTTCTGCTGTTTACGGTAACTTAAAAGATTCATCTGGACAAAAAGTGGAATAAAATCAGAAACATTTTCGTGCGATTATTTTTTACAACTTCCGACCTGGATTAACTCAACAACAGTGCATCGATGAATTCAATTCAATATTTGGCGATGAAGCTCCATCAAGGACCAGTGTTTATCGATTGTATGGTGAATTCAACCAAGATCGTAGTTCACTTCATGAAGGTCGTCCAAAATCAGTTGTTGTGCATAAATCCATTGATGCAGTGCGCCAACTGATATTGCAACAACGTCATGTGACCTATCGTGAGATTGAAACAACCTTAGGCATCAGTGGGAACATCACACATTATATATGGCATCATAACTTGACCATCAAAAAAATTTGTCAATCGCCCAAAATAAGGCTAGGGTCGATTGGTCGAAATGCTCCAAAAATAAGATCGCGGTGCTTCGAAACAGGTCTACGACATCGTGACAGGATGGATTAAAACGTATGAGCCCGAAAGTAAACGGCAGTCGACTGTAAGGAACAAGATAAGCCATATCCAACAAAAGTTTCTCGGGCAAGACGCACTTCCAAGCCTGTTTTTTCGGGAAAACTGGACATGTCGCAATCGTACCACTAGAACAACGCAGAACAGTCAATTCTGAGTGGTACACAACCATTTGTTTGCCAGTTGTCTTCCAAAAAATCAGGAAAACCAACCCTTCATCACGACAGTACGAGCTCTCATATATCAGCTCAAACAACAGCATATTTGAACACTCAAAACATCGATTCGATGAGTCATCCGCCGTATAGTCCTGACTTAGCACCTAATGACTTCTTTTTATTCCCGTACGTAAAAAATAAAATGAGACATGAACGTTTTCCGACACCTGAAGAAGGAGTTGATGCGTTCAGAATGCATGTTTTGGGGCTACCTGAATGGCAAAAGTGCTTCGACAATTGGTTCAAACGCAGGCAGAAATGAATAGATCTTAATGGGGAATATTTTGAAAAACAATAAAGCTATTTTCGATTATTAATATTTGTTATTCTACAGTAGAACCCATCTAATCCGCCCTCGACTGGTCCGTCACTCCGGTTAGTGCGACCAGGCGCCGTCCTCACATGTACCAACTTGTCTACCGACCTTACCAAGCCGTTGTTTCCTGATTAGTTGCGTTACAGAGAGCGCGCGGTTATTATATTTTTATATTTATTGTTTTTCTTCCGTATTGTCCAACATGTCAGGAGTAAAACGTAAACATGTCACTCTTTCATTGAATGAAAAATTAGCGGTGTTACAAAGACTGGACAAAGGAGAGTCACTACAAAAAATTGCAAAGAAACTAAATGTATGCGTTACGACAATTAAGGATTGGAGAAGAAATCGCAAAGACATTGAATCATATACAATTACGATTGATGGTGAAAACGCTAAGTCTAGAATTTCATCTACTAAACAAAAATCTATCACTGAATTTTTTTCTAAGTAATTACCTATGTACTTTCTTGTTTTTAGTTTTTTACTTTCTGACTTACTAAGTTTTATAAGCTCTGTTTCTTTATTCTTCTTTCATTACTTTTACTTATTACTTACTAAGTATCTACTTCTTGATTTGTACAGTTAAAACAATGTTTACAAACATTTTCTAAGATCAAAGATTACTCATTTCACTGTAAAATATGTCTATATATGTTTAATGTACTAAATATTGGATTTTTGGATAATCCTACCTTTTTTGGGTTCCGACCATACCCCCAGTCCCGTAGGTGACGGATTAAAGGGGTTCTACTGTACTCTTATCCTGTAATATAAAAGGCAACCCTCGTGAAGAATTATTTCAACTTCACTTTATTCAATCCGGAGAAAAATAGCAATAAACATATTTTTTTCTGATCGAACCAATATTGAGCTATATCGCTATATACGAGTATATGTGTCATAACACACTCATATTTCCGAAGGGAAATATGAAACGTCAAATCATATTTCATTTCTTTATTTAATAATAAAATGGAAACTGCAATTGTTGAAATTTTCACTAAAAGTATTTCCACCAGATACAAAGGAAGAAGAAATATCTTGTTCATAATTAATAGACGAGACTAGAGTTTTCCTGAGAACATTTGCAACAGCAGTCTCGGACGATTTTCCCAAAACGGTCTTCAAAGATTGTGATGCTGCAGATGGCTCTCCCTCCACACCTGCTATCATCTTCGCTGCCTTATTTTTGTGTAGAATACTGTCAGCCAGATAGCCTTCTGCAACAGACAAACTTTTCCAACCACCATGTCTCTTGAGTGTTGTCATTGAGGCTCCCGCATCGCCAACCAATGACGCGTATGTTCGTCTTCCACAATGGCCTGTAAACGTCTTCGGATTGTCGATTATGATTACCGACCCAGGATCTTCGATATCTGAAGATAGCATATTCACCAACTCTTGTGTTCTGCAGGCCCCAAAGATTTCCATTATTAAAACAACCCTCAAAATTATGAATGTAAAAATTTTATCAATCATCGAAATGAAACTTTTACTTCATACGTCGAAAAAACGTCAGCTTCACTCAAGAATGTCTTGAGCTGCTTCCGGGACAACACTGCTGATTTTTTAGGAACGTATCCTTTATTTTTGTTCTCAACAAATGCTTCGACTTCATCGAATAATTTGACATCAGTTTTTTGCTTCCAATGTAGCTTAGATTTTAGTTTCGGCCATACCGTGTTTAGAGAATATTTCTGCGACTGGGGATCGAATGAATTAATCATACATCAAGAATAAAAAGAATCAGAGTAACATACGAAATCTTGGAAACATGCTAACAAAATATGATTGCTCACACCGCCCCCCACTATTTTTTTTCCACTCCTGAAAGAATTCGTACTCTTTACTGTAGGCAGCTTGAGATTTGGCTGGAACCAAAGATTCACGGGCCTCTGCCGCTTGAATTTCGACGTAGTTCGACATTTTTTCTATAATTTTATTTTTGACAAGACGTCACAATGAAACCGGTCAACCAAGATTCTCAGAAACATAGCCCATAGCAACTTTAAATATTTAATTATAACAAAAATATACAATCTAATGATAATTTTCCTATATCAACTTTAACAATCTCGGGAAATATACTATTCATATTTACCTAGTTGTAATGATAGCTATATTTGGCCCCATTAACCATAATTGGATAAATCGTAACAGTTAAGCATATAAGAGTTCATTATTAGAAAATGATTTAAATACCTTCTGCATTAAACAATCCTTTTGTTTGACAACATCAACCAGAGTTTTCCAATATGATCATCCTTCTTGGAAATTATAGAGACCACAGTACAGAAAAAATTTTCTGCGGTCTACTTACCGTAACTTTACGTATGTTATACGAATTAATTTTCTATAGCTTTCGTAACTATAGGTAAGAATCATCATCTCACTATTATTCATCTCAATTGAATGTTACGTCCGTAGAACAATCCGATAGGTGATATGAGTAATAATGTGGTATGTGGTGAGGAATACACTCTTAATTGGTGGACTCTTCAAACTGAAATCTTGAAACATCCATATACGGCATACACAATGAATGAAATTTCATATAGAATCGACGTTTGCTTTCTATGTGACCATGAAATCAAAATTTTATGACCATTTGAACGCAGTTGTTGATGATGAAACTCGTGTAGGAGTATTATTTGGGCAATAGCCATAACCTCTTATTGGTCGAGAGCTTTTTGCTCGGAATTCTCCTATTTTATCTGATTCATAAAAGTTGCCCAGAAAGGGTATTGGGTATTTGTTTTCGTGCTATATTCGGAACGGAGCGTCTAAAAGGAGCGGGAAGGGGTTCATGGAGTCCGCCATTTTGTGTAGTTTTAGTCACGATGAAACAGTACTCGGGGACGCAACCTGATTGATACATTTTCCATTGCGATATGCATTAAACAGGCGGCGATCTTTTGCTACTGCTGGACGAAGTATGCTATGTACATTCGGTAATATCAAATATATTATTCAGTAACTACGAATCTCCTGTTTACATTATTCTTTGTCTGCTTCAGTTTCACAATTAATAACTTTCCCGAATCTTCAATACCATCTAATTTTACCTGGCTGATTTCACAAATTCGACAAGCTCCTGCAATCCCAAATACAAAAACAAACTAGGCCATTAAATAAACTTTATCGGGTGCATTATTTAAAAAATTCAGAAATGCACTGACGTGAGGTCAGATTCCTGGTATGATCGAGAATTCAATAGTGAATACATTTCTTTTAAAACCATTGTATTAAATCGGATAGTTTTCAAAATATCCAAAAAAACTGGAAAAAAAGTCAAATGTGTTCAGTTAGTAATATGTTCATTATTCTTATTTTAAATATCCTGACCGTAAACCGTTTTTACAACTACGAAAAGGAAGGACGTGAAAAGGTCATGCATCTTTTGGATTTCAAAAATATCATCACAGGGTGTTTCAAATTTTGTGTTGAAAATTGTGATCTCAAATTGGCCATTACTTCTGTTTTTCAAATTAGAACCCAATTTTTTTATAATTGTGTTGGATTCTGCGGTCAAAAATAATGATAGTTTTCTAACATGATTATGCTCCTAAATTCAATAATTTCTGAGTTATTTGAGATTTTCTGAATTTATGGTGTACGTAGAGTCAAATTGATTGCATCTAAAAATTCAATGAATATTCTTTCGAAACCATGGGAAGACACTGTACCCATAGAAGATAAATTATCTATTAATTAATAATTCACAAGTGTCAGGTGTTATTGTTATTCGTTATCTTCATTTCTCGATTTAACAAAATGAACCGTTATTCTAATTACGAAACTCTGGATCTATTTTATATACATGGTGAATGTGACAGAATTATTAGTAGGTAGAACCTGCCGGGTCTACGAGAAGTATCCCCATTTACCTTCCATGACGGAGAAGATCTTTTGAAAGTTTGAAACATATTTTCTAAAGATCTTCTCCGTCATGGAAGGTAAATGGGGATACTTCTCGTAGACCCGGCAGGTTCTACTAATAATTCTGTCACATTCACCATGTATATAAAATAGATCCAGAGTTTCGTACTTAGAATAACGGTTCATTTTGTTAAATCGAGAAATGAAGATAACGAATAACAATAACACCTGACACTTGTGAATTATTAATTAATAGATAATTTATCTTCTATGGATACAGTGTGTTCCCATGGTTTCGAAAGAATATTCATTGAATTTTTCAGATGCAATCAATTTGACTCTACGTACACCATAAATTCAGAAAATTTCAAATAACTCAGAAATTATTGAATTTAGGAGCATAATCATGTGAGAAAACTATCATTATTTTTGACCGCAGAATCCAACAAAATTATAAAAAAATAGGGTTCTCATTTGAAAAACAGAAGTTATGGCCCATTTAAGATCACAATTTTTATCACAAAATTTGAAACACCCTGTGATGATATTTTTGAAATCCTTAAGATGCATGACCTTTTCACATCCTTCCTCTTCGATGTTGTAAAAACGGTTTACGCTCAGGATATTTAAAATAAGAATAATGAGTATATTACTGACTGAACATATTTGACTTTTTTTCCAGATTTTTTTGGATATTTTGAAAACTATTCGATTCAATACAATGATTTTAACAGAAATGTATTTACTATTAAATACTCGATCATACCAGGAATGGAAAACATGAAAAAAAATTTTTTCGTCGAATTTATTTTCACTCCCTGTATAACCGGAAGTTTTTGGGCTTCGAAAATATTTTAGCTCTGTAGAAAACTTCGACCAATATCATAATCCCAATTTTCAGATTTCAAATATGTCTAGTTCTTCAGAAACGTCTAATAGGCACTCGAACTTGAGACACCCTGTATATACATTTTCCAACTCTTGGAAAGTGTATATATAGCGAACATAACATTTGTTCATCATAAAAGGCCTTTATTTATATCATAATAGAGAATTCACAATTCTATTTTCGTTCATTATTATCTGAACACCTCCACACTTCACAGTTGATAAAAGAAATACATAAAAACGCAACAACAAAATGAATCACAAGATCGCAATCCAATTAAAGGACCAATTCAGGTGTAGTCCGATTGAAGTTTTCTAAGTGAACAATTCGATTCATTTCTCGTTCATTATGATTTTAGATTCTAGAGTTCAGTTTTCACATTGAGAACTTATGACGTAGGTCGATTAGTGTTTCGTCGTTGAACAAGTCCTTTTTATTTCACTCCTGAATGAATTTTCTGGATGAGAAAATAAAAAATTTAGGGGTGGAATGATGCTTGTCTCTACTGAAGCCATAATGGATCGACTTATTGAGAAAATAACAGAATCAATTGCGTATATGATATGTGTTTTGCCACGCTTTGCACGCCACTGGCAACTAGACATGCGCGCGTA
Source organism: Micraspis discolor (assembly GCA_030674115.1). NCBI lineage: Eukaryota > Metazoa > Arthropoda > Insecta > Coleoptera > Coccinellidae > Micraspis > Micraspis discolor. The sequence goes on along the minus strand of JARTUT010002184.1, from coordinate 924,293 downwards.
ACTTGCAATTGAAATACTTTGACCTACTGAGTCATATAGTACCAGGTGAACCTGTATGAAATGAGCGTCAAGATACAAATGTCACGACATGGAACATTTGTTGTGAACGAGCCTTTAGTTTTTTTGATTGTTTGCTATAGCATCTGTCAAACATATTTAGTATACATTAAGTCATTTAACATACAACATCATATTTTTTCATCGTGTTAAAAATGTCGAGTTTTGTACCAGAAAGTGATGATTTGCGGAAAGCATGTTTGAAGACGCCGAATTGCAAACGATATTGGATGGAGATGACACTTTAAATCAAAAGCAAATGGCAGAAATGTTAAATAATGCACAACAAACAACTTCTGGCCGTTTAAAGGCTATGGGTAAGATCCAAAAGAGTGGAAAATGGTTGCTACATTAATTGAATGAAAGACAAATTGAAAACCGAAAAAACACTTATGAAACTTTGCTTCAAAAACACGAAAGAAAATCGGTTTTGCATCGGATTGTTACTGGGATGAACAATGGATTTATTTTACGAATCCAATACGGAAAATATCATGGGTTAATCCGGGACAACCATCAATATCGACTGCAAAAACAGATCGATTCGGCAAGAAGACAACGCTGTGTGTTTGGTGGGACCAGAAAGGTGTGGTTTACCACGAGCTCCTAAAACAATGTTAAGCCGTTAATACTGATCGTTACCGATAACAAATGATTAATTCGAATCATGCATTGATCGAGAAACGACCAGAATGGGCTAGAAGACACGGCAAAGTGATTTTGATCCATGACAATGCACCTGCACATAAAGCAAAACCGGTTCAGGATACAATCAAAACACTTGGCTGGGAGCTGCTACCGCATCCACTGTATTCACCAGACTTGGATTTTACTTTACAATAAATAGACCAAAAGATTCTATGGATATAGAGATGAAAATAAGTTGGGGACAAGGTCAGAGTTAATGTTGTTTTTGGATTTGTTGAATTCCATCCATGAATCAATCCAATTCACATTAGAAGATGATAAAAGATTTTTAAATTTTTTGGATATACAGGTTAAAAGAATAAATGAACACCTTGAATTTGATATACACAGAAAATCCACCTTCTCTGATATTCTAATACATAATAGTAGTTCACACCCTTATAACATTAAAATGTCTGCATTTCACGCACTTACCCACAGATTGGTCTCTATTCCGTTGTCAAAAATTTTGACAAAGAACTTCATACCCTAAGACATTTAGCTGAAAATAACGGATACGCCCCATATGTGATAGACCATAGATTACATCCCTCTCTGAGTAACAAAATTTGCAACAGAATTAGATTATAATATTAGTTATTAACAAAAAAGGCCTAACCTTTGACAATATATTCCAACCTTGTTCTATATAACCTCTCTTATAAAAAGACACCAAGCGTCGGGTTTGGGGGAGGAATTTGAAATACTACAGTTTTCCGTGTATGATAGCCAATAAATCGAAACATAGACTAAGCATCCCTTCTCTGAGTTAAATTTTAAATAAGAATTTGCACTCTAAATTGTACGGTTCAAGAGTCAGACGGTGTAAATGTTATATTGGAGGAAGATTCGTCCCAAACGCAAAAAGAACTTGCACTTACTCTACAAGTGACTCAACAAGCAATTTCATATCGTTTAAAATCGTTAGGAATGATTCAAAAACAAGGAAATTGGGTTCCATATGAACTAAAGCCGAGAGACGTTGAACGCCGATTATGCATGAGTGAAATGCTGCTTGCCAGGAATAAAAAAAGAGTTTTTGCATCGTATAGTCACTGGTGACGAAAATGGATTCACTACGATAATCCAAAGAAGAGAAAGTCATGGGTTAAGCCCGGCGAACCATCAACATCGACAGCTAAGCCGAATATTCATGGAAAAAACTCATGCTGTGTATTTGTGGATCAGCTTGGTGTCGTGTATTATGAATTGCTGAAACCAAGCGAAACCATTACTGGAGCTCTCTACCGAACACAATTGATGAGATTGAGTCGGGCACTTAAGGAAAACGCTCCCATTACTACTCCAGACACGACAAAATTATTCTTTTACACGATAATGCTCGTCCACATGTTGCGGCGCCGGTAAAACATACTTGGAAACACTCAACTGGGAAGTTTTACCTCACCCGCCGTATTCACCAGACTTAGCCCTTCTGATTATCATCTGTTCCGGTCGATGGCACATGGTCTGTCTGAGCAGCGCTTCACATCATATGAAGACACCAAAAATTGGGTAGATTTGTGGATAGCGTCAAAAGATGAAGAGTTTCTTCGACGGGGTATCCGAATGTTGCTATAAAGATGGGGAAAAGTAGTGGCAAATGATGGAAAATACTTTGAATAAAACGTAATGTACTTTTCCTTTACAATAAATTCCTAATTTTTAAAAACCGCGGAAACTTATTTGTACACCTAATATTATTCGTAAAAGAATGTTGCTATTTCAGTGGCCGGTGGTATGTTAGTGATAAGCCCTTGAAGGAACGACAACCTCACCACCTTATCAAGGTTTTTCTTTTTAAGGAAAAGAGGCTTCCACAGGCCTAGCCATATAAACCTGTGGTACGGAGAAACCCACCTGAACTTTCTACGAACATTGCAACATAAATTCACTTCTAAGCATAAATATCTTTCAAATTTGAATGTTCAATGTTTTTATATATATATATATATATAAATAAATTCAAAGTGAAGATAATGCGGTGAAATAAGATATTGGAGAAGGATAATGGGTTAAACCGCAGGAATGCAGAAAATATGGGAAATGGATGGAAGGTACTTGCCGACACGTGTTTCTGCTTATTGGCTTCTTCACCAGCCACTGAAATAGCAACATTCTTTTACGAAGCTTAGTTTTTTAAAAAATTATCAAAATTACAAAAAAGTTAACATTTACACCGTCTGTAACTCTTGAACCGTACAATTTAGAGTGATTATGAAGAGGACCATTCTTATTTAAAATTTAACGTAAAACATTTTTGTATATAACAATGTTTAAGATAAACCGCTTAGTTTTTGAAATATTTACGAAAAACTAAAAAAACTAGTGATTTTTCTAATTACCAAGCCCCCCCTCCCAAACCCGACGCTCAAAACAGTGTAACTTTTTACCATAGAATAAGGGGACTATGTAGAGCAATTTGGTGTTGGAGGAAAACTTTTACTTTGGATGTTGAGGTTTAGGTCTAATTACACCGTACTATATACACGTTATATGAACCAACAAGAAAAATTTAAAATCATTGTTTTTCAATGGTAAAAATCGACTGAATAACACACAATTAAGTGGTGTATATAAAATATACTGTAATGAATGCACTGCATTTTACATAGGTCAAACTGGATGTTCCTTGGCAAAACGAATCGAAACATAAAAAATCAATCCTCCAAAATAAGTCAACGACTGGTTTCTCAAGCCATTGTATCTGCTCTAACCATTTTTTTGATTTTGAAAAAACTAGAATAATACACAAATGCAACAAAAGCTTCAGCTTATAAACAAAATCTCCCAATTGTGAACGATCAATTAGAATTCCGCCTATCATCAATTTTAACATCTGTAACTTGATACGAATATGTGCACTGTATGAACCGTTATTGTTTTGTATTCGATTTTGAGAATGGGATAAAACCCAAAACATGCATGTCAACAATTATGTTTAAATTAAATTTGTGAAACGTACAGTCAAGTGTTTGATTTCGGTCAATTTTCGTTTTTTAAATATTGAAAATAAGAACAATCAAAAGAGCGCGAGAATTTCGGTTGAACTTGAGATATTGCTCAGTTTCTTAGATTGCAGGGGCGTGGTGCATCCTTATTTTAATTACATTCATAGCTTTTTCGAAAAATGAAAACATGAACGAAAAAAATATCTTTATCAGCTAATGGACTAAGACTTGACCGATTAAATCCAAACTCGACAATGTTGCAATTCATACCTCCGTATTGAGTCATCTTCCAGCATCCACCCGTTCACTTTCGTCTTGTCCGCATAGCGCATTCTTTCAAATGTTAGTCAATGATCTGCGACTTCCTGTCCGGATTCTTAAGCCGGATTATCATAATCATCGTCCGATGTGAAGTTGAAGGTTGAGGTCCATTTCTCTCGATTATGCCGAAATGTGAAACTGAATTCCTTATAAATGATGCATGCCGCCTCAATCTTTCTTGAATGGATCGAAGTAAAGAAATAGCAGTAGTACAAGGGTGTCATTTTATATTTCGGGAAAAGAGAACGAATCAAATATTAATCATCGAAAATCGCTATATTGTTTTTCAAATTATTCCCTATTAAGATCCATAAACTTTAGCATATGCTTAACCCAATCTTCGAAGCACTTTTGCCACTCTGATTGAGGTATCTCCTTCAGTTCGCGCACATCACAGGTTTTCGGGACAACTGATTTTGGACGATCTTCACGAAATTCCTCTTGGAGTGAACTATGACCTCGGTTGAATTCACCGTACCATCGATAAACACTGGTCTTTGATGGAGCTTCATCGCCAAAAATTGAATTAAGCTAATCGATGCACTGTTGTTGAGTTAATCCACTTCGAAAGTTGTAAAAAATAATCGCACGAAAATGTTCACGATTTAATTCCATCCAATTCAAATATTGTGTTAATTTTGAGACACCCTCTACGATGACTAGATGAATTTGGTACTCGTCAAGAACATTATTTTGATTGATTTCAAGAAAAGGAAATTTGAGCGTCGAACAAAACTGATTATTGATTCTTTCATCTGCATTGTGGCGGTTTTTTTTAGTATATTACGCTTTTGATAGTCCGTAGTTCAATTTTTGAATCTTTTATGGGTATAAACTTAGCTGCTTTTGCAAATTTCACCATAAAGTGGTCTAGGCGATGCCCAACGCTGAGGAATGCACTGATTTGGATCATTTGGAGCGTCCATGATATAACGCACACACCAAACCCACCCTGAAGCGTTCTGTGTATGTCCAAGACGCAATGCAAAAACATCTCGATATCCTAAAGTATAAATTCGAGTAACGATTTTATCATTAAAAGAACAGGCTCATCAAGAATGTCACCGTTCTTCAGTATTTTTTATGATTCAAGTTAAAATAAATTGCTGACAATGAGGTGCATTAAACCAACAGGGAGTTTACGTTTATGTCTTCCTAATGGTTGAATGCTACTCATTTATTTCTGTTCCACACACGTTGCAGTATGACTGCCTCTCAATGTATCGCTTCATACATATACGAGTATGGACGAGAGTAAATGGTTACGACCGCATTGAAGTTATTTATTAGATCAGGTTTCATTGCAGCGGAATGATGACCTATAATCTACCTGATTGTTTCATTTGTTTATTTGAAAATTTTAGTTGTGTCTACGGATACAAACACATACAGGTTGGCCCAGTTGTTTCGTCTTTATCAATTTTTATGTAATATAACGATTTTCACTCTGCCAGTTATGTTTTAAGAACTTTATTTCATTAATCTATAAGTCACATACATAAATGACTTGATAATTCAATTTTTTTAAGTGATTATATTGCAGGAAAAAGAACACGATACGTGTTTCGATGTTTGCCTATTTTTAGCTGTAGTCTCTTCAGGTATTCACATTCAATATTTAATATATTTAATTATTTATGAAATAATTTAGATTAAAAATTTACTAGTGTGATATGGTGTTCAAATAAACAAATTCTTCTCATGCTCATTTGAATTGTTCAAAGTATTATGAAAATTTAATGAAAATATTCTTGGAAATTCATTGTGAAAGAGTGTTTCTACAATTGAAAAATTCTGGAAAAACTTTCCAAAGATACTTCTTAGATTGAAATTATAGCGACAGATTATAAAAATTTTAAGATTATTATTGATTGGTTTTGTCCTGTCTAAAGAATTACTTGAAAAGGAACCATTCCGATAATTTTAAATAATAGAATTGAACAAGTCACTCTTGAAAAGTGTAAAACAAATCAATAATAATCTAAAAATTACTATAATAGGTAGTCGAAATAATGTCAATCATGAAGTATCTCATATCTTAAATTTTTCAATTTGGTATACAGAAACACTGTTCCTTGATGAACAGAAGAAAGAATATTTTCATTTTCATCTCAATATGGAACAATTCAAATTACCAGAGAAAGAAAGTTATTTCTCTTACACAACATCACACTAGTAAATTTTTAATCTAAATTATATAATAAATAATTAAATATACTAAATATTGAATGTGAATACCTGATGAGACTAAAGCTAAACATAGGCAAACAGCCAGTATAGCTTTTGTAGTACGTATCGTGTTCTTTTTCCTGCAGTGTAATCAAAAACTTTGAAAATTTAATTATCAAGTCATTTATTCTATGTATGTGACTTATAGATTGAGGAAATAAAATCCTTTTTAGAAATATAATTCTTGCAGAATGAAAATCGTTGTATTATATAAAATTGGAGGACTTTAGAAAGCAATGACGTGAGGTCAGATTGCTTTGGCGTTCTTGTTGAGCTACTTGCTAGTAAATATTCAAACCATAACAAATCTATAAGCACTCTGATCAGGTGAACAATAGTCTTTTCCTGAATGGGCGTACTATGAGATAGGTTAAGATTTCCATGAACGTCTAATAGGGCAAAATTATTGTGGTAATGAATTACCTTGTATATTGCTATTTAAAATATATCTAATAGGGCAAACTATTCATAATGTTTGTATATGCTATTCATAATGTTTGCGATTCTTTCTTGGAATGGGTTATAAATTTCAAACGAATATGATACTTATTTTTGTTATTCAGATATTTTTTATGCTTTTGTCTTTTTATTTCCAGATTCGATGTGGGCAACTTGTCTCTGTCTCCATCAATAGAAGACCATTCTTGAAGAAAGAAGTCCTAAATATATTTCAGCTTATTTTTGTACTTTCACACTTAGGCGGGGAGCCAAGGTTTTTTTTGCTGGGGTTTTTTCCCTAGGCTTTTATATCATACGCCGAATCGTATGACACCCCGTCACTAACCCCTGATCTATATGCTTCATTGTTTGCTAACTAAATATTGTAAGCCAAAAGTTCAAAAGAATATATATATATACCTTGTATGTGTATTTTATTTTTCTGATATATATACTGATTTGTCGTTTTGAGATGAACCAAACTAGGAAAATAAGTAGGTAACCTAAATTTTATGTTTGTACAATAGAATAACATGTTCACTAAATATCCTCCAAGACTTAATTTTCTGTTATTCTCAACAAATTACTGTAATTCTGTTCCATCTACGGCAATCTATTCCTTGAAACAAATGGACGATTTGCACAAACATCAACGAATCTTTTCAATCCGCCCGATCTAAAAGAAAGGAATAAGAACAATCCACAATTTTATTGTTCTATTTTCCGGCAAATTCCTTCTGGGAAATTCCCCTGACAGGGATAATTATGCCCCCCTATTGATCATTTATTGGACAGGAGAAACTTCCCTGAACGCCAAACAGAATGACGTGAGAAACTTTCATTGTTCAAACTTTCTCGGAAAAATGCAACGCTTTTCCCGAGAGAGGATATCAAGAAGTTCAGCAAAACTTCCGCTACCTCACTATTTACTTCACTCACCTTTTCGACTTGTCGCATATATCGAATCCATTTGATAATCGGAGGTGTTGTTGTCTCTCTCGAGCACCACGTGAATGAATTGAGATTTATAGATAACCTCTGGATGATGGTTCTAAACGTTTTCAGTTGAATATTTAAAACTTCGAAATTGTTGAGGGAGAAGTAATTTGCTTCCGCAAATCTAGTTGGAGGAGGATTTAAATGAATACGTTGAAATTCAATCGATTATAGGAAGGAAGATCAGATATGAGCAGAAAAAAACATTCACACAAATGTAGAAACCGTTGGACCTAATGATTTCAACATGGTATACGTTTCCGAAGGAAAAAGAAAGAGCAATCGCGTTTTCTACTCTCGAATGACATACAGTGTGAGGCAAAAAAGTTAGAGTTGATTTAAATGTGGAGGAATCCTGTATGTGGCGCTCTCTATTAGCAATCTGAAAACTAATAGGATATTTTGATTTCGCATCATACTAAACCCCCGCATACCACATTTCGTTCAATTTCACCTCTTTGTCCGATGGTAATAAAAAAAACGAATAAAAAAACTTTGAAGAAGACCTATTTTCATAGGGCCTGTTTTTTCATAATTTTAGGCCCTCTATCGCATGTCACTATGGATGGTACTCTTTTAGGTGACACCGCGTATACTGCTTTTTGATAAACGAGATGAATAGTGAATATTTTTAGCCTAGATCGGTCATTACGAACAAATTTCTATTATTCATGGCTCCCCTTGATGACAATATATTTCAAACGTATTATAGTTTGCAGCTAATCTTCATCAATAAAGAATAATAAATGTTTTTCCCAAAACTGAAAGAAATTATATCTGCATCTCACCCACGCAGCAAACGCCAGTTATTGCCGAGTTATATTCCACCTACGTTTATACATTTGTCATTTCTGATTCGTTACCCTACCGAATGAATGGTCTTTTGTGATTTACTGGTATTTTAGATGCAGCTGCCCCTAAATGATTCCTAGGAGGAGAAACTGGAGAGTTGGCTATTCGTGATCGATAACCAGTCGAAATGTTTCTCTGTTATTATTTTATTTTGAAAAACTTAAATATTATACTAGTACGATTCAAACCGCCAAATCGTTATCAACCAACTGTAAGGGATATGGTTTGGACTATAACAAAATTTAAAACAGAAAAAACGAAATCAGAAGTTGAAATGAAATTAAAATCAAAATGTAACAACATGTGCCATATATTTATAAATTGAAAAAATAACGAGAACAATGTGTTTATTTCATTAACAGATGAGCAGCAAATGAAAAATTAAACTACAGTCTGCTTAAACAACTGACAAATCTGCTCCATCTTTGGGCATTGAATGAAAAGAAGAACTTGAAATCGTACACAAGTAAGTACGAGGGTTACCTTTTATATTTCACGATTAGACAACTCTTCTGTGATGATGCTGTGCGCCAATGGATATTGCAAGATCGTCATGTGATCTATCGTGAAATTGAAACAACCGTAGGCATGAGTGGGACCAGCATACATTCAATATTGCTTGAACATTTGACCATCAATAGTGCATTGTTTACCGGGTAGGAAAAGCTCAACATTCCTGGACGACTGTGAAGATTGCTAAGTCGAGGCTCAAGCCGAGACTTAGCAACACAGAGTCCAGGAATGTGGCTTTTCCTAAGAGGTAAACATACTATTTTTCCGCAAATCGTTCAAAATTCGACAAATATTGATTGATTCAAAAAAGACGCGATAATTTTATTACCAAATAAATGGTGCTTTGAAATTCCTAATAAAATTACTTGGGTTACTATGAAAACGTATTGAGGTTGAATTGTCAAACTTGACGCTTATAAATTTAATTGCTGGTGTTCTCGAAAGTAAAATGATAAGTGATGATGAAATTTCCATTCCTGGGACTCCTCCAGAGCTGGTTTAGGCAGTGAATACTGCTTCATTAGAATTATTGCCAAAGAAATCAAGAGAAAAGTACGAAAATGCATACAGACGTTTTATGGATTATCGCATGAGTAAAAGTACGAGTTCTTTCTCAGAAAATGTTGTAATGGCATACTTCCTAGACCTTTGTTTAAAGATGAAATCTTCAACATTATGGGCCAATTATTCAATGCTGAAGTCAACCCTTGCACTTAAACACAATGTAGATATATCTACATACTCAAAACTTCGTTCTTTATTGAAACGGCAAGCTCAAGGTTATAGGCCAAAGAAATCTAAGATTTTAACGAAGGAAGAAATTGAAAAATTTATCCAGGAAGCTCCAGATAAAGAAAATTTAATGATTAAGGTAATTTACAAGTTTTTAATTTCTATTTAGATTATAGCTTTATTTATTTTTTAGGTGGCTGTAATATTTGGTATTTCTGGGGCCTGTAGAATGGATGAGTTAGTCCAAATGACTGTACACGATATAGAAGACTTAGAATCTAAGCTTTTAATCAGCATACCTGATTCGAAAACCAAGATCATTTGTAATTAATCAGATCTACTTGAATGTTTATCGAAAGTATGTTTCGTTAAGACCAGAAAATATGAACAGTGACCGATTTTTCTTTAAATATCAAAGCGGAAAGGGTTGTAGACAAGTGGTAGGAATTCATCAATTTAGAGAAATGCCCAAAATAGTTGCTACTTATTTGAACTTGGTAAATGCGACAGAATATACTGGTCACTGCTTTCGTCGGTCTTCTGCAACAATATTGGTTGACTCTGGTGCCGACATAACTAGTTTAAAGAGGCATGGCGGATGGAAGTCATCAAACGTTGCTGAAGGATATATCGAAGAATCGCTTAACAATAAGGTTGAGGTGGCAAATAAAATTTTCACAGTACAAAATATTCAACAAAATGACCCTTCCACCCTGCATGTTGTCCAAAATGTTTCTCATAGTTCTAAGAGTGTTCCTCCAATGTTCAATAATTGTACTAACTGTCAAATTACTGTAAATATAACAAATTGATCTTAAAAATGTATTCAGCAATGACTTGATGTTTTCAAAATATAAATTAATTCCTTATAAGCAATGTGTTTTCTATCATTTATGTAGAACACTAACAACTGTACGGAATTATCATTTCCTTACAGTAAGGAAGTCCTGACTTTTTCTTCAAGAAATTTTGACAGGAATGTCAAAATTTCCTGGCGATTTGCGGAAAAAATATTTGTTCCACTTGGATCCCACACAAATTGTCAATCGCTCAAAAAAAGGCTCGTGTCGATCGGTCGAAAGAAATGCTCCAAAAATAAGATCGTGGTGCTTCGAAGCACTTCTAGGAAATCCTGACAGCGTATGAGCCCGAAAGAAATTGGCAGTTGACTGTATGGGTGTTTCAAGATGAGCCCATTCCAATCAAAGTTGCTTGGGCACGAAGCACTTCCAAGGAAATAGTCACCTGTTTTTTAGGAAAAACTGGACATGTCGCAATCGTACCACTAGAACAACGCAGAACAGTCAATTCTGAGTGGTACAGAACCATTTGTTTGCCAGTTGTCATCCAAGAAATCAGGAAAATCAACCGCCGAAGACGGATCACTCTTCAACACGACAATGCGGGCTCCCACACATCAGCTCAAACAACTGCATTTTTGAGCACTCAAAACATCGTATATTCCTGTCCGAATAACTTCTTTTTATTCCCGTACGTAAAAAATAAAACAGTTTATCGTTTGTCGACACCTTAAGAAGGTACCTCAATCAGAGAGGCAAAAGTGCTTCGACAATTGGTTCAAACGCAAGTAAAAGTGTATAGATCTTAACGGGGAATATTTTGAAAAACAATAAAGCGATTTTCGATGATCAATATTTGTTTTTGTTCCATAATCCCGAAATATCAAAGACAACTCTCGTAATAGATTACGGTTATTGACCAAACAATGATTCTGTACTAGCAGATGTTATCGATTTGTGGTTTTACACTTTCCTCCATACAATATCCTCTTATTACGGATACAAGACATTATTGGCCTTGGACAGTGACCCATCCACTTTGGGAAACACCAGAGATGTTCCACATCATTTGTTTAACATCTAATCATTGCGATTCTTTACGAGATCCTTGTATTATTAACGTGCATAGAAAGTAACGGTGACCCAAACAATGAATGGTGGGGTATTGACAGTATTGACCAAAAAGCCGATTGCGGATATAGATTTCTGTCAAGGTCACCACACAATCCGTGGTAATGTTGTGTCACGCCGTTGAGAAAAGGTGAATTTCATAGTTTAATCAGGGTCCAAAGATCGGATATGAACAAACTGTCGACGACAAAGGCGAGGATGATGTAACTTTACCAATACCGGAATGGTTTAGGAGAAATGCAAAGAATTTCCCATTCAAATTACGAAATTTGTTTTGACGGCTGCAAGTTTTAATTGGGACAAGAATCTGGTTTACCGTTAAATCTGAGGTCTTTCGATCGAATAGGAAAGTGTCGTATGAACTGTTCCACTAGAGTTAGGGATTTCAAAGTAAATGCGAGAGGATTTGATCTAAAAAATATGATTTGTGTTGATGTTTCTATGGAAACGCTAACACCAATTTCGATTTGAAGCGATTTTCCAGCATTCTACGTGGGTTGTCTTTCATTTTTCGGGAATATCAATCATCGAAAATCGCGAAATATAAAAGGCAACCCTCCTAAATGCAAAACGATGATTTCTCTTGGTCCTTCTGCTACAGAACCAGTTCCATTAAACCAATGCTGAAACCGTGAGATGACACATTGCGCTTTCCGCTACGGACACCCTATAGCATTGCGATGGCCCTATTGGCATAAGCAGTTCATAATATACCACAATTAAAAGATTTTTCTCAAAATGATGAAGGTTCCGCCGTGGCTGATTGTCAAAATTTTGACAAGAATTAGAGCGAATTGATTCAAATTGAGATATGGTTTCAACAAGAGATATTAGTCCAAATATCGGATGATCAAAACAGCGCAGATTTCCGAAATTCAGGACCTCAATTCGATTCTACACTACAATGCAAAACAACAACACTTCCTTTCCTTTCAAATTACGCCCTATAAAAATCACAGTTTATTTTATTGCCTGCATTGTTGCAATAATAGCTCATGAGATGAAATCAATATAAAAATGCAGCAATTCCTGATTTCGACAGCACACATGAAATGAATCATCGAAATAAGTCATCTTCAAGGTCTTCGAACGAATTCTTTCACGCTACGTGGTGTGTTGAAAAATACACAGCAAGTAATTTTTTCATTATCGAATGACTAATCTAATATTGAAATTGGAAATGGAGCATACAACACCAGAATTTCAGTATAAATATTTTATTTGTTTCTCATTTGTAAACGTCAGTTTCCAAAAACACAATATTAATCAAGAAAGTTTATTTTATCAAGTCACTAACTTGTAAAACTGACAGTCAACTTGCAGGTTAGTAGTATTATTTACATTAGAAAATTATGCAGGGCTTAAAGCTGCAGCGATCATCGTTTATGGCAAATCTTCTTGTTGTTAAATTTTTTGTTTGCTGCAATGTCACAATAACTTATTTTCCCATATCTTCTACATCATTCATGTTTAAGGAGAGAACTTCGTCACATCGACAACATCCAAAAATCCCAAATATTGTTACAATTTTAGCCAGCAACCACTGGTCATCAGGAGCATGTGAAAGAAATTGTTCAAGTTCTTCTTTACTTAATACCTTGCCTTTTTTTGGCGTATAACGCTATTACCTTTTGAAATCTGCAAATGACAACTAAACGTCATATTTTTCAATAAATTTTTTAAGGAAAACAAACCTGCGAACAGGGGCATTTTCTTTCCATACAGCTTTTCAGCATAGACCATTTTGTCCATAGAGTATTAGGGCTGAATCTAGCTGATAGCTGATAGTCTTCAGTTACCCCAATCACACTATTCTTGTTTTTCCACATTTTGAAGTTGCCGTATTCTCGCTCGTACCTTGAAGCTGATTTTGCAGGTAATAAACTTGAAGCTACACTGCTAACTGCCTCAATAATTTCTTTTGGTACATTCATTGTCGCTTTCGCCAAAACAAATGTGAAGAAAAATAAACAGACATGTTCATGGCAACGACATTTGCGAGAAATTATTGAGATATTTTTTTGGAATGTATCTAACCTTTTTACAAATGAGAAACAAATTAAATATAAAACAATACACGCAAGGCAACGGGTTTTACTGGCTCAAGGAGATAACTGACTCGCCTGCTGCTCTTCTATTTTTTCTAATAGAGAGAATTATTCTTCAAGAAATTCTGGACTCCCTGTTTTGACACCTCACTTCGCAAACTGACAACCGCATTATTATCAGTTGAAATTCGTCCAAAGTCTACATTTTACTGCTTGTTCATTTCTTTTTCAGTTTGTCCCCGTAAATTTCTAGTAGTTTCTGAAAATCTCCGATGTTTTAACTTGGAACACGAAATACGTCAAAGGAAATTCTCTGCGGTGAAAACCTACGTACACGTAGGAAAAATGTAATAAAAGTAGGTATGATTATCCAAAGTTATCTAACGAGAAGATTCATTCGATGTAATCGAATGATTGATAGATGTGAATCACCAGATTCATTCTGCCAATATGTATTTACGTAGTTTATAGGTGTGAGTTCAAGAAAATAAACGCAAGAATCGATTCTCAGAAATCTTTCAAGAAAACCATATTGAAATCGTGAATTTCCCATCTATCATTATTTAAAAAGAAAATATTGATGGTCCTGAAAGAATTTATATAAATATTTAAGAGAATTTTATCGGTGAACAAATATTGAAAAAAAAAACTTAAAGAATATTCTGTAAAATAAATAATTATGCAATCATGAGTGTTGACATTATTTCGTATTCTTCTGCAAAATAAGAAGTTGAAGAAAAAAATACAACCTAACCTATAATTCAGTGGAATTTCTTTGAGTCAAAATCTACCATGAACCAGCAAAGCTCATTTATTTAATCATTTATTTTCATTCCAGTAAGTATTTTGTTTCAATTTTGTGTTATTTTCAAATTAATTTCAAAATGATTAACAATTGTAGGTAAACAACTGCAAAAACAATAGTTTCAATAATCCCAAACTTTCTTTTTTCTCAATACCATTAGACACCGATAGGTGAGTGGTATATATAGTATTGTAGAAAATGTTGTTCATTAAAAGCTCCGTTATTTGAGCAGTGCTTCATTCAATTAGTTGAGATATCAGGAACCAATGAAATTTCAGCTGCTTTACGCCTACTGTCATCCTTTCTTTACGATTAGTTGAGATATCAAGAACCAATAAAATTTCAGGAGGTTTACGCCTACAGTCGTCATTTCTTTACGATTAGTTGAGATATCAGGAACCAATGGAATTTCAGGAGGTTTACGCTTACTGTCTTCATTTCTATACGATTAGTTGAGATATCAGGAACCAATGAAATTTCAGGAGGTTTACGCCTACTGTCGTCATTTCTTCACGATAAGTTGAGATATCAGGAACCAATGGAATTTTAGCAGGTTTACGCCTACTGCATGCGTATGCAGAAGTGTGACATTTTTTTAGATAAATATTAGAGTGTTTATCTATATGATTTTCAATTTTATGAATAGAAATAACAATAATATAATATATATATAACAATAATTCAATAGGTTTTTTATTTTTTTGCCACCATAATGAGGAAACCCTTTCTAGAGAACACTCAGCATATTTAGCGCAGGGGAGTATTAACGGGGGGTGGGGTGTACTGAGGGTAATTCCATACTCAAATTCCTCTTTTCATAAATTGAATATAGTATAAAATAGTATTAGTTCAAACTAAATCATCACAGAATTCATTGAAAAAAATTGTTCGAAACAATTCAGTATAAAAAGAAAGTTATTTTTCATGGACTCGAAGATTAATGTTTCAGTGAAATTTAAGTATTGAGGATTTTATATTGAACACATTCGATGCTTTCAACGACCATCTACTTATTTTTCCATATAATACCTACTCTTCAACTCAATCTTCGTTTAGAAAAATTTTGATGGGTCATCTCACTTACAAACCTAAGGTACCTATGATTTTTAATCTATACATATAGATAATGGAAGATATTTGATTTTAGAATATTTTATGGAATATAAGTTACATTTCCTTTATATTAAAAGTACAATTATTAAATGTGCATTGCGTGAATGACATGTTCTTTGAACTATTTGGTACAACAGACGAATTTTCTTGTGTTGAAATAATATTCTCTGATGTGGAAACCACTGCTGTTGATGTACCTGGTCGCAAATCGGGTGTTTTTACAGAACTGCCACACGTTCTGAACACTTTATTAGCAATTAGCAATTTGTTCTGTTTGGCACCGATTTATCAACATACCCTTCAGCGACCGTTGATGACTTCCAACCGCCATGTTTCTTTAGTGTCATTAAGTCTCCCCCAGATTCAACTAAAAGTGTAGCAGACGATCTTCGAAATGAATGACCTGTATATGAGTTAGCATTTTCAAGTAAAAGAAAATTAGATTCTGGTTCAGGTAAGTCAGAAAACTGATTTTTACCCACAACCTAATTGATACATATTCCATTGCGATATGCATAAAATAGGCGGCGATCTTTTGCTGCTGCTGAACGAAGGGCTATGTACATTTGGTAATATTTAATATATTCCTCAAAAACTACAAATTTCCTGTTTACATCATTGTTTGTTTCACAATTAATAACTTTCCCGAATCTTCAATATCATCTAATGTTACCTGGCACATTTCACAAATTCGACAAGCTTCTGCAATCCCAAATACAACAACAACCTAGGCATTATTTAAAAAATTAAAAAACTAATTTGTGTACTCGTAAAATCGCAGCTTTCTTGGGCGTGTAACCTTTCCCATTTTGTTTCAGAAATGTAATTAGATGGAAATATTTTGAAATGTCTATATTATTATTGGTTACTAACATACTTATAATCATTGAATAATAAGCCAATAACTCCGAGAAAGAACTGCATGTTTTTTTCATTTTCCATTCCATAAATCTTGAATACGCGGTTCGTAAATTTTCCCAGATTTAGCTGGCAATGATTTTCGTGCACTGTAAAAAATAAAATTCTGCGCTCAAACTCCTCAGGAGTTTGAGAATTTTTTTTTCAATCAAACCATTTTAATTTGAATTAATCTAAAATTGATTACTCCAAATGAACTATTTTTCTTGATTAAAACAACCTAGTTGATTATAGAGAACAGCTAAAACATTCGCTTGAAACTTTTCACATTTCAGCGAAATGAAAGAAACAACTGATTCAACATAAACATACAATTACAAGAAATTGTTTATGCACTTGTCTCAATATCCATAATTGATTGATACAAATACATTATTCTAAATAGGTTTTAACGAAACCATTCGTTCGTTTCATTTTTATTTGTTCAATAGAACGAAGGTACGGTTGTCGTAAATTCTGTCAGTTGATGCAACGACTACAGTTTCTTGAGACAAGAATCTCGCGAGATTATATTATTCGCCTCATTTACTTGAAGAAAACTATAAATATTTGAATAAAATTGAACATATAATTGTTGCAATATGAAGTGACATTTGTAAAAAAAATATTGCGTAATTGATTTAATAAAACGAATTAATTGTAGCAATTTTTTTATATTGGCTGCAATTAAATCAAAACTCAATCTCTTTTATTTTGAATATATCTCATTTAAATGCAATTATTTGTGCATTTTACTCACAATATTGTTGTATTCGGTGATAAAGATGACATGGAATACATGATGAGCAAGCTAATTAAAGAATACGAGAAGTGGGGCTTAAATGTCAACTTAGAGAAAACCAAATATCTTTGTGTTGGTGGAGAACCGGGTGATCTGGTATTGGATGATGACAGGGATGAGATGATAACCCACTGCCTGGACTATAGCTATTGTAGCGGCAGGGGAGTGTATAGGGATCTATTGGCGGCACTCTATATAGCCACGCATAGCTTAATTCACAGCGCGTCGGTAGCCTAGAGGTTTAAGCTCAAGTATCACACCGATTAGGTACTAGGTGCCGGGTTCAACTCCCGGCGGCTCCTCAAAACTTCTAACCACTGCGTCTATGGCATGGCGCACACAAGCCTTACTGATGAGTCCAAATGTTTGCGCCAGGGACGAAACGCATAAGTAGGGATAAATTCCTTCGATTCTACATTGGTGACCCCGACGTGATGGGAACGGTTGTCTTTACGACGTGTCTTGAAAAGCAGACGGTTGACGCTTGAGGTATACTCGCTCCCTCTCTGCAACTTCCAACGAAACTCTA
The DNA here is from genome assembly GCA_030674115.1 of Micraspis discolor. NCBI lineage: Eukaryota > Metazoa > Arthropoda > Insecta > Coleoptera > Coccinellidae > Micraspis > Micraspis discolor. Next base: position 906,392 of record JARTUT010002184.1, on the reverse strand, counting down.
GACGCCTTTCCCATTCCGTACAATATTCATGGTCTGCCGCGGTATTCCGGTATTTATTAATATTTTGCTAGTGTCAAAAACCCTTCAATTTAGCTCAAATCAATCAGTTTCTTAACCCAAGAAACTTTCACTTGACATAAGAGATACTATCATTTTTATCGACTGAATTCTCGACCCATTCAACTAAGATCCTTTAAATCAACTACAAATCGAGTTTCAGTGAAATGTAATATTTATTTACATGAAACCAAAATTTTTATTCTACGAAAAGTATCAATAGTTACATACTAATTAATATTACCGTTGGATCAAATTTTTTTACCACCTGAGTCAATAACTCTGAGCTTGGTTGAAACTAATCAGTTTCTTAGCTCAAGAAACTTTTATTTAGGGTAAACGCCATTCTCAACCGTAGAGGGCGGTAGGGTCAAGTACTTTATGCATTTGGCTGTATTCAAACGTACGGAGTACTTGAGACAAATTAATATGGTTTGAGATGAGGAACTATTTTTTACAGTGTGACGCTACTCGCGCTGCTTCTATCAACTCCAGCGGAGTCAGAGAAAACTCAGAATTAAGCATTTTTAACTTTATAGTATTCAAAATAACTACTAAACAATTCGTTCGCAATTTTTGAATCGAATCACAAAATCAAATTGACAGATATTTGATTACACTGAAGTTTTCCTTAGCAACGCAGGTCTAATTGTTTCTAGTTTAAAAATTCAAATTTCATATCGATAACATTCTGACTTCAATATATTGTAATACTATGTTCTTTCACTATTAAATAATCGTTTTTCCTGTCACAAAAAAATTGTTTTTTGTACACGGGAAAAATATTAGATTCCAGCTCTCGGGCTAAAATCTAATACTTTTTCCCCTTGTAACAGATAATAAATAACTATAACACTTTGTTGCAAAATGGAAAGATTTGCAGACATTGGGAATAGTTCTGAATCAGATCCTCACATCAAGTACAATAAAAACGTCGTATCCTAATGATGTCAGTATCCTGGGAAAAAAGCTTTCACGCATTTCAATAATCCTCTTTCTACATATCCAAGCAGTCTAAACCGCATAAATGCGGGTTCAAAGAAAACAAAATGAGGATAGAGGAATGTACGTTGCATGTACAATAGACAAATTTGGATTGATCGTAGAATTCTCGGAAACACCATGAATATCTGAAACGTCACACCTTCACGCACCTAGAAAGTTATAAAATGAAAGTGGGTACTCTTCATCGGGGTTTTCTCAAATAGGCAAACAAAAAAATTTCAGAAGTACGAAGGTTGCCTTTTACATTTCGCGATTATAGAATTAAAACATATAGCAATCATCTAAAATCGCTTATTATTATTATTGTTTTTCAAAATATTCCCCATTAAGATCTATACACTTTTGCATGCGTTTGAACCAATTGTCAAAGCACTTTTGCCACTCTGATTGAGGTATCTCCAAAACATGCATTCTGATATAGGTTGAATCAAATGGGCTTGCGAAATTTTACAAGAATCGATACTCTCCCGACCTCACGTCATTTCTAAATCTTTAGTTTCAATATGAATCTAGCGATATCCAAAATATGTTTCATAATGTAAGACATATCTTCAATAAGACAAAATGATTCCAGAAAGATATATCTGCATCCGAAATTGAACAAGCTGTTAGTGAAACACCCTGTAAAATAAGACGAGGTGGTCCATAATAAACAACCTCACCATCTCCAAAGAAAACAAGAGCAGGTTCAAGAAACTTGGAACCCACGCAAGAATGCCAATATATATTACCAGCTATTTGTACCAGGTGAACAAGAAAATTTTTTAGGTCAATATGTACAATAAATTGAAAGGAACTGATTGAGAAAATGTAGAGTAGCACTGACACGATGTGAAAAAGCTTTCGCGCGCTTGTTCTGGAGTCTTTTCCCAGACTGTGATACTAAAACAACCGCCACAGTGAATGTGGAAGAATCAACAAACCGGAATCTTGAATTGAAAAGTAACTACTCTCCCCTTTCGAAAATCATTTCGAAATTGATATTTTACTTACAATAAGCTCTTGATCTTTGAATTATCTTATTTATTCAAGTCTAAATTATGACAAAATTGTCTGCTGACCATTAAATCTTATCGTCAAAATAATTTTCTTGAGGAGTAGATCTGGTTTGAAACTCTTCATTGGTAACATTCAAAAAATTCATGAATTAATTCATTTCGACGATTTGCCACACATAGATAGACAATAGGTTGACAAAAAACATTCTTAATAATTTGTCATTATCATAAATATCTCGATACCAAATTTTTTGAAGGATATTATTTAAAATTTAGATTACAGAGTGAGAACATTGAATTATTTCTTATAACCCCTGTAATTCTTACAGTTTTGTACCTATATTTTATTATCCCCATATACATATATGTTGATTTTAATTATGGTCAATGATACATGGAGCAAGAAATGTCACTGAACTCAACGGCATGCAGATTTGAGTGTAAATGCCTTTGTTGTTGATTTTGTTAAGTTTATCGTCTGGTCACTATGTTCTTGTGGTTTTAAATTCCGTTGGATGAATAGAGTAGACGTTTTTAGATTTGGTGAAGATTTTGGTCGACAAAACATGGAATTAAATTTTCGTGCGTTTATTTTTTACAACTTACGACTCAACAACAGTGCATCGATGAACTTAATTCAGTTTTTTGCGATGAAGCTCCATCAAGGACCAGTGTTTATCGATGGTATAGTGAATTCAACCGAAGTCGTAGTTCACTCCAAGAAGAATTTCGTGAAGGTTCTCCAAAATCATTTGTTGTTCAAAAAACCATTGATGCTGTGCGCCAACTGATATTCAAGATCGTCATGTGATCTATCGTGAGATTAAGACAACCTTAGGCATTAGTCGAACAGCATACCTACATTCAATATTGTATGAACATTTGACCGTCAAAAAAATTTGTTCGCATTGGATCCCACATAATTTGTCAATCACTCAAAAAAAAAAATTGTTTATGTTTTCTAGTTATTCTTCGAATTGCGGTGCTTCGAAGCACATCTATGGAATCGTGGATTTACGCTTTGGCCCCGTTCAGAAGATAAAGGGTGTTGGAATTCCAAAAAAATTAAAAGCACTGACGTGAGGTCAGATTGCTTTGGCGCTCTTGTTGAGCTACTTGCGAGTAAATATTCAAACCATAACAAATCTATAAGCACTCTGATCACGTGAACAATTGTTTTCTCCCGTATGGGACAATGTGATGCAAATGTGAACTCCTAATGAATGAACAAACCTATATCTCAAATTGAAAATAACTACTCATAATTTTCCCCAAGTTTTGTTCAAAGCTATCATCCCCTTTTAAAAACTTACATCAGTGCTTTTTTGAATTTTGACAACATATATTATTTCAGCCACCGAGATTGAACTCTATCTCTATGATTTCCCGTTATGAAAATTTTGATTAATTTTACGCCATCTGACACTGATTAATGACCCCGGCATTTGTCAATCGATTATCGATCTGTGATGGCCATCGTTCAAGGAAAATCATCGGGACGTATGTAATTTCTCTTTTCTTTTGAGTAAATGAAAAAAATGATCATATCTTTAGATGGAAAAGAGCTACGACAACACAACTATAATATATAAAATCATAACTGAGAAGATCCAATGACATAACATACATGGGAGAAATTCGGATATATCATTATTACAGGGATTCAATATATAATGCTACTATCTTGTCCTCCCCTTGAATCTTAGTTCGGATGAACAAATATCGAAATGAAATAACTATGAATCTTCGTGAAGAACAATATATTTTCTGAAGCCGGCCCTGGCCATCGTCTAATAGTTCGGTAACTCTCCGTTAGATGCTGTAAAAAACAAATACATTTATTTCCAGAAACATACAGTCCATCTATGAACCAGAAATCGTACTAGTAAATTTCTGGCTTCATTTCTTTGAACTGCGTTTCCCCTCTAGGTAGATTTATACTCAATGCTACAACTGTGGAGATTGGCTAAATTGCACAAAAAACAAATAGCACTTGAATTAAAGGTCTGTATCTTGTACTTCCTAGAATAATTAGTCTTTTTTGCAGATAAGATCATTCACATATTTTTTCCTAAATTGCACCATTTTTCAGATATTTGAAGTTGAAAGGAATTAAATCGATATAATCATCTGATGAAAAATAAATGAGTGAATCATTTCTCAAATTTCTTAGAGGGAAAATAATGTTTTTGAACAATTCAGATTCAATAGTGGATGCTGTGGAAGGTAATTTTCATTCAAACTAAACTGGACTACAGAAGGGTATTTGACCAATGTGAAACAGTGGTCAAAGACTCACCCTGTATAGATATAATGGGCACTCGTATTCTACTGTTTCGGTTCGTTCACTCCCTTATTTCTTCCATATATTGATTCTCGTCAAGCCTAATCTAAATTTCAAGTTCGAAATGGCAACTTTTGAACAAAAAATGGAAAAATTGCCGACCTCGTGGAAGATCCTTCTTGTGCAAGTGATATTACCATGAGTCACGTCCCATATAGCGTTGGACCACGACGATTTTGAATCATTTGGTGTCGATCTTGATACGATAATTGAAGCCGCGCGCTCTTTCATGCATCGCATAGCACGCTATGAATCATTATAGCAAATCGGCGTTGCCCGCGGATTGTCGCACTTGGTTATTCCGAATTGTCGAATCGTTCTCTGGTTACGCATACGAGAATAAAAGACTTATTGTTTAGACAATAATAGGCGGGTTACGTTCGTGGAAAAGGACCGAAATAACCCATCGGGATAGACCGTGGTACTGGCCGTTCCTAGAAAAAAAAAGACGTAAGCAAATCCGATGCAAGGCTGTTAGAGATTGAATTCTATCTCTATGATTTCCCGTTATGAAAAATTTTGATTAATATAACGCCAACTGACACTGATTAATGAACCCGGCATTTGTCAATCGAATATCGATCTGTGACGGCCATCGTCCAAAGAAAATCATCGGGACGTATGTCATTTCTCTTTTTAATCTTGAGTAAATTAAAAAAATGATTATATCTTTAGATGGAAAAGAGCTACGACAATGAAATTCGGGGATAAGTAAGATATCGATCACCTCAATATATTCACGAATTTTTATTGAAATCCGAAAAATATCTTATGAGATAGTGAGGATTAAAGAATTTTTTTTTTGGGAAATTTTTAAAAATTTTCTAGCGTGACGATTCCTGCGAAATTTTGTGAGCTGTTTTGTTGCAGCCTCCCTCAACAATATTTCAAGTATCAATTTGATCGGATGGATATTATAGTAGTAATTGAGGAAAGAAAATTTTAGATGCTCATAACTACTGAACCATCGGACGGATTTTGCCCAATAACGAACTTGACCGAGATATTTGGACAATTAACCTATTTTGAAAATATGAAAACTCTAGCTGATTCCTTTTGGATGCTAGAGAGGAAACGGCCGGCCGGACAGACTCAACTTTCGCCACGAATTCTTCATCAGGGAGTCGAACCCAATCGATTGAGACCATTTTCGGCTCGATATTCCAAAATTACAGACATTCGGGCAAAATGATAGGCACTCTGTTCGGGTGAACAAGAGCGCCAAAAATGCAAATTGTCGACAACTTATTTCATATGAACAGTCATTCATTTTCTAGGTTGCTTTATTGATGATTAACTGCGTTTATCAAAATACACCTACCAGTATTTTCATATTCACAATGACGACGTGCTTCATTTCCGGCCTAGTCCGGGAATTATGTACTTTCCTGCCGAAAAACTAATTTCCTTTCATCACCAGAGCCGATACGTAAGCTCAGATCTGAGAAAAGATCGATGATAACACAAATTCAGACAAAATTTCAAGAATTCCGATTTCCCCTGAAATCGAACCAGTTAATTCGACGTAATTCCACAAGTTCATCGCCAATTTCATCATCCATTCTCCCATTCATCGTGGAATAATACACGACCCCGATCGCACCCACCGCATCCGCCAACAATTTCCGCAAAGGAGCGCGCATAAACGGAACGCTTGCATCTTTCAGCGGAAATCGACCCCAAATTCTTCAGAAACGACTGAAACGATCCTTGCGTGCATGTCGAACATGCAACCTGGGGAATCCTCCGGTGAAAATTCGTTGTTACTCAACGCGACGCAATATTTACATAACGATTTCAAATTCCAAGGCGAGTCGATAATACGCGCCGCGATGACTTCGTTCATGAACGCTCTTACGAGATTCGAGCTGTGGCGGTGGATGTGACCTTGACCTGCACGATTGTCCACTGCGTTAATTTTAACCATAGATTCTTGACGTCAAAATAAACATTTTGTTCCTTTAACATTTTTCCAGATTTGGCCCCGTTCAAAAGATATTGAAATTCCATTAAATAATTACATTTTCACCTGTAATATTCAAACGACAATATCAATTGAAATGATCTCTTGTAGAAGGTTTGCATATTTTGGTATCAATAGATTTATTCCATTTCTTGTGGGTTTCTCACTACTACTGTACAGATTGGTTAAATTGCATGAAAAACAAATATCACTTGAACTAAAGGTCCGTATCTTGTACCTCCTAGAATCATCAGTCTTTTTTTGCAGATAAAATCATTCGTCATCTTTTTTCCTAAATTGCACCATTTTTCAGATACTTGAAGTTGAAAGAAATCAAATCGATATAATCACCTGATGAAACATGACTGAGTGAATCATTTCTTAGAGGGAAAATAATGTTCTTAAACAATTCAGATTCAACAATGGATGCTGTGGAAGGTAATTTTCAATCAACTAAACTGGACTACAGAGGGGTATTAGCACAAAGTGAAAACTTTAAATGCTTATAACTTTTTAACGAAGCTGAATATGGGAAAAAATGTTTCCTTTAATCTCAAGAACCTATAGTTAAAATTGACGCAGTGATCAAACACTCTCTCTGTATATTAAATTAATGATAATCTATGTTCTAACCTCCTTATGCGATTTCTTAACCTATGGCGAATAACAGAGTTGATTGAATTCAATAACAAAACGCTTGACTGCTCTAATAGATTTTTATAATATAATATGAGTGTTAAAAGTTTTATTTTGTGAGTGAAACATTTGGTGAAATAAGCGAATTGAACAATTTCACGAACAAAATAAAATCACTTTTAACACGAATATCATACAATGTTTTTAGTATAATTACCCTATTTTGATAATAAAACAGGCACAATTGGAATGACACTGAGTTAAAAATACATTATACTTTTAATCTATGTTCTAAGATTTCAATATTCTACTAAACATAAGGTTGTTGTGAATGGCGTTGCCAACGCTCTATGGTTACCGACTATCGTTTTGCCCAAATGCCTGTAGTTAGTTCGTGATTCTGTGTGTCGTGTCGTCAGGAGATCCTTGAATTGTCTGACTAACAGTATGTGCTAGTTCATAAAACGTTATCCAGGGTGCACCACGAGGAAGGGAACTAGCTCTACAGTAAATATATATAAAAATGTGAAAAAAGCGATATTTCGATCATTTACGCAACCGAAGGAATCATCTACCATACGTAAACTTGACAACTTCAATTTTTTCATACCTTCTATTGTTTGACTGTCTCATACTTAATCAAGATTTTGGCCATATACTTTCTTAATCCAGTTATTGACGTCAATGTCTGGCGCCAAAATGGATCACGGTCGACGAATGGATGAAATAAAAAAAATTTGAATCCTCTTGACCGAAATCTACAACTTATATAACTTCTACTACATCTTCTATCTCTCCATACGTGGTACGTGCTTCTGGTCAGTTTCTCCAGTCGCTTTCACTTCTTTTGGCAATTGAACCGGGATCTCAGCGATATCTAGATCAAAATCAGAGAGTGCTAGATGTCACGTGACGTGTCCCACACGTTCGGTGACGTCAATGCGTATGACGTACGCGTGTATGGACTTGGCAAACGTTGAGAGTGTCAGGTTCGAGTGTACAATGAGAGCCGTATGAATACATTACCAGGCGCTGATTCATGGTTCATTCCTCGGAGCAATAAAGTTACCATCGTTTACGGGCACAAGTTTGGTATAAGAAAATTATTATTTGGCTAATAACCACCATCTGTTATTGTTCTTGCTATCAACGTTTTTATATAAATATTTAGACATAAAATTTGGTTTTGAAAATGCTAATGATATTCAAAATTTTTCAATTTTAATTAAGTTTCAACTTGACAGATCTCTGAAAACTGGATCAAATTTATATGATATTCTGTGGTTTGAGAATTCTTCAAGGTACCATTGGCCAACTGCTACAATAAATGTAAAAGAATCAACAAACCTTTATCTTAAATTAAAAATAACCACTATGTTTTCCTTCAGTTTTATTCTAAGTTCAAGATTCCTTCTGTTAAAACCCAGCCAAAAAAATATATATCTCTTCCATCAAAACTCATTTCTTCCATTTAGCTCCTGCCTTTGAAAAACCTAATTTATTCAAGTCTTGGTATAAAAGAAATTTGTTGAATAACGAAATAAAGAATTATGTCAATTAAGTGTTCGGATTCTTTCCAAGAAGTCGAATCAAATCAATTGAAACCATTCTCAGCTAGATATTCGGAAATTGCAGATATTTCGGCAAAACAATAAGAGCACGTTGTTCCACTGGGAAAACACGCACAAAATCTACATACAATTTTTCATTAGATAATTCCTGTTCGAAGTTTGAATCATATTCGATCGGCCCTCGTATATGCGAATTTATCAAGGTTGATTTCGTTACCATCGCTACAGAATGCGACATCTATGAGACGAAGCGGTAAGTTACTTTTCAAGTAAGGGAGCTGCTCAAATAATCTGCTTTGGTTGAACGTTAAAACAACAGTTGCATGATTGATGATTTATTTTATTTATTTGTTTCTCATTTGTAAACGTCAGTTTCAAAAACACAATATTAATCAAGAAAGTTTATTTTATCAAGTCGCTAACTTGTAAAACTGACAGTTAACTTGCAAAATTTTTACAAGTTAGTAGTATTATTTACATTAGAAAATTTTGTTTTATCGTCACATATGTTGAAAATCATGGTACAACTGTTATTTCCAGTAACACAGATTTTTGATGATGAACCATCTATTGATTCAGAAACTGCTGAACTCGAGGACTACAGAACATTTGTACTCTCCTTACTACCAAATAATTTGCTAGACATTTCGATTTTTTTGTTGACCGAATCATCGACATAACTCATCGCAATTTCGGTGCTCTTACACCCTCCTGCACGCTTTAGTGCTAAAATATCTCCACCCGAATCCGCAACCATAGCGGCTCCAGTTCTGCGAAAAGAGTGGTTCGGTGTATAACTCCGGATCTTTTAAACCTAAATATTTCGCTATTTGCTTTGGGACACCACCAATAGAGTGCTGGCACGCATTAAGGGAAATGCACCTTCCATGTCGGTATGTCAAAAAAAATATATACAGGGCTTGAAACTGCAACCATCATCGGTTATGATGAATCTTCTTGTTGTTAATTTTTTTGCCGCATTGTCACAAAAACGTGTTTTCCCATCTCTTCTACATCATTCATGTTCAAGGAGAGAATTTCGACACATCGACAGCGTCCAAAAATCCCAAATATTGTTACAATTTTCGCCAGCGACCACTGGTCATCAGGAGCATGTAAAAGAAATTGTTCAGCCTCTTCCTTACTTAATACCTTGGCTTTTTTGGCGTATAACACTCATTTTTTCGTTTCAGAAACGCTATTACCTTTTGAACAGTGGCGGCTCGTGACAATATAGTATGGTGACACATATAAAACAAAATTTAATAATGTAATATATATTTCGTCCTCGATTTGTTTATTCACAACAAAAGCAGCCGAATCAATTAATTCATTTTGAATGGTTTTAGATGTACCAAAAATTACCGATGTACTGTTGGTGTCATTTTCTAAAAAGGTTTTTAAATTCGTGTCAAATTTACTAACAAGAACTACCAATTGTTTGAAATTTCCGCGATTTAAAGACTCATTCGATTCATCGTGCCCCCAAAAAGGTAACTCTTGCATACAGAGGTGCATCGTAATATCTATTAAACTTCTTAGAATTTATCGATATTCTTTGAATCTAACATTGAAATTTTCAATTTCTATTTTACGCGCATTGTCTATTGCTGTGGCGATATTTTGTTTTTGATTTCTCATAACGGTAAGCTTGCAATTAGATGAAACATGCTGAGCAGTTTTATTTTGTGGCGATAGACCCCGAGATAAATTTTTCAAATCACTAAAACCACTTTTCGACCAAACTCTGTCGGAATTTCCATTAGTTGCTGAGAATAAAATGTACGGCCAACAAAATATTTTTTTCAAAGTAATACTTCCAGTAAGCCAGTCGTACTTGTCATACCACGTATTTTGGAATCCCCGATTTGATTTACCGACCCCGCCACTAGACACTAGAGATTTACTCAAATTTGGAACAGGTCGCTCAACTTCCTTAATTAAATATAATTTATCATCATACGAATGAGTCGAAAATGTTGCTTATTTATTAAAAAAATTAACAATATCACAAGTACTTACCTATCACTAGGTCCCGTGATATCTGCAAATGACAACTAAACGTCATATTTTCTATTTCCTGCAATAAATTTTTAAGTTCTCGAAAACAAACCTCTCAGAAGGTGAAATCCAGAATCAACTGTTTCGTTCCAGTTATCAAAATTGAGGTCATCTGAACAAATTTGATGTTTTATTTATAAATGTTTCAATTGTACTTCAACCCGATAATAAAATTTCTGAGATATCTTGATTTGTTGAATCTTGATCTTGTCTATCGTCTTCCTATTCAATGATATTTTCATGAACCTATTAGCTTAAAATTATTGAGTACGATGCTATATTAAGAACATGTAGCTTCTGTCTAATCATTCCTTTTCCCGGTAATGTTAGAATTAATGAATCATATACCGAGAGTTGCGAGTAACAAAATCACCAATTAGGAAAACCGAAAAGTTCCTACCGCGTTAATTTTCCACCCAGCTAAGCCAGATCTCGGCATGAGTCAAGACCGTTAGTAAAGTAATTTTCCAGGGAATGATATAAGCCCGAATTGTGCTGGTAATTGAAGCAGCGTGCAAACTAATACGGGAATCGTCATCGCCAGTCCTAGTCCAGACGGCGCCTTATGTCAACGAAATTTAAGACCAAATTCCCCACATAAATCAGTCCGGAAGCGCCAGGGAAGAAGTAGAGAATACTACAGAAACAGAAACACAATTATAAAAATTTAGAAAGCACTGACGTGAGGTCAGATTGCTAGGTGCTCTTGTAGAGCTACTTGCGAGTAAATATTCAAACCATATAACAAATCTATAAGCACTCTGATCAGGTGAACAATAGTCTTTTCCCGTACTATGGGACAATGTGATGCAAATATGAACGACTAATGAATGAACAAACCTATATCTCAAATTAAAAATAATTTTCCCCAAGTTTTGTTCGAAGCTAAATTCCCTTCTAAAAACTTAATACAGTGCTTTTCTGAATTTTGACAACGTATATACGTTAATATTATTTCAGCCATCGAAATTGAATTCTATCTCTATGATTTTCCGTTATGAAAAATTTCGATTAATTTTACGCCAACTGACACTGATCAATGAGCCCGGCATTTGTCAATCGATTATCGATCAGTGATCCATCGTTCAAAGAAAATCATCGGTACATCATGTCATTTCTCTTTTCTCTTCAGTAAATGAAAAAAATGATCATATGTTCAGATGGAAAAAAGCTACGGCAATGAAATTTGAGGATGAGTAAGATATCGATCACCTCGATATATTCACGAATTTTTATTGAAATCCGAAAAATGTCATTTTTTTGGGAATTTTTTAAAAATTTTTTAGCGTGGCAACTTCTGAGAAATTTTGCGAGCCGTTTTGTTTCAGCCTCCCTCAACAATATTTCAAGTATCAACTTGATCGGATGGATATACTAGTAGTTATTGAGGAAAGAAAATTTCGATTACGATCCATAAATAATTGAGCAATAAGAGTAAATAAACTAAATCTTCAATAAAAAACACTGACTTCACATACTCTCAAAATTTAATAATCCTGAACTATGGCTGATTCCGATCCTGTCTATCCCGTGTGATTCCTGGAATCTGAAATTGGCGTGATTCATACTGAAACGCTGATAATTCATTACGTCAAAACCGTCGATCTGTGAAAAGGAACACTTCCTGTGAGCTTTACCAAATTGCGAGGGAGTAGTGGATAGATGTTGCGCCTGACCACCGAGTCCGACAACCATAAATACACGAACGTCGTATTGTTAGTCACCATTCTCGGGAGTTTTGTGTTGTGGAAGATGAGTATTGGAGATTAATCGGTAAGGAGTAAAACAAGGGGGAACATTATAGTTGTACGTAGTTGTATATCACTTCAGCTCTACATTTCTGTTGTTGATAGCTTTTTTGTGTATTTAAGAAATTTCAGTATGAATTTGGGTCGGTCTTGTTTGGTTGAGTTTTCCAGTGAATAGAAATTAGAATGCAGAGTAATTCATGAAAACTGTCGTTAGAACATGTCGAATGCTCAATTCTAATTATTATTACTTCAAATATATTAATTGTGTTCGACGTTCGAAACCGCAATGTGTTATCATTGCTAATGCATTCCATTGATATTTTATGTTATCACCATATTTTATGTAATTCCTTCCTTATATACATTATAAAATAATATTAGCTTTCATTCAATCCAACTATTCCGAACAGATATTGATCAATTTAACTTATTGATATCTACTATTAAAAGTTATTCAATCCAACTATTCCGAACAGATATTGATCAATTTAACTTATTGATATCTACTATTAAAAGTTACACATTGAAATTTTTCATACCTTTCAAAAATCTTGAAATATAATAACGGCTACAATAACAAATGGAATAAATCCATAAAAAGTAAATGGGTGATTCTCATTTCAGTATAAAAAAAGTGTGATCGGGATGTTTTTTTGGTGTAATTAAATAAAATGTTTGGATTTTAAATAGCACTAATGAAGTTTAGGTATAATACTATACAGGGTCTTTCACGAGGAACCTCACCCATATTTATACGGGAAACTACTGAACGTATTTTCATGAAATTCAGCACTTATGAGTATTTCACGATGCTGATGAAATCTAAAATATTTTCAAGGCATGAGCACCTCCGGTTTTTCCGGAAATGACGTCAACTTCCGTTTTTCAAATTAGAACATCATTTTTTTATTGCAGAAATAGATTCCTTAGAAAAGTTATTTTGATGTAACATTTTTCAGTTTTGGTTGGAAAATTCTCTCTGAGCGGGTAAATTCGAAAAAAAATCGAAAATAGAGCTCCCCTGAAACAAGAATAACTTCGAGGTTTTTGGATGGAAAATGATCATTTTTGGGATTTTTCAAGATCTAAGATTGATGTATCCACTTTGAAAATCGAAATCACGATTCATGATACAGGAGGTGAAAAAATCGCTTTCAAAGTTAGGGATGATAAAATCGTGAAAAATCAATTTTTTCCAATTAGAACCCCATTTTTTTTATGGCAGATATTGAATCTACGTTAAAAAATAATGTGAGTGTATGCATCACACCCTTGCCCTAAAGTAGATATTTTCTGAGTTATTCACAAAAAACTGTTTTTCGTCTTGAATTTTCAGCTATTTCTTTTCCCTTCACTCCAAAAAGATGAAATTTTCAGGAACTGTTATTTGAACCATGCTGTAGATTTTTCACCCCTTCTTAAAACCAACTTCAAGTTACTTACTTACTATTAGGAGAACCATGGCAAACTCTCGCAGTTTACTAGAGAAAATGCTCAAAGTTTTGACCGTTAATTTCTAGACATTTATTTATACGTCTCAGGAATGATTCGTGCGTTGCTCTTCTTATTTCATCGGGAGGAAGAGATCTGCAAAAGTGTTTAAAAACCAAATTGAGTTTCAAAACTATGAATCTAAAAATCTAAACAAACCTGAACGCATTTCTGACTCGTTCTATGCAGTACTCTTTATCAGTCAGGGAAGTTGAGTAGACAATATTTTTTATCCTACCCCAAACATAATAGTCTAAAGGAGTTAAATCGGGAGAACGTGGTGGCCAAAGATGTGGACCATTGTCCGCCAACCATCGATCTTCAAATAGCCTGTATAGGATATTTGACACATTCAGTGAATTGTGTGTATCTTGTTGATACCATAAGTCATTATGGTTCTGTACTAGCGGCTCAATTATTTGAGTCAATCTGTCAGAATATCTATCTCCTAAGGGAGAACATTCTTTAAATAATGCAAACATGTGTAGTGTTCTATCTTACCAGTTAAAGTCACAACATAAATGTCGAGAATTGCATTATTTTTGATGGCGCAAAAAACATTGAAACTCCAGGTCTCTTGAAAGTTCCATTGTCTGAAGTGGTGGTTGTTCTCTTCATCCCAATAATGACTGTTATGCCTATTGAAAGAACCATTCTTTGTGAATTTAGATTCATCTGTCCAAATTATACAGTCCAAAAAGTTTTCATTCTCTTGAAATCGAATCATCATAGCTTCGCAAAACTCTGTTCTCCTGACGAAATCAGTTTCCTTCAAATGCTGTACCCTATTGAATTTATATGGGTGCATTTTATGTTTTTTTAATATTCTCCAAACACTCGATTGAGATAATCACAGAGCAATCTCGACATCTTTGAGAGAATTTTGAGGATTCACACGAAAATATGCAAGAACTGTAATTTCGTTGTTCTCATCTTCTACTACACTTTTTTCTCTGTGTATAGTTTTCTTAACGAAAGATCCGACATTTCTCAAGTTTGTCATGGTTCTGTTAATGGTATCTGTCGTTGGTCTGGGTCGGTCAGGAAACCTCTCAATGAATAGTCGAATCGTTCTATCTACAACTTTATTACGTTCTCCTTGAAGTAGAATGAGATTTAAATAATCTTCATTGGTAAAAATAGGCATAGTGATCAATTTTATAACTTAATACGAATTATCACTAAATTAATAGTAAACACAAAATGCTACTGAATAAAGAGGAATTTGGCAGATGTAATTTATGAAATCTATCATTAAAAAAAAGAATGTAAAATATGGTGAGTTTTTGCATATGGTTCATAAGGAATTATTTATTTATCACTGGAGAGAAAACCGATGGCCGATTAGTTGAAATAAAGAGGTTTCCGATACTAATTCCAATCCAAATTCGCCATCTATTTAGGAACAACCTGTAACTTTTTTCTCTTGTATATTAGGGTAGTAAAATCTAAAACATGGTTTAAGTAACAGTTCCTGAAAATTTCATCTTTTTGGCGTGAAGGGAAAAGAAATAGCTGAAAATTCAAGACGAAAAACAGTTTTTTGTGAATAACTCAGAAAATATCCACTTTAGGGCAAGGGTGTGATGCATACACTCACATTATTTTTAACGTAGATTCAATATCTGCCATAAAAAAATGGGGTTCTAATTTGAAAAAATTGATTTTTCACGATTTTGTCATCCCTAAATTTGAAAGCGATTTTTCACCCCTGTATCATGAATCGCGATTTCGATTTTTAAAGTGGATACATCAATCTTACATCTTGAAAAATCCCAAAAATGAAAATTTTCCATCCAAAAACCTCGAAGTTATTCTTGTTTCAGGAGCTCTATTTTCGATTTTTTCGAATTTTCCCGCTCAGAGAGAATTTTCCAACCAAAACTGAAAAATGTTACATCAAAATAACTTGAAATTTTCTAAGGAATCTATTTCTGCAATAAAAAAATGGTGTTCTAATTTGAAAAACGGAAGTTGACGTCATTTCCGGAAAAACCGAAGGTGCTCATGCCTTGAAAATATTTTAGATTTCATCAGCATCTTGAAATACTTATAAGTGATGAATTTCATGAAAATACGTTCAGTAGTTTCCCGTATAAATATGGGTGAGGTTCCTCGTGAAAGACCCTGTATATATTGCACATATAAAGGACTTATATCAATACATAGTATTTTCTTAAATTAATTATCAAGTCTTTAAAATATTCCTTCCGTGGATGTGATGTTGATTGTATTGTAAATTTTATTTTTAAGTACCTAGTATTTTTAAGTACTAAGGTGGTATATTTCAATTGATATGTTTCTTCACGTAGTTACGAGAATTGTTTTTTATATTAATAATAATTAAGTTCATCGATGCACTGTTGTTGAGTTAATCCACGTCGAAAGTTGTAAAAAAATAGTCGCACGATTTAATTCCATTTTTTTGGGATGAATCTCTTAAGTTATTGTAAATAACACAAATAGCACTCGAGTGTTAAAGCATTCTGACTACATATAACCTCAAAAATGTAAAGCTTTACGATAGAGCTGCCAGTTGGCAGATAGCAACACTGGGGTTGTCCAATCCCGAGATATAAAAAGCAACCCTCGTACTATAGGTAGTGTAAGATATCATACTTTCATATATATATAGTTATTTATACAACAAGTGAGTTAAATGAATGTTTATTCATGAGAAGAAAGTTTAATCTACGAGCCCGTAGGGCGAGTGGGAATTAATTTTTTCAACTCAACTTCACCATATATTTCATTTCCTAGTTACTACCAACTAATGTCCCAATATAATTTAAGAATAGTACAGGCAATTGACCTATTTTTAGATTATTGGCTAGTTTTAAAATGTCCACAGACTGAAAAATATGGGATCGTTGCCATTGTTCTATTTTTAACTAAAAATTTTAAAAACATCCGACTCTTTCATTCATTGTTTTAGCTGCTGCTCACATGGGATACGTTTGGGACGAAACGTTGTGAATGGGAGGGGCAGAAGAAGCAATACCATCTATTATAATCAGTTATTTGCATCTTCATCTACAACCATACAAGATCCAACACTTTCATTGCATCCTGAAAATGCACTGTGTTTATACGTTGAAGGCATCATCGGTCCATTTTTCTTTGAAAACGATGCTGGAGCTAATGCTACTCGTTAAAGATCAATGATAAATTATTATTTGTTTCAAAATCTAAATGGTATCGACCCAGGAGTGTATTGTTTTCAACAAGGTGGTGCTACACCTCGCGCTGCTACCGTAACAATTGTTTTATAGAAAGGAAGAATTGGTGTTAATATTATTTGGAGAAACAGTCCAAGGTGGCCTCCACGATAATGCGAATTATTTTCTTTAGGACTGTGGTTACAAACCAGAAACAACAGATAATTCAAGACCCAACATAATTCGTGTTAATGATGAAATAGTAATAATAATTCGATTTTTTAAAAAATGGGAGAATTAACGCAACAAAGGACAAATTATTGGACCATTTGAACTACCCGAAAACTTGAATTGCGACAACTACTTAGATCAATTGTGGATGTAATGATTTCCGACGTTTCGATAGACTTCTTCTTTATCAAGGAGAAAAGTAAGAAACCTTTTGAAAATTATCAATTTTCAAAAAGTCAAGATTGACAGAAGTCATGAAAGAAAATGAACGATGTTATATACTCATCTGTGATATGATGATCTTTTTAAGTTGGATCGAACTATCGGCGTCCAAACTTCTGGCAGATCTATAGATGGAGCACTTATGGAATCAGGTGTTATTTTCATAAATGCTGCTTCTTTGATTTTTCTTCTTGCAAGTTTTTCTTCTTTTGATATTATTGATGCTTCATCCCACTTTATACGATGATTCTCATCTACAGCATAGTGGACCAACCTGGATTTGTCGCTGTCTAGTACTCGTAGAAGCTTCTGATGTTCTTTTATTCGTACATTCAGAGGGCGTTTAGTTTCTCCGATGTAAGATCTTCCGCCCTCTGAATGTACGAATAAAAGACATCAGAAGCTTCTACGAGTACTAGACAGCGACAAATCCAGGTTGGTCCAACATGCTGTAGATGAGAATCATCGTATAAAGTGGGATGAAGCATCTATAATATCAAAAGAAGAAAACTTGCAAGAAGAAAATCAAAGACATTTATGAAAATAACACCTGATTCCATAAGTGCTCCATCTATAGATCTGCCAGAAGTTTGGACGCCGATAGTTCGATCCAACTTAAAAAGATCATCATATCACAGATGAGTATATAACATCGTTCATTTTCTTTCATGACTTCTGTCAATATTGACTTTTTGAAAATTGATAATTTTCAAAAGGTTTCTTACTTTTCTCCTTGATGAAGATAGAAGATGTCTATCGAAACGTCGGAAATCATTACATCCACAATAGATGATGGTAATAGCCCAAACAATCATTCAACACGAGCTCCATCATCAACAATATCTCGTCATCAACTACTTAGATATTTTACAAAATGATTTACCACCTTTATTAGAGGACTTACCACTCAACATCTATTGAAACATGTGGTTTCAACAAGATGGTTGCCCAGCACATTATGCACGCCCTGTACGGGACTTTTTAAATAATGAATATCTTGATAGGTGGATTAGGCGCCTTGGTTCAATTTTCCGGAGCTAACCTCACTTGAATTTTCTACTAGGGCTGCATTAAAAACAAAGTTCATTTAAAACCAATAGAAAATCTCGCCCAACTACATCGCAGAATTGTAGAAGCAGCAGAAGAAATAAATACCAGAAGATTTGCACGTATGGTGAGAAAATCTTTTCTGAGCATGTATTCGCGCCGAAGGCAAACAATTTGAGCATTTATTATAATATAAAAGAAAAATGAATGTACTACAAAATTTTTTCTTGTTTCATTATGATTACATCTTACAACAATGCAACCATTATATCATACTTTCAAATGTTAATTGTTCCATAATCAGTTGAAAATATTAATAATATTTTTTATGAAAGGTAGCTAGCAAATATTATTCCATTTTGTGATCTTGATTAAATGGGTCATTTTTTAAAGGAATTTGCCGAGGGTAGTACGATCAATTTTCATTAAGATGTAGTGTCAAAGTTAGCTGAAAAAATATTTTTAACCATGTCTCAACGAAAGTTATATTTTTTTTACTAAAATAATGGCACCTAACTATGGATTTGTGACTATAATTAATAGCATGGTTATTCAGATTACGTTTAAGAAAAATCACTGCAAAATTGGAAAATTTGTGACTACAAAACCTACGGATGTAGTGTAGGTTGTCAATTTTCAACATTTCCAAAAATATACCTACTACCACTTAACCAAGTGACATAGAATTTTTAAATTATTTTTGCTAGAATTGGTATAACATAGCATATCACCTAGTACCCGCTTGATGTTCAGTTACGGGACACCCTGTATAATACCGACAATTGAAACATTTGAAAACGAACAGACGAGATTACAGACGAAATAAATTTTTAGAAATGCTCGAACACGTCGATTTCTGTTTCGAGAGGGACAACTTAAGATATAGGGTACGGACGCATAGCGCTTCAACCCTTGCCCTTACAACCCTCACCCCCAAATTTTGAATAGGGAAGATGGGGTGAGTGATACCTCAATTCAAAGGTATTTTTATACTGATTTCAACACAGTTATTGTTTTTTCATTTTATGTATTAGTTCTCGAAATATTCATGCGTTAGTTAATTTTATCACTTAAATTAATTTTTTGCTAATTTCGTGCTTCCGAAACACCAAAATTTCCGTACATGTATTTGAAATTGAAAAACATTTACCACTGGACAAATGAAGTCATACCGTACGTGTTAATGCTACTAGAGTCAGATATTCGACTAGCTGTTTTATTCACTGAAATCATTCTCCAATTGTACGGTATCAGAACGATTTGAAGTATTGATCTAAGAAATAAGACTTTTTAAAGTAAAGTAAATAATTTATCAAAAACTCACATCAATTAATTAAATATTCAAATTGTTCATCATTAGCTTCCATACAATGATATAAGTTTTGTTTCGAAACGATGACGCACATTTTGCAGCACTTCTGGAGTGATTTGACGCCATTCGTTCACTATACGTCTTCTTAAATCTTCTATGGAATCGGGCTGTGTAGAGTAAATTTTACTCATCAAGTGGCCCCAAAGAAAGAAATCTAGTGGTGACAGATCTGGCTGGCCATTCAGTGGGACCCCTTCTTCCAATCCACCGATTTGGAAATCTTTGATCCAGATATTCTCGAACTGGTAAGGCGTAGTGTGGAGGAGCTCCATCCTGCTGAAACACAATCTGATCTTCCACATAATTTCCAGCATTGTTTTCAATAATTTCCGTCAAAATTGGATCAATGTGATTTTCCAATAAGTCCAAATACATATCTCCAGTAGGATTACCAGGTAAAAAGAATGAGCCGACAATGTTGTCACCAAATATTCCAGCCCAAACATTGAGTTTTTCTGGTTGTTGAGTATAAACTTCGTGGAACAATCTCGGATTAGCATCGGCCGAATAACGACAATTGTGTCGATTTACTGTGCCGTTTAGAAAGAACGAACACTCATCGGAGAAACAAACATTGTACAGATAATTGGGATTAGCAGTTACTTGTTCACTCATTGTATCACAAAATTCAACACGACTGTCAAAATCATCTTTGTTTAGTGCGTGTAAAAGATGGATTTTGTAAGGATGGAATTTATGATGCTTCAAAATATTTGCAATTCGAGTTCGT
This sequence comes from Micraspis discolor, assembly GCA_030674115.1. NCBI lineage: Eukaryota > Metazoa > Arthropoda > Insecta > Coleoptera > Coccinellidae > Micraspis > Micraspis discolor. Next base: position 885,755 of record JARTUT010002184.1, on the reverse strand, counting down.
GTAAAACCAGATTCATGTGCTAGCTGCCTCGTACTCGTCATTGGATTCAGAGCAATCTGTCCAAGAACAGCTATTTCAGCTGCTTCATTTCTTTCCATGTTTCATTTTTTATTAGCCACGGACCCGGTTTCTTGGAACTTTGACACTAATTCCAAAACATACTTCCTATTAACATGTTTATCTAAATGTCGTTGATTGAAGAATTCTGCGGTTCTATTCGCACATTGATTGTTTGCAAAAAAAAGTGAAATTATTTCCACCCGCTCTGCAATTGAATAAACCATGTCGAACAAGGAATTAGAACACATACAAGTCTCGATTCAAAACTAAGAATAATTCACATGTCAAAGAACCAATAAGCCAACTTAATGATCTGTTCGTAATAAATAAAAAATTATGGATTCTCATTTTTTTGAAAAAGATATGAATTCGATAATAACAAAATGAAAACATATTGAAGCCAACTGAGAAAACACTTCATAATTAAGTCGGAAATAGTTTCACGAATTGGGACTGAAATATTTCTGTGGCATCATTAATGATTTGATTTTCTTCCCTGGTAATCTGATTAGAGATATGTACGTATTTGGACTTTTTGGAGATTTATATCGATCAAGTGTTACCGCATGTTATTGGAAATACTGCAAATTATATCGAAGATAATTTAGATTGAGTTTCAGCAAGATTGAGCTCCTTCGCAATACGCTTTGTTCGTTCGACATCTTGATTAAAGATGTCAGTGGATTGGAGCAAGGAAGCCGCAGTCATGGTTGTTTTGAAGCTCAAAATGTCGATTTTTCACAAAAAAACACTACAAGTGTCATGAAAACACCACTTCATTTTCAAATACTTAGTCAAGAATATTTCGAGAACTAATACATGAAATGAAAAAACAATTACTATGCTGAAATCAGTATAAAAATACCTTTCAAATGAGGTATCACTCACCCCATCTTTCCTATTCAAAAATTGGGGGTGAGGGTTGTAGTAGCAAGGGTTGGAGCGCTATGCGTTCGTAACTTACATCTTAAATTGTCCCCCTCGAAGCAGAAATCGACCTGTCCGAGCATTTCTATCGAAAAAATTTATTTCGTCTGTAATCTCGTCTGTTTCGTTTTCAAATGGCCACCCTGTATAACACCGAGAATAAACACACATTCAATTATGACAAGACATTATTGTTCGACCGAGATCCAAATAAAAAATCCGGAGAATTCCTTGAGATTATCCATATAGAACAAAATGAGAAGTCCATTAAAGATAAAGATGATATAAGGATTATTAAATTGATAAAGTCTATCCTTGAAAGAGTGAATAAACCAAAAATATTTAAAATTGACAATTATATTCTTACACTTCTTGAAAGCATCAATGATGCCTTTATTTATTGAAGAAAACACTGTATTCTTTGATGAATAAGAGAGAATTTTTCATTCTTATGATAACATTTTTGTTTTAACCAAGAATTGTTTGAATTATTGTTAATAGAATATGAATTCCTGATGAGAGTAAAGTGTTATACACAAATCTCGAAACATATGTGTCGTATTCTATTTCATTTTTTGATTAATTTTCTTGTGGTTTTTTTGAATTGTTTCATGTTCTGATAAGAATGAAAAATTCTTTTTTATTCATCACAGAAAACAGTGTTTTCTAGAATAAATATCATCATTGGTACTTTCAAGAAGTGTAGGACTATAATTGTCAATTTTAGATATTTCAAATATAAAGAATCTACACAACATCTATTCCATTCTTTTGAAGAATCTTGAATGAACAGACCAACAAAGACCAAGAAGCAGAAATCAAATTTGACCGTGGAAAATGACAAGAAATTAATTTTTTTCGAAGGTAATACAAGAATTAGATCTCTATTCAACAGATTGTTTTACACCTCATGATGCTTATAGATTGTGTGTTTGTTTTATTGTTATCATTTTGTGTATGATGTTATTTCATGCTTAAAAAATGGCATATGTTATTAGTATCTTTTCAATGACCTACATATAAAATATTACACACCAATTTCGTTCATTTATTGGTTAGAAACGAATACAGTTAAATCAAATCGATAACGCCAACATTTCTCGTAACCAACCAAACAATCGGTAATAAATTTACAGCTAAGATCAGGCGATGAACCACGGCGGTCAAATCTAGTTTTCAAGGTTTCGATCCTTGAGAATTCCATCGTCGCGTCACGTGTTCCCTACGTTAATTAAATAAACAACAACACCGCTAATCCTCACGTTCGGAAACCTGTGAAATCCGCAGGAAAATCAAAATCGAAAAGACTCACCTCAACGTGGGGGCGGCTGAAGACGTCCGTCTCAGAACGTAGTAACTTTTCCGGCGCCACGTAACGAACTGATCCAAAAACTGACCCGAATCTTCGTGATTCCTCCGCACAAGGTCGGTTACCGGACACGCGACCGCATAAATAGTCCGGAGGGTGAGGAGGTGGACGTATGTTAATTTTCCGGGCTTTTCCGGTAATTTTCTATACGGGACGGCGTTTTTCCGGGTCACCTGCACGCGTGGTTGGGTTCGATGCTAGACTGAATGAGAGAGTTCTCGGAATATTATGTAATATTATTGGAAGGAAGCGTGGGAGTCGGCGTGGTTCGTCTGGCGGCGAGGATTCCAGTGTTTCCCAAACGTGCTCCAAAAGTGCTCCATTATAATTGATCCATTGAAAAGTTACATTTAAGGTTGCGTTTTTCACTGGACGCAGAGGATTCCAGTGAATGAAAGCCGGCAGAGTCAAAGGATAATACACCAGTGATGATAAGTTTTTCATCGTTGCAGTCACGTGATGTCGTTTTTAGAAGCAAACGGAAAATGAAGGAACCAAGCTCATAATAACTGAAAATCTCACGTCGCAAAATTACAATCTCCTTAAAATTGGTGCATCTCGACTTGGTTTAGAGATGTATGGACATCGAACGGCAATGTATATGCAAGAGATGGAACAACAAGAAAACGTATACGATGTGAAGCAGATTTTTTGAGAGGCGAAGTGGGTAATTTGTGAGTGGAGTTCAACTTTGGGAGCGAATTTTCGAGAACGTAATTTACATCGGATATTCATTTTTCTCTGCTCATTATTTAATAGAGTCACAAATATATGAATCTATTTTTTTCTTTCTTAGCTGTAATTTGGGCATTATATTTTAGTTTAGAATTTGATGGATTTGTATAATTATGTGTAAACGAGAGGCACTTTTTTTATATAGTAAGTTATAGAGCATGTTGATATCTCATTGACTGCGCTGAGGATGCCGGTTTTGAGTCGCTCATCTGAATGTGTGGTCCCAAACGTGCTCCAAAAGTGCTCCATTATAATTGATCCATTGAAAAGTTACATTTAAGGTTGCGTTTTTCACTGGACGCAATTTTATTCCTTCCGATGTGTAGTCGAGGTCATTGTAAACCTAAAACCGAGTTTGTGGAGTCACCAACCTTAGGTCGAAATGGTTTTCACGATATATCTCTCAGACTATTTATCTCAGCAAAAAATGTTTCCGATATTTTTGTTGCAAATTGAATTCTCTACACCTTTGGTTTAGTAGCTTTTCAACGTAAAACTATAAATAAAAAAGTTATGAGAGAAAATATTCAGAAATTCAAGAAATTAATTCATATTTTTCAATAAAACTTTTTGTTATCTCATTTCACGAAAAAATGATATCAGACCATTTTTGTACGTGAACAACTTTTTCAAGCAACATTTTTTCATTAAGCCAATATTTTACAGAGCTCCGAAGTGAGTAGTACTATTTTTTAGTACAGTGCCCAACAGACCGAAAATCAGGATAAGTGGGTTCGAGTCCTGCCTTGGAAGGCATTTTTTCCAGAATTTCAAATAACGAATTTCGTCTGCATGCCATTTATCATAATTCTTCATTTGTTTCACAGGCGTTAATAATTATTTAATCCAGTAGTTTATTAATGATAGCGATTAATGTCCGAGAGAACTAAGGGAGAACATTCTTTAAATAATGCAAACATGTGTAGTGTTCTATCTTACCAGTTAACATCCCATCATAAATATGAACATATACCATTCCGTCGTCTGAAATTGCATTATTTTTGATGGCGCAAAATTCTCCTTCAAGAGACACATACGGATACTAAAAAAAAACATTGAAACTCCAGGTCTCTCTTGAAGAAAGTTCCATTGTCTGTAGATGTATGAAGTGGTAGTTGTTCTCTTCATCCCAATAATGACTGTTATGCCTATTGAAAGAACCATTCTTTGTGAATTTAGATTCATCTGTCCAAATTATACAGTCCAAAAAACATTTCATTCTCTTGAAATCGAATTATCATAGCTTCTTTGTGAATTTAAAACTCTGTTCCCGAATCATGACGACGAAATCAGTTTCCTTCAAATGCTGTAGCCTATTGAATTTATATGGGTGCATTTTATGTTCTCCAAACACTCGATTGAGATAATCACAGAGCAATCTCGGCATCTTTGAGAGAATTTTGAGGATTCACACGAAAATATGCAAGAACTGTAATTTCGTTGTTATCATTTTCTACTACACTTTTTTCTCTGTGTATAGTTTTCTTAACGAAAGATCCGACATTTCTCAAGTTTGTCATGGTTCTGTTAATGGTATCTCTCGTTGGTCTGGGTCGGTCAGGAAACCTCTCAATGAACAGTCGAATCGTTCTATCTACAACTTTATTACATTCTCCATGAAGTAGAATGAGATTTAAATAATCTTCATTGGTAAAATTAGGCATAGTGATCGATTTTATAACTTAATACGAATTATCACCAAATTAATAGTAAACACAAAATGATACTGAATAAAGAGGAATTTGGCAGATGTAATTAATGACATCTATCATTAAAAAAAAGAATGTACAACATGGTAAGCTTTTGCATATGGTTCATAAGGAATTATTTATTTATCACTGGAGAGAAAACCGATGGCCGATTAGTTGAATTAAAGAGGTTTCCGATACAAATTCGAATCCAAATTTGCCATCTATTTAGGAACAACCTGTAACTTTTTTCTCTTGCATATTAGGGTAGTAAAATCTAAAACATGGTTTAAGTAACAGTTCCTGAAAATTTCATCTTTTTGGCGTGATGGGAAAAGAAATAGCTGAAAATTCAAGACGAAAAACAGTTTTTTGCACTGTAAAAAATAGTTCCTCATCTCAAACCATATTAATTTGTCTCAAGTACTCTGTACGTTTGAATACAGCCAAATGCATAAAGTACTGACCCTACCGCCCTCTACGGTTGAGAATGGCGTTTACCCTTAATAAAAGTTTCTTGAATTAAGAAACTGATTAGTTTCAACTAAGCTCAGAGTTTTTGACTCAGGTGGTAAAAAAATTTGAGCCAACGGTAATATTAATTAGTATGTAACTATTGATACTTTTCGTAGAATAAAAATTTTGGTTTCATGTAAATAAATATTACATTTCACTGAAACTCGATTTGTAGTTGATTTAAAGGATCTTAGTTGAATGGGTCGAGAATTCAGTCGATAAAAATAATAATATCTCTTATGTCAAGTGAAAGTTTCTTGGGTTAAGAAACTGATTGATTTGAGCTAAATTGAAGGGTTTTTGACACTAGCAAAGGAATAATTTGATAAAACAAAAAAAAACATTTGTATGTAATCATTATTTTTCTTCACAGAACAATAATTTCTCTTTTATATTAATAAATACCGCAATACCGCGGCAGACCATGAATATTGTACGGAATGGGAAAGGCGTCTAGAGTTTCGTTGGAAGTTGCAGAGAGGGAGCGAGTATACCTCAAGCGTCAACTGTCTGCTTTTCCATGACACGTCGTAAAGACAACAGTTCCCATCACGTCGGGGTCACCAAACCTCTAGGCCACCGAAGCGCTGTGAACTAAGCTATGCGTGGCTATATAGAGTGCCGCCAAGAGATCCCTATACACTCCCCTGCCGCTGACAGAGTGCCGCTACAATAGCTATAGTCCAGGCAGTGGGTTATCATCTCATCCCTGTCATCATCCAATACCAGATCACCTGATTCTCCACCAACACAAAGATATTTGGTTTTCTCTAAGTTGACATTTAAGCCCCACTTCTCGTATTCTTCAATTAGCTTACGCATCATGTATTCCATGTCATCTTTATCACCGGATACAACAATATTGTGAGTAAAATGCACAAGTAATTGCATTTAAATGGGATATATTTAATATAAAAGAGATAGAGTTTTGATTTAATTGCAGCCAATATAAAAAATTGCTACAATTAATTCGTTTTATTAAATCAATTACGCAATATTTTTTGTCACTTCATATTGCAACAATTATATGTTCAATTTTATTCAAATATTTATAGTTTTCTTCAAGTAAATGAGGCGAATAATATAATCTCACGAGATTCTTGTCTCAAGAAACTAGTCGTTGCATCAACTGACAGAATTTACGACAACCGTACCTTCGTTCTATTGAACAAATAAAAATGAAACGAACGAATGGTTTCGTTAAAACCTATTTAGAATAATATATTTGTATCAATCAATTATGGATATTGAGACAAGTGCATAAACAATTTCTTGTAATTGTATGTTTATGTTGAATCAGTTGTATCTTTCATTTCGCTGAAATGTAAAAAGTTTCAGGCGAATGTTTTAGCTGTTCTCTTTAATCAACTAGGTTGTTTTAATCAAGAAAAATAGTTCATTTGGCGTAATCAATTTTAGATTAATTCAAATTAAAATGGTTTGATTGAAAAAAAAATTCTCAAACTCCTGAGGAGTTTGAGCGCAGAATTTTATTTTTTACAGTGTGTGAATAACTCAGAAAATATCCACTTTAGGGCAAGGTTGTGATGCATAGGTACACTCACATTATTTTTTAACGTAGATTCATATCTGCCATAAAAAAATGGGGTTCTAATTTGATAAAATTGATTTTTCACGATTTTGTCATCCCTAACTTTGAAAGCGATTTTTTCACCCCCTGTATCATGAATCGCGATTTCGATTCTTAAAGTTGATACATCAATCTTACATCTTGAAAAATCCCAATAATGAAAATTTTCCATCCAAAAACCTCGAAATTATTCTTGTTTCAGCGGAGCTCTATTTTCGATTTTTTTTTCGAATTATCCCGCTCAGAGAGAATTTTCCAACCAAAACTGAAAAATGTTACATCAAAATAACTTGAAATTTTCTAAGGAATCTATTTCTGCAATAAAATAATGGTGTTGTAATTTGATAAACGGAAGTTGACGTCATTTCCGGAGGTGCTCATACCTTGAAAATATTTTAGATTTCATCAGCATCGTGAAATACTCATAAGTGCTGAATTTCATGAAAATACATTCAGTAGTTTCCCGTATAAATATGGGTGAGGTTCCTCGTGAAAGACCCTGTATATCTCTTGATTGGATTCAAAAGTGTACACTCCTTATTATCCACCACAGTGAATATCCATTTCGATGGCGTTTTGGATGAATTCACTGTTATTAAAAATTTATAGTCCAACTTATACAGCTCATATTTTCGCAATGCCCCGGATACTCCAAATATCAAAGCGACCTTCAAATAAAACATTTAAAGTTACATATTTTATATCCACGTGATAATAAGAAAAATTTAGAAAATTAATTTAATTGAGTTTTATATTTACCTTTGACATCAAGAACATACTGTCTGGATCATTTGCTATAAACTCTTTTACATGATCTTTCTCGAGAACTTTCGATTTCTTAGGAATATAACCCACTTTTTGTCCCTTAATGAACATCACCAGTTTGTGATATCTGCTTATATCAATATTCTTTTTAACGTTCAATGTTGCTTTCAGCATTGAATACTTTGGCCATGAATTTGCTATAGCAGCTATATTACTCGTGATTTGACAGATCAATTATGTTTGTATTTGTTTCATTATTTATTTTCTCTGTTCAACAGAGCTTTCATTGGGAGGTCGACGGAAAAATTAATTTCGTATTTAGTAAGCCTTATATATAAATTACAAATAAAATAATTGATTAAATTAGAGATTAATAGTCAAAAACGAAATTTCTTATAGATGGATGAAATTTTTCTCTAAAATAATTCAATGAACAAAAGAAAAGGTATTGAAAATCTCAGTCTAATTTATTTCTACATTTTAATAACAATAAAACTTCAGTCAAATTTACAATAAATCCAACTTTTCCCCATTTCCCCATATTTACATTGAATTATTTCCAATAAATCATTTACAAAATATTGAATTAGACAAGACAATAACCCACATCTATTGCTATATTCTCAAAACCAAATTAGTTTCTATATCAAATGATCACAAAGAAAAACATTTTTTCACATCAAGATTTTCAGTCATTTTTGACAAATGCAAAAGTTTCATTCAATTAAATCATTTCTACGAGGGCCGTTCAGAAACTAACCTCCGGTTAATTGAAAAAAATACACCAAGTTAAGTAAAAATATTTTAATATATACATCTTACAACTACATCTTTGCACTATTTTTCGACATAGTCTCCATAACGATTGAGGCACTTATCGTATTTCTTCACAAGCTTTGAAATTCCTTCTGCATAAAAATCAACCCCTTGTGCCTTGAACCAGCCTGTGACCGCATCTTTGAGCTCTTCGTCGTCATCAAACCGCTGGGACCCGAGCCATTTCTTCATATGCATGAAGAGGTGATAATCGCTTGGCGCCAGATCTGGGCTGTAAGGTGGATGGTTGAAAACGTCCCACTTGAAGGACTCACTCCTCTCTTCATCATGAACGTTTTCTCGTCCACTTTTAAATAAACGTACCCATTCACGGACAACTCCTTCACTCATAAATTTTGGTCCGTACACGGCACAAAGCTCACGATGAATAGCTGCTGCAGAGAATCCTTTGGCTGTAAAAATCCTTATAACAGCACGCACCTTACATTTGGCGGGATTTTCTATTGCAGCAAACATTTCAAACTGCCACAAAAACTAAACTAGCGCAGGTACGATGTTCACTCGACTACGGCTTGATGCCGATTGACCTGCTGAGCGCGTGAATGCACAGATGGCGCGCTACTCCCCCCCACTACCCGCACTGTGACCAATCGGAGGTTTGTTTCTGAATGGCCCTCGTATATACCTAATTCCTTAAAATTCAGAAGATTATTCATATTCTACACTAATTCTTTCAGCAAGTTGCATATGCCTTTTCCAATTACCAATTTATGTACTTTTTTAGCTCTGAAGAAGAAAACAATATAATTTCCGAAAGCTCAAACACTAAACAACTGTGTTCAAATTAAATACAAGTGACGGCAATCCTAAGAAAATTATACAGGGTGGCCATTTGAAAACAAAACAGACGAGATTAAAGACGAAATAAATTTTTTCGATAGAAATGCTCGGACAGGTCGATTTCTGTTTCGAGGAGGACAACTTAAGATGTATGTTATGGACGCATAGCGCTTCAATCCTTGCTACTACAACCCCCACCCCCAATTTTTGAATAGGGAAGATGCGGTGAGTGATACCTCAATTCAAACATATTTTTATGCTGATTTCAACACAGAATTTGTTTTTTCATTTTATGCATTAGTTCTCGAAATATTCTTAACTAAGTATTTGAAAATGAAGTGGTGTTTTCATGGCACTTGTAGTGTTTTTTTGTGAAAAATCGACATTTTGAGCTTCAAAACAACTACGACTGTGGCTACCTTCCTCCAATCCACTGACATAGAAATCATTAATTAAGATGTCGAATAAACAAAGCGTAAGGAGCTCAATCTTGCTGAAACTCAACTGCTAATCCCAATTATCTGTACAATGTTTGTTTCTCCGATGAGTGTTCGTTCTTTCTAAACGGCACAGTAAATCGACACAATTGTCGTTATTGGGCCGATGCTAATCCGAGAATGTTCCACGAAGTTTATACTCAACAAGCAGAAAAACTCAATGTTTGGGCTGAAATATTTGGTGACAACATTGTCGGTCCGTTCTTTTTACCTGGTAATCTTACTGGAGATATGTATTTGGACTTATTGGAAAATCACATTGATCCAATTTTGACGGAAATTATTGAAAACAATGCTGGAAATTATGTGGAAGATCAGATTGTGTTTCAGCAGGTTGGAGCTCCTCCACACTACACCTTACTAGTTCAAGAATATCTGGATCAAAGATTTCCAAATCGGTGGATTGGATGAAGGGGTCCCACTGAATGGCCAGCCAGATCGCCAGATCTGTCACCATTAATCTTTGTTTGGGGCCACTTGGCGTAATATTAATCAAATCTCGGTTTTCGTTATAACGGAAAATCATAGAGAAATAGAATTCAATCTTGATACGGTGGCTTTCGAAAAATTTTTCAATAATTTCACGTTGTCAAAATTCATCGATAAATCCTCAAATTTCACTGACGTAAGTTTTTAGGAAAAATTTTCTTTGAACGATGGCCATTGAAGCATCGAACAAAAAATCAAAATTTTTCATAACGGAAAATCATAGAAAAATTCAATCTCGGTGGCTGAAATAATTTACGTTGTCAAAATTCAGAAAAGCACTGACGTAAGTTTTTAGGAAAAAGGAATTGAAGCATCGAACAAAAAAAACTTGGCGAAAAATATGAATAAATATTTTTAATTTGAGATATAGGTTTGTTCATTCATTAGGCGTTCATATTTGCATCACATTGCCCCTCAGTACGGGAAAAGACTATTGTTCACCTGATCAGAGTGCTTATAGATTTGTTATAGTTTGAATATTTACTCGCAAGTAGCTCAACAAGAGCGCCAAAGCAATCTGCTTCACGTCAGTGCTTTCTAAATTTTTTATAATAGAGTGTTAAAAGTAACACATACCACTCCCAAAAATGAGATATCCAGAAATATAGGGTATTTGTATATTCAATAAAACAAACAATATTTGCTAGCGATAAAAAGTTAAATTTCAGACAACCCTGCGTCAGCACACATTCTATGTTGCATAGTTCATGTCCCAAATAAAATTTTCTTATTATCTTGATGTTACTACATTCAATGAAAAATTTTTTTAAACATTCAAAAATTTTTTGTTCAGGATTTCTTGAGATAGCTCATTTTAATATTTTTTAATATACAAAAATTATTAAAGAATTAGTTTAAGTTCGATAAAAGTGGCTGTCTTCAGAGGGGTAGGATATTTGAAATTTGCAATGTATGTTTCGAAAATATCTGAAGGCCAAGGACTCTTATACCTTCAGGGCGTTGAAGTTAGATTTCGCTGAGGTACTTTACAATTTGACATTTGATACTTGAAAAGAAATTTCACACCGATCGTTTTGTAATCAAATGTGATCTACATTACATCGATTATTCTACTTTAATTAATTTAAGAATTTTATCACGTCGGTGGGGAGTTTTGGCAGCACTGATTTTCACACTTGGCAGTGGCCCATAAATAGAATTATTCAGATTATGATCGATATACACGGAGGTGTGTATGAATGTCCCGAAATTCTTATTGATCCAACAAATTACGATGGTTGTAACCATGTCGTGCGTCAGGTTATTTATTTCTAAATTTAGATCCACTACAAGGAACTTCACTATATTCACTCGATGTCCACAACACTGGTGAATAGCAAATCATGTAGGTTTTTGAGCTCAATTCTCAATGTAAATTACTTCATAATCTGATTTTGGCTATTTTTGGAAATATTTCATACTAATATTTTTTTCTGCGTTTAGCACTGAATAATTTATCAATGTTTAAGCAGGGAGAAAATGTTAAGTTAATTAAGTTAAGTTCAGCAACAGCACATTTTTGACATGGATGTTGCCCTAGAATTCACTCCGAACTTCAAATGTGCGGTTTGCTTCTGCTGTTGATTATGTTGCTTTTTTTTTCATCATTTAACTTTATAACACACTGCGTTCTTCTTGTTCAGGTAAAGGACTCTTTCGACACAAAAATAGATCGATTTGATGGGTAATATAAATTAACTGAATTGTAGAATTGTTTTATTCATCCCCATGTACTATTTGAATTTTTATGATAATTTTTAATAAATAATTTCTTGAATCCTAGTTTTCATAACAGAAAGAGATTCATAATAAAAACAAATTTTAAAAATTGATACTGAGAAGGAACTAAAAATTGGATGCGAAGATAAATGTTTTCGACTAATACATAACGGCTTGGGATTCTCAGAAGTTTTTTCCAATTTCGATAAAAATTCAAAACAAAAAAGAAATTCTTGAAAATAAAACCTCTCAACAACCTGAACTGCTTTTTATACTATTTGCCGGATTTGCAAATAGTAATAACTTCATTAACATAAAATATCTGAATAGTATATTCTAAAACAAGTTGCAGAATGGGCACCTATACCAACACGAATGCGAAATTCGAAAACGAGTGACGAAGGAGCGAGTTTTTGAACGCATGGGTGTTGGAATAGCCTTCTGCAACGAGTATTACACGTTGTTTTCTCTATTTCAGTCAAGAATTGTGAGAAATTTATTGGAATTCAATGAAAAAACCGGATTATACTTCCTAGTGCTGTTTATATTTTATTTTCGCAGTTGGTGTGACTGATACGAAAATTGACAGATTATAGAATTTAAATAGTGCGTTCAAATCTCTACATGGTTTAATATTGACAACTGACATGCAATGGACGCGTGTTGACATTCGAAAGGATAGGATGTCAGTGCTGTCAACCTCAAAATGAAAAATATAACTAACTTTTAGTACTGTAATGAACTAATTACGACACTGAAATAGAGAAAATAAATTTCATATCAACTCATTAAATATGAGTTTTCTACCGGAAAACTGAAGAATAACCCAAAATTTTTTTTAAATTTTGATTACTCAATAAAAAATTTATTGTAGCATAAATAAAATATAATCATAGCAAATGCGGTAGTAATTAAAATACGAAAAAGAAAACTTTTCTCCCTTCATGGGGTTATTTTCCATAGACTTTAGAATAAATTTTTGAGTTATAAAAATTGCTATCTTAATAATTTACACAAAAATTCATTAAAAATGATAAATCTTTATAAAAAAAATTGTATATCTGCTAATAATGCAAAAATTAAGAAACTTTTTTCAAATGGAATGTACTCTAAAACCTATTAAGAATTTTTTCTGTGTAAGAAAAAATGTCTTACTCATAATTTTATTATTCAAGCAATTTTAATGTGCTACAAATAGTTATGCATAAATAATTGAAGAATTACAATAAATTATGTAGGACCGCTGATCCATATTAATTGAACTGTTGTTGATCATTTTCATTTAAACAAATTGAGAATCTGAAAAAAATAAGAAATTCAGAGAATGGAACGTTTTGATTAATTCCCAAATCTTCCTAATTTTCTTTTTAAATTTTAAAAAATTTCTCATAATTTTCGAGATTATTATTATTTGCAACTAGCTCTTCAGTGTTATGCAATATGCTAACATTATTTCGACAAGTTTTTACCCAAACAGTGCTCAAACACTAGATCATTGATATGTCAAGTACATAACAACAATAAAGAAGTTTTTTTATTGATCTCCTCATTTTATTGCAGGAATAACGTTTTTCAATTTCCAATTCTTCCCAAATTGTGATCAGTAATTAACTTAAATATGAAAATTAAAATAAAATGAATAAACTATATACCACAAAATTCAACTCACCTAAAATTAGATCTATAAAAAATGAATATATTAAGAAACAAATAAAATAAATTAACAATTGAACAGATTTAAATAATGAAAATATTACAAAGAAAAGAAAACAAATAATTTTATAAATGGATAAAGTCTCATCGACGATTTAGTCATGGAGAGTAATTGCAAAACATCTCGAATAAAATTCAATGAATAATTTTGTTCGCTTTCTCGTCAAAAGTTATTTTGCTCTGCAGTTAATAATATCAACAACAAATTAAGCGTACAAGTCAGATTTCACTGGGAAAAAAAAGATAAGGCAAATAGGACTCTTCCAAAACAAAAACTTACCACCATCGGCAACACCCGAAACATCACTGACGAGTCTGTGACTTCGAACCCGAAACCTGGACGACCCAACGGTACTTTGGTCCACACGAAAATCATGGATAAAGCTGAGGAAAAAAGGGAACAACAATGCATCCAATCAATCGCTAACCAGATCGTCGATCTGTGTTCCAGGAATCGCGATTCTATGCCGACCATGATTTCATGATGCCGCACAATGACTGTGCATCTTGCCAGATCGAAATCAGGCGTTTTATTGGATTGTAATCGGCACCATTGTGTCTTTAGACGCCCGTGAGTGGAAGAAATTGAATATGTGAAATTTTGCACGGTTGATATGGCCGCCATCTTGGCCGATTCTGCCAATACAAGTAGGTAACAAGATGGTTGCTAGTTATAGTGAAGATGTATACTTTGTTTAGAGAATATTGCATGCATAGTGGCCGTGGAAAGTCAAAATTAAATTGGTAACAGTCGATTTAGTTATTTTCGAGTCTCGGAATTAAGGTATGTTAGGAATCACTAGATCGGCATATCTGATGAAAACTTTGTAGGATTGTTTGTTTCTTTGGGTCCAAGTAACCTTTGAATTTGTCAAATTGGACTTGATTTTTTCGGAACGTGTGCTTCCAAAAATAGATATATAGATCTTATAGATGCAAAGATCTCTTACTCTGCAGTTTCTTTGATTTTCGGGAACAAAAATTCAGTGGATACAAGATCAGGACTGTATGGAGGATGACCAATCAAATTGACTTTTTGAGCTGCCAAATACTAGCTTGTTTGACTTGACATTGTCATCATGCAAAATGATCTGTCGATTCCGGTTGTTTCCTCTAAATTTAATCAAAACATCTGGTAAACAAATGTTAAGGTACCAAGCTGATTCGACGACGGTCTCTTGGTTTTCAAGAACTGCAGTAGCCGCTTGGTCAGTTTTCCAGAGGAAACACACCATATTTAATTCTCAAGCTTCGAGTTCGCACAACTTTGTTTTTTTACAAGAATTAAAACCTGCTTCAATACAAATATTTTGTGAATGGACTAAACCTACGACGCGCTATTCTGAGTAAGGCAAAAATGTTAATTCTGATAGTTCAAAACTGATCTCTTTAATCAATAAATATAATCATAGTATCTCACAAGATTAAATTGAATCCAATGAGTTTTGAATCATAACAGGTCTCGCCTAAGCGTTTAATATGTGCTGCTTTTAAACCCTCCTTCGGCATCTATGTATCACCGCCAAAGCTAAAAGGCTGTTAATATTTTCAAGATGTATATTATTATACTTTACAATGTATTGAAAAATTAGACATTATCAAGCGGTACAAGGAGTCGGTAAGAGATAACTCATCATCCAATTAAGAATCTCATTAGGATCTATTTTAATGATTTCTCAATGCATTTATACAGGGTAATACTTCTACATAAATTCTTGATATAAAAAGCAAATTTTTCTTAAAGCATTTTAAGAAATTTGGTTACATTCGTAAGATACAGAGTGTTGAAATATTGAGATTGAATTTTTTTCATAATTATTCAACACGTTTGATTTGTAATGCTTCAAGTATGTCAATTTATTTTGGCACTGAAAGAAAGCTTAGAAAAAATGATTTAATCAATTTTGAGGAAAAATGAAACAGCCCAATTATTTTCCTCAAATATTCCATTCACACAAAATATTCCTGAATTGATGCGAAAAGTACCAAAGACTTTTTTCTCTGAGTCACAGCTCTTTAAAGTTTTTAAGTTATATGTGGTATTTTTTTTTTCATTCAATATATCCGCTTTGGAGAAACTAGGGAAAATCAGGACAATAAAAATATCTATCATTTGAGAGCATCTTTGTTGATTCTTCTTTAATGATAACTTCTCTGTGAATGTATGCAAAAAATTCAGAGCAGTATTTTATTATTTTGTGAGCAAACTGCCATTTTTATGTTTAAATATCATGACATAAAAAAGTTGCAGTCTTTTAAAAATGAATTTTTAAATAAGAAAATATAGGGGCATTAAAATGATCTGATACAAAAAATTATAGAGGTTGTTTTTTCAGCCCTTTTCGATTGCATTTTGCACTATGATTACTTGTAAATAAAAAAATAAATAAATATTCTAGTGTAAGAGAGCTACGACAATAAAATTTGAAAATATGTAAGAAATCAATAACGCCCATACATGATTTCTGTGAAATTTTAAATTCTATTTGTTTCAACTTATTTGTAATATCAACTAAATTTCAGATGCTCATAACTCTTGGGCCATTGGACAGATTTGGCCCAATAACAAACTTCTCTATGATTGTTAAATAAACATTTTATTTGTTCGTGAAAGTGTTCAATTTACACCGCTCATTCACAAAGTAGAATCACATTCAACACTCATATCATACAATTAAAATGAAAACTAGGAATAACATTCTTCAGGGATTAGCTGTATCATCTTGGGGTGCTGATGCTTCCACTCTTCGAACAGCATCTCTAGCCTAAGTCTTTTCTGCAGCTGAGTATTGTTGCTCTGTTTGGTTTAATAGTACACATATACAGAAAATCGAGGCACAATTGAATATATCCATGAGAATAATTACTGGCACCATAAGATCTACACTGGTTAATTGGTTACCAGTTTTGTCTAACATTGTCCCTCCCCCTATTCGCAGACAGACTGCAGCTCTGAATTCTTGGCGCAAATGTCATTCTTTTCCTAATTTATTTCCAATTATTTCATACATTCCACAAATTGAAATTCCAAAATTGAAGTCACGTAAACCATTCTGCTATAATACATTCTTCAATATGAACATAACCGTTAAAGAATTATGGAAGATTGCGTGGAACTCTTATGAAATGTTCAATAAAAATCTCATTTCTGATCCTTTTGAAAAAGTTTCGTGTTTTGATCTTCCAAGAAAAATTTAGACAGTTCTTAATCGTTTGAGAACAGTTCACGGTCGTACCAATAGCATGCTATTCAGATGGAATACAGTTCCAAGCGCAAGTTTAGAATGTGAATATGTAGAAGAAACAATTCCTTATCTCAATAATAGTTAGTAAACGTCCCATGTATATATATTTATATATGTGTCTGAGCGGGCTAATTGAAACTTTGTCGAGAAACATTTGGTTGTAGTACGTGTCGTCATCGATCACAAGTATCAGACGGACTATAGTTTCGGAATAATTATTCCTCATCAGTGTCGCTTAACTTTATTGATGATGACGGCCAAACGAACCCACAGAACTTATCTCAGAACGGAGAGCACATTGGAACTATATACACCTTCATGCGCCCTCTAGCGGCCAAGCGTCTGCGATTCTATCCAAACTAGTTTCTCAAGACACGTTTCAACGTTTTATTACATATACAGGGTTTAACTAAATAAGAGTAGAATATTTAAGGAAGTGATTCCTCATGGAAAGAAGAAAGGATCTTTCATTTAAAGAAAGTTCATTGGAGCCTTCCTTGTTAAGATACAGCCCCTCAAAGGGAGTACATAAAATTTGTATAACAATTTTTTTCACAAGCACCAAAAAAGTTACAATATTGAAATTAACCTAACGTATCCTACTAGCAAAAAGACACACTTATCCAGTTATTTATTAATAATTATTATTATAATAAATCCAGTTCGCATTTATGATGATGTACCTACCTATCTCTGTAGTTGTTCGTAAAATAATTTTTTGCTGCGAACTGGTTTAATTTGGGCAAAAAACTCATGAGACGTTTTTTGTTTAGAATGAAACAGGCTATCGGAAATAAATTTTTAAACGTCAGTTGCTATGAGTAGCCACCGAAAATCGTGGTTATCATCAAGGCCAGTTGCAAAGCGTGAAATCGTTATTCACTATTCAAGAAAGTGGTTATGAAAGTTGCTATGTATAACAACTAGTGGCTATCCGTAATAATTTACTTGCAACTGCTTTATAGTTGTTGCTATCGATAACCACTCTTGTTAGCTACTGTTTGTTTATTGTTTTTTTCATTCATGTGAATAATTAAAAATTTTAATCGAATAAGAATGGCATTTTTGGAGCAAATAAACTCTTTAATGAATCAGGGATTACAAAGGTATTAATATAGAGGATTGTAGGGTAAATGCGCCACTGCTGCAAAGGCTCAACACTGCCCTTCATATTATTCAACTCTTTTGTGAGTTGCATCCACAGTTCTCCAACTTTTACTGATTCAGCTGGCGTAGTTTTCCTTTAATCATCACTTTATGTTCGCTCAGGAAATTCATCATAAATTGAAATTGCTCATTGCTCGTCTTTTTAACCTTTTTATGTCTAAAATAATAGATGTTAAATTATATATGAGACCTCACCCTTCTTCCATAGTTATGGTATAGCTTCACCGAAAATAATTGGAGCTTTATCTCTTCTTTCTTTATCGGTCAAGTCTCGTGAGTTTGACGGTTATATATTTGCTTTTATTTGCTTAATCCACAGACAAATCTATATCATTTGTCTATGGTTGAATCGAGAAAACGGACATTTGAACCATTTTGCGGTGTTGCCATGACTATCTTTATAGAAAGATGTTATGATAACGACAGTTGTTAGCGATTAAAGTATAAATTTATAAAATTATGATATTATCATAAGAAAATGCTTTTAACCCTGTGTTAAAAATATTGTTAACATGGTTTCACGTAAACAGTCACTTTTAACACTTTTGACTGTCATTAAGTGTCACTTTTAATGCCAGTTATACAAAAAATTTTCACGAGTAACTCAGTCAATTACCTCAATGTACGGTACTGTGCAAAGTTGAAAGAAGTAGAACCCATTACCAACCACATAAGAATTAAGACCAGATTGAAGGCAACAAAGTTGGAAAATGTTATTTTCGACATTTTTATTATTTTTAAATTGCAATAGCGTCCCATGCCGCCAATTATCTAATTTATTGTTACAACAACGTCCTAAGCACGAAGGCAGCTCCGCGTTTTTATCTGAGACAACGTTATTTTTCCAGAAATAATTAGCCACATTTTCACTACCGCTCACAATTAGACATAATTAAATTCCTTTAATCTCTTTTTTTCTAGCGAGGTGCTTAATAGCTGAATGCCTGAATGGGTGATCGTTTCCATTCTTCTGCTTCTTTTCAAACAACTTGCACGCTTTCCTTACCGATTTATTTCAGGATCATTCTGTATGTACCTACTGCCTGCGGTATGAAAAACTGCTATTGCCATTATGTGGTCTTGCGTTCAGAGCCGTCTTTCTGGAATTACGGAGATGATGAGGGGAACAGCTG
Organism: Micraspis discolor; assembly: GCA_030674115.1. Lineage (NCBI taxonomy): Eukaryota > Metazoa > Arthropoda > Insecta > Coleoptera > Coccinellidae > Micraspis > Micraspis discolor. The sequence continues at coordinate 866,524 of JARTUT010002184.1, read as the reverse complement.
ATTCTAAATTTTAACAAAGAAATGTAGAAAAGCACTGTTGACAATCTATTATGGTAGACATATTCCAATCTTCAGTGCCTTCTAACGAGCAACAACCTGGGTGAATTCAAACTGATGAGAATATCATTAATTATCTGAACACTGGCAACTATTGGAAAAAAAAAATACTTCTCCGATATCCCTGCAATCTGAGAACACAATCTAGATTTTAGACATCTAAGCACATTTCACATCGCAAACCACTTAAAGAAGAAAATTAAACTTATAGTTCTATGGTCAAGTGTGTTTTAGGCATAAATATGCCTAACTCTCTCCCTAATTGTCCCTGAGGCTTTCAATTGACAAAATGACCGCCGAGTTTCGGTCATAGAGAAATGAATACATCTATGTTTGAGTGATGATTTTGCCATAGATAAAGAAGCCTTCTATATCTATGTGACTTTACTAAGCTGATCAATAGTAAATCAGACATCTAATGTAGAGAAATGGGTTGAATGAAAAGATTTAATTGTTCGGCCATTATTTTAACTTTTTCAGCGCTTATTTATTTATTTTAATTTTTTCTGTGTAAATTACAAGATACGTTTTTTTATTTAGTAAAATTTTCTTTTCACAGATGGGATTTGTTAATGAAGGATTTGTTAATGAAGGACTTCATAATTAAAATAATAATTTTTATCCCATTTTGACGTTTAAAAACTACAATATTTAACCCATGGTAACAAGGGTGAAATGACGTTTATCCACTGAGTGAATAAAAATTTTATTTTCTCTATTTCAGTGTCGTAATGAGTTCATTACAGTACTAAAAACAGTGCTGTAATGAACTCATTACAGCATTGTTTTTAGTTATATTTTTCGATTTGTGGTTGACAACACTGACATCCTATCCTTTGGAATGTCAGCACGCGTCCATCGCATGTCAATTGTCAATATTAAACCATGAAGAGATTTGAACGCACTATTCAAATTCTATAATCTGTCAATTTTCGTATCAGTCACGCCAACTGCGAAAATAAAATACAAAAGGCACTAGGAGGTATAATCTGAATTTTTCATTGAATTCCAATAAATTCAAGTGAGTGAAATAGAAAAAATATCGTCTAATATCTAATCAACAAGTGCATTGAATAGTATAAGTAGCGCTCTGGTGTTCTGTAACCACTTTGAGTTCCTTAGGATGAAGCCAAGTGTTTTGATGCTTCCTGAGGTGATTGAATTTATATGAGGAACAAAACTAAGTCCACGATCGAATAAGATACCTAGGTCTTTAAATTCAACAACCTTACCAAGAACGCAACCACTAATGTTATAAAGGAAATTTATTGTAGTTCTTTTACGACTGAAAGACATTACACTACATTTTTGAACGTTCAGGGGAAGTAAGTTGTCCCTGCACCAACGGTTTAGCCCATCAATGTCACCCTGGAGGTCCCAACAATCCTCAATAGAGAGAATGCGACGATACAGTTTGAAGTCATCAACATAAAGAAAGAAGGAACAGGTCAGGTAACAACAGATATCATTGATGAAGATTAAGAAAAGGAGTGGACCCAATATAGACCCCTGAGGGACACCTAAGGTAGCCTCAAATGCACAAGAACTGTAACCAAAACACTGAACATACTGATTTCTACGGGAAAGATAAAAAAAATATAGAAAATCAAGATTTAACCCGAAGGAAGACAGTTTCTTGATAAGTATACCATGATCCAATCTGTCAAATGCCTTCGTGAAGTCCGTGTAGATAACATCAACTTGAGAAGACTCATCCAATGCACTACCGATATACTGAGTTAAATGGGCCATGTTGGTTAATCTTGATCGACCTTTGATGAATCCATGCTGACAATTAGAAAGGTTGCTCTTCACATGGACATATATGATGTCATGAAGTATTTTTTCGAAAACTTTGCTGAAGTTTTTCAGCATTATGACGAGACTGTAGTGTTAGACCGAGAAACAAATAAGACAAAAAAGAAAACAGAATGAAAACTCCATTTATGACAGATCAGACATTAGATTTCTTCACAACATATACTCCACTCTTTTGAACAGTCTCAAATAAACCGACCAACGAAAACAAACAAGAAGAAGAAAACATAATTGACGTGACAACTCTAGAACTGATTAAAATCATAACCCCAATGACATCCAACATATAAGTTGGGAAATAACTTGAAATAAATTATTTAGAAAGTAAGAAAAATAATTAGACCTCGATCCAACAGAGTGTTTTAGGACTTCATAATACTTATAAATTATTTGTTTGTTCTTATTGTTTTTTGCATTGTGTATAATGTTGTCTACAGGCTAGAAAAATGGCACTGCCCGAAACTTCGCCAATTTTTATTATAATTTAAATAATATTAAACCCTGAAAATCAAATAGTGTATTCTATCAGGAATCATACAGGGTAAATACTTCCATTCGTTAATTTTATTTATATATGGTAGAAATGTTTGTGGTTTGTGAATTAAACGTCTATGGTCGTGGTAAATATTTATATCAAAGCATACAATAGAGATGGTGAAAAAAACCTCATGGTTAATTCCGTTTTTACGGCTTCTGAAGTCCATTCTTTCTCATTTAAAGATTTCAATGATTTCCAAACTATAACCGCTTTCATGACTCAAGTTTATCAATAAACGAAAGTAATCTACGACTGATTTGGTCAAGTGAAGTCTTCCATAACCCTCTGGTTATCTTTTAATAACCGGAAGTGGTACACCGCCATTAAAATTCATTCCAGCCAACATATTTATTAATCATAACGATAGAGAGCTCTTCGAAACCACTGTAAATGCCGCGAAATGTACAGAAAAAAGGCAACGATTGAATCATCAATCATAAAATGCCGTCAATCTCTGAGGGGGGCCAAAAATGTCCAGAAAGAACGTCGAAAGACTTACATCGTGTGCGGCGGTGACAGGTTTTCTCTGTTCGACCACCGCACAGGAAGAGTAAGATATCGTTTCTGTGTCCTACATCAGAATAAGAATAGTGTATTGCCCATACATGGTATTACAAAATTAATTTCAATATTCTCGTTAGAAAAATTGTTTTCTCCATTTCATTGTCGTAATGAGTTCATTACAGTACTAAAAACATTGCTGTAATTACCTCATTAGAGCATTGTTTTTAGTTATATTATTCGTTTTGTGCTTAACAACACTGACGTTTGAGTAATGCTTCATTCAATTAGTTGAGAGTAGTTGAGATATCAGGAACCAATGGAATTTCAGGAGGTTTACGCCTACTGTCGTCATTTCTTTACGATTAGTTGAGATATCAGGAACCAATGGAATTAATAATAATAATAATATCCGTTTATTACCAGAATCATCATTATACAAAACAACAATCAAATGGAAACAAGTCACATACAATTAATGAATAAAGAAACAAAATTTCGCCCTTATTGTGTCTTACAAAAATCTTTAAATTCACTGAAAGAATATGGTTGTAACGTGCTAATTGCCACGTCAAGAAATGATGGTGAGCATGAGACTCTACTCTTAATTTTCTCAGGGTGGGCTTGATTATCCCAGCAACAAAACTCCCCTCGGTTTTTGACAAATATAATGAGTACAATAAAAAGATACAATATTAAATTACAAAATTGTGTCAAATGTCCAATCTCCCAAGTACAACACACATTAGGGACTTATCTTAACAGATGTCGAGCCTCCAAGCGCATCCTCCAATTTTCCAGATATAAGGTGAATTCCCACGAAGATGTTCTATGCCAAGGGATCAGTGCATGTAGATGGTTTCTGCACGAATTCTCTATCGTATTCAGACAGCTACTTGATACGATGCAATTCTCATCTCAGTCGAAGAAGGTGACCATGCCACAAGCTCAAATTAACAGTGCTCAATCCAGTGAAAGGACGTAGCTCAACAGCCTATGGTATAACTCATCTCAAGATCAAACTGTGATGTTCTTGGCTTCGTCATAAGATGCAATTTAACCCCCAGGGAGGAGCGAGAATGATCACGTACTTCTCGCAGATATTTAATTCAGAAAAGTTACACTTAGAAATTGATCTATTTAATTTCTTCAGAATATGAACGTTGTAACTTAATTGCTTCGAGACCGAGAGAGAAATCCGTGAAGGTCACCGATAGAGGTTCGCTTCCGGAACACAGAAATAAGCATTGAGCACATACATCTTCTATAATGCATGGTATCGCGAAATGGTTTCAAGTCAGCGGCGTACGAAAAAGGGGTGCAAGCCGTTGCACACACCTCCTCCCAGGAAAGAAAATTTTTCAGAATGAGAAATTTTCCAATTAAAATCCTGAAATATAAGTCAAACTAAACAAATGTCATGAGATATGTGGTCACTGAGGGTGGCCAGATACCAAGATACGCCAAGGCAAGGAACTCGACGAGAGAGAACGTGGGCAAAAAGCTACGGCTTGATGCACGACCAACGACAGGTCACACTCTTCGCGAGTCTAGCGGGATACATAGAGACACAAGTAGGTATAGATAATAGATAGAAAAGATAAAAACTAATGTCAAAATCGGGAAATGTCAAAATCAGATATATATATAGTTATCAACACGTCAGATGTTCGACGGTCACATTCCCAGGCCTATGGCGGATCCAAAACACCCCTCCGTCACCAGGGTACCACAGCTTAATTTATTGGGCGCCAGCAAGCATAAGCTTACAGAGACAAAATCGAGATAAGGAATCATAGGAAAGATACATACGACAAGGCAAACCAAGATATGTACGATAAGGCAAGGTAAGATATATATACGATAAGGTAAGGTAAGATATGTACGATAAGGTAAGGTAAGATGTGCACGATAAGGTAAGATATGTACCTCGCGGCAAGGCAAGATACATACGACAAAATAAGGGGAGCCTCTTACTCATTCTGTGTGTCCCTTGATAGAGAGAGTTTTTGATGATAATAGACCTTATCTTACAGTGAAGATTTCTTCTGAAAGTATCTTAGCGTTATTGGATAGCGGTAGTAATGTGTCGATTATTGGTTCACCGTCGTTGTTTTTGCTGAAGAAGTTGAATTTACCTTTGAATTATGATGTTTCCTTACATGTCACCACCGCTGATGGAACTTTGCAGAGTACTCTGGGTTATGTTACTCTGAGTATTGAATTGGATGGTGTCTCGAGAGATCTTAGGGTGTTAGTTATTCCTTCCATTTCTCAGGAAATGATTCTTGGGATGGATTTTATTCAGACTTTCAACCTTAGTCTGAACTTCACTGATTCCTCTTATAATTCTTCAGTGCTAAATTCATCTGCTGTTCATGTGATTAGACCTGCTGATGCCTTGACTCCGGCTCAGAGATGTAACTTGGAGGAAGTCATTGATCAAAGCAAATAATGAGTAGAATAAAAAGATACAATATTAAATTACAAAATTGTGTCAAATGTCCAATCTCCCAAGTACCACACACATTAGGGACTTATCTTAACAGTTGTCGAGCCTCCAAGCGCATCCTCCAATTTTCCAGATATAAGGTGAATTCCCACGAAGATGGTCTATGCCAAGGGATCAGTGCATGTAGATGGTTTCTGCACGAATTCTCTATCGTATTCAGACAGCTACTTGACACGATGCAATTCTCAGCTCGGTCTCGAAGCAATTAAGTTACAACGTTCATATTCTGAAGAAATTAAATAGATCAATTTCTAAGTGTAACTTTTCTGAATTAAATATCTGCGAGAAGTACGTGATCATTCTCGCTCCTCCCTGGGGGTTAAATTGCATCTTATGACGAAGCCAAGAACATCACAGTTTGATTTTGAGATGAGTTATACCATAGGCTGTTGAGCTACGTCCTTTCACTGGATTAAGCACTGTTAATTTGAGCTTGTGGCATGGTCACCTTCTTCGACTGAGATGAGAATTGCATCGTGTCAAGTAGCTGTCTGAATACGATAGAGAATTCGTGCAGAAACCATCTACATGCACTGATCCCTTGGCATAGAACATCTTCGTGGGAATTCACCTTATATCTGGAAAATTGGAGGATGCGCTTGGAGGCTCGACAACTGTTAAGATAAGTCCCTAATGTGTGTGGTACTTGGGAGATTGGACATTTGACACAATTTTGTAATTTAATATTGTATCTTTTTATTCTACTCATTATATTTGTCAAAAACCGAGGGGAGTTTTGTTGCTGGGATAATCAAGCCCACCCTGAGAAAATTAAGAGTAGAGTCTCATGCTCACCATCATTTCTTGACGTGGCAAATTAGCACGTTACACATTGGCAACGGGGTGCAAGCCGTTGCATGGTTCACAATTCAATACAAATGCAAATAATGCCCTTTGAAATAAATTATACATCGAATATCTTTTTATTCTTGGTGGGAGAAGATTATGTAATTTTATCCCCATATATAGAGTGCTCTGTTCAGTGATTGAATGTACCGGAAATAAATATTCTTCTAGTAGCGTTATTATTTTTATACTCCTCAAAATAATATGGGTGTTTACGTTCAAAAAGTATAATTCTATAAATATATAGATCTGGTAAAGTTAAGAGTTTACCAGACTTGAAGCAACCCCTGCAGGATGATCTGAAACCCATATTCAACATTGCTCTTATAGCTTGCTTTTGAATAACAAATATATGGTTAGCCCAAGAACTGGAGCCCCAGAAAATAATGCCATATGATAAAATAGATTGGAAGCTTGAAAAGTAGATGGTCCTTAGTGTGCCAATATCAACTACATTCCTGATGGTCCTCATTGTGTAGATCACTGTATTTAGTTTAGATGTTAGAGTTGAATAATGCTGGTCCCAACCCAGATGACTATCCACTGATACACCGAGGAGTATTTGAGCAAGTTAATATATCATTTTCTCCTACTCTTATTCTTTGTGGGTGCGTTCTATTTGATCTTATGTTGGAGAAATATACTACCTTGGTCTAAATTTCAGCAGGTTTACGTTTACTGTCGTCATTTCTTTACGATTAGTTGAGATATCAGGAACCAATGGAATTTCAGGAGGTTTACGCCTACTGCATGCGTATGCAGAAGGGTGAAATTTTTTTAGATAAATATTTGAGTGTGTATCTATATGATTTTCAATTTTACAAATAGAAATAACAATAATATAATATATATATATATGTATATAACAATAATTCAATAGTGTTTTTTTCATTTTTTTCCCACCATAATGGGGGAACCTTTTCTAGAGAACACTCAGCATATTTAGCGCAGGGGAGTATTTACGGGGAGGTGGGGTTGTACTGGGGTAATTAAAAAAAATACAAAAGGCACTAGGAGGTATAATCTGAATTTTTCATTGAATTCCAATAAATTTCTCACAATTCTTGATTGAAATTGGGAAAATATCGTCTAATACTCGTTGCAGAACGCAATTCCAACACGAATGCGAACGCATGAGCATAGGTGCCCATTCTGCAACTTGATATAGAATATACTATTATCGCATTTAATAAATGTCTAATTGATCATCATCGAGAATGACCCTGTATATACTCAAATAAGACATTATCAAATTAACTACCATCGTAACCAAATCAATATTCTATTTTATTCCAAATTTCATCTTTCAGATGTCTTGCATTTTGAATCTACAATTACAATACAATACAATGATTTTTGTGGGTCATTGAAAAAATTACAGCTGACATCAATTATTCTCTTTTTATGTAACATTTACATATTTTTACACTCAATTTTTTAGGTATTTGGCCATTTGCGAAGTACGTCTGATCAGCAAGTAAGACACAAGGGAAAATAAATTCAATGAGTAAACAATTACTTGTTGAAGATAGTAAAAATGAATCAAAAAACTGTAATTTTTTTGACGATCTCTCGACCGTTCTTAACGGTTTTGTACCATTCTTACACTTAGGTTTTCGATGAAAGGTAGTCTTTCAGCATTCGAAAGGAGTCAACACACAAAATTTTGATCAGAACACAAAATTTGGAACAAATGCTTTCTTCAGTATTTTTTTCCATTCGCAGACTACCCCTGTGGTCCACTTGTGTCAACAGCTGTCGTTAACAAACTAGTTGACAGATCGCGCTCATGTTTGGTATAGTAATTACGGACATTCCGAACAACATGCAGAAATTTAAAAGTAATCAATGCTGGCAATTTAAAAGGGAATGGATACTTTTTTGTCAGAGTGTAGTTAAAAAATCGTTGTGAAGAGATGTAGAAGGTAAATTCCCTTCTTTTTATTATTCAATTCAAGATATCTCGAAATCATTGGATCAGCTTTCGTGACAGTTGAATTTAATCATCTAATCGCCCAGAAAATTAATAAAAAGTACATCCTTGAACATCTTCCAGTAATAATCCTATTCCAAGAACTTTGTTTCAATTTTGTCCAGTCCTTGAACTTTCTTTCTATATGCGCTATCAATCCATACAAACCCTGTAATTGATTTTTTTTCACTTAGCCCTTTCGAATAGTTGAATGTTTCTAAGACACCTGGTGTATATAGAAGACGCCGATCTCAGTCTTAATTCTTGGAAATTCGTATGAAAGTGTGATGTTGCTATTGAAAATTGAAATAACCGTGTAGTCACGGTTTTACAGCGAGTCGACCAGGTATCCTTGCACCTATTTTGACATATTGTTCCTTTGATATCATTTATCGAATGTTAATTTTTGTCCAGTCATCGTTTCACATGCAACTTCTGAACATATGAACTATTATGAATAGAAATTGGTGTTTTCTATCAAAAGTGTACAATTTGGACCACTCTGTACAACTCATGACTCCGAATTATTCAGGAGGCTCAGAAATAGTTATTTATTGTACAAGGGAGAAAAGTATTAGATTTTAGCTCGAGGTTTTGTTGTCTCGAGAGCTGAAATCTTATATTTTTCCCGTGTATAATACACTATTTTTTTCTGTGACCGGAAAAACGTCGATTTGATAGTGAAAGAACATGTTATTACAACATATTAAAGTCAGAATGTTATCGATATGAAATTTTAATTTTTAAACTAGTAAGCTATTAGACCTGCGTTGCTAAGGAAAACATCAGTGTAATCAAATATCTGGCAATTTAATTTTTTTGATTTGATTCAAAAATTTCGAACTCAGTAATTGTTTAGTAGTTATTTTGAAGACTAAAAGTTAAAAATGCTGGATTCTGAGTTTTCTCTGACTCCACCGGAGTTGATAGAAGCAGCGCAAGTAGTGTCACGAAAATTATTGCCACCTAAAACGCGGAAAATTTACGAAACCGCGTATTCAAGATTTAGGAAATGGAAAATTATAAAAACATGCAGTTCTTTCGCGGAGACAGTGTTATTGGCTTATTTTTCGGAACTGGCACAACAACAAAAACCATCAACAGCGTGGTCGAATTATCCAATGATTATAAGTATGTTAGGATCCAATAATAATGTAGACATTTCAAAATATTTCAAACTAATTACATTTCTCAAGCAAAATGGAAAAGGTTACACGCCCAAGAAAGCTGCTATTTTTACGAGTACACAAATTAGTGATTTTTTAAATAATGCACCCGATGAAGTTTATTTAATGGCCAAGGTTGCTGTTGTATTTGGGATGGCAAGAGCTTGTCGAATTTGTGAAATCAGCTAGGTAACATTAGATGATAATAATAATAATAATAATATCCGTTTATTACCAGAATCATCATTATACAGTACAACAATGAAATGGAAACAAGTCACATACAATTAATGAATAAAGAAACAAAATTTCGCCCTTATTATGTCTTACAAAAATCCTTGAATTCACTGAGAGAATATGGTTCACAATTCAATACAAATGTAAATAATGCCCTTTGAAATAAATTATACTTCGAATATCTTTTCACACTTAGTGGGAGCAGACTATACAATTTTATCCCCATATATAGCGTGCTCTGTTCAGTGATTGAATGTACCGGAAATAAATATTCTTCTAGTAGCGTTATTATTTTTATACTCCTCAAAATAATATGGGTGTTTGCGTACAAAAAGTATAATTCTATAAATATATAGACCTGGTACAGTTAAGATGTTACCGGACTTGAAGCAACCCCTGCAGGATGATCTGAAACCCATATTCAACATTGCTCTTATAGCTTGCTTTTGAATTACAAATATATGGTTAGCCCGAGAACTAGAGCCCCAGAAAATAATGCCATATGATAAAATAGATTGGAAGCTTGCAAAATAGATGGTCCTTAGTGTGCTAATATCAACTACATTCCTGATGGCCCTCATTGTGTAGATCACTGTATTTAGTTTAGATGTTAGAGTTTCACAATGCTGGTCCCAACACAGATGACTATCCACTGATACACCGAGGAGCTCTGTATTTGAGCAAGTTAATATATCATTTTCTCCTACTCTTATACTTTGTGGGTGCGTTCTATTTGATCTTATGTTGGAGAAATATACTACCTTGGTCTTGTCTGCATTAAGCATTAAAGCATTTGATCTACACCATTCCTCTATCCTGGACACGGCCAATCTCAGGCCTTCACAAACATATTCCGGATTATTGGAGGATTGGTGTCATCCGCGTATAACTTTGCATCAACGCCAAGCTCACTAGTGGTTGCAACTGGGAGATTCTCCAACACATGTGGGAGGTCATCAACGTAAACTATAAACAATATTGGTCCCAAAATAGTTCCCTGGGGTACTCCAACCAGCAAGGTTTCCTCTAATGACAGGAATCTTTCACCATTCATATCCAAAACTACCATTTGCTTTCTATTAGATAGATAATTCTCTACTAGCTTAAGTGGTATACCTCTTATTCCCTTCTTCTCTAGTTTCTGCACGAGTAGTTTGTGATCAACACAATCAAAAGCCTTAGAAAAATCGACGAACAATCCCGCAGGTATCATATCCTCCTCCAGAGATGAATGTATTCTCTGCATGAACTCAAATACTGCAGTTTCCGTGCTTTTACCTTTTGCGAATACATGTTGGTTGTTGGATAAAATCTTGAATTTACGTAAGAAGTTCATCAGGCTATTTGCAAGAATTTTTTCAAATATTTTAGCAAATGATGTAATTAAGCTAATAGGTCTGTAGTTGGCAAAATCATCAAGGTCTCCTCTTTTATGACATGGCTTGACTAATGTTATTTTCAGAGCAGTAGGAAATATTCCTGTTTTGAAGGAGCAATTCAAGATATAGCAAAGAGGCTTAATAAAATCGTTTATATGGTGTTTTAAAACGCTAAGAGGAATATCGTCATAACCAGCTGATAATTTGTTCTTCATTTTCTTTACAATGGAGAGTACTTCACTCGCATCTACTTCAAACAAATAACAAGATTTTGCACCATTTTTATGAACATTGTCTGATTTTGAAACCGGGGTGAGCCTTGGGGCGACATTAGTGAAGTGATTGTTGAATTCATTTGCCAATTTATAGACTTCGTTTATGTTGCTTTGGCTAGTAAATTTTGATGGGTATTTAGAGGTTTTTCTACTACAATTAGTTACTTCTCTTACAATATTCCAGGTAGCCCTATTTTTATTATCTGCTTTTTCTATAGTACTATTATAATAATTTTTCTTTTGGGAACTCAATGCTAAATCATAGGATCGCTTTAATCTCTTGTAGTTTTCAGTATAGTCATCACTGTATCTTGAGAGAACAAACAATAGACCCAGTTCAGCTCTCAGTGATTTAATTTCATTGGACATCTCAAATCTTCGCTGTTTTTTAACATTTACTATCTTGAATGGAAATGCATTATCAAATTCCCCTTTAAAACGATAAAAAAATAAATCCCACATTTCATTTACATTATTTACTGGTAGTAAATATAAATCCGACCAGTCAATACTCAGTAAGGACTCCTTGAAAACTAAATGATTTCTCTCTTTATACTGTCTTGTTCTCCTCTTAATTTGAGTCAATTTCTGAGAAAGAAAAGTTACCATAAAATTGAACTTCTGACCTGAGTGGTCCGATAAGTGTTCCTCTATGATTTGGGTCTTTCTGTCAATGTTTGTGATGATATTATCCAGGATATTGATCATTGAACACTATACTACATCGTCCAGTGAAATCGCTCAATTTTTGAAAACGGACCAATAGAAACAAACTGTATCTGAAAACACTCAACCTCACAGTGTTTTCACTTTTAGAAATTTGTTTTTATCAAATGCCTAATTTGCATAGGAATATTAATACGTCCGGATAGCTTTGGCCATTCTTCTACAGCGTCAGTGAAACCGTATCTCCAACTGGACCAACAACATCACAAAAAAATAATAAATAAACAACATCAGTATCTACTTCATCATTCGAAAGTAATGCTCGTAATGTGTATAATAATTGTACTATCAATAATTATTATTTTGAGAATAAAGAGGAATAATTTGTTGTTATGCTTCTATCTGGTTATTTTTGAATAAAAAACTATTTTGTATTTCGTTTGATTTATATTGTTGAATGATCTTTCCAAATATCACACGAGATTCGAATTTTTTTTGAGAACACTCTGTCATTTTTTGAAAATTATACAAATTTCACTCATCAAAGTGATCCCGAAATACCACTCGCCTACGGCTCGTGGTACTTTAAGGATAACTTTGTTTCGTGAAATTTAAACGCATAATTCCCAAAAAAACAAGAATGTTCTCAAAAAATTCTCACCTCTAGTGGTATTAGGTACCCTTGAAGATTCGGGAAAGTTATTAATTGTGAAACTGAAGCAAACAAAGAATTATGTATACAGGAGATTTGTAGTTACTGAAGAATATATTAAATATTACCGAATGTACATAGCCCTTCGTCCAGCAGCAGCGAAAGATCGCCGCCTGTTTTATGCATATCGCAATGGAAAATGTATCAATCAGGTTGTTGGTAAAAATCAGTTTTATAAGGTACCTGAAACAGTACCTAATTTTCTTCAACTTGAAAATGCTAAATCATATACAGGTCATTCATTTCGAAGACCGTCTGCTACACTTTTAGTTGAATCTGGGGGAGACTTGATGACACTAAAGAAACATGGCGGTTGGAAGTCATCAACGGTCGCGGAAGGGTATGTTGATGAATCGGTGGCACACACAACAGAAATTGCTAATAAACTGTTCAGAACGTGTTGCAGTTCTGAAATAACACCTGATTTGCGACCAGGTACATCAACAGCGGTTGTGTTCATGTCAGAGAATATTATTTCAACACAAGAAAATTCGTCTGTTGTACCGAATAGTTCAAGGAACATGTCATTCACGCAAGGCACATTTAATAATTGTACTTTTGATATAAAGGAAATGTAACTCATATTCAATAAAATATTCTAAAATCAAATATCTTCCATTATCTATATGTATATATATCCGGGGAAAAAGTAATTTCGTGAAAAGTTATATTTTGTTACCTGTCAACAGAGATGAAATGTCGAATTTTTTTCCCGTCACAAGAAAAATGATAATTTCATATGAAATTTCCACTGTTCAAGATTCTGGACCATCCGTTTCGAGCTGACTGAAATCTAGTCCCTATTTGAGAGAAATTGAACAAACAGGGTGGTCTACTGACCCTGGAGTCGACAATACGTGATTAAATGGATCAAACCAGAAGATGATAAAAAGTTGAAACGTGTCCCAATCAGTAGGTACCGTGCTTCTGCCACAATCGTACTTGCAATTAACTCTGAACTAGCTATGTGACATTCCACATCAATCAAACGTTGAATACCTCGTTCTTTTGCGATCACAAAATCCTTCGATCAAATTGATGAATCAACAACCTCAGGAAAATATATAAAAGTTCTTTATTAATTGATTGATTAAAATACAAATGCAAAAAAATTAGAAAATCACTTCAGTGAGGTTAGGACCTATATTGTTTTTAAAATATTTTCCGTAAAATGTAACCACTTTTGCATGCGTTTGAACCAATTGTCGAAGCAATTTTACCACTCTGAGGTATCTCCAAAACATTCTGAACGCATCAACTGCTTCTACCGGAGTTGAAAAACGTTGTCCGCTCATTTTATTTTTTACGCACGGGAATAAAAATAATTCAATCGGTGCCATGTCAATACTATACGGCGGATGGCTCATCAAATCGATGTTTTGATTGCTGAAAAATGCAGTTGTTCGAGCCGATGTGAGGGAGCTCCCATTGTTGTGGTGAAGGATGATCCGTCTTCGGTGGTTGGTTTTCCTGAACAAATTGTTGTGTACCACTCAGAATTGACTGTTCTGCGTTGTTCTAGTGGTACGATTGTGACATGTCCAGTTTTTCCGAAGAAACAGGCGATTATTTGTTGGAAGTGCTTCGTGCGCGAGCAACTTTGTTGGATTTGGCTCATCTTGAAACACCCATACAGTCGAATGCTGTTTACTTTCGGGCTCATACACTTGAATCCACGATTCATCACCTGTCACGATGTCATAGACGGGCTTCGAAGCACCGCGATCGTATTTTTTGAGCATTTCTTTCGACCAATCGACACAAGCCTATTTTTGACAAATTGTGTGGGATCCAACAGAATGTTAGTAGATATCTAATGTTCCTTTCCTGTTATAAAACTACATCATCTGCACTATATAGACCTTTTCTAGAATTTTTATCGAATAAATAGCGCATATTCTTTATTTTTACATTTCTTTATGATTTTATCCATTTATAGAATAGAGTTGGATTCAGTGCACCCCTTTCTCAACCCCACTTCTGATTTCCCGTCGTATTCCACGAGTGATGCTCTCTATATTTCTAGCCCAATAGTGAAAACACACAAGATTTATACACTTTTGCATGGGTTAAAACCATTTCCTGATGTACTTTTGCCAGTCCAAAGGATATAGTTCCAAGATCTGGCTTTTGAAGGCCTCAACTGCTTCTTCAAGCGACGAAAATCTTTGATCTCGCAGTTTATCTTTGATTTTCGGAAACAAAAAAAATCCATGGGAGTCAGATCGGTAAACGGCGGATGGCACATTAATTCAATTGTTCGAGCGGCCAAATACTGCCGTGATGTGATCGATTCAATTTGCTTCCTTTCAATTTATTGAAATTGTGGTGTACTGAGCTGCATTGACGGTCTTCTGACTTCCTCTGTTGAGCGTCCGTCAACAAATGTGGGATCCAACGCGCACATAGTTTTCGCACACCCAACATTTCATGCCAGATCTTATATATACTCTCATACCTAAACCCGGACATGCAGCGATTTCGTCGAAAGTTCCATTGATTTTTACCAGTGGCTGTAAACAAAACAACAAGCGCTCGTACGCTGTCAAAACTGTCATAGTTCGAGATGGCGGCAACAGATTTAGTCAGGCAATAATCAGTGTTGCCAAGGTCAGAAACATACAAAGCAACCCTTGCATGATGCTGTTGAAAAAGGAAGAGTTTGTGATAAATTATGAATCAAACTCGTTAAATAGATTTCTCAATTACTTTCATAACTTGATTGTTTTCTTAGGTAGGTACTAATTTTTTTTTATTTTAGTATAGATGTTAGGCCCGAAGACCGAAAACGCTCAGTGGCCGGAAAAAACGGCCACATCGCGTTCTGGCTGTCTTCGAACGCACAGAACGCGTTTTGGTTGTTTTTAAACGCTCGCAACGCGTTCTGGTAATTGTTAAACAGCCGGAACGCGTTTTGTCAATTGTTCAACGCTCACAACGCGTTCTTAATGTTCGACTTGTATTATTTGCCGATTTCTACCTGCGTAGGATAAAATTTATATTGTCCCTCATAAAACAAAGTTGAAAATTGAAATACAATTCAATTATTGACAACTACAATTGGATACCAAAGATGGGTTCCGTTTTTCTTGCCGAATCATTTCAACAATATTAAATTTCTTATAATTGTTTTTCAGTTCTAGGAAGAAAGTTACACTAATAAACTTATATTGTCGAGCATATAATATATAAATGCATGAATTAAAAAGAGAAAAGATCTTTATTGAACAAATGAATTTCAATTTATTTTCTACAAATCCAACTTATTGTGGAGAACAAAACAAACTTGAATTTATAACTCTTTTAATTACTTTACTAGAAACAATTCAATTATTGAAAACTACAATTAAATACAAACGACGGGTTTTTCCGAACTTTTGTGTACTTTACATAGGTACGTTACTTATTTTTACAAGAACTGTTTGAATGACATTTCGAATTACATAGTACATTTAAATTGTATCCGTAAAGTATGGAACAAATTCATTTTTAGCTAATCAGACCATTTTAAGAAATAATCCTGAAACACATCGATTTTTATTTTAATTTCCCTTATTTTAAAATAATAATCTAATATACAGCGTGAATTATTTTCGAGTAATGACATCACCGTCATTTTTTTTAAATTGAACTATTTCGTCTCCATTTCCAGATTACTCTAGCTGAGCTGATTCCAAAAATGTATCACATGTTGATTCCAATAGGTACAGGGTCGACAAATATACAATAGTTTTGTATGTGCTCAGTGCTCATAAAGAAATGCTAGACCACAAGTACCAAACATGTTCGGACACAACCTATTTCTATTATTCTAAAAATGTAAAAAACTACAGGGTCTTACATTTGAACCAATTGCCGTTAGACAAACGCGTTCCGGCTGTTTAACAATTACCAGAACGCGTTGCGAGCGTTTAAAAACAACCAAAACGCGTTCTGTGCGTTCGAAGACAGCCAGAACGCGATGTGGCCGTTTTTTCCGGCCACTGAGCGTTTTCGGTCCTAACATATATACAAGCAATTAGAATTTATTTATTCTAGGGGCCTCTTTACTAATTCAGAGCTTCTAACTCTTCTAAGTGTCGTAATGAGGTCTTATCCATTGATAAATTGTATCCTAGGACATTGTTCCTTACAAGGAGAGAAATTAACCTGCACTGATTTTGTCTCATCGATTTTTATCCTCCACTTGTTCGACCTTGCTTGAATTTCGAGATGATTCTGTAACATTTGTGAAGCTAGAGTTAGGTCTTTATGGATTGCTTGTATAGCAGTCTCATCAGCGAATGTTCCAATTGTTGCTTCTTTGTGCGTTGGTAGGTCAGCAGTGCATAGCAAGTACAGTAGAGGGCCCAGGACACTTCCTTGCGGAACTCCAGATATTATAGGGAAGTAGTCTATGATGTCATTCACTCAGACCCTGAATTTCCTTTCAGTAATATAGGATTGTAGCAGATTGAAGTATATTGGTGGTAGAAGTTTAATTATTTTGAATAGCAAGCCGTGATGCCAAACTTTTATCAAAAGTTTGGCTGACATCCAGAAACACTGATAATAATAATAATAATAATAAACTTGTTTATTCATAAACCATAAGTATACAGACTCAGTGGAAAGTGAAGATATAACAACAAAACAAAAGAACAAATAAACAAGATAAACCTCCAAAACCATATGGTTGTGCGGAGGACCACTCCAGCCATCTCCAAATGAGCAGGTACAGAATTCACCACCGATGAGTAAAATTTTCAGTAGCATTTTTCCTATTTTATTCCATTCACAATATTAGCGATATTGAGTCTATCAGTGTCCCTTAAATATTTCTTTATAGTGCTCCTAAACAAGCCGAAAGAATTTAGTGAGTGCAGTCGGATTCTCAGCTCCAGAGGTAAAGAGTTTAGTATGTGCGGGATAAGGAAAGTGTGCGTTCGCTGTCCGATGGTCTTTCGTGCCTTATATGACGAAACTTTTCGCTGTGTTTTTCCTCGAGTATCATGATCGTGTTCCAGGTAGGTAAGAATATTTTTGTTGTTATACGTGTATGCCAGTAAAGCATAAACATATGTCTGCCTTATATCAGTATTTCTTTTCTTCAAGCGCTTTAAGTAGCAAAATTAAAAAACACAATAGTATATAATGCAATATTTTAATAAATCACAGAAACAATAATGTACACTTAAGACAGGTTATCAATTAAAGTCAGAAGAAAAATAAATGACACTATTTGGGCAGTATCTAACCTAATCAGTAAAAGATTGTATAGCCCTTAATACTCCATAGTTTGAAAAGGAAACGCGGTCTCTGGGGATTCCTCGCTCTCATCCTTCACTTCGGGACTGGGTTCCGGTAGCTGAAACATATCTTGTTCGATCGGTTTCGTTACCCAATTACCAAGCCCCGCTTTCTGGAATGCCTCATACAATGATTTTCTTGCATTCTAGAAAAAAAATGTATTTAATATTCAACGAGTCTCCTTTCATTCTGGGACAAGAGAGGGCGCAGGAAACATTGCGAAACAAGGCTCATAGAAATCATTTATTGGCTAAGATTGCATTTTCTGAATTTTTTATGAGTGCATTCTGTAACTCGACTTGTGGTGGTAGGCCATCCAAACCAAAAAAGATGAAAACGATATTTTTTAAACCTAATGAAGGATAATGAGAAAGGAGATCGCACCCAGTTTTATTACACATTTTGAGAGCACAAAATAGCTCTCGTTATGCTTACTGGTTTGCAAGCAAAAATATATTTTCATAAATCATATAGTCATGACATATTCTGTACAGAGACGACATTTGTTGCTTCATTTTATTCAAAACCTCTTCACTTACAAACCCCTGGATCTCCTCTGCATGCATGATGAATTAATAAAGTCTTTTGTGAAAAAATTATACTTATTGAATAACACCATCTACCATAAAATTCCTTAATCTTAAAAATTGACTTACAAGGTAGTTCTGGTTGGCTAGTTTCGCTTCGCAGTACACCTTCGACTGGTAGTTAGGCAAAGAGTTCTGTAGTGGCAGGTTTAAAGCCAAATTATGGTATTTAAGCATTAGTGTGTTTTTGCAGAGCTTCGATATACCTCCGCCTTCAAGTTTGCCAGTTTCTGTGTTGACTATTTCTACCTTAGAATCGCCAAGGACCCATATAACCGCAAAACTGGGTGCTTTTGTGGGATATCGAACTTCCGTTGAAGTTATGAGATAAGCTGGGGGCCTATTTAACATGAACGGTGGCGGTAATCCTTGAATGGTGTTCTCTATCCGTCCGTAGATGGCTCTGTAATAGAATAGAAATATGCATTGTACAC
This sequence comes from Micraspis discolor, assembly GCA_030674115.1. NCBI lineage: Eukaryota > Metazoa > Arthropoda > Insecta > Coleoptera > Coccinellidae > Micraspis > Micraspis discolor. The sequence continues at coordinate 847,535 of JARTUT010002184.1, read as the reverse complement.
AAATCTAATTAGAGAACATGAAATATTAAAAGTGACTTTCACGAACAGAGCTGCTCACCTGTATAAATGGGTTTCGTGTAGTAGACTGCCCAGCACTACACTCTTGAAATATATCGGCTGAATTAGGTTAGATAATAAGGATCCTTGGATTCCCAATATATTCCACTTACATATTTTATCTGAACAAGACATCGTGAGTAATCTCTCTCCCTAAAAGAGACAAAGGATTGTTAGGCAAACGTGTATCAATTGACAAAAAAAAAAGATAAAAGGCTACAATTGAAAATACAGAAAGCTTTCTAACTGTCTAATTACAATGACATAAGAAGTAAATTTTGACTTCCCCATTCAACCTAACCTACAATTCCATGGAATATATCCGGAATAGAATATAAATTGAACTAAAGCAAATGTTGAAAATGTTCTTTGTGTGATACACAATCGATATCTTCCAAACACTCTCCGAGTATTCTTAACTGTATCAAACGTGCCTATTATACGATTTCTCAGTTCTCCTACCGTATTCACTGGGGTCGAGTATACTAGACACGTCAGGTGGCTCAATAAAAAGAATATAAGCTACATAAGTGTCGGCATCTGGGAGGTCATGACTGAGGTTCCACCTGTTTGTACCTCCAATTTAGGAACACCGTGTATTTTATATCTGTGGTATACAAGCCTGCATATGTCAAATGTCACGTCAATGAAAGGTCCATCCATTATCATAACCTCAATCCCTTCTTACCTGTAAAACTCCATCCCAAGTCTGTACAGTCGAATGCGTCTTAACCGGTATAGTTCCTTCACCGGATTCAATTTTAGTTCTGAGCTGACCTCTGGATATCCTGTTGGGATGTTTGTCACCTCCAATTGCATCCTCGTGTGGACTGAATATGCGGGCATCCCCACAGGGGGCCGTGTTGATGTACAGATGGAACTCTATTTCGGGCTTGAGATCATAAAAATCCACACCGTCTCCGGTGAATATGGATTCTTCGGCGGTTTCTAGAAAATCGAAGTGGTAATTTTAATCTTTATGGATGGTACTAGGATGTATCCTAGGGTTATGACAACTAAGGGGAAGTTTAAATACGTAATTCGTAATAAATATTAGTTGCATGTGTTTATTGTACAAACTGTTGAGCGAATGGTCTGGTGTGATATTGACAGTATTTTATATATTTGACATGTTGAAGGTCATGTGAATAGATCTGAAACTGATTTTATTCAAAAATCTTCTTCAGGCAATTTTTCAATTTAACCAACATCCTGAAATCTCAAAAGCACTTGATTGTCTGAATAGAGAGTAAGCGCTGAAAAAATTTACATATTACATAATATGTAATAATATTAATCTTTTCATTCAACCCATTTCTCTGCATTAGATATCTGATTGATAAGCTTAGTAAAGTCACATAGATATAGAAACCTTCTATATCTATGGCAAAATCATCACTCAAACACAGATGTATTCATTTCTCTATGACCAGAACTCGGCGGCCATTTTGTCAATTAAATTCCTCACTTTTCAGGGACGATTAGTAAGAGAGTTAGACGTCTAGTTTCTATATCTATGTTTGTAATGAACAGAAGTCATAAAATGAGATAGATAGTAGTCTGTTGAGCGCGATAGATGGAATGAGTGCGACAGATAGTCACGTTGTCTTATACTGAAATATAACAATCAACCAATCACCTACTCTTAAGAATCGAATATAAATTTCTAGTTACCTCTGAAAAAATTCTTTTCTGAATCCTTAAACCTTGGAATCATAATGCTTTCTTGAATTATGTATGATCCGTCATCCACAGACTATTAGACTATCACAGCTTACACAGAAAATGATTAAACTAACCTGGCGACAGCAAGAGTGTGAGTTGATCATAGAGATACGTAACGAGGCATCGTCTGGCGGCAATTTCGGCATGTAAGTCGTTCAAAGCGGTGCCATTCATGCTCATGTAACTGCCCGAGATGCACTTCGTGCCTGTGGTGATGGCTATGACTTTAGCGCTGGACAGTTCGTTGCCTTTCATCTGAACCACACCTGCAAGTACCTTTCTCTTCGCGTGCATTAGATCGTCGACCATTAGATTCATAAACTTTTCGTTTACCAACCTGAACACAAGAAGGATCTTTGAACGACAAAACGTTATCACCCAATACAAATGAACAATTAGATAACGTTTGGAGATCATGTCAAACAAATTAAACAACAGTTGAAAAATCCCTTTCAACTATACATGCAACAATAATTGGCCAGATATTAAAAACAAAAAAGAATTTTATAAAAACAGTGCAACATTGGGACAAGATTTCAACGTAAAATCAACACTTTTCTTACCAAATAGAGCAGTAGACTTCGTAAGAGAATTATGGACCCCATCTAAAAATTAAAAAGATATATAAAACAGGTCAGAACTCTTTTTTCTCCATTTCAAACATCAAACTATTATGATTTTCAGACAGCCTATAGTTATGTTCGAAACTGAAGAAATGTTTGAAACAGAGGTTCAAGTTCCCTGGCTCATTTTATATTTCTTTTTAATCATCAGATAACGAACAGTAACCAACAATATAACCTGGTACCACAACAATCCACAAAAAATGTAATATTCGACATAAAATGAATATCTTTGGTTATCCTTGTCACATACCTCCCGATGTGATCAGCCTTCTCTTGTTCTTGAGCAGATATATTCGTTCTCCTTATACCTGGTGATGTGTTGTTGATAACCGGGGTGTGGATGTCTAAGAGTGCCATCAAGGCAGTCGCCGCAGCAGCCTTTTTAGCGAATTTTTTGCTTGAGCCTGAAAAAATCAAATAAAATGCACTCCTACAATTTTCTTTATATATAATCAATTTGTCATAGCCCCCCCAAGGGCAACAAGTTGACTGGAAAGGGCTACAGTAGATCGGAGAGTACCAGAAGCCTTATATGCCTAATATGACAGTGATCATAGAAATACACTCATTTGATTCCATGTCCGTTCAATCTCCACGATTTTTAGAGATTCTTACGAAGGTTGCCTTCTATATTTCGAGATTACTATCGAGCTCATACGCTTAAATCCACGATTCATCACCTGTCACGATGTCATAGACGTGCTTTGAAGCACCGCGATCACATTTTTGGAGCATTTCTTTCGACCAATCGACAGGAACCTGTTTTTAAGCGATTGACAAATTGTGTGGGACCCAACGCGAACAAATTTTTTTTTACGGTCAAATGTTCATGCATTATTGAATGTATGCTACTCCCACTAATACCAAAGGTTTTCTCAATCTCACGATAGGTGACATGACGATCTTGCAATACCAGTTGGCGCACAGCATTAATGGTTTTCGGACGACCTTCACGTAATTCGTCTTGGAGTGAACTGCGACCTCGGTTGAATTCACCATACTATCGAGAGTTGATGAGTTAATCCATGTCGAAAGTTGTAAAAAAGATAGGACGAAAATAATCACGATTTAATTCCATCTATTGGGCGAGATGAATCTTTTAAGTTACTGTATCAAGACAAATAGCGCTCGTATGTCAAAATGTTCTGACTACGTATAACCTAGAAAATGTCAAGCTTTACGATAGAGCTGTCAGTTGGCAGATTGCAACATTAGGGTTGTCCAATCCCGAAATATAACAGGCAACCCTCGTAGAAAAGAGTTAGGGAGTACGATCTTACCTGTACCAGAGAATTTTCTGCCGTTGATTGAAACTGTGACCTCGTATCTAAACTGGAGATCCCTTTCAGTGTCAATACACTCGTACTCCGCATTCGGAAAGGCCTCGTTCAGTTGCATGACCGGACCTTTCTGCTCAGGGGTCAATTTTTTGGCCGGTTTCTTTTTCGTTTCAAACTGGTCCAGGCTGAAGTCGCAATTGGTGCTGTCGGGGCCTCTCTTAAGTCTCTTATTGTTCTGGAATTGTATGAAGGATTTCAGAGCTTCCTCTGCCGCTGCGCATTTGGCCAGCTTCTTCGATCTGCCCACACCGAAATAGGATTGCCCATCTACTTCTACAGAGATCTTGAATGTTGGAGCATGCGATGGTCCGTGCTGTTCCATTACTACGTATTTTAGACCCGAACGTAGCTCATTTAAAACGGATACAGGATTCTGTTCACTACAATCCTCTGCAGGAAAATTTCCAATGTTAATACAGTTTTATATACAATTGGACTTCAAATTCACAATAACCTTTTCATAGATGAAGGATAATAGTATATTATATACCGCGGGACTGAAGTAGTACATTTAATCCTGAAGGTAAAGTTTATATTTACCTGAAGGATTAAATGTACTTCAGTCGCAAGGTATATACGATACTTTTCGTACTTCCGGTATGATTTTATTAATTATTTCAATAATTTCAATCAGTTTTTTCTCTCTTCAACTCATTTAATAAACTGTCTTTAAAATAAGTTACCATAGTATCATTGCGTTGTGACAATTATGATTTAGAAATATTGTCATTACTAGTGTCATTGTAAAGAAACATTGTTATTGATAATTATTGGTATCATGAGTGAAGAAGGTGTATCTGATATTGATAAAAGAGCAGCCGAAGTAGGTGAAGAATTGTTACCACCGAAATCTAGAAAACTATACGAGCAGCAGTACGATGCTTTTAAAAAATGGTGCCGCTTAAAAAATGTGAGACAACCTACTGAAAATGCGCTGTTAGTCTATTTCAATGATAAATCAAAAGCGGTTTGTGCCTCAACTCTCTGGGCACATTACTCAATGCTGAAATCGGTTATTAACATTAGAGAAGATATTGATATAAGTAAATTTCCAAAATTATTAGCTTTTTTGAAGAGAAGAAATGAGGGATTTAAGCCAAAGAAGTCAAGAATTCTCACGTCTGAGCGGGTAGATGAGGCTCCGGATGATAAATATTTAATGCTTGAGGTAAATTTGGAAATGTGTTTATATTCAGAAATTTTAAGAAATCAATTTTTTTGTAGGTTGCACTTATTTTGGGCGTTGCGGGAGCTTGTCGTGGAAAAGAGTTGGTTGATTTAGAAATCGACGATGTGAAGGATTTGGGCGATTCCTTCCTAATTGCGGTTAGAAACACCAAAAATAAAAATGACCGAAATTTTGTGATCAAAAATTCAGAAAACAGTGCCATCAGTTTTGTGGCGATATTTCGAAAATATGTGGCATCGCGAAAGACAGGGACACCTCATTCAAAATTTTTTGTTCAATACATCAACAAAGAATGTACTACGCGAGTAGTAGGAAAAAACATGTTTGGTACATTTCCACGGCAAATAGCAGCTTTCTTGAAATTAGAAAATGCGACGTCTTATACGGGACATTGTTTTAGACGCACATCTGCGTCTTTGTTAGCTGATTCGGGAGCAACAATAGACGTACTGAAGAGACATGGAGGATGGAAATCTTCCAACGTGGCCGAGGGATATATTGAATCGTCTATTAAAAATAAACAAAAATTTCAGATAAAATATTTGGTCCTCATTCTCGATTCGTCCACTATAGTTATTCTCAAACAGTCACCAGTCATTCTCGCTTCCTGTTTCTCGTCAGGATCTTGAAACAAACACCAGTTCAATATGATAAGGACCAATCTGTTTTGACTCGTCGTTAATTACCATGCTGCAATTGTATTTTTAGGAAAGACTGGTCAATTGTTTGACGAACTTCCGGGAGTCACAATATTAATTTGAATATTAACGTTAATTACCATTCTTATTAATTGTCACTTTAGGCCCAGAAGTACGAAAATATGTTTTTTCCCTTATCTAGTTCTGGTATACAGCATGATTCAATATGAACTGCCACTGGGAAACTTTTACGACTAAAAACTGTTGGATAAGCAATAAATAAACACACCTTATTCAGCTTTCAGTATATAAAGTTGGTTATCTTGTCAATCACCACTTGGTTTATTTTAGTTTTAATGATACAGATCTCATTCAAAAATAATTTTATATGACTAAAAAGAACACATACCCTTTCAACTTAGCGAAAATTCAATCTACAATAGGAACAATCGTTTCCTATGATAGACATCCTTCATAATAACATATAAATAAACTTGAAAATATCCTGGTTCCTTGACCTAATGAATTCAATTTGAATTTGGTCTGATAACGAGTTGATATGTAGAAGGAAAATGTCTCATCATTCTGGTTATGCCAAATTTTCAGATAAAAACTTACCGTTAAAAGAATGTGAGTTATATTTCTAGTATTGAGAATTACTTAAATAGTCTGAACGCTTTTTATCTGAAAAATTCTTTAAATTCAAATCTTAAATGAAAAGTTATGTATTTACTGAACGTTCACTTGTACTGAAATCGATTTTCACAGAATTTTAGGAATTTGGACTATCAAAAAACTACATCCAACTAATTCCAACGTTTCATAGATAGATTTCCACTTCTTCAGGGTTACAAAGATAAATTTACTTAGAATATACATTGTACAAACATTTTAGTATTCTCTTTCTCAAATTGTATGTAGATAACACATTTTTTTATTATTGAGACCAACAAATGTATCTTCACTGTCTTGAATCAATGCCATCATCGCCAAAGGCAATTCTTTACCGTTTTTAGACTGTGAAGTTTACAGAAATGCTCTTCAAATATGTATAATATATAAAAATCACTTTCGGGCCATCCATATTAAATCATTTTGTATTCCACCTCAATAGCTGTATCCAAATTGTACACAAGTACGAGAAAACTTTGCCCAACTAATGAATTTTTGTTTATTCTTCAATTACATTCAAGACATGCATCATTGTACAGGAGGACGAGAAGTAATTTCAAGATCTGGCAGCGGAGTACACAAAATTTCAATGTGCATTCAATTATATTTTAAAAATCCCAGGAAACAACAAACCAATTTGTTAATAAAGCATGCAAAAGGTTATAATGAAAGCAAAAATAAGTGCAGGCAATATACATTTTTCTTGTTAGTGCAGTCGTGAATAATTAGTGTCCTGTACAGGTGAAATTTGTTGCCTATTTGAAAGATTTGTACAAAAAAATACAGTCACGCATTTCAATTTTCACTAGTTATCTGAATGTGAAAGCAGAACTGGCTCGTCATTTGATGCAATGTTGTGATTGATTTTCACAAAACTTTGAGTAAAGCAGTAGGTCAAAAAACTACATTCAACTAATGCCAACGTTTCATAGATATATTTCTACTTCTTCAGAGCTACAAAAGAGAAATTTACAGAGATCAAATATGGCACAAATATATCTAGCATAAAAAACAATGGTTTCAAAATAAACACATATAACAATTGCTAACACAAATGTACAATTCAAAGTATATTTGTGTTTCTATAAAATCCAAATAGAAAGAGAAAATATATCGAATAAGTGTTAATTTTGATATATAGTTTGAATTGTACATTTGTATTACCAATTATTGTACAGGGTGTTCGGCACATGGACCGTCAAATTTTTTTGGGGCGTTGGTAGGGTCATTTGCTATCTTTTCAGTCTTGGAACCTGGGTCCTTAGTATTACGGTTACGGAGGTATGATTTTTTTATTAGGTTTTTCTAAATTACCCAAAATGTACCCTTCAAAGCCCCATAACTTTTTTGCGTGGGCTTTTACATGCATTTTTTTTAATGTATAAAGTCTACATGAGTGTGTGTTTGAAAAAAAAACGTATTTATTGTTACAGATAACACCACAAAATTAACACGAGGGCCTTTTATTAAAAAAAAAATATGATAGTATGAAAACATCTCCACTCCTATTGAAATTTTAAAAAAAGTTACAGCTATTACAAACTCATTTTATTTTAAAATGTTCTTTGGTTTATAACGTTGCTAACCATATGCTATTTACGTAAGTCAATAAAAAAAATAATACTGCAAATAAGGTTTTAGTCAGAAGAGTGAAGAAAGTCGCACCTAAATAAAAGTACGGATTTCGACACAACACAACTAGCAAGGAAATTTTACCTGCCCCTTTTAAACGCGTGTGAATTATTATTACTATTTCTGTCCTTAGGTTGGATTGGGTTAGTCGCCGCTGACTTGACCCTACCGTCATTCGAGATTTAACTGTCTCTGCTGTTGGAAGTGTCGGTGCCGCGTTGTTCAGTTTTTTAAATTTGTTTTTTTTTGTTTTTGTTACTTTTATCGACTTTTTGCTACTGTTGTTTTAATTTTGATTGTTGATATGCCTAATTTCACCAACGCCGAGTATGCTGATATGGTGATGCCATATGGCAAGGCCAATGGTGTTGCTCGTGCAGCTCAAAGGATTTATCAAGCCAAATTTCCTGATCGAAGATTACCCCACCACGAAACTTCCTCGACGACTTATCGACGATTAAGAGAGACTGGAAACTTAAATTTTCAAGAGCCTCGGGTCAATGTGAGGCAACATCATGTAGCAGTTGACGATCAAATACTTCAAGCCTTTGAAGACCCGAGGCTCTTGAAAATTTAAGTTTCCAGTCTCTCTTAATCGTCGAGGAAGTTTCGTGGTGGGGTAATCTTCGATCAGGAAATTTGACTTGATAAATCCTTTGAGCTGCACGAGCAACACCATCGGCCTTGCCATATGCCATCACCATATCAGCATACTCAGCGTTGGTGAAATTAGGCATATCAACAACCAAAATTAAAACAACAGTAGCAAAAAGTCGATAAAAGTAACAAAAGCAAAAAAATACAAATTTAAAAAACTGAACAAGGCGGCACAGACACTTCCAACAGCAGAGACAGTTAAATCTCGAATGACGGTAGGGTCAAGTCAGCGGCGACTAACCCAATCCAACCTAAGGACAGAAATAGTAATAATTAATTCACACGCGTCTAAAACGGGCAGGTAAAATTTCCTTGCTCGCTGTGTCGTGTCGAAATCCGTACTTTCATTTAGGTGCGACTTTCTTCACTCTTCTGACTAAAACCTTATTTGCAGTATTATTTTTTTTATTGACTTACGTAAATAGCATATGGTTAGCAACGTTATAAACCAAAGAGCATTTTAAAATAAAACTAAGTTTGTAATAGCTGTAACTTTTTTTGAAATTTCAATAGGAGTGGAGATGTTTTCATACTTTCATAATTTTCTTTTTAATAAAAAACCCACGTGTTAATTTTGTGGTGTTATCGGTAACAATAAATACGTTTTTTTTTTTTTAAACACACACTCATCTTGACTTAATACAATAAAAAAAATACATGTAAAAGCACACGCAAAAAAAGTTATAGGGCTTCGAAGGGTACATTTTGGGTAATTTAGAAAAACCTGATAAAAAAATCATACCTCCGTAACCGTAATACTAAGGACCCAGGTTCCAAGACTGAAAAGGTAGCAAATACCCTACCAACGCCCCAAAAATATTTGACGGTCCATGTGCCGCACATCTGTATATGTTTATTTTGAAAGCGTTGTTTTTTGGTCTATTATTCAATGTTTATGCCAGATATATTTGTGCCATATTTAATCTCTGTAAATTTCTCTTTTGTAGCCCTGAAGAAGTAGAAATATATCTACGAAACGTTGGCATTAGTTGAATGTAGTTTTTTGACCTACTGCTTTCCTCAAAGTTCCGTGAAAATCAATCACAACATGTCTCTACAAGGAAATGATCGATCAGACCATTTGATGCAATGTTAGTCCAATTGATTTCTTTGGAGCCTTAATTTTCCACGAAAACCATGATGGAGGTCTATTTCTAACAGATTGAATACATCTGTCAGAATAGGTGTTCACCATAGCTGATTTTGAGACATCCTCATTTCAATATATCGATCAATAAGAATTTCCTATTGGAATCACGTCGATAATTCTCTTGGTAATGGTAATTAATGACCTTGATACAATTTTGAAGGAAAAAAAATTCAAACAAGATGAATCAGATGGAAGACAGAACATTAACATTGATTGTAAGTGAAATTTGATTGTATACTGAGAACTTGCCATTCAAACTGAATTCATGCCTTCATTTCAAGCCTCATTTGAATGAGTTATATTGCACAAAATATGCTAAATTCTAGATTTTTCACAGAATGAATAAAATAAAAAAAAGCTCTGTTTAGATAATAACATGAAATAAAGAAAAAATTCGAACAGCACAAATCAACACAAACCTAGCACAATTCAGCATAATTTTTTTTTAAATCAAATGTGCTGGGCCAACTTCACAAACATATTGAATTCATAAACACATTATTTAGTAATAAGACAATATTTTAATCAATAAATGATAGTGCAGCTCTGTTAACAAATCAGTAAGTAAAGATCTATAAATGTGTTCTTTCTAGTTTATATTGATTTAAACTCTGAAAAAAAAATGAAATTTGAAACCAATTCATATGAAAACTTGAAATATCGATACATGCTTCTTAAAAAGTGCAAGTACAAGAAACAACTATAAAGAAATAAAAGATATATACAATTTTGATGCAACAGTTGAAAACTTTAGTATTCAGAATGAATGAAGTGGAAGAATTAGTATGACCAATGAAATAGTCTTATTTTACGTTTAATGACCTTACTCAGCCCTAGTACAGGTTAGATAACATTTATATCTGTCAAGTATCTCCTCCCCAGGACTTTCAGACATTGAGAGATCACATCATTCCATATTCCCATCTCTGTTCTTCTCAATCCCATTCCTTTTTTCAACATCTCCCCTTTAAAGAGATATCCGTACTTTCTTCTCCATCCATTACTGCAAAATAGCCTTTGAAAAAATATTTTCGGACCAAGAAATGAACCCTGAGTGACTCCTATGCGTTGTGCTGCTGTCGGAAAATCCATTAGCTTTTAAAATTTTAGTAACACATTCAACATAAACCCCTTGATCGAATTAACGTAAATACGGATAATAACAGGACGTGGCCATTTGTGAACTCACCACCTCCAATACTTCCGTTTCCTTCAGATCCGAAGCCACTATCTACATCATCCTTACAGAATTTAATGGGATCGAGAATCTCTAGAATCTTCTTAGCTACCCGATGTTTGGCCAGAGACTTGGACCTGCCCTGACTCTGGTATTTCTCTCCGTTGAGTTCGACTTCAACAGTGAATATGGGGTTGTTTGACGGACCTTTCTGTTGGATGAAGTTGTATTTCAAACCCTTGTACATCTCGTTCAAGATGGAGACCGGGTTTTTGACTGTGTTATCGCTGACTTTCACCTTTTTGTGTTTTTTAACTGGTTTCTCTGTTTCTGTCGGGGTTCCCTCTGTAACAGTTAAAATGTTTCCAGATCGACACTAATGCCAATCAGGCCTAGCATTCAAAGATGGTATATTTTGTTCCGGGAGAAGAGATCAATATATTTTTTCCATGCAAAAACAGCAAATTGAAAAAATAAAGCTTATGTATAGTTTATTTAACATATATTGACATCGAGAAAAGCATTAAAGTATATTGCAGCTTTATGTATAGATACAAAAACTATCTGGAATCATTTCTGAGCTTTTAACCCATGGAATCTTCTTTATATTGTCCAATGTTTTAATTGTCTGATTTCTGTGAGTTTCTGCCTCAATTCTTGTTCACTGTTGCTTTTCGTTACATACACCTGCTCTTTGTAAAATCCCCAAATAAAAAAAAATTTTTCTAGACAATAAACAACAATATTATTATATCTGTAATTGGCTTAGTGAACAAGCAATGTTGGTGGCAAATCACATAGATGTCGATGATTTAATGCAACAATGTCCTTCCAAGAAAGTAGTTTACTCATAATCATTTGACGCAGTCACAAACGAGAATGACATACTCCACTATCCCGGAGAAGTTTTAAAGCCATTGGGATTGCATGAGTATTACCATATAATTCGAACTTTAAAGTAGCATTTTTTGTATGCATAAATATCTGGTGATCAGATATTTATGACCAAATAACAGAATAAGCATTCAAAAAGCTAAGCTAAGCGAAAATAAGGTCATACAAAATTTACCATGCCATCTAATAAATAAAACCAATACAACTGTTCGATTCAATATTTTATTTCCATATGCTTACGAGAGAAATATGTGATCAATATTCATCAAATATACTGTCCACATCCAGTGTTGATGTCAATATATTTCAAACAAACTATACAAACTCATGCAAAACCGTTACCGTATGCATTTCCAAACTCTACCGTAAAAAGAATAAATGCTAAATGCTATAACAAGCAGACAAAACAGGGAAAAATTTGAATTATACAAATAAAAATCTGCAATCCTTCATTTACATGATTTAAGTTGATTCGAACAACTTATATATATATAAACTTTGCAGAATATCAGAATCAAGTTGTTTTCTAACAAAAAACTATGCTTTCATATATAAAACTTCCTCATCTGTTGCATGAAGGAGAAACAATAACAAGCTTTTTGTTAACTGTTTTTTGCAGATCATATGATGTGTTCAGCACTGATAAGCAATGCGATTAACATTATCTTTGCAATGATAACATCGTTGAACCTTTCCAGGCATGAAATTAAAAAGGAAAATCACCCCCAAACACTCACCATATAAAGATTGGTGGTTTCTCTTCTGTATCTGTGGTTGTCCATCGCACCCTGTAGATATCTGGGATTCCGCAACGCACTCAGATGTGGTATCAGCGTTATTCTCTCCCATTTTTAGGGTTTTGGCTCTATCGAAATCTGAGAGACGGAACACTCAATGTTGAAGGGAATATTATAATTGATAATTCACTCTAACATTCAATATAACCGATTTTTGCAGTTTCAACAAAAATAGGAGCAAAGAACTAACGACGATGCCGAAGAAGTACAGAGAGAAAATGTTTGCTTTCTGCTTTATTTTTTTCGGCACTTTTTGTCTCGGTTATTTTGATTGATGTTGGTCGTTACTTGTGGAAATGCAGAAGTGGGAATGAAGAGATTTTCAAAACCGTTAATTCAAAATTGATATCGCAGCTATCTGACTTATTTGACAATATGTTTGACATATGACATTTAAACAGCTGTTTGTTAAGGACCGTTAACACGTTTTGCTTACTGTAAAGCCTCATACGCATGTCATTTTCGAGAACCTCAAAATAGAAAACAAATTTAATAACACCTTCAGTAAAGCAATGTGTCGACAAAATAATGGATTCCGTTTTCCCCAAACTATTATTTATTTATTCGATAATAATATTACCCAATGTTTTTCATTATAAATTTTTCTCGTCTGCACAAATTGATCTATCTGATTGAACTTAAAATAACTGGTTCTGTACAAAACATCACTTTATTCAAGCATAGAAAATCAGGTATGGATAACTTAAAAAACACCCTATGATCTTAAGGTTATCTTCAGGTAATCTATGGTCAACGCAATATAAGCGTCATATTTTAAGATTCGCAAAGGAATCAAATCCTGAAAGTTACTTTCAGTCGAAATTTGGCATGAATCAACGTTATACGGCCCACATTACAGAAAAACACTGAAAAGCTTAAGTTATCATTTATTTCTCTAACTTATAAATAAACCAACCGCCTAGATTCCCTCATTTTTCCCATTACATTTAATCAATTCTTTGACATTTTATTCCATCATTCAAAATTATAGAAAATATTTTAATATTTCGGAAAAATGTCAAATTTTCAAACCAGTTGAGTGCTTGGACGTAGTGATTGAGACACGTAATATACTACTTATTTTACTTTACAGAATATAAAGTACTGCAGAAAATTGGGGAAGGTTCTTTTTCGGAAGTACTAAAATGTGAAAATCGGGAGACGAGTGAATGCTTTGCTGCCAAAAGACTTAAGAAATCTTATAGATCGTGAGTATCAAACTAATTTTCAACAATATTTTTAAAATCATTGGTCACTTAAAAGATCGATCAGTATTTGTAACTATATTTTTTTGTAGAAATGAAGGAGTTTTGAATTGCGCCGAGATAATAGCAGCCCAGAAGATTCCTTATCATCAAAATGTGTTAAATTTGCTAGAGTTCTATTAGTAAGTACGTTAGATAAAACGGAAAAAGAAAGGATGTTACCATTGATGCGTCTCCATATTTCAGCGAGAATTTATCAGGAAAAGCTATCTTCATTTTTGAGTTGATGGATATGAGCATGTACGACTTGTTGAAAAATCGTACAAGGTGAAGTATATTGAATTGAGAAAAAAAGCTTTAATTAAAATTGCTGATATGAAAAAAATTTCTTCATTATAAATTGTAGTAAAATTATTTGGCACTTCTTGACAATTTGCGTGCATCATAACTTTTCGATGCGTTTTTACCGAAAACCTTGGTCTTTGCGACTTCAACACATGTATTACATGGTATTTCTATTTTGGAGTATAGGGATTGTGTATGAGATTTCTTAGCTACCTGGATCGAAGGCCATGAATACCGGCCCTCCATTCATGGCTATAAGGCATGAGAGAATATACTTTTTTGACGCTGCAACTTTCTTTCACTTTTTTCAGAGACGCTGCTGGAGCTCCATGACCTTACCTGTGTTCCTTTTTCCTTAGCTCATACAATATGTATAGTTATGGCTCACATACTTTGAGGCCGTGACCCGTGACGATGGTCAAAATTAGCTTTTGCATATATTATTTTATTGAAATTGTCATAATTATTATTCTTGTTGTATTATTGAAGTTGTACCCATAATTGCTACGATTGATTGTTTTGTGTAATCACAATATTTTGATGAATTTTTTTATGAAATTTCAACATCTTTTGAACGTGGCCAAATTCGGAAAAATGTTATTGGAAGATAATGTTTCTTTTGACTTCAATCTATGGTTATTTCCTCGCCCTCTATCGCATGGTACTTTTTTCCCTGACACCCACCTGAGCTATTCCTAATTGATGTCATTGTGATTTAGGAGGCTTCCAGAAACAAGAGTAAAATTCTTCCTGTACCAAATATTGAAAGGACTGACTCATCTCCATAACCACGGACTGTTTCACAGAGATGTTAAACCAGAAAATATATTAATCAAGATGACCACATCAGTAAGTGATATCAACTTGGAATACAGTAGCAATTTTCTCATTTGTTCTTGAGCGACGTGCGCGCCTTTCATTTTTCGCAACTCCTACTTGTTCGAACAGCTTAACAGCTAAAATATTTTAGATTCACGGACCGTCTCTTCCAAATTTTCGATTTTCATTTCGATTTGTCAAATGTCGAAAGATTGCAGTTTCCAAAATGAGAACCTACCCAAAATTTCGCCTGTTATTGGAAACCCGTAAGTACATGTCTGCAAGCGTTTTACTATAGTCGCTTTCCAGTCACTCGCAGGGTCCACATTTGTTGCATTTTCGTTGCGTAGCCTCAGGGCGTATCATGATCCCTAGTTTTAACACAAGATGATACACGTTAATGAGACACATCGTATCTGATACAGCCCGATCCTTACTGAACGCGTATCTTGATACAACTCATATCCGATATGCAGGGCCGTCGCGTGGGTGGGGCGACCGAGGCGGTCGCCGCGAGCCGGGGGGGCGTCGCCGTGGGTAACTTTTTTTTTGCGTTTTTCTAATTTTATTTATAATTTCTATCTCTGTGTACACGGAGGATACATGGCTGAGTACGCTAACTTTCTGTACAGAGCTAACTGTATGCACAAGCTAGTGAGGTCCAAGCGAAAGTCCGCTCCGCACGACTTCTACAGCTGAGTCGGCTCGCGCCCCCACGCCTCGCACCCTCGCCCCGACCCCTCGGTTCTGGTCCAAACCGAGTATCGACGAAAGCGCCTGATCGCTTTCGCCTCTGTAGGGCCTGGGAGCGGGGGAGGGGTGGTTCAGGGGGCGCGGGCCTAAATCTTGCCTTGGGCGCCTTCAAACCACGCGACGGCCCTGCCGATATGGATATCACGTCGGTGGTATGGACCTATTTTGATACTGCATACGTGATACACCGGCGGTAGTCACAAGGGATACATGTTGTATAACAGGTTTGGACGTGAAGGCAATTTATACGCGATTATTTCAAATGTACTTCTCGCCATTTCGTGGTTTGTTGTGCTAAACGAATAAACATTGAAGATGAACTGGGATAATGAAAGTGTCGTCTACGTCTGGATTCAACTTTTCTTGAAATACTGTAAATGACAATATAAGAGTATAAGCGTAAGTCACCGCTAAACTCTGAGCAATTGCGTATGAAGACATGGGTGATCCGTTTTGAAACAATGCCATTCGAGACGTGAAGGTTCTTTAAAAGAAATGGGTATCAGGAAATCATACGATGAAGGGAAGAAAAATGAAGCGTCCATATTTGAAGAGTTATATGACAAATTCTCGATACGATACGACGATTTTGTTTCGTCTTGATGATATGCAAAAATCGCCAGTTTAAGATTTATGTACACTCTGACAAAAAGTATCCGGAATGCTAAGCTGAACATAAGCGTGGTCTGTCTATTAGTTTGTTCGTGATAACTGTTGAAACCAGTTGACCACAGTGGTAGTCTGCGAATGTTATATTGAAAAAAAAATAGTGAACAAATTCAGTGTAGCGAATGCTGGAAAAGGCTTATGGTGACATTAAAAACGGTCGGAAGATTGGCCTCGATCAGGATGAGCGTCGATCTCTTCAATGTATGATAACGTCGAAAAAATCAAGTAAATTGTGCTCGAAAATCGTCATGCCAGTGTTAGAGATATAGCTCGAGATCTCAACACGTTCGTGAATCTACTCGTTCGAGTTTGGTGAATCAATTGGGCATACAGCCAGTCTTCGCTCGGCTCGACCCGTTAGACCTAATTTTCTTCAAAAACAGTACCGCATAAAGGTAGCTGCAGACATACTGGATCGTGCGAATTCTGATCCCACGTTCATGGGACTGGTCATAACTAGTGACGAGACATGGGTCTATAAATACACAATCACCCGAATGTCGACTGAAAATCAAGACAATGCTTATTGTTTTCTTCGATATTTGTGGTGTGGCCCATCATTAATCCATTCCGCAAAGTCAAACGGTCAATAAAGACACTTATCTAACTGTTATAGGAAGACAATGTTTCTTTTGACTTCAATAATCTATGGTTAAAATTAACGCAGTGGTCAAAGACTCACCCTGTATATGCATAGGACTTTTTTTTTCATATTTCATTTCTCCAAACTGAAATTATCGCTCCGGGGAATCACATAGCGTGTATCAACGTCGGTCTCGGGTATCATAGTGGTAAGACTGAAGACCCAAGATCCGACCGGTGCCGGGTTCAAATCCCGGCGGCTCCGTTCTCAAATATCACAAAGAACAAATCCGCAGCGTCCTATGGCCATACTGATGCGTCCAATGTGTGTGTGTGTGCCAGGGACGAAACGCGTAAGGATATAAACGCATGGAGGTTTAAAATTTTTGCGTTTCATTTCATATTTACGGATACTTTGTTGTCAGAGAATACATTCTATTTGTCAGTTAGTTTGAACTCTTCACGTCATAGAGAGGGTTAGAAGCGCCAGAGTTTCAAGCTCTAGGGTCACATGCACCTGACTGGAAAGCGACTTTTGCCTGAAAGAATGTAAATATCACATTACAGGGCGAGCTGATCAAACTGGCCGATTTGGGATCTGTGAGAGGCATATATAGCGAGCCGCCTTATACAGAGTACATCTCAACGCGCTGGTACAGATCTCCAGAATGTCTTCTAACCGTGGGCAATTACGGCCCCAAAATGGACGTCTGGGCCACTGGATGTGTGTTTTATGAAATGCTTACGTGAGTTATTGAAAATGAGAGATTTTTCCTACGGGCATAGTTTTTAAGATAATGTTACAGGATATCCCAAAAAAAACAACTAAATTTTCCTTCAGGTTGAAGCCGCTTTTCCCCGGTTCGAACGAGTTGGACCAGCTTCATAAAATCCATTCCATCCTTGGCACGCCGAACGGCAGACTGTTGGAAAAATTGAAAACAAGTGTGTGATATTCCCATCTGTCGTGCGGAAATAATCGTCACTTTGTAGGTCTAGAAATTGCACTTGCTTCCCCGAAATAACCGGTTCGGGACTGAACAGCGTTCTGATGGATTTCAGCGAGCACGCGAAACGTCTACTCAAATTGATGTTGGAGTACGATCCAGATAAAAGAATCAACGCTAGGAGGCTTCTTCAAAGCGTCTATTTCGACTCCATAAGGTAACTAAGTTTTATGAGGGGTTTTCCAAATCCCGACGATTCTTGAGTGAATCAATCTCAATTTTTGGCTCATTTGTGTGTCGTATTCATAGACCCAATACACCACTTATGATCCGTCCCATGAACGTGGGATCAGAATTCGCACGATCCATCATGTCTGACTTACCTGCATCCGGAACTGTTTTTGAAGTAAATTCTGCTTTAACGAAACGAAACGTGACGCGCTGCATGCTCCTTTGATTCACCAAAATCAAACGAGAGATATTGAGATGACGAGCTATCTATCACTGGCATGACGATTTTCGAGAACACTTTAATTGATTTTCAAGACGTTATCTTTGGTTGGAGATGTCCGACGATCTCCCGACCGTTTTTAAAGGCTTTGTTCCATTCGTACACTTGGGTTTTCGTCTCCATGACCCTTTTTAGGCATTCACAACGAGTCAGCACACGAAATTTGATACAAATTCTTTGTTCCATATTTTTTTCCATTGTAACATTCGTAGTGGTTACGGGCAGTCCTACCAACTTACAGAAACTTCCACTATTTAGAAAACACTCAACGCCGGAAGTTTAAATAAGAATTTCCGTATAATTATTGTCAGAGTGTATGCACTGGAGAATGAAAAAACTACAAAATGAGGGGATGGGCTCGTTGCGTTCCAGGACACCCTGCATTAGTAAAGATGCCCAAAAACACGCAATTATTTCTTTATAGGTTCTCGGAAGATAGGCCTGAACATCTTTCCTTCCTCAGCAAACTCAAATTAGAACAAGCCACACGAAGTTCGGAGAGGAGCAGACTATATCTCAGAAGTAAACCTGGGGTAAGTGTCTGCATTATAATTTCAATTGTATTATGTTTGCGAAGCCAGGAGATCTCTACACCAATTTATGAACACATATAAATTCTGGTAATTTCCTGAGATTATTACAAAAACATGATTCAGTACTAAAACAAGGGCATTTATCAAGATAAGTCGCTGGCCAATCAGAAACTCGATCGTCTATTGTCCCCTCCTCCTTCATACAGTTAATGTTGGGTACCTCTTACCAGAGGCGGCTCATTTGTCCTCTACCAGGAAATGTAAGAGCGTCTCATTTTTATACAATGTACCACCTCACTTCAAATGTCCCACTTCGTCTTGATGAGGACAACGCTAGTCACGCGACAAATACAAAGAGGGAGAGGGGATAAGTCCTAGTCCTGGTCACCGGTACAAAAACGACAGAGGAAAATGAGGGCTGGGGGGATGTACTGATTCACAGTAGACAGTACACAGATGCCAGAAATTATGGAATTACGGAGAGTCTTTGTCATTTTGGCACCTCTCACCAAATATGATGGATTTTATAGGAGTTTTTTTGAACCCAACAGAAAAACAATTTTATTTTTGAAAGATGGTATGAAAATATTGATTCTTCAGAGAAGGAATAAAACGCTAAGCTCTTGATTACTACCTGCTATTTTTGTACCAGTATCTCATGAAATTATAGTGTTAATTTTTCCAATTTAAAAATTTTAATTATTATTAGGAATTCTGTTCGTCATAGATAAAGAAAAATTAGAAGACATGAAAAGTCGATTCGACGAAAAATTGAACGAGTTGTTATTATTATCAAAGGGGGAAATATTCAGTTTCTTATCAACTGTTCTGATAGAACATTTACTTGTAGATACATGTTATGATTGATTTTTCATGGAATTTTGAGGAAATCAGTTGGTCAAAAACTACATTCAACTAATGCCAACGTTTCGTAGATATATTTCTACTTCTTCAGGACAAAACATTGTGTGTAAAACATAAGTTCGACTTTGCCCTGAAGAAGTAGAAATATATCTACGAAACGTTGGCATTGGTTGAATGTAGTTTTTGACCAACTGCTTTCCTCTAAATTCCATGAAAAATCAATCATTTCTTATCAACCACGTTAACACAAATGATAAAAAAAAAGATGAAATTTTCGGAATAGTAATAATCAATAAATGACCCTAATAAATGTTAAAATTGCGAATTGGTATAAGCCATAAATAAGCAATATATCTTTTCGGCATAATGAAGTCTCACAAAAGGAATTCAGCCCGAAATTACTAGTAATTGGATACATTTTCATAAAAACAGTTTGTTCTAAAACGAAGAGAAAAACTGTGTATGACGTTAGAAGAAACTTAAAATTTTTTTATTACAAATTTTGTCCCGACATCGTATCGCGTCATGAGTGGCCAGACCCCCTCGCCTCATTTGAAGTGGTACAATGTACCGCTTCAATACAAAAACGAGGCACCTCTTACAAACTCAATTTTAAGACGTGTACTACCCAACACTACATACAGTGCCGACAACAGAATCTCAAGTCCTGACCATTTGTCGTTTTAGTACTAGATTCTGATCATTTCCTGAGTTAATTACAAAAACATGTTGATTCAGTACCAAAACAAGGGCATTTAGCGAGATAAGTCGCTGACCAATCAGAAACCTGATCGTCTTGTCACCTTCCCATTTCTACAGTACCGATAATTAGATCTTAAGCCCCGCCTATCTGTCGTTCAACTCCTAAATTCTGGTTATATCTGGAGATATTACAAAAACATGATGATTCAGTATTAAAACGATGGCATTCAGCAAAGTAAGTCACTGGCCAATCAGAAACCTGATTGTCTATTGTCACCTCCTTCTTTTTACAGTGTCGATAATAGGATCTTTAACCCCGCCCATCTGGCGTTCAACTTCCAACATTTTCTTTTGTTGATATTCATTATAAGAATGAGTTTTTTCGAAGTGTAAAGGGTGAATTTAATTTAAGAGTTATTCATTATAAAAACTTACTTTACTCTGTATTCTTTTAATTCAACTAAAATCAGGTGATTTCTTGATTGCTGAGTAGATTTAAAGAAATATCTACTAGACTACTATCAGTTCGAAAAAATAACAGATGAAAAATTTAGAAAAGCACTGACGCCAAGTTAAGAGCTTGTTAGTAATAAGGTCCGAGAATTATTAACTTATGTGAACACATTTGAGTGTTAGACTAGGTATGAACAAGTAACTACTTCAAGGTCACCGCTTGTGAATATTCCAGGAAAAACGTAGTTCAAACAGCTGCACTCCCAGTAACAGCGTACAACCAAAAAGAGAAAATTCTAGCAGAGCCAGAGAATCGGAAAAACATAAATCCTCGAATTTGAAGTCTTCCAAGACAATCTTCGACGTAACGACCTTGACAGGCAACCGGAAAAGCTCTAATTCAAAAGGCACCGATTCAGAAGAGAACAAATCAATCAAGTCGTGGAATCCTAAACCTACTCTATTTATACCTGTAACAGATAAGTCAAAGCACAGAAAGCCATCAAATGATAAATTTAGAAAAACCACCAGGTGAGTAAAATATAGTGATGTGTCTACTGGTGCCCTTACAAAGTATATTCAAATAGCATCACGAATCTTGATTTTTTTAGTGTTATGTTGGTACCCATGTCTCTTACTTTGAAGGGGACAAAATAATAATTGATGAATACAGAATTCAAGGTACTCTTTGAATATACCTAATATAGGTAAATGTGATGTGTGTTAATGGGAAGGGAATCGATACTGATTTAATGCATTGCTCATATTTTCAGTAATCTGGCCCATTTTGCACATGCGCCTCTGTTGACTCAGAAAGAAATAGCCGATAATAAAAGTTTCCAATCAAAATCCTTTGTGCAAGCCATAAGAAAATCAGCGAGGAGATCATCGCAAGCTGACGAAAAATTATTACTGAAAAATTTTGAGAAATGCAAGAGGATCACATGATATCTCAACACATTTGAATGAATTTTCGACGAAATAAATATTCGCTTAGTTATTGTTTCAGTGTTATTTGCATAATGATACTAACTGAAAAAACTGCAACACCCAGAAGGGCCCATTAAATATAATTTTTTTTGTAAAAAGGCTATCTGTCTGTACATCTATCAATGAAATTCATCAATTACACCAGAGGGAATTGAAATAATTTCCACAAAACAATATTGAGAAATTCAATGATATGAAATGAAACAGAATTATCTCAAACATATAAAACGGAACGAAATATATTCAATATGCAGCATTCCTATTGGCGTAACTGAATTGAGATCGAAAAGGGATAAAACACCGAACCCCTTTTATTTTTCACATCCTTGCTCAAGGTAAACGATATTTCCAGGTCAAGTAGAAGGAATAAAATAAAAAAAACGAGAGGTGAATACAATGTTCACGGAAGAAAATATGTTCACATTGAAAAGCCTCTAAGATATTTTCTGTAAATTTTATTCATTTCTTGCTAACACATGGATCAATAAGTCCCGAGACTAACAATGAAAACAATTTTTTTTTCGTCAGCTGTGCGCCACTCAGAGTACTGCCGCTTCGACTCTGGAGTGTAGTGATGTATTCATGTTTCGTCCATGGTCACGTAACGACTCAAGAAATCTTTTTTGTTGCGAGTAAAGAGCGATAAACGGCTTTCTGAATCATCGACTCGTTGCTGTTTTTGTTCCATCGATTCAACAGGTCTACCCGAGCGTTCCGCGTCATTTGTGTCGGTACGCCCACGTTTAAACTCGGCAAACCACCGACAAATCGTTGCTACAAGAGTCCGGGTAACATTTTTCAATCCATTGTTTCGCTTACACGGTGTTTTTACCCATTAAAAAACAATGTTTTATCAGAACATGAAACTCGGTTTTTTCCATTTTTAAACAAACTACAAAACGACTTTACTCCAACCTCGATAACTCAGCTGTTTCTGGTCCGATCGACTTAAAATTCTGACACGTTTCAAGCAAAGGTTAGTGCTCTAGATAGACGTGATTACTGGTTTACTACGAGTGCTATTACTGGGTTAGTCTCGGGACTTTTAGATCCATGTTAATGTAATATTGCCTACGGTTGTCTCAATCTCACGATAATCCACATGACGATCTTGCAATATCAGTTGGCGCACAGCATCAAAGGTTTTCGGAACAACAACTGATTTTGGAAGATCCATCGATAAACAATAGTCTTTGAAGCTTCATCGCCAAAAATTGAATTAAGTTCATCGATGCACTGTTGTTGCGTTAATCCACGTCGACAGTTGTATGTCAAAACGTGCTGACGACGTATAACCCCAAAAATGTCAAGTATTACGATAGAACTGTCAGTTGCCAACACTAGGGTTGTCCAATCCGGGAATATAAAAAGCAATCCTCGTATTCTGTTTTAATCTCTCATTCCTTATTACTGCCATAAAAAGCTGAGATAATACTAATGAGGATCGAAAAATTCTCAAGAAAAAAAAAACATAGTTGTCAAATATCTTACCAAGTGTTCCATCATGAGAAGTATGTTTGAATGGAATTGATTCCAAAGGAAAGAAATCCACTCTCGGGTATTGAGCACTTTCATTTCCACACACTTTTAGCATTGCTCCAATATTGTCCGAACTTCAAATATCATATGGTTCATTTAAGGAAGTTCAACTGACTTTCAGATAACACGCAGGAAATGTTTACAACATTTATCTAAAAATGGAGATATTATGACCATAACACTAAATAAGTCTTATCTTATTCCCCCTTATCAAAGACAACAAGGAGCTTTATTTTTTTAATAGAAGAATATAGATATCACATTCATGTTTCAAAATTAACAAAGGTATAGAAAAATGGTGCTGTAAAGGTAACGATATTAATTCATATAATAATGAATACTTAACACGAATTTGTTCAGTATAAGAACATATAAAAATATATATATGTATAAAAAGTGATCTTCACATTCATTTGTACTTGAAGAAAAATCATTTATACATTTAATAACACTGTAACACTTATATCTAAAAACCCCCAAGACAAAATATGTCATGTTAAAACTTGCATGAAATTATATTAGGGATATAAAATCACAGTGAATATTTCAACAACCTCTGTTTACAAAAATCTTGAAATCATTTCACTATCTTTGCCTTAAAGATGCACTAAAAACTAATAATTGTAAGAAAACAAAAGGAAGTAAGATAAACTCCTGGCACTACATATAAATCATAAACTTAAAAATAAGTGAAAAGTACTTTAGAACTAATTTGATTTTGTGGTCAATGAATGAAATGGTCCATTTTTTCTTCTATTCGGCTGCTTAAGTACAATTTTTGTTGATTTTTCTGTCAATTTCAAACAGAATCTTTATATTTAATTGTCACTTTTATTCTTGCTCAAACAATTTTTCAATACATGGTGACCCAAGTTCGAATGCCTATTAGACGTTTTTGGAAAACAAATTTCTAACAATTTCAGTATCCAAAAAGGTCTAATAGGCACTAGAACTTGGGCCCCTCTGTATAATAACAAAAAATACGTATTAATGATTTTCAAGTTCTGCTGTAACAGGTGTTGTCTTTTTCAAAAAAATTCTGAGCAAACCCGGATTCTCTTGAGTATATCTGAAAATAAGAAAGATGTCACTTCAATATAAAGCACAATATCATAGAAAAATTAAATTCAGCCCATTCAATACTTTAGTTATGGAAAGTAGAGAAAGCTAATCAAGTTTCCGTTGAAATTGCATAAGTATAGATATCGCTTGTGTCTTCGGGTTACCTCATTGATTGTTGTCAGTAGGTCTAATTTGTTGGAGATTATTATAAATCAAACAATTCCATAAGGCAAGAGTAATTTTCTGACATTTCACACTGTTGTAATGAGAAAAAAGCTGATCCCCTTTCAAGGCAGTTGCGTGATGACCCAATATCCATTATGAATAATTTCATAGGTTAGGAATCCTTTGTAGTTCTCAATTAATTATGGATAAAAATTCAAGAAAACACTTGTTAAAAGATGATCATTCATTTTTCAGATAAATTTTCAATCTCCATTTTGATCGACCTTGAGTCGTATCACAACACAAGCGACATCTACACCCTCCATTCCAAAATAAAAAAAAAAACAATGATTCCATTTCTGTTAGCAAAATCTACTGCAACTAATACGTCTAATCAAGAATTTAAGGCGTAGAACTACTAAAAATAGAGAAGAAAATAATACGAACAATGAAAATTGAGATATCAAATGACCTTCACATGCACTACTCAACATCCATTTCAAAAGTTCAGCTAACAGATTTTTGATTCTTCAAGTTTACCATGATATATGTCAATTTTCATTGAAATTTATCATAAATGTCTTTCCTATTATTCAATTTTTCATTGATATACCAATTTCAAATTAAGTCATATCAAATACTAACAAACGTATATGGTTACGATGCGTTACAGGGGCAGGAGGGGATCTTTCTAAGACGTATTACGTAAAATTGGTTCTTGCTTAGAATAAAAAATTGGGAATCAAAACTACCAAAGTGGCAACCATTTTCGTTTACGATTTACGGAAATTCCTCGATTTTATTAGTCTGGTAGTCATTTTCAATTTGTTCTCGCAAGTTGGCAAACCTTTTCGTTCATATTTCATGGGGAATGGCAATGAAGAATTGATGCAAGTGGATTAACAATTCCAGAACTGTCTTCGTCTGCACTCCAGGTGCCAGTGATGAAAGAATCTGTGTGGCTAGTGAAATCAGTGGACAGATGTGGAATAATTTGAAACAAATTGTTTTTATAGACCTCTTAAATGCTTGGTTAATAGTTGAATATTTTTAATTTTGTTAAGAGTACAATTTTATTTCGAGTATAATGTTTAATTTTTGAGTTGGATTTCTGTACAATTGCATTTTGCCAAATATTAAAATAAACAGGTTATTTTATTTTCAGAGTTTATAAGTAAAAATGTAAATACCTAGGAGAATAAAAGAAAAAACAATTGTGTGTAAAGCCAAAATTTATGAATAATAAACAAAATACGCAGGTGTTGGTGGATTAAAAATCTCTTGTTTTATTTAGTATTATTACCGCAAAGGCATTTAAAACTATACCAAGGATAAAAACTATAACATAAATTTTTGCCTTCCTTAGGCTAAAATGATCACTTGAGTGTTACGTGACGTTTAGAGAGGAGGGAGTACTGAAGAACGTTACCTTGCGTTACAGGAAGGAGGACAAAATCTTCAAAAAATTGCGTTACATAATACTTGAACGCTCCATTAAAAGAACAATAGATGATGGTTATTATCGAAATAATAAGAAATGAGGAGTTATTACAGAATGCATACCTTATCTTCCTGGTTTCCAATCGTTTTTGTACAACAGGTTTTATTCTGGACACACCATTAGCACTTCTTTTACCTCTTCCAGTTATAATACAGAATTTCCTTGTATTCTTTCCCTTAGTGCTTCTCATTAGCTCAATCTTAGTGTCGAGAAACACATCCAAGGTAGAGATGGCTTCTTTAACGTAAAGATAGTGAAGGTCTAGGGTGTCCATGGACCGCAATTGACTTGAGTTCTGCTCAAGAAAAGCAGAAATTGCTTTATTATTGGCTATTTCGTAGTTTTTCGTGTACTGGGCGGCAATCTGAGAATAAAATTGGGCAACCTCTCTTTGACCTGTGTGAAAATACTCTTTGGCCTTCTGATGCATATTCTTCCATTTTTCAAGATGACCCTCGGCTTCTTCTCGATACTCCTGAGCAGTTTTTATTTCTGTTTGTGAAACCTGCAATTTTTAACATTCAATTGAATAAATAAATGTACTTCCTTATACTTATATGTAATAACACAAAAATTCCACAGTGAAAAGTAACAATCTCTTTACTTTATGTTCCAAAATAAGGAGATGAATAATAACAAAGAATATAAAGTGAGTCTTTCACCACTGCGTTAATTTTAACCATAGGTTCTTGAGATCAAAAGAAACACTTTTTTCCCATGCCGTTTTTCCATATTCAGCTGCGTAAAAAAGTTATAAGCATTTTAAGTTTTCGCATTGGGTAAATACCCCTCAGTAGTCCAGTTTAGTTTGAATGAAAATTACCTTCCACAGCATCCACTATTGAATCTGAGTTGTTTAAAAATATTATTCTCCCTCTAAGAAATGATTCACTCATTGTTTCATCAGATATATCGATTTAATTCCTTTCAACTTTCCTATCTCAAAATGGTGCAATTTAGGAAAAAAGATGATGAATGATTTTATATGCAAAAAAATAATGATTCTAGGAAGTACAAGATACGGACGGACCTTTGGTTCAAGAGATATTTGTTTTTTTAACGCAATTTAAACCAATCTATACAGTAGTAGTGAGAAACCCACAAGAAATGGAATAAATATTTGAGTGGTTTTCCATATGCTGATTCCCTGACTTTTAGGTCAATTTGTTTTCTTTTTTGATTATATGTTCCTCCAGGTTAGCCTAGTGTCTAGATGAAAGCCAAGGTATTTTGCTGATGTAGTTTTTGGAATTACTATGTTGTTCAATTTGATTGGGGACAATGTTGCTTTCTCAGTGTAAAGTCTACTTGTTGAGATTTGGTTTCATTTATTTTTATTTTCCACTTTTTCATCCAGATTTGTAGTTTGTCTAGGTGTTCTTGTACTAGCTTAGTCGCTGTTGCTGGGTCTTCATGTACTGCCATTATTGTTGTGTCATCAGCAAATGTTCCTGTTGTAGTGTGAGCTGTTATTGGTAGATCTGAGGTAAAAAGTAGGTAGAGGAACGGGCCAGCACGCTTCCTTGTGGAACTCCAGCTTGAATGGGGCTATAATCTGATACTTCTTGTCCTACCCTAGTTCTAAACTGTCTGTTTGTAAGGTATGAATTTAGTAAATTAAAGAATTTTAAAGGAAGAATATTTCTTATCTTGAAAAGGAGTCCTGAGTGCCATACTTTATCGAACGCTTGACTCACATCCAGAAAGACTGAAGTGCAGTATAGCTTCTTTTCAAACGCTTGGTTTATGGTTTGCGTTATTCTATGCGTTTGTTGGACAGTTGAGTGATCTTGTCTGAATCCGAATTGATGTGAAGGAATCCAATGATCTATCGGAATTTCGGCGTTTATTCTCTGAAGTAATAACCTTTCCAATATTTTCGAGATTATTGGTAAAAGGCTTATGGGTCGATATGATGTCACTGTGTGGATTCTTGCCCGGTTTCATTATCATGAGTACTTCTGCTGTTTTCAGTGATTTGGGCCAGTGCCCGATTCTCAATATAGCATTAAAGATGTAGGTTACCATGACAAGCCCTTTTCTAGGTAGTTCTTTGATCATCTTTGCAGTTATTCCATCAATACCTGGTGCCTTTTTCTGATTCAGATGAGTGATTTCTTGTATACTTCTTTAGGTGTTAAGAACTTTATATTTTGAGTTTCTGTAGGGATGTTAGAAATATTTTCCTCAACAATTTCATCAATGACCTGGTCATTTGGTTTGAATACCTCTGTCAGGTGTAGTGCAAACAATTTCGCCTTTTCTTTTTCGCTTCTATTTCTATTGATGACAAAATATGCATGACTGTTATCAAAAACGCTCTACAAGAGATCATTTCAATTGATATTGTCGTTTGAATATTACAGGTGAAAATGCGATTTTTTTAATGAAATTTCAACACAACCTTTTGAACGGGGCTAATTTTGGAAAAATATTATAGGAAGAAAAATTCTTTTGACGTCAAGAATCTATGGTTAAAATTAACGCAGTGTTCAAAGACCCACCCTGTATTTATCTATATGCTTGTATTACATGAAGGTATTTCAAGCGAATAACCAAGAGTAACCGGTTATCTTTGGTCTTTTTGTGTAAATACCTTTTGCATTCAAGCGTTATAGATCCGTGATGTCATGAGTTAACCTCAATTTGATCGAGAAATGCTCTCGAGCAGGGTTACGATTCTAGTTATTAGAGCAAGAGGGTTATATGTGTATAAACATGAAAATAGTAAACAATAGCAAGGACTTTGAATTATTTGTAAGTTGAAAAACTGATCTTGGTAGATTGAATACAGTAGAAGTCCGATAATCCGGCACGTTCGGGACCGGCTCGGTGCCGGACTACCGAAAATTCCGGACTATCGGGCAGTCCGAAAATTTCCTTCGATCAGGTGGTAATTATAGGTTAATAAATGAAGTACTAATACACTATGCTAATACTATTAACTAAATTTAGATTAATTCACATATAATATAAATGTATACATAAAACATAATGTATATACAAGTAATGTAACATCGCCACAATAGCCCTGTTTCGTCAGCATTGTAAATTTGTTCAGGTGTTGAATTATTATCAGCCACGATTTTCTCAAACACGTCTTTGTAGTTTTCAGCAGAGTTTTGGTTTGCTGAAAGTGTTTCTCCATAATATCACAGAGATAATTAATAATCCAAACTTTATAAGTAGCAACACGAATTCGATTTAACGAAATGGAAGTTCAACTCCAGGTAGGAACTAAGGCAATTTAAGATCAAATTAAAAATAATACGCTCTTCCTAAATTCACAGGTTCAAAAGAAAACTTAAAGAACGTGTGTGAAAAGTTGTGTCGTTTAGATTGAAAGAACTCATCAAAAATGGGACCACAATACCCTGATATCAAATAAGAAGAATGTAGAGTTTTTCAACATAATATAAAACAGAGCAATTATGAAATACAGTTCTTGAAAGAAGGACATACTCAGGATCTAATATAATCATGTGCTTCTGAATAATCTTGCTGAAAATCATGTGGAAATTGTAAATTACAGATCAGTAATACAACTGGTATGTCAACTGAATGTGCGTTGAAATGAAACTTATAAATCCAATGATTTTTTTGAATTTTAACTTTGAGGGCTGTAGGTATTTGATCACAATTTAAATTTTAGGATAACTCAAAAATAAAATTGGAAGGAGAAACTGTACATTCAATGGAGAAAAATTTCATTTCTATAAATCACCTAGGTAAAAAAAATTATTTGGAAACAATTAGAAGCATTGTAGAATGTACAGATTACAGGTTTGCTTTTCATTAGAGAAAAACAGAATTCCTTGTGTATTTTGTTAGCTGCAGTAATCAAAAATTTTATCAGCAGCTGCAAACATTGAATGCAGTGAGAAACTTAACCATCATCAACTGAAAGTACGTTGAAGTAACACAGAAAAACCATCTATTCTTATTGAATTTGTTATAAAGATAATATTAAATTCTATTTCAAATTTCAGGATAACTCTATAAGAGAAGAAATAAAAGGTTCAAAGAGCAAATGTCATTTGTGTGAAGCAATCTAGATTGATAATGATTTGAAAATTACAAGAAGAACCTGAAAATTATAGCCACAAGAAATCAATAAATATCCATTGAGAATTCTGTTAATGAAACTATGAAAAGATAATTTTTCAGGTTGCTTCAAATTTATGTTATGTGTGCAATACTGAGTATGTGCAAATCATTGTATCAATAGTTTGGGTGTTCTGATGTTCTGAGAATGCACAATATGGAGAAAATTCAAGGTAGATCAATAAATTGAAAGAAGAACCAGTAGAAGTGACCAAATAACTCTTTTTTTTTTAATTGGAATAAACTGAAATATACAAATTCAAAATATTGTTTGTTGAAACCATCATGAGATTTGTCATTGCCGTTCCTAAGATTAAGAGATTAAGAAGTTCTTTTATAGCCTTTTTCTGTTTGTTTCAAATTTTCATCAAGTATAATCTTGAAATAATGGAAAAATAGATTTAATTTCTAACTCTGGAAAAAAATTCGTCATTGACTTTCAAATTAAAACATTCCCATTCTGTCTCTTTGACTTAATTTTCTTCCTTTTACTAGCTGTTAATATTGATATTTTTCATTTTAATCATTTCTTGTCATTTTCTTCATTCCTAGTTACTCACAAAATAATTTTTTTTGTGATCATTTTTTTACATGTATAGATATTATACGAGTCTAATTTGGTATTTTTTCCTTGTTAAATTTATTGTAGTTTCAATAATTCTATTATAAGGATATATTGGCTAATAAAAAATTGCTTATAAAAATGTCTTTATGTTTATATAAGCTTCGGGAATGGGCCCTTTTTATCTGAATCAGATAAATGCTCAGATAACCTATGAGCATAAATAAACGCCAATCAAAAGAATGACAGCACGGATAACCAAACCCGAGCATTCAAGCGATAATTTCTGGTTATTCTTTCTGGATTTCGAAGGAATAACCAAGAAGAACCAGCAATAACCGCTAGATGGACCAAAATAATAACCGGTTACTCTGGGTTATTCACTTGAAATACGCTATGGTATTTCTATTTTGGGGTATGAGATGTCTTAGCTACCTAGATCGAAGGCCATGAATACCGGTACAGGCGTTCACCATTTATGGCTATAAGGCATAAGAGACTAAACTTTTTTGACGCTGCTACTTTCTTTAATTTTTTCAGAGACGCCTCTGGAGCTCCATGACCTTACCTGTGTTCCTTTTTCCTTAGCTCATACAATGTATAGTTATGGCTCACATACCTTGGGGCCGTAACCCGTGACGATGGTCAAAATTAGTCTTTTGCATATACTATTTTATTGAAGTTGCCATAAATATTATTCTTGTTGTATTTTTGAAGTACCCATTATTGCTATGATTGATTGTTTTGTGTAATCACAACATTTTTATGTCTGATAATAACTGCATCCACGTTTGTTATCTAGGATAGGAGAATATAGTTACTATGGAGTTACGCAAGTTACCTCCTGTCCCTACGAGGGATCTCCAAGCAGTCACATTTCACCAATGTCACACCCAAGCTTAGATATCTTGGCTTATGCTTTCATTAACCCAGAATTACCTCTACAATGATGGTCTAATTTAGTTATTATTGAATAGATCGGTACCCATAATTTGACCTTGTAGTGTTATGTATAGGAGTACAGGGGTTTTTTATGCCTGAGGCTATTTCTCCTACATGTTTCTATAGACACTGAATAAAGAGCTGATTTTTTGGTTCTAAACATTGTGTTTTATTTACCATCTTTGTTTCCCAACTATTTTCACTAATCTGAATCATCACAAACTTGAATTATTACTTAAACATAACGTAGAGTCCTACTCTTGCTAGATGATCACATTAAATGGCCAAATCTTTGTATCTGGAGTCATTGAGACTCTGGTGTGGTAGTTAGTTTTATTGATAATATTTGTCATTCTTTTGGAAAGAAAAAGTGGCAAATGTTACGAGTACAACTTAGCAGTGGTGAATGTAACACAGTAAATGAATACCAGTGAATTCAGATATTTCAAAGAATTCATCAACTTCGTCCATTGAAATAAGTCATAATGCTAACAGAACATCAAACACCAACAAACTCTTCTATTACCATTCATTATTGTGCCCAAGGAATATTCAATACATAAGTATTACCTTTCATTAATAAAATTAATTGATTTATTAAATTAAAAGTTTTTTATTTTAATTCAATGCGAGACGAAAAACAGTGTCACACAGGCAGAATACTATATTCTAAAACAAGTTGCAGAATGGGCAACACGAATGAGTGTTATAATTGCCTTCTGCAACGAGTATTATACGATATTTTCTCTATTTCAGTCAAGAATTGTGAGAAATTTATTGGAATACAATGAAAAAATCAGATTATACTTCCTAGTGCCGTTTGTATTTTATTTTCGCAGTTGGTGTGACTGATACGAAAATTGACAGATTATAGAATTTGAATAGTGCGTTCAAATCTCTACATGGTTTAATATTGACAATTGACATGCAATGGACGCGTGTTGACATTCGAAAGGATAGGATGTCAGTGTTGTCAACCACTAAACGAAAAATATAACTAAAAACAATGCTGTAATGAGTTCATTACAGTTTTTAGTACTGTAATGAACTCATTACGACACTGAAATAGAGAAAAGCTTTTGTTGGCCCTCAGCTGCCAAATGCCCTCGCTTCGAACCTATGGCGAACGAATGCATTTTTTCTGGCCTTCAGCGATGCTAATTGCATTCTTCTCGATATTTGTGTTGTGGTTCATTATGAATCTGTTTCTTCAATAAGGACTTTTATTCAATAGTTTTGAAACGTTCGCGTGAAAATATTAGGCATAAATGTTATGTGGCAAAACAATTTGTGCGATAACGCAGCATCTAATCTTCTAGTTAGAAAATACTGAGTTTAGTGTGAAAAATCTGTACGCAGGAGGAATTATCGCACGTTCATCAACTTCTATGAAGATAAACGAATTGATGTTGTGAGTTCAGTATATCCCATTCTAATATGGCCGTGTTTGTATCATCCTCGAACATTTTAATGAAAACAAATTTGAAAATATTACCTCAGACCCCTTCAATGGAATTATTACCTCAGACTCCTTCTGCTGTTCATCCAACTCCTCCAAGAAAGTCTGACTGATAGGAGGATCTCTCAACGCTCCATCATTTGGACCAATACCAACAGAAGCAATCAAATCATCAACCGTTTGTCTATAATTTCTACCATTGGCATTATACAGTTCCAACACGAAATTCTTATCCACAGCTGGAAATGACTCTATCAGTTTTTTCTTCGTCAACACATTGGACAGATCTTCCGGTGTCTTCAGTTCGGGCAGTTGTTTCAGGCTGATCTTCATTGCAGCTTGTTCGTTCATGATATCCTTGAGTCCCATCGTGGGCGGTGGGTTGACAAAGCCGTTAACTTCTTCATGCAATTTCCTGCTGAAGGCTTCATCTTCTCGAACCAAATCATCCAGGACCAACTGCTGGTTTTCCATCTGTGTATACATTGATTCAATATATAGTGCGTAGATCTGTTGGGCAAGGTACCTGGGCATAAGAACAACCGGTTGAAATCCTTCCGGAAATTTATGGTTAGGATCTTGGAATTCTTTCTGTAACTGTTTGGCTAGATCATAACCTAAATTTATTTCGATACTTTCGAATGCGGATGAATCTGAATCGGTTTCCCACAATGATCCGTTACTGCTACCGTTTGTTGAGGTATGAGAAGTCCCCATTTTCTTTGTTCTTGGTGCCATGGTACTAGTCTTTTTGATGGCTCCTGTTGAAGGTGAAAGTAATCTAAAACAAAAAATTCTTATTATATTACTTTAGCCAAAGTACTTATGTATTTATGTAAACTTGGGATTAACTTTTCTACAAACAAATATTACTTATCTATTAAAACAGGATACACACATGCGACATTACGTCTGCGTAAGGAATATAGCAATTTAAGTAAACTGTGAAATCAGTATTCTATAAAGATGAATGTATGGTACTGTCGATACTGTGGATTTTACATCCACATTTCCATAAACTCCAATACGAGGTCTGTAAATTAAGTAATGAGACTGATTTTTTTAAATTTTTAATACAGAAATAATAACGATTCAATATTGTCACCTTCAAAATAACTTCCTTCTGAGGCCACACAGCGCTGAAGACGTTTCTTCTACTTCTTATAGCAGGTTACACTCCTTATAGTCGGATACAGAGTTACAGGCGTTTGAATTTTTTCCCTTGGGGTAATTTTTCAACTTTGGGAAGAGAAAAAAGTCACAAGGACTCAAGTCGGGTGAATAAGGAGGCTGGGGAGCCGCAGGAAAGTTTTTACTGGCCAGAAACTTATTGAAATTGCCAGTTTTCCGCAGATTTTTTTATCCCCAATTAATTGGTCAAAATTTGATGAATGGTGGTGTGAGTTAAATTTAACTCCTCCCCTATCATTCTGACTGTCACCCGACGATCTGAACGCACAAGATGCCGGATGAAGGCCTTCCGCCTCGTGGTTTGTCTTCAATCAACTCTTTCTTCTGAAAATGCCTTAAACCACCGAAAAATCGGGGCCCATGACAAAACACCATCTTCGTAGGCCTGCTGAAGTTTAAGAAGAGTTTCCGTTGCGCTGTGCCCAAGTCAGAAGCAAAACCTGATAGTACACCGTTGCTCGAAATTGATGTCATTCATTTTTAGAACACAATAGAAAAAAACTGTTGACTCGAGCGAGGTCAAACTAGTACTGAAGATGGATCACATGTTCCTCTACCGCCCCACTAAGCCCCGCGCTTCCATTGTTGCCAGATCAAACGCAACGTTGCCGGTCTTATTACTTAATTTACAGATCTCGTAGGCCATTGTGTGGAATCTCCTTATATATTTCATATGATTAAAACAATCGCGTTCTAGGAGCTGAGTCGAGATTATATTAATTATGTTTTTTAAGTTAGTGATAAGAATGCCAAAAATTCAAAAAAGGGTGCAATGTTAGGTATGTGGAAATCGGCCAATTTACGGATGTCACGTGACCTTCGCCGACCAATAGCGTGAATGGCCAAATCCTTGAAAACCCTAATACCTGCAGAACTAAACCAAGTTTAATATAACTTTACCTACCTTTAGGTTAGTGAGAATTTACCTCTAACTGTGTGCTGACTCTTGATTAGGTAACTTACTGAGTGGATATGGAGATGATGTTGAGAGATCCATATTAAATATATATCATTCTACCAACCATAGAATAGTATGTTAGTCTGTTCTTTTTTTATTGTATCAGCATACTTTTTTGTTTTGTTAATGGTCTCATAAAAAGGCTTTGCCTTTGTTGTGTTAGTACCTATCATTCATTTATTGATAGAATAAACCTATTATATATATATTATATATTTTTGTTTAAAATTTCTTGGGTGTATAGCACTTATCCTACTAATGAATGGTAATTGTTAAATTATTATTTTATTTATTTTATTTTTCCAACACATGTTTCAGCGTGTCTACGCCTTCTTCAAGGAATATAATTCAGTCGACAATTTCCTGTAAATTACATAATAATAAATACACAAATATATCAACAAACAACACAAAGCTTTTACGTACTTCATTCAAATCGTCCGTCAAGATATTATTTTCTCCTATAATCAAACTTCAAATATTAAATATTTTCGTCAGCCATGAATGAAATAATGTGACGATGATGCGCTGTCACGATTTTATTTTTCAACTTCTTATTCCAATTTAATGCTGCGACACCTGTACGAATTAACCAACAAGTGATACCCCCCAAGAAATTTTAAACAAAAAAATTTATATCAAAGCACAAGAAATTCTAACAAAAAATATATATATATATATTTTTGTTTGAAAAATGTTCATTGAATATTTCAGAAAATAATTTTGAAAAATTGTTACACTGCTCATCAACTAATCATCTATGGAATATATGTTTGGCCAGTTTTTTTTCATTGAATTTATTAAAAAAGGCATACCTGTCAACGTCAGCTTGAGTGAAAATTTCTTCTGATGAATTCGAAACAGAATCTACGTCAGTACTTTCAGGAATCTCATCAAGCGATTCAGTGGATGTGGAGTTAGACATGCATTTTTCAGATTGAGCTTCATATGTCTTAGGCATCTCGGTTTTTTCGGTTTTTGATATTATATGAGAATAGTCCTTATTGTCAGCCAAGAAAATATCAAGTACCATATCAAGGTTACCTGAACAATCATCATATGTTTCTCGAAGATAAGTTGGAGGAACGGTGGGGAAGATATCAATCAACCTGCTCATGTCCTCTTCTCTATCGGGCACCAAGTCATCCTCGGTCCAACAACCCTTGAAATTGATTCTATGAATAAATTAGTTACATCGAAATGTTCGAAAAGAATTGGTAAGCCAGTAGATCAATAAGCCCATAGATTAAGATGTGTAAAATACTGATGTATGCATTTTCCATAATTTGAATGGAAATGTCATTCCAATTGTCGACAGATCTTTGATATAACAATTTTTCTTGTGGAATTAAATTATAAAACTTGATACTACTGCTGTATTTCACCATAATCAAATCCAAAGGGCGAAAGTGGCATAAGACTTGTCAATTTGACGTATATACTTTGTGGCGACATCTAACAAAAAGCAAAAGAAAGAGTCCCTTTGCTGTCAAACCTGTAAAACAAAATCAAATCAGTGCATACCTGATTATTTTAGACATCTCAACACAGATCAATGAGCTCATAAATCTTAAAATGGCAACTGACAGACTTCTACAGCAAATCAATGGTTATATAACTGTCAATTTAGAAATGCGGCCATATTGACCGTGAATATTAGTGCATGCTTAGTAGAGACCATTAATCATGGTTATTCTTGCTTCAGTTTTCAGTGCATTTGAATCGATACTCACGATATATGACTATTACATAATATTTATTTTTTCATGAATATCTATTTTATACAACTAACTTTTGTTCCAATCCTCAAAGTACTTGAAGAGTGACATCGGTCAAAACTTATTTAATCATTCAAAATGGCCGAGCTTGTCAGTATAAGTGAGGGATATAACGCTATGAAAAAACCAAAAATTAAATACACATTGAATTTTTTTCAAGTTTTTTTCCCACATTATCTACACTTTAGAAGATATTCAACTAAAATTTGGCATAGATAGCAGATCTACATGGCGATATTTTTTCTGGAATACTGTCACCTGTTTTGCTCCAGAACTTTTATTTTTGAGCCACTGTTGATTTAAAAAAATGTAAAAGGAAGTTTTGTTGTTAAACTAAACTTTTTGATCTCTTGTAGTTTTGTCGTATTTGCCACCGGTTTCAACCTTAGACTATATAAGATAGACAAGGCATTCCTTTGTAAAATGTCGATTTGTTTTGGCTCCCTCATTGAAAGTCTCTTGTGAAACCTCACCCGGCAACACCGCATAAAATCTTTTTCCATTTACTCGGATCACATTATCTTCAGAGTCAAAATGATCTGAACAAATGAAAATTGCTTTCTTTGGGCAAATACTTGACCATCCCAACATCCAAACCCAAATTCTTTTTCTTTCATCGTCATCTGGAAACCTCAACTCAAGAAAACCTCATTTTATCTTATAATAATCTCATTGAAAACTTCCCTATTAAAACTTTCTACACTACTGAACATGTAAATAACTAAACACTTCGGTTCTAACAATACACTTATCTATGGAACGATAAATTCGGATTAAAATTCCTGTCTTTATTACAACTTTCACACTT
Organism: Micraspis discolor; assembly: GCA_030674115.1. NCBI lineage: Eukaryota > Metazoa > Arthropoda > Insecta > Coleoptera > Coccinellidae > Micraspis > Micraspis discolor. The sequence continues at coordinate 809,539 of JARTUT010002184.1, read as the reverse complement.
ACGAACCATTTTTAGTGCGATGAAAAGTAATAAACAATAAAAAATATGAAAAACCTAATACTGATTTTCACAAATTTTCTTCAATTTGCGTATTTATTTTCAATACAGAGATGGCAACGTATGTCTTCTAAACATCATGTGACCTTCAAACTGTCAAACAGAGAATGCGGCAGCGTTGTCTTGACTTTCATCTGAATTTCTTTCCATCTGCGGTCTCTGCCATAAGATAGCAGAATCAACTAAAGTTTTTCTTTTACTTCTTGCTAATATATCCGATAAGACAGTTTCAATTCAAAATATAAAATTTTATACAATGTTTTGAATGCAGATTGGAGAAAAAGTTTTTACTCACAACTATAGGGGACTAGAGAAACCTACTATTTGCTCAGTTTGGTAACATGAAAAATGGACCAGCTCAATATGTTACAATCGACCAGCTCTAAGTTTCAGATGCAACACTTTTCAATGTAAATAAAGGGGTCTATTCTTATATAGTCTAAGGTTTCAACGATTCTTTCGAAATCCTGAGAAAAATCCAAATTATGATAAGAAGGCCAGTTTGTAAGTTGTGGTGAACAGATTCATTATAAATTTTCCTCATCTGTAGAGATGATTCGTAAAAATTTGATAAACTCGTATAATCATATATAAAATGTATCACTACAACAAATGTAAAACTCGAAAAACATCATAACAAAAAACTAAGTAATTACAAAGGATTGAACTACAGCGAAGGTTGGAAATGTCCTCCCAACTCCTAACAAGCTTCTGTTCTTTGTCTATTAGACAATTGAACTCTTTCAAACACTCCCAGAGCTTTTCTTAATGGTAATTCTGTATTCTATAATAAAGATTAACTAACTAACCTTATCCAGCATTCCTGGTCTGCTAGTTGTAACCGGGGTAGAATCACCTGTTATATCCTTGTATCTCCCGAACAAAACAGGTAAAGATGCATCCTTCGCATCATTCATGCAACTGCTTGTACCTATCTCGGAGGTTGTAGGTTTGACTTTATAACCTTGAAAATCAGCCCAATGATCATTCTGTGTGGTTAATGATGGAAAGATCCATTCGTTACTCATAGCGGCTAATTTAAAACCATGACTTTTTTCTTTAGAATCTTTAATCTCGAAAGTACTAAAGGGCTTTTCAATATCTGATATAAAACTTGATTCCTCAGGGGACAAGGACAAAGTAGGAGATGCAGATTCGTCATGAACTAAATTGAGATCTACCCTATCACCATTTCTGTCAACTTTCTTCTTGCTTCTTGGTAACAAAAGGGTCAAGTCTGTACTCCCAACCGCTGACGAAGATTGAAGAGGGGGATAATTCCGCATCATTGGAGAATTCTGATAGTGAGTCCCTGTTTTGAAAGATTTCAAAAGATTCTCCACAGTCACATTCATTTGATATTTCATCAACATATACTCGATTTTCTTTTTTGGAACTTGATGGGAATTTCTTCTGGCAAGTTCCGCACAATTCAAGCTCCACATGGTGCACACCGGCAGCACAGAAACTTTATAACCATTTTGAATGGCCATTTTTATATATGGAATCATCTCCCAATCTTCAGTGTTTGTGTTGTCAACGATGATGGGGCTGTAACCTTCCCGCATCCTGATGCTTACATTCTTTTGGTTCCAATTGTGAGCTGTGTGCAGCGCATCAGGATTGAAGTCATATCTTCCCCTCTTTAAATAAAAATAATTGTCTGTGCTGTGAATGTGATCTCTGGCGTCAGCAAATTGTTTACCATAACAAGCTTCGAGGATGGATTTGGCTAAATATGACTTTCCGCTACCTGGTAACCCTCTCAGGATGACCAACACTCTAAAACCAGATAAAATATCGTCAATGCAGTTCTCTATTTCCTCGATACTGACGTATTTTTCTGGACAGTTGATTCTGGCCTTTCCCTGATGTGGTGTGGTTGGCATTTTCAGTTCGCCTGTCAATAAACCAAGCATCCTTGTCGATTCTGTCACTGCAAAAATAGAGGAAACTGATTAATGCCGAAATTTTTTTTTGCTTTGCTTTATTCTTAATAATCATTTTCCAACTATTACTTGAGTCTGTTCAAGATATATTGTCATCACAGCAAGCTTAAAGATTAATTAATATGCCATTCAACCTGTAAGTTATTGTTGATTCCTTATATCCTTATCACATATTGTTGCATTCATTTTCAATGCTTTTTTCACTGTACATTTGTTTAGAGCCTTGATAAAGCAAGATTGATTGCCTAGGTCCAACTACTGTGTTTGTTTAACGCAATTTTCAGTTCCCAATAATCGCGAATCGGAGTTATCACTTCTTACTATTCCAAACTATTGAATTCAAGTGCAATATCTAATCTATTGTTCTTCAGACTTCAGGGCTGTGAAATGTTTATCAACATTTTTTAAAAAGTAAGTGGTTCATATTATATTACACATTTTTTTTATTAAACACAGAGAATCATTTCACCTAATACAGTCCTCAGGGCTGAAATACATAAGGTTTGACCAATTATCAAGAACAATAGAAAAATAAACAAATGACCAAATGAAAACTAAGGTATATCTTGAGCGTATTGGAATAGGTTAAATATTGCATTGGAAAGTGAAAGAAAACAGGTTTGAAACAACTTCAAAAAATCAGGACTACGAAATACATTCACCTTGATAGTTATTATTCTAATCTTGATGTTGGGAAATTCCACAATCAGGGGATTTTTATAAATCACTCATTGTTCATTAAAAACTCCTACCTTCAAAATTATTTTTCTCAGCGACAGCTGATAAGATAGAGGAATTCAAAGTCTTGAAACGGCCCCTCAACTTTGTCAAGCACTTTTCCCTTTTATCTTCACTAGACATATTTGAAATCGAAAAGTTAATTAAATCTGAAGGACGATAATTCCAGCAACAGATTTCGAGGAAATTCACTTGCTCTGTATAATTTTCACCCTTCACTTTATTTAGGAAATAATGATATAGTCAATCACTAATATTATTGAAAAATAACACAAAAATAATTTTGTTAACCTTATCTGACAGCTGGTTAAAAGCACGTTAAGATAAAAGTAAACAATGGGATTCCAAAACCCAGCAATAAATCGAAAATTTTGAAGGTCATGCATAGACCATAGAGTAAAGATATAAGTGGTTAGAACTGTGGTGCCACCTATGAACACAAAGTAAAAATAAACACAGTATAAATTGACCAATAAAGAGAAAATGCTTCGGCACAAGGGCGGCGAGAAGAGTGAAATTAGATAAATATTTGAGTGTGTATCTGTATGATTTTTCAATTTTATAAATAGAAATAACAATAATATAATATATATAACAATAATTCAATAGGTTTTTTATTTTTTTAATAATGAGGGAACCCTTTCTAGAGAACACTCTGCATATTTAGTGCTGGGGAATATTTACAGGGGGGTACTGGGGATGATTAACCCCCTCGTAAAGAGTCCCCCCCCCCTTTCCCCGCTTTTCACCCAAGATCAGTACAGGTCCCTCGCTAAAACTTGCCACTAAACCCCCTCCCCCAAATTGCTCTCTGGATACGCCCTTGATGTAGCTCCCTATTGGGGGCGGCATAACAGTATTTGCACGCGGGCGCTCAGACAGCTAGCAGCGGGCGTGTCAGGAACCAATGGAATTTTAGCAGATTTACGCCGACAGCATGCTTAGTATAGTCGTCATTTCTTTACGATTTGTTGAGATATCAGGAACCAATGGAATTCCAGCAGGTTCACGCCTACTTCATGCGTACGCACAGTCGTAATTTCTTTACGATTAGTTGAGATATCAGGAACCAATGGAATTTCAGGAGGTTCACGCCTACTGCATACGTATGTATAGTCGTCATTTTTTATTTACGATTAGTTGAGATATCAGGAACCAATGGAATTTCAAAGAGAATGACGCCATCATAGAAGCATGCGTATGTTATAGTCGTCATTTCTTTACGATTAGTAGAGATATCAGGAACCAATAAGAAGAACAATAAGATTAATTTCTTAGGGTAAATCCACAAGGTTTGTCGGATGAGATTCCATCCATGTATCGGCATTCCTTACATGCCAAACATTCCGGGTTGGAAAGCAGAGAAAGATAGAGATGTATGAGTTTTCCATCATAGAAGTTTATTTTAGAAAACGTAATTTCTTTTTGTTATAAAATCGCTTGACATACTTAAAATTGCTACCACATTGTGCATTCTCAGAACACCCAAACTATTGAAACGATGCTTTGCAGATACTCTCAGTATTGCACACATAACATAAATTTGAAGCAACCTGAAAATTTATCTTTTCATAGTTTCATTAACAGAATTCTCAATGGATTTTTATTGATTTCTTGTGGCTTTAATTTTCAGGTTCTTCTTGTAATTTTCAAATCATTATCAATCTAGATTGCTTCACACAAATGACATTTTCTCTTTGAACCTTTTATTTCTTCTCTTATAGAGTTATTCTGAAATTTGAAATAGAATTTAATATTATCTTTATAACAAATTCAATAAGAATACATGGTTTTTCTGTGTTACTTCAACGATACTTTCACTTGATGACTGGTTAAGTTTCTCACTGCATACAATGCTTGCAGCTGCTGATAAAATTTTTGATTACTGCAACTAACAAAATACACAAGGAATTCTGTTTTTCTCTAATGAAAAGCAAACCTAATTTGTACATTCTACAATGCTTCTAATGTTTTCCAAATAATTTTTTTACCTAGGTGATTTATAGAAATGAAATTTTTCTCTATTGAATGTACAGTTTCTGCTTCCAATTTTATTTTTGAGTTTTCCTGAAATTTAAATTGTGATCAAATACCTACAGCACTCAAAGTTAAAATTCAAGAAAATCATTGGATTTATAAGTTTCATTCCAACGCACCTTCAGTTGACAGACCAGTTGTATTACTGATCTGTAATTTACAATTTTCAGCAACACATGATTTTCAGCAACATTATTCAAGAACTGTACATGATTATATTAGATCCTGAGTATTTCCTTCTTTCAAGAACTGTATTTCATAATTGCTCTGTTTTTTATTATGTTAAAGAAACTCTACATTGTGGTTCCATTTTTGATGAGTTCTTTCCATCCAAACAACACAACTTTTCACCCACGTTCTTTAAGTTTTCTTTTGAACCTGTGAATTTAGGAAGAGCGTATTATTTTTAATTTTATCTTAAATTTTTCCTACCTGGAGTTGAAATTAGAAGACTCCAACGTTAATAGCAGCACCCGTCGAAAGTCACTGTTCGACGTCTATGGTTATGACATACTTCAAATTTATAAATTTACAAAATGACTTATTTTCAAGGTTAAAAATGCCCCAGCTGATGCTTTTATTGGAAATCTTATTAAAATAAGTGATAATTATTATATCCCTTGTGAAAGTATACAATTTTGAATATAAAAAAAGACTTTTATCTACTTTCATAATATAAAAAAAAGTGTACCGAAAATCTAATATCCCTCGAAGGTTCTCTATACTTTGTAACAGTATTTTTTTAAAGGTACGGTTCTTAAATTTTCGAATCCATTTCGATTTGTACCGTCGATATTGTTATATTTGTCATAATCTGTTTTGCTAGCGGCACCCCATGTGGCCTAGCCTTACTTTTTAAAATATTCATTTATTATAAGTCACCTATCAATAAACATTATGTAAACAAAAACTCCACAATTCATATGGAATGTTTTTGAAGCAGATTCTTGAAGTTTCATTAAATCATGATGAATTAGTGCCGTTTTCAAATTAATGGTCTCGGATTTTTATATATTATTAATTTCAATAGGTAACCGTAAACTTCAAAAAGATGAAGTTTAATGGATGAATTATCTATTTACAAGAAATTCTCCATCATAAAATGCTATTCTAGCGTAGTGGAAATTCTTAAATGCTAAGAATAGAGAATTCTGGGGTGTATACTCAAATTGTTTTTGTTGGTTGTAGTTGAAATGCCTCGTGGTAAACGTAGGGCTCATCCAGAAACATCCAATGATGAAGAACGAAATAGTGCCAAGAGAAGAAACACAACAAACAGCAGGTTTGTAAGGGTAGATTTGATCAACATTGGAAATATTTAACTATTTATATAGATTGTTTATTTGTTACTTAGGTCAAGTTATTACTATAACTTGAATAGGATAAACAAAATGGAGCAATAAATTGAAAATCCTGTCATTAGTGAGGCTGAAAATTTGGGGTTGAGTTAGTATTGGCTGTGGTACAAACCTGTGCTTCAGAAAGTGACATCCTGGACTTAATGAATTTGATGATGGTGCCAAAATTTTCTCAGCTTCCATTTTGTTTATTCAGATATTCCTTCAAGCTATTTTTAGTTCAGTTGGTCAATTCATTGTTTTGCCCAGTTTAGTTAATTAAAATATTCTAATCCTTTTGAAGTAACATTTGTGTATAGTTTATTGGTAATTACCAGTATTTATTCTGGTTACTAGGTATGTAGTTTGTCCAATTTATTTATTAGATAACCTTATGATTAACATTTTTTCTTTGAAATTATATGCGCAATATGATAATAGTAAAGATTTTTTTCAGTTTACGCAGATTAACCAAGGTGGAAGACATACAAAGTTACAACAATAAAAAATCATTAGCATGGTTTAGAGAGTATACTTCACCAGATGAGACTGATATCATTGGACCAGATGGCATAGAGAAATTTTGTCAAGATATCGGAGTAGAACCTGAAAATGTCTTGATGTTAGGTAGGTGGATCGGTAAATTTTAAATTCCACATGGACTAAATCAATTCTTTTATAATTTCAGTAATTGCATACAAAATGCAAGCCAGACGTATGGCGTATTTCACCAAAGACGAATGGGCAAAGGGTTTTGGTGATCTCCAGTGTGATTCTATACACAAACTTCAATCAAAATTTGATTATTTACGATCTTTACTCAATGACCCGAACACATTCAAAGCTATCTATAGATATGCATATGATTTTGCAAGAGTAAGTATTGTTTATGTACTTTTCCTTAAATTTGATTTCAAAATTTTTTATAGGATAAGGACCAAAGAAGTATGGATTTGGAGACTGCAAGGGGCATGCTGGCATTGTTATTAGGTAAAACTTGGCCATTATATAACTACTTCAGTGAGTTCCTTGAACAGTCCAAATATAAAGTTATAAACAAAGACCAGTGGTGTAATATACTCGAATTCTCAAAAACCATATCTACTGATTTATCCAACTATGATGTAGATGGAGCCTGTAAGTATCTAAAACTAAAATACAATAAGTTTAGGAAACAGCGATAACTCAGCTAAATCCTTTCCAGTAGACACTGTAGAAGTTAGTTTTTAAGAAGTTTTTTGGTAAAGTTTCTCATGTAAAATTATTATTTGTGCAATTATCTTACTTATTTCCTCTTTATGTTTTCTCTTACCATTATTCATTATGAAAAATATCTTCAAAATTAATATTAACGAAATTAGCAGATGCAGTTAATTTATCGATAATTAAAAAATGAAATTGATTATGTAATTTCTAGAAAAACTTCTGAATAATATATAAAATGTTGAATGATCAGTATTGATTTTTTCAGGGCCAGTTCTTCTGGACGAGTTCGTGGATTGGTTGAATGAATATAGAGCGTCAAATAGTTGAGGTTAAGATAATGCTAATAACTAGTTTACATCATTAAATTTGAAATAGACGCTTTGTGGGTCTTTCAAAAACTTCGTGATTTTCGGATTAAGCTAGGAGTTCAAGAATCTTATATTAAAAAAAGCAGCCAATTTCCTGAAGTTGTTTTATCCATTAGCATATTTTTTTTTATGTTTTGCTGTCCTAATCTTTTGATTATTATCTATCTCTTGTTTCAACTGATATCTTCGGATTCACTTGCTTTTATGTAAGATATAATTCCTGTGTGAATTCACTCACAGAATCATTTTTATTTTTCGTTTTTGAACTAGCCATAGTTCTAGCGTTACTATTATCAAAGAACTTCGTTTGGTTTACTCCCCGCTGGTATAATCGGAAATTGGATAGCTTTATCATTTGAACTGGAGACATGTTATTTTTCCAATTACCATTGTTTCACCAAAATCAAGACAATACTTGTATTATGATTAACAGAACTAAAACTCGCATCACATTGTTAATGCCTTTATTGTTTCCTATTTCAAGTGTAAACTGTCAATAACCCTGTGAAATTCGACCATCAATATTTTGTACAGTTTTTTTGTATATTCATTTTACATACGTTTAAATTAAAATGGAATAAGTTATCAATTTTATTTACAATATCTGTCAGCTTTCATTTTGCTCCTTCTGTCCAATAATGCTTCATGGAATACTCCCTCTTGCTTTGCCCTCTCCAATTCCTTTGTGTCTTCCTTACTTATCCTCAACCGTTTATCTTGAAATTTCTGAAATTTTTTGCTGAAAAAGAAATGAAAGAATAAGTCAAATAATTAGTCTTAGAATTAGACTAGACAAGCGAAATAAATGACATAAATTAATCTAACAATACAAAAATTTGCCAACACTGATAATATCATCAATAAAATATTCTTTCTCTATTTCAGTGTCATAATGAGTTCATTACAGTACTAAAAACAGTGCTGTAATGAACTCATTACAGCATCGTTTTGTGGTTGACAATACTGACATCCTATCCCTTGTCAATGTCAACACGCGTCCATTGCATGTCAATTGTCAATATTAAACCATGTAGAGATTTCAACGCACTATTCAAATTCTATAATCTGTCAATTTTCGTATCAGTCACGCCAACTGCGAATATAAAATTCAAAAAGCACTAGGGGGTATAACCTGAATTTTTCATTAAATTCCAATAAAATTTTCACAATTCTTGACTGAAACAGAGAAAATATTGTCTAATACTCGTTGCAGAAGGTAATTCCAACACTCATGAGTTAAAAAACTCGCTTCTTCGTCGCTCGTTTTCAAATTTCACATTCGTGTTGGAATAGGTTGTAGAATATACTATTATATCATTGCATTTTCAGACTGGACACAGAACTTTTTCTGAAAATTTGTACATTTCACAATCAGGTCCTATTTTCTTTTTTCGGAATATTGAATCAAATAAACCTTGTTTTGTTTTGCTCGTCTGAGAGTAAAAATACCTTATAATTATGAGTACTGCAATGGAAAAATTCTAATGTCACAAATTTGTATACTATGAAGTATGTTTAATTCAATTAATGAAATCCAAATTTTATGTTGAACTAAATAATAAAAAAATTAAATTGAACGAGTTAGGTATATTTTAGTTAATCAAAACCTGAAACGAAATTCACTTACACATAATTCACTTCAATCTGCTTTATATCTCCTTGTTCTTCTGTTGGAACATCTTTTAACGGGTTCACTTCCCTGGTGGTGTGTGACCTGATAGTAATAAACTCGTTTGAACCTGCTTTTTTAGCTTTAGCTATTATCCCATCGTCTTCAGGGTCAACGCCAAGAAAACAATCGTTATAACCTTGCAATGCCAATTTTCCATCCTAAAAAACAAATTCTAGAGATCTCTAAACTCAAAAGTAAATGCAAAAGTTAAAACGTAATATGTCTTCAAAATAATGAGCAATTAGAAGTGAGAAACAAGAATTATTCCTCTTCTATGTTCTTATCTACCAGAGTATTTCAATGTTAAGTGATATAAAGATGATTATTGTTGTTTATCTTCACCTGATATACTGGTTCCCATTGCTCCATCGCACCAATAGCATCTGATCTTCCAGTTACACTACCATCTTTTTCAACTCTCAAATATTTATCATAGCCAGACTTGAATGTGACTTTCTTTTCATTTATTAAAACGGCAGTGAGGATTTCTTCAGGAGACGGACCTTCTCCTTCATCGTGAGGAGCTCCTAAAGTGAACAAACCATTATCTAAGGCTTTGACGTAGGTTCTAGATCCAAATTCGATGGCTACGGAGCCTGTAATTTCTTCTATTTTTGTGGTTTTCCACCAGTTCCCATGTCTTAGGGCGTCTTCGTCTACTTTAGGAACGTTGGATATTTTCTTTTCTTTTCTCTTCCTCTTCTTTGGCCTACAAATATCGAAACAAGGTATGTCTTTCAAACTTATTCAGATTCATAAAATTGTTACTTACTTATCACTTTCTCCCTTTAATTTTAGTTTGCCTACCCTCACTTTATCATATTCTGACATTTTTCTTCTCTGATTTTTGTTTTCAAACTCAAATCCTATTTTGAGGTTAGTAGCCCAAACCATAGAATACCAAATTAAATAACCATTTTTTCTCAGATAATAGAAAGTTTATTCTTCTGTAATTTTTCAAAGCAGCTAAATTTATGACAGCAAATTTTTCTATTGAAATCAGAATATTAACTAATAATTGTTGATGTTATACTACACGTTAAAGTCGTTAAAATATTAAGCTGAAACAGTAAAAATTCGTTAATGCCCAGCGTGGTTGAGAAAACCTTGACAAAACAGGCACTACGATAAACACAAACAGGCGCTAATCATAGATAAATAAAAGTATATTGATCGGAAACTCTCGCCGATTTTTACGACATCGCGACACTAGCGGTTGATGCTGGAGTCAGCTATTTTCTGATTGGTCCATCTCGATTGGCACTGACTCGCGCATCTCGCAGGGATTCTAACCTAATATTTTGGTCCTTGTTCATTATTTTCATCAATAATTCTAAGATGTCTGGAATAATGTCATTATTATTATTTTAGACATCTTAAATAATTCCTTTTCATACTTAATTCGTTTAATATTTAGAAGAATATAATTTTTTTGAGATCTATTTAAAATTCGAAGAAGAAGTTGAAGAAAAAAATACAACCTAACCTATAATTCAGTGGAATTTCTTTGAGTCAAAATCTACCATGAACCAGCAAAGCTCATTTATTTAATCATTTATTTTCATTCCAGTAAGTATTCTGTTTCAATTTTGTGTTTTTTTGAAATTAATTACAAAATGATTAACAATTGTAGCGTATACAACTGCAAAAACAATAGTTTTAATAATCCCAAACTTTCTTTTTTCTCAATACCATTAGACACAGACAGGTGTGTGATACATATAGTATTGTAGAATATATTTATTAAAAGCTCCGTTATTTGATTAGTGCTTCATTCAATTAGTTGTGATTAGTTACGATATCAGGAACCAATGGAATTTCAGGAGGTTTACGCCTACTGTCGTCATTTCTTTACGATTAGTTTAGATATCAAGAACCAATGAAATTTCAGGAGGTTTACGCCTACTGTCGTCATTTCTTTACGATAAGTTGAGATACCAGGAACCAATGGAATTTTAGCAGATTTACGCCTACTGTCGTCATTTCTTTACGATAAGTTGAGATATCAGGAACCAATGGAATTTCAGAAGGTTTACGCCTACTGCATGCGTATGCAGAAGAGTGAAATTTTTTAGATAAATATTTGAGTGTGTATCTATATGATTTTCAATTTTATAAATAGAAATAACAATAATATAATATAGATATAACAATAATTCAATAGGTTTTTTAGTTTTTTCTCACCATAATGAGGGAACCCTTTCTAGAGAACACTAAGCATATTTAGCGCAGGGGATTATTTGCGGGGTGGGGGTGTACTGGGGGTAATTAATCACTCCCTTTCCCCGCTTTTCACTCAAGATCAGTTCAGGTCCCTCGCTAAAACTTGCCACTAATTCTAGAATTCCATAATCAAATTCCTCTTTTCATGAATTGAATATAGTAAAAAATAGTATCAGTTTAGACTAAATCATCAGAGAATTCATTGAAAAAAATTGTTCGAAACAATTCAATATAAAAAGAAAGTCATTTTTTATGGACTCGAAGATTAATGTTTCAGTTAAATTTAAGTAATGAGGATTTGATATTAAACACATTCGATGCTTTCAACCACCAACTACTTATTTTTGCATATAATACCTACTCTTCAACTTAATCTTCGTTTAGAAAAATTTTAATGAGTCATTTCACTTACAATCCTAAGACCTATGATTTTTCACACATTTCAAAAAGTTTCAGAGGCTGTTCCTGAGTAAATTTCATCACTAATTACTGTTTCTTTCAAAGTGATATTAAAACCACAATAAAACAATATATCTTTTATTGAATGCGTTCTGTTAATGAGGAAATATGATTACATTTACGGTTACATTATGAGCGGAGTCATAATTTTTATATGAATATTTATTTTATTTAGTTATTTATTCTCACTGGAACACATGCAGGAACTAGTCCCAAAGGCAGTGTACACTCAGTTACAAATAAAACCTCAATTATACATGTAATATACCTATCAACTAAACAAACAAAACAATATAAAAATCACATGTAAAATACAGTATTCAAATATACATATAATTAACCTGGGAAAATCGAAAACAAAAGATGAAGTTTCAGACATTTCTTAAAAGTGGTCAGCGAACAAGAAAAGAAATCGACGTATGGCCAGACAACACCTGCGTTTGTCATCATTCTGACGAGTGGGGAATTTGCGGTGTAGTTTTTTCTCCTCAGGGACACCTGAAATATGTTGTCTGACCTGAGCCTTAGATCAGGCACCCTTAAGCGAATCTCCTCCAAAATACCAGGAGCAATGATCAAACCATTTAACAGCTTGAACATGAATGAAGCATCATTCAAGAATCTTACATCGACTAGCCTGGGAAGCTGAAAAACCCTACGAGCATACGTGTAGTCATGATTTTCAATTATAATTTTATTTTTGTAGGCAAGAAATCGAATGAACCTATTCTGAACATCTCGGGTTCCATATGATGGATGCAAAGTTCAATCGTGAGAGACAAATGCATGGTAGAGTGTTATGATAGTCTCATTTTTTGGAAGGCTTTTCCATGCCTAAGCACAAATCCAAGCATTCTGGGGCAGGATGTGACGACATTACTAATGTGAGCACCAAAGATTAGTTTGGAGTCGAGTGTTATTCCCAAGTCTTTGACAATGCTTGACTCCTTCAACTGACGGTTGTCAAGTGTGTACTGGAAGGAGATTTTGTTGGTGTTCCTAGTATACGAAATTTTCACACATTTATCCAAGTGGAGGAACAAGCTATTATCTATACAGTATTGGGCTAATCTATTCAGATCGCTCTGGAGACGAAGACAGTCCACGATCGATCGAATCATCATGAACAGTTTAAGGTCATCAGCAAAAAGTAGGAACCTACAATATCTAAAGCAATTTCCAATGTTATTAACATAAATTAAAAAGAGTAAGGGCCGAGATGAGAGCCCTGCGGAACTCCAGAGGTATTGCAAAACTTCCTAGATTCGCAGCCATCGATCGAAACGAATTGGCTCCTACCCTCGATATAAGACATCAGCCAGAGCCTCAGATTTCCACATACCCCCACCTCAGGAAACCGTACCGACATAACCGTATGACACAGTTTATCAAAGGCCTTCGTGAAGTCAGTGTACACGGCATCTATTTGAACACCGGACTCACCTCCACATTCAAGAAAATGCAGAAAGGTGAGCAAGTTTGTCTCAACACTTCTACCCCCTCGAAAACCGTGCTGTTCATTGATAATAATATTCTTCAGATGAAATGATAGGTATTCATGAACTAAACGCTCGAATTGCTTGGGAAATACTGATAAGTTGCTTATAGGGCGGTAGTTTTCGATGAGATCTCTGTGACCGCTTTTAAAAACTGGAACAATAGATGACAACTTCCAGATGTTTGGGAAAATTGACGATGATAAGGATTTATTGAAGATGATATATAGGGGGTAGGCTAAGTTCAGTGCACAATTTTTGGCAAAAAGAGGAGGAATGCCATCGGGCCCAGGACCCTTCTGAACGTTAACTGATAATAGTGCCTGTTGAACCTCTTCCAAGGACAGTTGAATGTTACTCAATATTTGGCCATCAAGAACAGTCTCGGAGCCATAGGCAGAGTTGTCGGTGTTGCCTGTTGGTTCAAAAACAGATTCGAAGTAACTGGCGAAAAGGTCAGCAGTAGCTCGAGGAGAATCCGCCTCAAGGCCATCATATTTCATACGCGCAAGACTAAATAATGGTCCATACACTCTAAATATCACTGTGAAAACTTATTACCAGCTTAAATCAAAATATTTAAGTTTTCAGATAACGCAAATAACCTTATCTAATCAATTTTTAAATTCGCGGTCGATAAGATTAGATGCGCAGAGAGGCATGCGTGAGTTCCCTTTGGTGTAAGCGATTTCAGTTCAAAATCCACGGAGTGCGACTACTGCTTGGTCCCTATACTGTGGTACAAATTGTTATTGGCCAAAACAGTGTCACGCTGTTTAGTAATCCAGCCCCTGGCGCTACTCAAGTCACATAATAAAGGTGTGTCCAATCACTGCGCGGCATTAGAGCGCGGCACGCCGCGCTGTGATTGGACGGCTGCCGCGCGCGGCAGTGTCTGTTACCAACCGCGCGCGAATGTTTTTATTGTTCGTTCGTCGGTAATTGCGTGTGGACGTATTTTATCAAGTAACATGGATAACGAAACTGCTGTTCGGTTAATTGAAATATATGGCTCCCATGGTCCATTATGGGATACTAGGTCCAAAGAATATCACAATAATAATATATGAGAAGATATATGGGACGAAATTGCAAAAAAATTCGTACAACCAAAGGCTGTTTTAAAAGCGAAATGTCTTTTAAGTTACTACAGAAGGGAGAGAAATCGAGAAAAAACATCGAATGTCACTGGTTGTGGTAAGTTTAATCTTGTATTTTATTAACAAGTACTTAGTATATAAAGTTCTACCAAAGCATGTATGTGTTCGAATTCTTCCAAAGTTAATCTTAAAAAATGTTTCGTACGGTAGTTGATTTCGTAATTAATCACTTCCAGATTCTGTATCCTCTGTTGATAAAGTGGTCGCATCCAACATTGCACTTTGTTCTCTTCCTTCTACGTAATTTACGAATAATAAGCAGAGTTACAACACACGCGGCCGCTTTCATTGTGTCTTCAATACGAAATAAAGAGCGCGGCGTGTCTCGGACGTGCCGCTCAGTACTGCCGCGCAAAAGGTTTAAACTAGTTACGCGGGAAATTTGCGTCCAGCGAATGCCGCGCATTTTGCGCGCTGTGTTTGGACACACCTTAAAAGGAAGAAGGGAAGATCGAGAGATGGAAAAATGAATCCGTTGAGTGAACTTGATGTTTAGATTGTTAATCGTTGGTATATGTAAGGCTAGTTACACACACATCGATTTTGGACGTACGATAAAAATTCGTACGACCAAATTCCAATAGTGGCGCAAAGAAATGATTGTGTCTTTACACACACATCGATTCTCGGTTATCGTACGGACGCCGTGGTCGTCCATTGTCTCCACTATACACGACCGCCGTCTAGTGGTCGTGAAAACAGTGGAGCATGTGATCAAAACGGCGTCTTCACACACATCGAATTTCGTTCGTACGACCGAAGTTCGCTTGGCTTTACTAGTTGCGATTTAACCGCCATCAGAGAAGGAAGTAATGCAGTGTGTTTGGTGAAATTATTTAGTTTTATCTCATACAATTCATCAAAGCTTGCTGTTGACATTCAAAAATAATTAATAAACTTTTCTTCGTCACTACAAAATTGTTCATAAAGCGTGTGAAAAATCCCTGCATCTAGTCTTCTCTGATTAATAGGATGAACCCACTGACTCCTGGTTTTACCGCTGACGGTACAACAACCACATAGCAAGAACACGAGTCTTGAAAGGGTTCATGCTGATAAGCAACTGAAGCGAATCATCAAAAATGTACGTCCACGATACAAAATCGACAGGTCTGAAAGCTACTTTAAATTTTGGACGTACGATAAATGTTCGTACGAACTTTTATCGAACGTCCAAAATTGATGTGTGTGTAACTAGCCGTAGTGTTGAAAATTTTTTTCATCCTGAGAAAGTATAAAAAACCTGGATGCGATAATTTGTAGATCGATTCAGTTCAATGTAGATTTCCTTCAAAACTATTTATTGAAAATAAGGGGTTAAATCTAATTGAAGAAAAAAATTCAATTGAGAGCAATTGACACACTATATAGTAGTCTATCTGACTTTGGAAGAAGTCAGTATCTCAGTAACAAGGAATAAAACACAAAAACAAAGAAAAGAGAGGACATAACTGTAACCATCTTTTTGGATGTGTCTAAAGCATTCATTATTATTTCTATGAAACATATTATTGATTTTTAGGTTTTAATAAAAAATATATCAAATATCAACATTAAAAAAAATATTTACAATAAAGAACTAAGTCACATTAATGAACAGTAATTCTTTCATGGAATCATCACATTTTTTTCTGATGAGGCCTCATGAACAGGTTATCTTCAGGCATCAAAATCCTTAAAAAAAAATTTGTTAGTGTTGAAAGTTAGCAATAAGTAAACAGGAGCTCACATATTGGTATTGCTCTGCATTCCAGGTATAGGAATAGGAGCAGGTTTTGGTTCTTCTGGAATTTTCACAGTAAGGGTAGATCTTGGTCCTGTTTTCCAAGTATTACTCTGCTCATCTATCACCGAAGCATCCACTACAAGTTGATACTGACCACCCTTGGAAAAGCCAGTAAGAACTGAGCTGTGAAAAAATCTTTATGTGGACTCACAGTTTGTGTCAACACCAAGACAGTCTCCAAATTCTGAAATGAACAAATTCTCTTACAAATAACTCCATCGATCAACTGATTATAGAACAGATTTACAAACCTACCTTAGTATCAGCATCTTTTCCTTTAGGATTGTTCTGGAACAAGGAAGTAACAGTAACAACAACCTTATCTATTCTCCTAAACAATCCAGGTTTACTGCCATGTTGGATTACCCCCTCCACCTTCACAGCCAACTGAGAACCAGCCTGTACACTTATGAATTCACCCATAACTCTAGGTTGCGGTGAAATTGCTAATTTAACACTGGTTGATTGAAGCACTTGGAAAAAATACCTAGGTCCTGGTAACGGAGCATTGGTCACCACTTCCACAACTTTTTTCAATAAGTCCGCTTGCTGAAATAAATGACATTGTATGACAGATAAAACACGCTCTTTTGACATATGTCAAAATTTGAATTGAACATACTTTGTGGGATATTGTTCCATTTACAGCATCATCCATTATGACATTGAAGATTCTGATAGCATTTCGACAAGCCGTGATCAACTGCTGAGATTCTAGCCTCATGCTCTGTAAACCGAAAGTCATCGGATCTTCCTTGACAATGCTAACGCCGCTATGGCATATATTATACACACATTTTTCCACCAATGAGCACAGTTGCTGTAATCTGAAAAAACAATATTAAATCGTGAAGTAACAAGCAAAATTTCTTTTATACATTTGCATGTTTTCCAGTGTTGCCGGATCCGCGTCGAATGCAGTTTGATAGAGCTTCCAATACATCTCTCCACAGTTTTTGAAATCCAACGAGCACTTTCTGAATTGATTTGTGATATATCCGTGTTTTTGGAATTCGTCCCTCGTGTTTTGTGCTATTGTTAGAGCAATAGCTGGTGGGGGTACGATGCATAGAATGTTACAGGTGTAAATCAGTTGCAACAGACATTGTAAAAACTCTGTACGTATCTTCATGTATTCCGATTGAAAGTGGAGAGTGTGGGTTGGGGTACTAGCAGCCTAGATAGAAGGGATCAGAAGAAACTCTAGCCATAATATCAGTACTATTACCTTGAGAGCAGCTGAAGC
Source organism: Micraspis discolor (assembly GCA_030674115.1). Taxonomy (NCBI): domain Eukaryota; kingdom Metazoa; phylum Arthropoda; class Insecta; order Coleoptera; family Coccinellidae; genus Micraspis; species Micraspis discolor. The sequence continues at coordinate 791,805 of JARTUT010002184.1, read as the reverse complement.
CTTATTATAGTGGATTATAGCTTTTTCCAGTCTAGGCACTAAGGTATTTGGATTTTCACCATAAAGTTCAGCTTCTGCTTCAGACATCTCTTTGAGACACACCAACCAAAAGTGATAATGTTCTGAGCTGACCTGCTCCTTCAGTTCACTAAATATTCCAATCGCAATTTTGTGATGACCATATCTCACTGCAGCTATAGCTATGCAATAATTCGCCCACATATTATTATCTGCAACCACCTATGAAATAAAACAATTTTGCAAGAGGGTACAGGGAGCGGCTTAACAGTGCAGTTGCGATGGGCGACTAAAGCTGCTGTGGTGGGGATAGAAGCTTTTCAAGGGATTCATTGTATCCGATCACTCACTCCGTTTTCAGTCGTTACAATGGTTTATAGCGGACAGCATCGCGGCTTCACCGTTTGCAAGTTTTTTGCTTCCATGCTCGAAAATTTTATTGAGCTAGAAGTCGCAAGGCTGGCTGAAGAACAAGATGGAAATTTTCAACAGGACGATGCTGCAGCCCACACAGCGGAGGTTTCAATGACAAAACTGCGGCAGATGTTTCCTCTCTCTGAGCGGCGACCTGATATGGCCAGTGAAATCACTGAATTTGAGCATTTGGGATTTTTCCTATGGGGCTATCTCGAGGAAAAGTTTTTTTAGCATCGTCCTCTCAATTTGAAATAACTGAAGATTTGATAGGAAATCGCGGTTATTCCGATCGATATGTACCAAAACGCAGTTGGAACTTAAGAAATAACTTACATCAGCATTGCTTCTAGGGGACATCATCTTGATGATGTGATCTTAAATCTTCAGTGAAAAAATGGAGTGCAGTACTGATTCAAGAAGGATGAACCCCATTTTGGTAGGTTGTGCCAATTTTTTTCAATAGCCCATCAAAACTACAGGTACAGTAGATTTAAGTATAGAATTGACTTATTCTATATTCATGGTGTAAACAAAGAGGTGAAAGCAGCGGTGTGGCTACGTATTCTATGACAGATCTGTCGAAATTCTAGAAAAATACCAATTTTGGAAAGAATATTTGGGGCATTTTCGGTAAGTTTGGTAGTCTAGAATGGTATTGGGAGACAGGGAATTTCACGTAGTTTCATTATCGACTGTCGGAAGTGAAATGTATAGAAGGTTTCTAAAATAAACAGAGAGCTGAGTCAACTCAAATTCATCGCGTTTCTATAACTTCTAAAGCAATAGTATTCTAAAACAAGTGGCAGAATGGGCACCTATTCCAACACAAATGCGGAATTGGTGAGTGTTGGGAAGTTTTTGAACGCATGAGTGTTGGAATTGCCTATTCAGTATTAGACGATATTTTATTTCAATCAAAATGTAAAAATTTATTGAATTCAATGAAAATTCAGATTATGCCTTTTCTATTTTATTTTCGCAGTTGGTGTGACTGATACGAAAATTAACAGGTTAAGAATTTGAATAGTGCGTTCAAATCTCTACATGGTTAATTATTGACAATTGACATGCAATGGACGCGTGTTGACTTTCGAAAGGATAGGATGTCAGTGTTGTCAACCACAAAACGAAAAATATAACTAAAAACAATGCTGTAATGAGTTCATTACAGCACTGATTTTAGTACGACACTGAAATAGAGAAATACCATTACAAGCATATTGATATATCAATTCAAACAGGTGAATCTGTCAAAAAAGCAGTTACAATCAATATTCTTACCTTAGCTATTGTCTCTTCAGTTTCTTTATTCCAAGTGTAACCGCTCAGAGTTTGAAAAATCAAAGTACAGAGCATGGTTTTTGTATGTATTTGTTGAGAACTGGGATTCTTGATATCTGCCAAAGCATGAAGAAGGGATAATATGTCATTTACAAGAGGTAGAAGAGTATCGGCTTTCAATCCCCCAATAGCTCCAAGAGTTTCACAAATAACAATGGTATAATCACCTATAACAGCTATGTAAATCACTTGGATGTTATGAGAAGTTGTGAAACCTACTGTTTATGTTGTCCAGTCTCGTACCCAGTAGTTCAACAAAGGTCTCGCAATATTCTTGTTTCGACTCGCACAATCTAACGGCACATTTCAAAGCAAACTTGAGTTCCATAGGCTTCTTATCGTTGCTGAACGTCAGAAGTAAAATTAAAGTTTCAAGGGCTGATATAACTTGATCTGCACCTTCAACTTCTATGTGTTCCTTGTAGCTAGATAAAAAAAAGATTATGAACTAGTTGAATGAATGGAAAAATGAAAGTGTACTCCGATAAGCGTGCCAGAAGATCAAACATACGAGAACAGAAAAACTAGAGGAAGTCAAGAAGATATTTAAACAACCTTATTTTTGAAACCTTCATTTAACCTACCAGTAGCATAAAATTTGGGTAAGGATTTGAATCGATTGAGCTGCAATAGAGGGGTGGGGAGAGTAACTATTTTTACTACATAGCATCCTTAGTTTGGAAGAAGGTAACCTCTGATCATGGCACATTCTAGGAGATTCTGTCAGCACTTGAATAACTCCTAAAACCATTCAAAATTGAAAACACTTAAAAATTTCCTATATAAGAAATATTACTCAAGGTCAATATCAAAATTTTCATTTTGGATGCGTTTTCAGCAATGTCTATTATTTCGTTTATTGCTTCTGTGGGCCATAAGTGGGAACCTGGTTTTGCCAACTGGTACAAATAATGTAAACATTTAGATTTAACTTCCCATCGAGGATCATTCCTTAGATATTTAATGAGTAGTTCTATCTAAAACACATACATTTATAATTCCCCGACTATTAATAAAAATAAGAAATCATGTATAAAACAGGATACTGACCTGTGTTGGTATATCTACAAGAGTTGTTGATGCTAATTGCGTCAAAGTTTTGAGAGTGACAAGAACAAAATCCTGCGAGGGATAACTTGGCAATAAGTTGATACAAAGATTTCTAACCATCGCTGCAGTATTGGTATCATGATGCATATATTGTAAAATGGGAATTAGTTGTAACTTCATATTAGCGGGTATAGTCTGACCTTCGATCATATCAGAGACTTTATTACACATACTGATTGCAAATGTTCTGAAAAATATCAATTATTTTAAATTTTTCAAATCACCAAAATCTTACTTTGATTGGGCTGCAAACTGAATTGCCGCATATATGGCTGCTTCCACCTCAACATTATCATGAGAATCTAAGCTTCCCCTTATGCTATGATGGATTTGTTGTCTTTCTGGAATTATAGCAGCTACGGCTCCAAATGTTCTCAACGTAATAGCTCTTCCAATGGGATCATTAGAATGCATAACGCTGTATACCCTTTTCACAAATTCGTCAACATTAGATATTTTATCTAGATGTTTTTCACTTTGTTGGCATACTCTAAGTACGCAAAGTCGAAGAAAATTATTCCTGTAAATAAACAATTTCAGAAGTAGAATAAAACAGTTTTCCCAGTTGCATACCCCATTCGGAACACATCTGCTAGTTTCAACAATGAAGCGTTGATAAGAATTGGAAATGGATATTTTTCGAATAGTTTCGGAAATCTTACTATAGCTTCACACTGCTCGCCAACTTTTCCAGATCGTAAACCTAGAAATAACAAATTTAGAGATGAGGAGACATATCTTCATTGGATGCTACCTTTATCTAATTCTGTAAGGGCCGAGTTTGCGTCCTGTTCTGGTTCACCCAGTCCACCTTCAGCGAACGTATTCATTCTCATGCCCATCATTTTTATAAGATCCTCTATTAAATTTTTCTGCTTATTTCTTCATAAAAAACAAAGGAATATGAGGATTCTGATTATTTTACATTGATATGTTAGGTTATGTTGACAAAATTGCCATATATTGTTGTGAACAGTGTAACTAATTTAGTTCACAGAAATATATTGAGAAAAGTCAGTAGGACCTACAACCATGAATTTATTGAAGAATTGGAGATGGAAAACAAAGGAAATATCTATTATTTTATGGTAAGAAGCTTAGACTTCTTTAGTCTGAGGTAAGAAGGCTGAAGATATTTTCCAATTGTGATATCTCTACTTGACTGTAGGGGTCTCTTTAAGTTCAATAGATATCTATAAACTTTGTAATTTGGTGCTGATGGTTACACCATCTAGCGTTAAAAATTTTGATTAATCAAATGTATTTATGGCATATTCATAATTTTATATACAGGATGAGTCTTTGAATACTGCCCTAATTTTAACCATGGGTTATTGAGATCAAAAGAAACACTTTCGTTTTTCCGTATTCAGCTGCGTTAAAAAGTTACAAGCATTTCAAGTTTTCACTTTGGGCAACTACCCGTCTGTTGTCCAGTTTAGTTTAAATGAACATTACCTCCCACAGCATCCACTATTGAATCTGTATAGTTTAAAAACATTATTTTTCCTCTAAGAAATGATTCACTCACTCATGTTTCATCAGATGATTATATCGATTTAATTCCTTTCAACTTCAAATATCTCAAAAATAAGCAATTTAGGAAAAAAGATGATGAATTATTTTATCTGCAAAAAAAACTAATGATTCTACGAAGTACAAGATACGGACCTTTAGTTAAAAATGTTATTCAGCAAATTGTTACAGAGATATGGTAGCAATTATAGTCACACAAAAAGAAAAAAACACTTATAGGATACAACAATAAGAAAAACTATTTTTTTTCCTTCACTATTCGAACTCTTCTGCAAGAAATTCTGCAACCGAGTAGTAACACTTTGCTTAGAAAGAGCCTGAAACGTCTTTTGAAATCGTACGATTGTTTTATTTCAGCTGGAATGTGATTATACAATTTAATTACCAAGTAATTAGTATAGCTTTCTGGGTCCTTTTTATTCTGTTTTTATTCACCACGTACGATATATTTATGCTTATTCTCATGGGCATGAACGAAACGAGCATAAATGAACTGGAAGTGGAAAGTCAGAATGTTGAACTTTCTGAAGTAGTCTCTGCAGGTGCTGCTTATTCCTGCAAGAGTTCTTATTACTCTTTTCTGTTTCAAAAAAACAGTTTTGGATTCGGGCGCATCACCCCAAATAAGAATGCCATATGACATGGCGTTGTGGAAAAGAGCATAGTAGGTGTCCAAGAGTACATGTTCAGATGCTAAATTCTTCAATCTGTTCAAGAGGAATATTACTGACGACAACTTTTTAGTGAGGTTCTCTATGTGAATATCGAATTTGAAATTCTCCTGAAGCTGCACGCCGAGAAACTTCCCATCTTCAGAATTTTTGTTTTTCTACGTTTAAAGTTCAAGTTCAAGTGATATTTGTTTTTCATGCAATTTAACCAATCTGTACAGTAGTACAGTAGTAGTGAGAAACCCACAAGAAATGGAATAAATTCATTGATGCCAAGATATGCATGACTGTAATCAAAAACCTTCTACAAGAGAATATTTCAATTGATATTGTCGTTTGAATATTACAGGTGAAAATGCAATTTTTTTATGAAATTTCAACACGCTATATCTTTTGAACGGGGCCAAATTTGGAAGAATGTTATTGGATGAAATTGTTTGTTTTGACGTCAAGAATCTATGTTTAAAATTAATGCAGTGGTCACCCTGTATACCCAACAGCCGTGCAATCTCAATTTTGAGCACAGTTCTCATTAGGGAGTCGAATTGATTGACATCATTTTAGGCTCTAATTCGAAATTAAAAGACATTTGGACAGAACGATAGCTCGATAGAAGTATAAATAATTTTTAATCTGAAATTGAATTCTTTGGATTGCTCCATAGACATATAAAGAGATAGACCCATTTATTCACATTAAATCATGTAGCTCCCATTGAAAAAGCAGTTTGGCAACCATACGCCTTACGCATCCAACCCGTTTGTGATGTTGTCATAATGTGTTTTATTTCTTGAAACTGTTTGAAAATATTTGGCATGTTGACGTCGGCACAGAACTAAAAACTAAGAACTAATACTACACGATGTGATGATCGACAACTCTGGGCGAACATATTCATTCATAAAATTCACTCACCGCATTTCCTCCTTATATCATACGTGACGTTGCCAAAGCGCTAGAAAGTTACCTTGTATTTGTTTACAAGTGAAAATAAGGTAAAATTAAGTGGTTAAAATTATCAATTTTCAAAAAAATAAATATTGACAGAAGTCATGGAAGAAAATGAACGATGTTATATACTCATCTGTGATATGATGATCTTTTAAGTTGGATCGAACTATCGGCGTCCAAACTTCTGGCAGATCTATAGATGGAGCACTTATGGAATCAGATGTTATTTTCATAAATGCTGCTTCTTTGATTTTTCTTCTTGCAAGTTTTTCTTCTTTGGATATTATTGATGCTTCATCCCACTTTATACGATGATTCTCATCTACAGCATGTTGGACCAACCTGGATTTGTCGCTGTCTAGTACTCGTAGAAGCTTCTGATGTTCTTTTATTCGTACATTCAGAGGGCGTTTAGTTTCTCCGATGTAAGATCTTCCGCACTCGCAAGGTAATTCATATATGCAGTTCTTTGTCCTTTGTGTCTCATTATTAGGCTTAACTGTTGTAAGTTTAGCTCTGATAGTGTCTTGAGCTTTGAATGCAGTCGTTATGTTGTATCTATTTCCAATTCTTCTCATTTTCTCCAAATCATGGAAGAAGACGTTATGGTCAGCTTCGACATCACCAGTTTGTTCACTAATATTCCGACAGATAAAACACTTACCATAGTTAGGAAAAAGCTTGAAAAAGATCAAACCCTTAGTGAAAGAATTACACTAAGCGTGAATGCAATTATGGAAATGCTTTCTCTTTGTATTGAAACAACATATTTCCAATTCGAAGACATCTTTTATCAACAAGAATTCGGAATGGCCATGGGTTCACCACTATCACCAATTTAAGCTGATTTATATATGGAAATTTTCGAACAGAAGGCATTAGAAAAATATGCACTTAAACCCAAACTGTGGAAAAGATATGTAGATGATACTTTCATTATTTGGCAACATGAAAGAGACACTATAGATGGATTCCTTCAATATCTAAACAATCAAGAGGAATCAATTAAATTCACAATTGAAATCGAGAAGGACAGACAACTTCCATTCTTAGATGTACTCGTACATAAACAAAATGGAATCCCAAGAACCACTGTGTATAAAAAGCCAACGAACACAGGACAATACAATACATTTCTTCCATTTTTATTGTACTTGAAGTAGAGTCATTGACGAAATGTCCTAAAATTCTCTCAGCTGCTCGACCCATTTTCCCTATTAAGAACGAGAGCTGTTAGGGTTGCGACCAGAGGGGTAGTGATATGAAACTGATTTGAACTCACTTTTTTTCCCATCTCTACAATAATTGACCTACTCCGAGCGTTTTTTCGTTTTACATTCCAAAGCCAAACTCAGGCTGCAAAGTTATGGATGGCTACCCTGTATGTTCAAATTAGAACTAGTGAGGATAACGAAACAGCTTGATGAAAAATATTCAAACTACTGAGCAGGTTTCTCCGATTAACTAAATAAGCCGAGATATTCAAACCTCTTACCTATCCCATTCAGTTCTCAAGCTCTTTCGGATAGAGAGTCATCGTGCTCACGGACGGATGAAATCGTTTTAAGCTACCTACTTTTGATACATCTTGTAACAAAAACCGAAAATTTCAAATATTCGAAAAAATTGGAGCATACACTGTTCAGGTAAACAAGAGTCCAGATATTCAAACCGACAGACCTACCCTATTCAGTTACAGTGATCGTTTCGTTTTGAGGTATTCGTGCTCACGGACGGACAAAATTTTCCAGATTTCGAGAATATCTTAAGTCTGAGAGTATAACAAATAATAATATAATCTCAGTGTTCAGATTTCAGATAGACTCAGCTCTCATAAACGTCTAGTTTGTACTTAATTTTGTGATACCTTCCCAAATTTTGTGAAATGCCCTCCTGAATAGACCTACAAAATGATTTCCCAAGTATTGAATCATCAGTGCAACTAATTTCGAATTAATTAAGTCAAGTAAAAACCACGTTGGATTTCGAAGACCTGTAGAATATTTGGGTAATAAATACCATCTCTTATTGTTTTGATTAAAACGTTTCGATTGACATCTTCCATCGTTCACAAGGCATAACAAATAGCTTTTGAAAAGCTGACAATATTTGAAAGTTCTGTCATTCCAAAATATACATGACTGTTATCAAAACCTTCAACAAGAGATCATTTTAATTGATATTGTCGTTTGAATATTACAGGTGAAAATGCAATTTGTTTATGAAATTTCAACACGCTATATCTTTTGAACGGGGCCAAATTTGGAAGAATGTTATAGGCTGAAAATGTTTGTTTTGACGTCAAGAATCTATGGTTTAAATTAATGCAGGGGTCAAAGACTCACCCTGTATACCCAACAGCCGTGCAATCTCAATTTTGAGCACAGTTCTCATTAGGGAGTCGAAATGATTGACATCATTTTCGGCTCTATATTCGAAATTAAAAGACATTTGGACAGAACGATAGCTGGATAGAAGTATAAATAATTTTTAATCTGAAATTGAATTCTTTGGATTGCTCCATAGACATATAAAGAGATAGACCCAATAGACCCATTTATTTACATGTAGCTCCCATTGAAAAAGCAGTTTGGCAACCATACGCCATACGCATCCAACCCGTTTGTGATGTTGTCATAATGTGTTTTATTTCTTGAAACTGTTTGAAAATATTTGGCATGTTGACGTCGGCACAGAACTAAAAACTAAGAACTAATACTACACGATGTGATGATCGACAACTCTGGGCGAACATATTCATTCATAAAATTCACTCACCGCATTTCCTCCTTATATCATACGTGACGTTGCCAAAGCGCTAGAAAGTTACCTTGTATTTGTTTACAAGTGAAAATAAGGTAAAATTAAGTGGTTATTGTGATTTTGCAGACTTCTAAAGAGTGTTGAATGATTGTTTGGGCTATTACCATCATCTATTGTGGATGTAATGTTTTCCGACGTTTCGATAGACATCTTCTATCTTTATCAAGGAGAAAAGTAAAAACCTTTTTGAAAATTATCAATTTTCAAAAAGTAAATATTGACAGAAGTCATGAAAAAATGAACGATGTTATATACTCATCTGTGATATGATGATCTTTTAAGTTGGATCGAACTATCGGCGTCCAATCTTCTGGCAGATCTATAGATGGAGCACTTATGGAATCAGGTGTTATTTTCATAAATGCTGCTTCTTTGATTTTTCTTCTTGCAAGTTTTTCTTCTTTGGATATTATTGATGCTTCATCCCATTTTATACGATGATTCTCATCTACAGCATGTTGGACCAACCTGGATTTGTCGCTGTCTAGTACTCGTAGAAGCTTCTGATGTTCTTTTATTCGTACATTCAGAGGGCGTTTAGTTTCTCCGATGTAAGATCTTCCTCACTCTGCAAGGTAATTCATATATGCAGTTCTTTGTCCTTTGTGTCTCATTATTAGGCTTAACTTTTGTAAGTTTAGCTCTGATAGTGTCTTGAGTTTTAAATGCAGTCGTTATGTTGTATCTATTTCCAATTCTTCTCATTTTCTCCAAATCATGGAAGAAGACGTTATGGTCAGCTTCGACATCACCAGTTTATTCACTAACATTCCGACAGATAAAACACTTATCATAGTTAGGAAAAAGCTTGAAGAAGATCAAACCCTTAGTGAAAGAACTACACTAAGCGTGAATGCAATTATGGAAATGCTTTCTCTTTGTATTGAAACAACATATTTCCAATTCGAAGACATCTTTTATCAACAAGAATTCGGAATGGCCATGGGTTCACCACTATCACCAATTTAAGCTGATTTATATATGGAAATTTTCGAACAGAAGGCATTAGAAAAATATGTACTTAAACCCAAACTGTGGAAAAGATATGTAGATGATACTTTCATTATTTGCCAACATGGAAGAGACACTATAGATGGATTCCTTCAATATCTAAACAATCAAGAGGAATCAATTAAATTCACAATTGAAATCGAGAAGGACAGACAACTTCCATTCTTAGATGTACTCGTACATAAACAAAATGGAATCCCAAGAACCACTGTGTATAAAAAGCCAACGAACACAGGACAATATCTACATTTTGATTCAAACCACCAACTAAACACTAAATTGGGAGTAGCAAAATGTTTATTTGATAGAGCAATAAATATTTGTTGCACTGAAGAAGACCAAAATGAAGAAATAAATAACATCTCGAAAACTCATAAGAAGCATAGCTACCCCAAAAAGAGATATTAAAAAGCTAAACGAACAAGAGAAAGTCAACCTGAACCAACAGATATAAATCAGACCATTAAAACCGTAATTCCTTATGTAAAGGTTTGTCGGAAGAAAATGAGAAGAATTGAAATAGATACAACATAACGACTGCATTCAAAACTCAAGACACTGTCAGAGCTAAACTTACAAAAAGTTAAGCCTAATAATGAGACACAAAGGACAAAGAACTGCATATTTGAATTACCTTGCAGTGCGGAAGATCTTACATCGGAGAAACTAAACGCCCTCTGAATGTACGAATAAAAGAACATCAGAAGCTTCTACGAGTACTAGACAGCGACAAATCCAGGTTGGTCCAACATGCTGTAGATGAGAATCATCGTATAAAATGGGATGAAGCATCAATAATATCCAAAGAAGAAAAACTTGCAAGAAGAAAAATCAAAGAAGCAGCATTTATGAAAATAACACCTGATTCCATAAGTGCTCCATCTATAGATCTGCCAGAAGTTTGGACGCGATAGTTCGATCCAACTTAAAAAGATCATCATATCACAGATGAGTATATAACGTCGTTCATTTTTCTTTCATGACTTCTGTCAATATTTACTTTTTGAAAATTGATAATTTTCAAAAGGTTTCTTACTTTTCTCCTTGATAAAGATAGAAGATGTCTAATGAAACGTCGGAAAACATTACATCCACAATAGATGATGGTAATAGCCCAAACAATCATTCAACACGAGCTCCATCATCAACAATATCTCGTCATCAACTTCTAAAGAGTGTTTCGACTGTAAAACATGGTTCGACAATGTTATAGTTGCAAAAAATATGATTATTTGAATCCAAATCTTTCTTCCGGTAAGTTTCTAAATATGCTTTTGGCGTCAATATTTGAACAATCAGTGTCGTAGAATGAAGTGCATGCAAAGGTTGTTTGTATTGATTGAATAGCTTTTAAAGTTATACATTTGACCAAAATGCAATTCCTGAATCAATATCAAACCCTATTTGTTTCATCCATCCATGTACGACTTCTTCAATAATATTTATTGCAGGTTTCCGAGCAATACCGAACAAAAAAAAATTGGTTTTCCTTGGTACGATATTGTATGTCGAATGTCTTGGTGGGTTATTTACATATAAGGCTCAATCATGAAACCAGAATATTAGTAGATATTTCGTAGAAATTTAGAACTAGGTCGATATACACTAAAACAATTTTGTTTTGGAATGAGTGATCAATGTTGAGTCTATGTTTTAGATGTATAAATATCATTTTGAGTGGTTTTGTTATGAATTTATGTTATCAATAAATTTGAACATTGAAAATTTGTTTCATTAACTCAACTTTTACCCAAATTTGATGAAACATGTTTCACACAATTTTATGCTCTGGTCAAAACCAGGGTTATTTTTTTCACGGCATTCTATTAATGCCAAAATTCAAAAGAATATATATATATATTAATTTTTTTTGTTAGAATTTCTTGTGCTTTGATATTATAAATTTTTCTGTTTAAAATTTCTTGGGTGTATAGCACTAATCCTATTAATAAATGGTAATTGTTAAATTATTATTTTATTTTCCAACACATGTTTCAGCGTGTCTACGACTTTTTCAAGGATTATAATTCAGTCGACAATTTCCTGTAAATTACATAATAATAAATACACAAATATATCGACAAACAACACAAAGCTTTTACGTAATTCATTCAAATCGTCCGTCAAGATATTATTTTCACGTATAAGTCAAACTTTAAAAGATCTTCAAATATTAAATATTTTCGTCAGCCATGAATGAAATAATGTGACGATGATGCGCTGTCACGATTTTATTTTTCAACTTCTTATTCCAATTTAATGCTGCGACACCTGTAAGAATTAACCAACAAGTGATAATCCCAAATCTGGGTTTGAATTGGTTCTTTTCGATCTAGATGGAGTTAGTAGTAGAAGATTAAAAATTTTTATTTCCTTATTTATGTTATGAGATTGAAATAAATTTGGGCCAAGTTTTTGATGTCTGTTTTATCGTTCATAGCTTCTTTTTCTTTTTTGATGTGGATCATTTCTAGTATGTTTCTAGTTTTGTTGTTTTTTTCTTTTTCCAGGATAGAAAAGTTCTCAAAATCCATTTTATGTTTTTCTGTTTGTGCCCATTTATTCTTTCCTTTATATATTGTGTTGTCTGTCCTATATATACTTTTGGGCAATCCATACAATTTATTCGGTAGACACAATTCGAGATTTTATTATTTTGGATTTTTGATTTTAATTTTGTGTTTATGAATTTCAAATTATTTGTGTTTTTATGTGCTACGTTTATTCCATAATGTTCATTGATGCATCAATCTCAACTAGCCTCGTGATTCCACTTCCAAGAACTATAAAACGCAGTCGAGCACCAAGGTCACGCGAGATCGTAAAATTTCATTCCATTTCATGAACACCTGCAGAGTTGCGACGTTGCCAGACCCACCGGATGCTAAGATGGGCGTTATTTGGACAAGTCGGGTATACTTTCGATATACACGAAATCGACCAGAGCGCCACCACGAGGAAGTCCAGTGAAGTTCGAAAATCACCTCAATAAACATTTCCCAAAAACAGGTCAAAAATTCGTCCAGCTGAAAGTAGGCGCAAACGAAAGAGGGCGATGAGTTATGCCGGTTAGTGATGATCTTTGACTTGGTAAAGTGGCATCCGTACATCGGATGCTGTTTTACCGTGGATGCCACTTGAACCGGAGATTTAACATTGGTTGCGCTCACTTGTACCGCAGATAAATTATATATATATATATATATATATATATATTATATATAAAGCGCTAGAAAGTTAACTTGTATTTGTTTACAAGTGAAAATAAGGTAAAATTATGTGGTTATTGTGATTTTGCAGACTTCTAAAGAGTGTTGAATGATTGTTTGGGCTATTACCATCATCTATTGTGGATGTAATGTTTTCCGACTTTTCGATAGACATCTTTATCAGGGAGGAAATGTAAAATAACTTTTTTAATTATCAATTTTGAAAAGTCAATATTGACAGAAGTCATGAAACTCTCGTCATCAACTTCTAAAGAGTGTTTCGACTGTAAAACATGGTTCGACAATGTTATAGTTGCAAAAAATATGATTATTTGAATCCAAATCTTTCTTCCGGTAAGTTTCTAAATATGCTTTTGGCGTCAATATTTGAACAATCAGTGTCGTAGAATGAAGTGCATGCAAAGGTTGTTTGTATTGATTGAATAGCTTTAAAAGTTATATATTTGACCAAAATGCAATTCCTGAATCAATATCAAACCCTATTTGTTTCATCCATCCAAGTACGACTTCTTCAATAATATTTATTGTAGGTTTCAGGCAATACTGAACAAAAAAATTTGATTTTCCTTGGTACGATATTGTATGTCGAATGTCTTGGTGGGTTATTTACATATAAGGCTCAATCATGAAACCAGAATATTAGTAGATATTTCGTAGAAATTTAGGACTAGGTAGATATACACTAAAACAATTTAGTTTTGGAATGAGTGATCATTGTAGGGTCTATGTTTTAGATGCATAAATATCATTTTGAGTGGTTTTGTTATGAATTCATGTTATCAATAAATTTGAAAATGGAAAATTTGTTTCATTAACCCAACTTTTACCCAAATTTGATGAAACATGTTTCACAAAATTTTATGCTCTGTCAAAACCAGGGTTATTTTTTTCATGGCATTCTATTAATGCCAAAAGTACAAAAGAATATATATATATTAATGTCCTATTACCGCAGATAAAACTGCTACTTGGTAAATTTTAACAGACTTATCAGTTTCACTCCTGTGACTACCTATACGATTATACTTGCAGGGATTATAGTTCAATATTATAATATCTACACTTTTCATATTTATATATTCATATTTCTTTCGAAATATAGAACGAAATACCCTCTATTATAGTATGAATCTATTTTAATATCATAGTGACGCAATTTGTCTTGCATCATTTACCTAAAATCGATTACACTAGATTTACAATTCGTAATACTACAGGTTTTCTATCATAATCTCAAATATTTATAATTTTGAAGGTTCCTCAAATCATATCAAAATTAAACGAAACCAATAAATCAGTACGCCACTGAGTATTTGACGACTTCATTATGCAGCGTTGCCAAAGTGCTAGAAAGTATATAGTCCTGTCTTTTTCGGACACATGGTGAAATAATTCAATGTTGGCTATTAATTTCAACAGTTTTATGAATGAAATGCTAGGTCTATCTCTTTATATGTCTACGCTCGCTCTTACGCGAGGCTCAAGCGCGCAAAAATTCTCCCATAATTCGTGTACTCTACACCTCATACGAGCTGTCATCATCATTGAATTAAAGTCACAATTCATGCTTCAATCTCAAGTGGTTAAACGATAAATCAATACTCATATCGACACAGATTAGGCTCGACCTTTGGTTCAAAATGTTCATAATGAGGAGCACACTAAGATCTAGAAGAATCAGTACATATTGTGGTGTATCATGAACCATGCTATACGATCCTCGACATATACGCGATAAGAAAAACAGTCAACAAATGTTTATATCGGCCTTAGAGAATCCGTGAAAACTCGGGATGGCCAGAAAAATGAACAGTGATTGCATAGTTTCTATCTCAATATGGGACACTCTGAAAATTCATTTTCTTTCTTGCATTTATGGTTTGTGGGTGCTCACGAAAAGACTGTTGAAGTACATTTGGAATGGAAACTTGGATTGTTTGACTCCGAATTTGAGAGATAGTCCTCCTTATTGTTTGGAAGACACATCTTTGGGACAACATAGATATGTCAAATTGAAGGTAGGTGTGTTCTCTTATTGTTGTGTTTTTTTTGCTACTGTATTCGTGTGTTGTTAAACAAAATCAAACATTCGTTGTTTTCTCTTATTCGTCGATCTGTACGCTACGATTGTCTACATTGTTTTATTTTTTATATTTTTATTAATTTACAGGCACTTTAGTTGTTTAAAACTAGTTCTTCTGAAAGTTATTTCGTTTTATTTGTGGAAATGAAAGTTCTCAAACAGTAAACAAATACTTTATTAAATTAAATATTGGTCTGCGTGGTCCAACACCTTCTGCCATCTTCCTGGTAGTACGAGGGTTGCCTTTTATACTTCTGGATTAGAGAACAAAACAAATATCAATCATCAAAAACCGGTTTATTATTTTTCAAAATTTCCCTATTGAGATCTCATACACTTTTGCATGCGTTTGAAGCAATTGACGAAACACTTTTGCCACTCTGATTGAGGTACCTCCAAAACATGCAGTCTGAACGAATCAACCGCATCTTCAGGTGTCGAAAAACGTTAACTTCTCATTTTAGATTTTTCGTCACTAACTTGGTAATAAAAACATTAGAAAATTTTGTTTTATCGTCATATTCGGTGCCATGAAATTGGTACACCAGGACTATACGGCGGATGACTCATCAAATCAATGTTTTGAGTGCTCAAAAATGCAGTTGTTTAACTAACTTAACTAGTGAATATAAATTCTCTGTGTATTTAAGTTATTTATTTGTTTCTCATTTGTAAACGTCACTTTCCAGAAACACAATATTAATTAAGAAAGTTTATTTTATCAAGTCACTAACTTGTAAAACTGACAGTTAACTTGCAGTAGTATTATTTACATTAGAAAATTTTGTTTTATCGTCATATATGTTGAAAATCATAGTAACACAGATTTTTGATTATGAAAGAGTTGATATTGATAATGATGAGATGAACCATCTGTTGACTCAGAAACTGCTGAACTCGAGGACTGCAAAACATTTGTACTCTCCTCACTACCAAATTATTTGATGGACATTTCAATTTTTTTGTTGACCGAATCATCGACATAACTCATCGCAATTTCGGTGCTCTTCAACCCTCCTGCACGCTTTAGTGCTAAAATATCTCCACCCGAATCAGCAACCATAGTGGCTCCAGTTCTGCGAAAAGAGTGGCCGGTGTATAACTCTGGGTCTTTCAAACCTAAATATTTCGCTATTTGCTTTGGGACACCACCAATAGTGTGCTGGCCAGCATGAAGAGAAATGCACTTTCCTTGTCGGTATGTCAAAAAAAAATCTTTGGAGGCCGAAGATTTACATATTTTCTGTATAACATGCAGGGCTTGAAGCTGCAGCCATCATCGGTTATGGTGAATCTTCTTGTTGTTAAATTTTTTGTTTGCCGCCATGTCACAATAACGTATTTTCCCATATGTTCTACATCATTCATGTTTAAGGAGAGAACATCCAAAAATCCCAAATATTGTTACAATTTTCGCCAGTAACCACTGGTCATCAGGAGCATGTAAAAGAAATTGATAAGCCTCTTCTTTACTTAATACCTTGCCTTGCAAAAAGTGTGGCATCAGTTGAAGAAGGCTTTTTGGAAAGATTTATGATGTTTCTGGAAGTGATTGAATAGTCATCTACAGTCAACTTCTATGCTAGATAGACCTAAAAGTGGTAGAAGGCGTGCTACAAATCAACTGCAGAACCGCTTCGTAAGGTTCACTATCGACGAAATCCTACCAAACCAATTTCAGCATTCAGGTAATAATCTTGAAGCTACACTGCTGGCCGCCTCAATCATTTTTTGTGTAAAGAAAAATAAACAGACATGTTCATGGTAACGCTTCCATAGCTTACGACATTTGCGACAAATTATTGCAAGTTTTTGGAATTTATCTAACCTTTTTACAAATAAAAAGAAATAAAGTTTACTGGCTCAAGGAGGTATAAGTATATATCCTCCATTCGCCAGTAAAAACCCTCTTACCTTGCTAGTAACGTTATATACTATTCATTGTGAAATCTTCGAGAATAATGATATTGCATCTACACTTTGACCTCAATAAAAAGTACCATATTGTCTTAGTCATTTCCATTGGAATTTATCAAAATGCAAAAGAATTCCAAATCTCGATTATGTCGTTAATCTTTGAAGTATGAATCGATCTTTAATCTGAGAACATCAGGAAGGTTCACAGATAATTCCATTGACATTTATCACCCACATGACATATTATTATGTCTATGTATTGTTTACGGAAATAATAATTCAGCAAATGTAAACAACAAGGTTATTATCAAGGGATACAGACAATAAGAATTTATACAGCACAATCTGCATACAAAACCTGATCTTACATAAAGGTGTCTCCATAAAGGGTCATTTTTTTGTACTCTTGTTCTTAGAGTATCAGCTAGCTTATAGTTTCGCAGTTTTGTCTGTAATTCTCGAAAATCGAGCCGCAAGTTATTTGAATATGCCTACTTCATGGTTTAAGACTTAGACTATCTGGTACTAGATCCATCGAAATATAGATTTGTTCAGTCATCGTGGCAGTTGTATTAATATCACACTATTCCAGAGTACGAGCAGAAACTTCGGGCCTAGGGTCAGCGTAGCGCTTCTGTGAATTTTATGTTTGTTTTCACTAATTTACACTGTTATTTACGTATTCTCACATCAAACAGTTCAATATTACAACGTGATTGCATTTCATCATATCAGTCAATTCAGTACATCACGACATGCTTATGTGAATTTTAATTGATTGATAAGAATCAGTTCAAATGTTTTTTATTAATTCTTGAAATATTGTCGTAATGAGAGCTAAATTTGTATTAGCAGTAGATAAGACATTTATATGATTGTAGATTTAGTTATAAGGGGTCTGTGAGCAATATTTTGTTCAAAAACGCAAGGCATCTTCGAACACGTTCTTTGCAAAATTTTACCCTAATTGCATTGTGGAGAGGCTACAGATATTCTACCTGCAAATCATGATAAGGATGTACATGTGGCCTCTATATTTCTGGCTTAGGCAATACCACCGCATAGAAAGCTTTCTATGTTGTGGCAACACTGACAAATCTGTTGCCGCCATGTTGAACTATGACATATAAATATTCACTTTACATACTCAAACTACGGATTCATATATTTGAATCCATGCTACAAAATTTACAATTCCTATACAAATTCCTGATGAGGTTGCAACCCTTTCCATGGGGTTGCTTTGTATCGCAAACCATGTACCCCTGGCATAAAAACTGTTATTTTGTCAATGCCTGATATTCATTCATTTTTTTAGGGAGTTAAAATACACTATGTCGAAGCAGGAGATAAAACCGACCCCCTACTCCTCTTACTGCATGGTTTTCCAGATTTTTGGCTGGGATGGCGCCATCAGATCACCGTTCTTTCCGAAGACCACAGAGTGGTAGCTATAGACCTGAAAGGTTTCGGAGATTCGGACAAACCTCAATGGCGTAGCAAATATCGCATAGACGTCATCTTGGATGAGCTGAAGCAGTTGATTTCCGCATTGGGAGCCACCAGTTGTACAGTAATTGGACACGACCTCGGAGCCCTTATTGGTTGGTTAGTTAGTTAATTTTTTTATACATAGGACGCTGGGGTTATGTGACCCTTAGACTAGAAATTTCATTTGTGGGACACATTACACTTCATAATCCAAAATAAAATATTAAGTGTTAAAGGTTTTGTAAACTGTAAATTATTATTTTTAAGGACTTATATCTCCTGATGAAGTTGAGATAATTCATTCGTGCTAAGCTGTTTGCTTCAAATAAAAAACAATTAACTGTTGAACCAGAAATCTAAAGAGATACCCTCGTAGTAGAGTGTTTGGACAAAACTGTAGCCACCAGGGAGGACATTTTCAGTGTTTAGTATTCGAAATTAATTACTCCATCCTATTTGTCAATCGAGGATACGTTCGAGTACTATTGACGTCATATTTCCCTTGGGAAATATGAGTGTGTTATGACACATGGTGACTAAGGCGATATAGCTCAACATCTATCTATAGCTCTTAGGTATGTTTATTTTTAAATTCATCCGATTTGCAGGTACTTCGTATACCAAAACCCTACTCTGGTGAAGAAGTTCTTCTCAATATCCTGCCCACATCCGAACATGTTCTGGAACACGTCTTCCAACCAATGGTTGAACTGTGTTCAACTACCTTACCTCCCAGAAATCGACGCTCTCAAACACGACGTCCAGATCATCAGCGAGTACCACAAGTACCTACCAGAAAACTATCTTGAGGCTTACAAGTACACGTTTTCCCGCAAAGAAGATTGGACAGGTCCAATCAACTATTACAGGAATCTTCCTTTCAACAAAATATCTGAAAAAGAAAATGAATCTCTAGAAGTGTATACGGTACTCATCACTGGTAGTAACGATAAGATGCTGAGCCTGGAGTCTGTTGTGAAGTCTTCAGATTATTGTGAGAAGGTCCGTGTTAAAATTGTAGATGGAGCCGGTCATTTCCCTCACCAGGAGAAGCCTGAAGTGTTCAACGAGATACTGTTGAAGTTTTTAAGGAAGAAAAAGAAGAAGGTGGAAAAAACTCCATCTCAAAGACTTATAGAAAGAATGTATGGTGCTGTGTCATCTACTGTTAAGTATGGTAACTCAGTGTTGGACTCAGTACAGAAATCTAGTGTAGTGTCAATACCTTCTATGAATATTCTGAAAAAAAGAGAAAGACAAAGTGAGATCGTTAATGATAATTTTTTATATAAATAGTTGAAAATATGATAAGAGTTGGTTCTTATTTTGTTATTTTATTATTATATGAATTTTTATATTAATTACCTATTTCTTCAGAGGTAATCCTCTGTTTTTTCTAGATTGTTAATTTTATTATCTCGAATTTATAGGTGGAATGTTGTAAATTATTTCTCATATTTTTCCTCTTAAAATTTCAATAAATTAACAAAAATTGTATGAAATAAGAATGAACGAAATAATTATTTATCAGGCTATTTATTGAAAAAATCATGTAAGTAAAGGTTAGTTCAAATAATTTTAGTTTGAATTGAGGATGCTTGTTATCGAGGAATTTGAGTTGACTAGGGCAGGTTTTTTATTTTCGAACAAATTCGTATTATAGAATTCTTTTGTTTGTGAATATTTTCAAATCTGTGACTGGAGGTCGACCCATAACTAAGATTTATCATGCCCGTAGGCGCATTTTTTAGTGATGAAAAATTAAATAATTTGTTTTCTCATGAATTACTCATTATGTATATAATTTTGCAAAAATTGTTTCTGAACTTTTAATATCCCGCATTAAATATATTTTGGTAGATCAGTTGAATTTTTTATTTGAATACTTTACCTTTTTGGCAATTTTAATGATTGATTTATCTGGTCATTTTAATCGGAGATTTTCTCAATGTGGGTCTTTTGAATTCCTTCGTAGCTTTCTAAATACTGTGCTCAATTTCATTATTTAAATTCTTTATTATTATTATTATAAAAGGATACAGAGAAGAGGCTGTTGCCTATAAATCTCAACAAAAATTGAAAATTAAGTGGCGCTTCAGAAATAACAAAGAAAAAAATAGAGTATTGTCACAAGGAAAAAATATCACACAATTGTTAATGCGTCCAATCTGTTTTTAAAAGAGTTTACACTATCGGCACAAACTACACTGTCAGGAAGAGAGTTCCATTTCGCAAACACGCGATTCGGCAGGAAAAACTATCTCGCAAGAGCACGGAATACCTCATGGTAAAGTTTATATTGGTGGCCACGAAGATGATTTCTATTTAACTTGAAAATACTGCCCAGATTGCCACCAATGAAACCACGCAGTATACGAAACGTCACTATTAGATCGCCACGCATCCTACGATCACTAAACAAGTCCAGAGCAAACATTTTTAGTCTGTCTTCATATGAAGGGCGAACCACCCCGAAAGGAATCCTCGTTGCAGAACGCTGCACTCCTTCCAAACGTTGGTGATCTGCGATCAGGCTAGGGAACCATGCAGGGCCAGCAAATTCCAGAATTGGTCGAACATAGGTGATGTAGAGCTGCCGGCATGTCTCGATCGAGCATCTAGGAAAAACTTTCCGCATCAAGTACAAAATCTTTCGGCATTTGGCAGTTATATTGCTCACATGGGCTGACCAAGACAGATCCTCAGTTATCACCAGCCCGAGATCGACGTGCTGTGCAGCGGAGACCAAACATTTGCCTTCGATCATATACTGGTTACGCGGATTGTGACTCCCAAGGTGAACAACTCTACACTTTTCTACGTTGTCGGGAAAAAGCCACTGACGGCACCATTGGCTAAACCGATTCAGGTCACACTGAAGAATATTAGGCAAGCGAGCATCATTGAAGAGCTTGATGTCATCAGCATATTGGGATGAGTGGGACGAGAATAAACCAGGCAGATCTGATACGTACGCCAAAAATAGGATCGGACCCAAAACAGAACCCTGCGGTGGCCAGGGAGGCTACACGATTTTTTCCGCTTCGGGTTCTCATAGTGTATCGACTTTTCATCTCCGGTCACGATACGATGCAATAAACCCTTTCTGTTTTGCCGTTGAAGAAGTTGTTTAGGGGGTGGGAACTCGCCTACAGGGGGTGGGAACTCGCCTACTACAAAGCTGGTCACGTTTTTCTTCGACGAGCGGTAGAGACATCTGTTGTTATCTTAGAAGCTCGGATCGGTAAATTAGTACTTCTCAGTAGTGATCGGTAAAAACGGATTTTATCAGACCTCACTCTTGGTGGACTTTATGAAGAGTAAGAAACCATTTTATGATGAGCATGAACTGGTTGACTGAAATGGTTTATTCATTTTCAACTTATTCAATTTAATTTAATTTAAATGGTTTATTCTTACTGTGTTCCCAATTGCTACAGTGATAGTAATGTCAAAAGGTATGTGTTGCATTCATATAAGTAGTAGTTTTGGATCAACTTATAACTCACTAAAAATGTACTGTGAATTAATATTTTCTGTAGCAATTTCATATTCCTGTAGTAATTTCTGATTAGTAAAAATTTGGGACAGTTTCTAACACTGTTTTCTTTCTAGGTTTTTCATGACACAAGTTGAGGGTGTTAGAAATGTTTGGTTGGAAAGAATCAGAAATCCATGTTTTCATTCATCCAAAAGTGTTATTTGTATAAAGCATTTTCATATGGATTGTATAGACCCTCATGGAAAGCTGAAAAGATTTGCTCTACCAACACTTAATTTGCCAAGTAATTCATTCTACTCCCTATGATTATCATTTTTGTAATTTCAATAATCTTTCAGATTATGTAAGCATATTTTGTCTACCCTCCAGAACTCCTGAAGAAACTTTGAGGCAACAAGGTATTTATATATAAGTGAACTGCTCATGGTCATTGATTATAGTTTTGGGTATTCCACTTATAGTAGGTTTCATAAAAATCGTTTCAGAAGATTCCTAGAATACTTCATCGGATATGTGAGATTTACCGTTGAAACGCCAAATTCAAGGAATTTCAGTTAATAAGTTTATTGATTTTGCCATGATATTATTTCTGTACTTTTATGACAGAACTATTTATAAAATTTTATCGGGAAAAAAAACAATAAGATCTTATGATCCAATAATGAAGATGTCATCCGAAAACGTATCTAAAAGAAAATAGACTTTTAGAAATTGTTTCTGTCATAAAAGTATAAATCTAATGCATTTCATGCTTAAATTGATGTATCTGTCACTAATATTCTAATTTATTCTTTCAATGTATTTTCATAACTTGATGAGTAATTGTTGCATAATTATTCTTGGTTCGTTTATTCTTTCCCTCGATATTGAAATTTTTGTAAATTGATAATTTACTGCATTATATATATATTTCTAAAGTTTCTTTTTTGTTTATTTCCTTTCATCCTCTAAAGATTAGTATGTTCTTTGATTTGAAAGGCAGTCATTCCCAAAGCGGATCGGTAAATTAGGAATTCTCAGTACCTAGTGATCGGTAAAAACGGATTTTATCGAATCTCGGTCTTGATGGACTACTATTCTTTGACGAGCATGAACTTTCATGTTATCTATGCCAACGCCATTTTTTTTTCCATGTCGTGTTCTAGGTTTATTCCATACATAGACTACTTATTTCTTATTCAAAAAGTAGTGTTATTCAGCTAGAGAGGTAATCATTTTCAACTTATTCAATTTATTTTAATTGAAATGATTTATTCTTGCTGTGTTCCCAATTGCTACAGTGATAGTAAAGTCAAAATGTATGTGTTGCATTAATATAAGTATTGGTTGTGGATTAACTTTTAACTCACTAAAAATGTACTGTGAATTAATATTTTCTGTAGCAATTTTATATTCGTGTAGTAATTTCTGAGTAGTAAAAATTTGGGACAGTTTCTAACACTGTTTTCTTTCTAGGTTTTTCACGTTTTCACGTTTCTGGGAATGTCTTGGCCATGACTGTGAAATTTATGTCATCTGCATAATTAAACATTTTGATTCTTGTTTCATCAAATATGGTATATAGATCATTTAAAAATATGATGAATATGATAGGACCTAAAATGCTTCCGTGTGGTACTCCTAGTTCTGTGAATTCTGTCTGCGATATTATTTGGTTCTCATTCTGAGAGGTCATTACTGTTTGTCTACGGTTGGTTAGGTAAGATTTAAACCACTTTAGTTCTTTTTCCTTCATTCCATAGGCTTGTAATTTTTCTAGGATGAGATCATGGGACAGGGTGTCGAATGCCTTCGATAGGTCCAACATCAACCCAACTGTCACATCTGAATCTTCTAGAGCGTCTAAGATTCCCGAGATAAACTAAAAGATTGCTGTCTGTGTGGACTTCCCTTTGACGTATCCATGTTGTGAAGGTGATACATTTTTTTCTCGTACTAGGTATGATACAAGCTGAGTTGAAATAGTTAGTTCTAGTATTTTGGAGAATGTTGGTAGGAGACTTATTGGTCTCTGTGGTTTGTCTGGTTCGCCTTTCTTGTACATCGGTTTCATCAATGCTTCCTTAGGCAGGTCATTGAGCAGGTTACTGATATCTAACACATTGTTCATTGTTGTAGCATCCTTCCACCAGGAGATGTGATCATTTTAAAATTCACTTAAGACAAAGGAAAAATGTCGAAAAGTTCGTCAGAAATTTCAATGCTCGATGCTTTCACAGTATTAGATTGACGTCGGTCGGACATATGAATTCAGTTTCAGTTGGGGGGAAATTAATAGTAGTGAAATAATGTACGTTATCAAAATTTAGAAAAACACTGACGTAGGTTTTTAGGAAAAATGAAATTGAGCTTCGAACAATCTATAGGGAAAACTATTAATAGTTATTTTTAATTTAAGATATAGTGGATGTTGTAGTTGTATCACATTGTCCAACTGTACGGAAAAAAATTCTAGATCAAGCGCACAAATGCTTGTGATCTCAAATCAGATCTTTTCTACATTTTTAACATTCTCTTATTGTTTCGAGTTATAAAAAATGCCGATGAAACTTTGTTCCGTGTTAATTGTCAAAAAGATGAACATTCGGAAGTGTTGCTGCAGCACTTTCCACTTTTGAGTGAAAATATGCCGAGATGTTATACCAAATGAGCATCTGAAATAAGGAATCTTCAATACTTATGGGTTTATTGAATCATAGTTAGTAATACTTCATCCTATTATGGGAAAATAATCAAAAAAACTCGAGTTAGTAGATACACAACCCACGCCTCCGAAGAGACTGGTGCCTTAAACCAGCGCCTTGAGACCGCTCGGCCACGCTACCTGTGTTGTTTTGTGAAATTATAATAAGAATCAACCTAAAGGTTTGATTAGTTAAATATAGTATACATACAAAAAAACTCAAAAGATATGGCAGCGGTGGGATTCGAACCCACGCCTCCGAAGAGACTGGTGCCTTAAACCAGCGCCTTAGACCGCTCGGCCACGCTACCTGTGTGTTGTTTGTGAAATTATAATAAGAATCAACCTAAAGGTTTGATTAGTTAAATATAGTATACATATAACCATTGTATAAAGAATATGTATTCTTTATACCAGTGGCGGCTCGTGACAATATAGTATGGTGAGGCACATATGAAAAAAAAATTATATGTATATATATATAGGGTTTACGTGGCGAACAAAGTTTATATAGTTCTTCACTAATGCTTGGAATTTTTGATGAATCCTCAAATTATTTATATACGTATTACTTTATTATATTCAGCAAAAAAAGCCATTAATTTAATTGTCCCAATATACTATGAGCTTATTTTTCGATATACTAAATTGCTCAAAAATATGAAAACCATTATTATGCAGCTGTACAGCAAGAACCAACGTGGAGGTGTAGAGCATTCCTGGCACGTGTGGGATGGGAATGAAGGAAATCGGATCAGATCAAGTAGGAAATTTTCAAAATAGCGAAATAAACTCTGAATAAATAAAATAAACTCTGAAAAAATTAACACTGAATAAAAAAAATTAAAAGTCAGTGTAAAATAGGATTTATTCTGAAAGTTATAAATGAAAATTATTCTAAATTGAGTTCTCAATATTAAAATTTTTGTAAATCAATGGAATTCTACTATTTTTCTGATCAGCGACTGATCTATAACCTTGTCAATAAAAATATTTTCGTCCTGTGATTTTATGAATCCTTTTTCGATCGAAATTTTAGCCATATTACTCAGCCGCGCCTGTCCAGTTGTATTCCTAATATAATTTTTAATCCTTTTCAACGCAGAGAAACATCTTTCTGTGGAAGCAGTTGTCAAATTTTCCAAATTTTGAAGATAAAAATTGAAATAGGTCATCAGCAGAACGCCCAGAACTAACATCATAAAATCCCATGAAGCGCTTAACAAGTTGGTCATCTATTACATAACGAAAAATTACTGATAACTGGGAATGACAGCTTATGTCAGTTGTTTCATCAACTTGCCAAGAAAAAAACAATGATTGTGAAATTTCGTCCTCGATTTGTTTATTCACAACAAAAGCAACCGAATCAATTAATTCATTTTGAATGGTTTTAGATGTACCAGAAAATACCGATTTACTGTTAGTGTCATTTTCTAAAAGGTTTTTGAATTCGTGTCAAATTTACTAACAAGAACTACCAATTCTTTGAAATTTCCGCGATTTAAAGACTCATTCGATTCATCGTGCCCCTAAAAGGTAACTCTTGCATACAGAGGTGCATCGAAATATCTATTAAACTTCTTAGAATTTGTCGATTTTCTTTGACTTTAGCATTGAAATTTTCAATTTCTATTTGACGCGCATTGTCTATTGCTGTGGCGATATTTTGTTTTTGCTTTCTCATAACGGTAAGCTTGCAATTAGATGAAATATGTTGAGCACTTTTATTGTGTAGCGATAGACCCCGAGATAAATTTTTCAAATCACTGAAACCACTTTTCGACCAAACTCTGTCGGAATTTCTATTAGTTGCTGAGAATAAAATGCAAGGCCAACAAAATATTTTTTTCAAAGTAATACTTCCAGTAAGCCAGTCGTACTTGTCATACCACGTATTTTGGAATCCCCGATTTGATTTACCGACCCCACCACTAGACACTAGAGATTTCCTCAAATCTGGAACAGGTCGCTTAACTTAATTAAATATAATTTATCATCATACGAATGAGTCGAAAAATGTTGCTTATTTATTAAAAAATTAACAATATCACAAGTACACTGAACATGTTCCTTAGGAATATCTAAAGATTTACTATTACTTGGTCCCGCTGAATCCATTTCGCGATCTGGTAGTCACTTTCGATATAAAAGATTTATATTTCAGAAAAAATTCACCTAAAAATGATTATAATCATACGCGATACCTCTAAATAACGACAAAGTGAACTAACCCTATTTCTCTATTTCCCGATTAACTCGAATAAAAACCTGAGGCCAGCCTCTAATTCCTCGAGAAGCCGCCTTCAAAGCCGTAGATATGTTCTCACCGCTTCGACGCAGATAACCCGCTGCACATCGCAGAAACGAAACGATCTCAGATCGGCTAAGATCGCGCAGAGGCCAGCCTCGGATTAATCCTAGAACGGCTTTCCATTACGTTCTCGTAGGTCATCGAAGTATTATACGCTAGTTCAGTCAAAGAAGCCTGCGTTAGGCATGCCTCCAACCGTTTATTCAAAGAGGATTTTATTTGTTATGAATATACAAGGAACGTGAGATTGGGAAAAATATTGAGGAAAAAAGTGATGATGAAAGGGAATGAAGAAATATACGGTTCAGAATTTTTTTGATGAGGCACTGCCTCACCTGCCTCATAGGACAAGCCGCCACTGCTTTATACAATGATATAACATTACTAGCAAGGTAAGACGGTTTTACTGGCGAATGGAGGATATAACATAAGTTTCCTCCTTGAGCCAGTAAAACCTGCTACCTTGCGTGTATTGTTTTATATTTTATCTACTTGAATCAACTATCAGCTAGATTCAGCCCTAACACTTTATGGGCAAAATGATCTATGCTGAAAAGCTGTTTGGAAATGAAAGAAAATGCCCCTGTTCGCAGGTTGGTTTTCCTTAGAAAATGTATTGAAAAATAAGACGTTTAGTTGTCATTTGCAGATTTCAAAAGGTAATAGCGTTTCTGAAACGAAAAAATGAGCGTTATACGCCAAAATAAAAGGCATTAAGTAAAGAAGAGGCTGAACAATTTCTTTAAATGCTCCTGATGACCAGTGGTTGCTGGCAAAAATTTAAACAATATTTGGGATTTTTAGATGTTGTCGATGTGACAAAATTCTCTCCTTAAAAATGGATGATGTAGAAGATATGGGAAAATACGTTATTGTAACATTGCGGCAAACAAAAAATTTAACAACAAGAAGATTCACCATAACCGATGATGGCTGCAGCTTCAAGTTCTGCTTGTTATACAGAAAATATGTAAATCTTTGGCCTCCTGGAACAGAAAGCCAAAGATTTTTTTGACATACCGACATGAAAAGTGCATTTCCCTTATTGCTGGCCAGCACACTGTTGGTGGTGTCCCAAAGCAAATAGCGAAATATTTAGGTTTAAAAGATCCAAATTTATACACCGGTCACTGTTTTCGCAGAACTGGACCCACTATGGTTGCGGATTCTGGTGGAGATATTTTAGCACTAAAGCGTGCAGGAGGGTGGAAGAGCACCGAAATTGCGATGAGTTATATCGATGATTCGGTCAACAAAAAATCAAAATATCTAGCAAATTATTTGGTAGTATGGAGAGTACAAATTTTCTGCAGTCCTCGAGTTCAGCTGTTTCTGAGTCAACAGATGGTTGATCATCATCAGTATAAACTCTTTCTTCAAAAATCTGTGTTACTGGAAATAACAAATGTACCATGATTTTCAACATATATGACGATAAAACAAAATTTTTAATGTAAATAATGCTTAACTTGTAAACATTTTGTAAGTTAACTGTCAGTTTCAGAAGTTAGTGACTTGATAAAATAAACTTCCATGATTAATATTGTGTTTTTGGAAACTGACGTTTACAAATGAGAAAGAAATAAGCCCATTTATGATAAAAATATCAGCTTTAGCCCGTTCTGTAATAAACTTAATAAATATCAAGGTTCAGCTGTTCTTTATTAGGCAGCTTAGAAGAATTGCTCAAAAGCACCCAAGCACTTGTCAGTCTGAAGTATATTATTCCTAGTTTTCAATTTAAGGCTCAGATCATCTAAATGAGCCTTGTAATTGAGATATTAATATAAGGGTTCAGTTTTGGGGCCTCTCCTCTTCCTATTGTATACTTCTGATCTTCCTCGTCTTTTTCGATCAAGTTGCGCTATGTTTGCTGACGACACGAAACTTTATAATTGCCCATTGGTTGATGCGGGATGTCTTCAGGATGACCTCGGAAGGCTTTTCGAGTGGTGTGAGGAGTGGTTGTTGCCTCTAAATGTCGAGAAGTGTTGCATTCTTCATATCGGCAGGGGTAACCCTGAGATTCCCTACTATATCGACCGGCAGAGAATACGTAGCCTCTCTCAGCTGATGATTTGAGTTGGTCCACGCACATTTCAACTGCTGTGTCAAGAGCGAGACAATTTACCTACCAACTGCCTAAAACGTTCGCTGGATGTGATATAGCAACAAGCAAGGCTCTCTACACTACATATGCGCGTCCTATCTTAGAGTATGCTGGTCCCGTTTGGTGGGCTAATCTGAGGGGCGACCAGCAACTTTTAGAATCTGTGCAGCGATGGAATACCTGTATACCATTTGGCGGAAATCTCCCGAACTACCAGACAAGGCTGCGGTTGTTTGGTTTGCGCTCCTTTTCGGAGCGCAGGGAAAGGGGAGACTTGATAATAACCTACAGAGCACTTCATTCCTTCTTTGGCTTGGATATGACACACCTTTTCCCACTCAATCGGAACCGATTATTGAGGGGACACCGCTACAAGCTTGCCAAGGAAAAATTTAGTACCACACCGAGGCTCAATTTCCTCCCCAACAGAGTGTTTGAGGCGTGGAATCGACTTCCTGATGGGATTATTTCGTCACGATCGATGAACTCCTTCAAGAACTCTCTGGATAGATGGTCAGCGACAGGTTTTTTGTTTTCAACCAATCAATTCAACATTCATATCTTGTTTGTCGCTTCTTGGGTTACTCTTAGTTTCATATTGTATTTTTCTTTTAATTTTGAGTTTATAGGTTTACCTTTACTCTTGCCATTGTAATAATAATAATAATAATTTAACTCTTAAGTATTTAGGACAGAAATTATGTCCGATAGGAGAATCATTGAAAGTTTCAGCTAATTTCCTATATTTTTCATGATGGAAACAAGATACCTCTGTTTTGTTGGGGTTGGGACATAATTCCAACCAACAAAATAATTTTTTAAAATCTCTAAATCAGATGATAGTATGTTCTCCAGAGTATGGAAAGCCGAATGGTGGTAAGCAATAGCAATGCCATCAGCATAAACAAATTGCTGAGAAGATGTCGTGGGTAAATCCCTGAGATATAAATTGAAAAGTAAAGGGGTTAAAATTTATCCTTGTGGAAGACCGCTTCTCAATGTTTTGAAATTGCTACTCTTATTGTCAACAAAAACACGAAACCTTCCATCAGATAACATATTTTGTAATAATCTTACCATTTTCCCACACTTCAGATAGATATAGAGTTTGAAAATAAATCAATTTTTTCAATGCTTAGTCCATAATGTCAGGTTTGTAACCATTATTAACAGAGATTTTCTTTATATTATGAGCTCAATGCAAAAAAACCTATGGTAAGTTGATTCCACATTTCTTGAAAGTGCGACTAAGGGTGTCAATTCGTAAACTCTTCCGAAAAATATATATAACTCTCAGTTTATTCGTAACTGATTATGTACTTGAGACTTTCGCTCAGTATCAGGTTATCATTGAATTTCTGGACACTCTGTATAAGGGAGAGTTCAAATTATACTGAAGAACCCGCTACAAATGTGTAGGTATATCTTATCACATTGTAATGCTACCCTTATCTGGAATCTCTTGGAAATCCATTCATATAATCCGTGTACAATAGTCCTAAACAGATTTGGAGATTGGTTTCCAATGAAGAGGTGTCAACAAGTGTTAGGTTACCACCATTGGAAACGCTTCGTGGTTTATATTTAATCCCGTCTACCGCAAACCATTATTTGGTATAATGGCCCTTCCACACAATTCGTTCAGTAACACCTATCTAGCTTTGAAAGCGTTACCATCAAAAGAATTTGTAATAAGAGAAGATGTCAAATGCGCGATAATGTGATTTGTAGTGATCAATTTGCTGATTCCCAAAAAGGTGGACAAACGTGCAAGTTACATCTGCTTCCGACGGTTATTCGCAGATTCTTGCATAAAGGAAAATTTTGGAAACGAAATGGAGCCATTTATGAAAGAAGTTTTCAATTCAGAAATTAGCCTCTAAAAAAGCTTACAAGATTAAATAATTTTTCAATTTTGCCTAACGAGTGTCAAATTAACAGAACAATGAAAACTACTGAAATATTAGAATATCCAAAATATCAATAACTTTCATCCTCGAAGAGCCTCCATCAAAT
Organism: Micraspis discolor; assembly: GCA_030674115.1. Lineage (NCBI taxonomy): Eukaryota > Metazoa > Arthropoda > Insecta > Coleoptera > Coccinellidae > Micraspis > Micraspis discolor. The sequence goes on along the minus strand of JARTUT010002184.1, from coordinate 760,581 downwards.
CTTTATTTTCAGACGAGATAACGCACATGCAATATTCATGAATGATACGATCTGAGGCTCTGTTCTCTATCCGGCTCAATTGAGCGAAGGGGACCAAAATGTGCCGGCAATTCTATCAAGATGGCCGCTTACGCTAACTCGATTCCAAAGGCCCCTTTTGTTCGACGTCCTAACATTGATAAAACACGTCGCGTAAGGGCGGTGACTCTCCTATCGTTGGGGTGCATATTTTTAGGGTTTTTAGTTGTACAAGGGGTGGGTAGTGGCATATTGTCAGGGCTGTCGATGATGATGAATGAGTATACCCCAGTGCATTGCAGATGGCAGATTGTTAGTATAGATGAAGTTGGTATACTGACTGAGTTTGTATCTAAGCGAAATTCTATCTAGCAACTCAAGATTAAATTTATAAAATTACCCTACCAAGAGCGTAACAGTAAGGGAAATTTCACCATCAATCTAGGCAAGTATTACACCTCAGACGATGATAAGTCTATATACTGAAGTAAAGCAATCAGAAGTTATTTATTGATTCCATTGAACGTCTTTGAAAAATTCATATGGACCAATATCAGAATCAATTGCTCTCGATGTCCAAACAATCAAATGCCAAACTTCCTGTGAAACAACTGAGCATCTGGCGAAAATCTAATTGCCTCTTCGACAATATACTGTTTATCAATGCACTCGTATTTGTAGGCCTATTAGTTTCTTCAAGTTTCACAACCGAAAAGACGATATATCGACAGAATTGAAAATGTGCAGAAGATCGTAAATGTGGGCCCTTTCATATCATATGATATCATACCACATATCGTATAATATAATATATCATATCATATCATATCATATCATATCATATCGTATCGTATCGTATCGTATCGTATCGTATCGTATCGTATCGTATCGTATCATATATACCATATAATTTAATTCAATTATTCAATACGAAATTTCGTTAAAATATAAATCCCAATAATTAAACAATTACAAATAGGATCACAATTTAAACAAAATTAGATTGTGTTAATCGTCTTTCATTTTCAACTACTTCGAAATATTTCCAATACCTTTGAAATATTTCCCAACGGTCTTCAAATTTTCCCTACTGCTTTAAACTTTTTCAATTAGTTCGAAATTTTTCCAGCAGCTTCCAAATTTTTTCCGACCGCCTCGAAATTTCTCCAACTGTTTCTTACAAATGCTGTGTAATCTAACAAATGCTTCGACATTTTCGAAACTGCTTTGAAACTTTTCCAACAAGTTTTGCTAAATACTTTTTTCTGGAATCTTGTCAACTACTTGGAGTTTGTCAAACTGGTTTGCAAAGTGCTTCGAATCTTTTTCAATTGCTTTGAAAAATTTCCAACTACTACATGGACCAATAAGTCCCGAGGCTAACCCAGAGATGGCGCTCGTAGTAAACCAGTAACCAAGTCTTTCTAGAGTACTGACCTTTGTTTGAAACGTGTCAAAATTTTAAGTCGATCGGACCGGAAACAGCTGAGTTATCGAGGTTGGAGTAAAGTACACCCAGTACACCTCTCCGTAAGTACTACCCTGCGCTAAATATGCTGAGTGTTCTCTAGAAAGGGTTCCCTCATTATGGTGGGAAAAAAATAACAAACCCATTGAATTATTGTTATATATATATTACATTATTGTTATTTCTATTTATAAAATTGAAAATCATATAGATACACACTCAAATATTTATCTAAAAAAATTTCACTCTTCTGCATACGCATGCAGTAGGCATAAACCTCCTGAAATTCCATTGGTTCCTGATATCTCAAGTAATCGTAAAGAAATGACGACAGTAGGCGTAAACCTCCTGAAATTCCATTGGTTCCTGATATCTGAACTGATCGTAAAGAGATGACGACAGTAGGCGTAAACCTCCTGAAATGCCATTGGTTCCTGATATCTCAAATAATCGTAAAGAAATGACGACAGTAGGCGTAAACCTCCTGAAATTCCATTGGTTCCTGATATCTCAAGTAATCGTAGAGAAATGACGACAGTAGGCGTAAACCTCCTGAAATTCCATTGGTTTCTGATATCTCAACTGATCTCAAATAATTGAATGAAGCACTACTCAAATAATGGAGCTTTTAATAAACAACATTTTCTACAATACCATATGTATCACTCACCTGTCGGTGTCTAATGGTATTGAGAAAAAAGAAAGTTTGGGATTATTGAAACTATTATTTTTGCAGTTGTATACGCTAAAATTGTTAATCATTTTGGAATTAATTTGAAAATAACACAAAATAGAAACAGAATACTTACTGGAATGAAAATAAATTATTAAATAAATGAGCTTTGCTGGATCATGGTAGATTTTGACTCAAAGAAATTCCACTGAATTATAGGTTGGTTGTATTTTTTTCTTCAACTTCTTTTTTGAATAGATCTCAAAAAAATTATATTCTTCTAAATATTAAACGAATTAAATATAAAAAGAAATTATTTAAGATGTCTAAAATAATAATAATGACATTATTCCAGACATCTTAGAATTATTGATGAAAACAATGAACAAGGACCAAAATATGAGGTTAGAATCCGAATGTGCGAGTCAGACTTGGTGTAGGAAAATCCACGGAGTGCGACTTCTGGTTGGTACCTATACGGTGACTACACTCCAGAGTCGAAGCGGCAGTTATCTGAGTGGTGCACAGCTGGCGAAAGCCGTCCGAAGCTCCCGAAAATGCAGCAGTAAGCTGGCAAAGTCATGGCGTCAGTTTTTTGGGGTACGCATGGCGTGATTTTCATTGACTACCTCGAAAAAGGTAAATCGACCAACAGTGATTATTATATTGACTTGCAGGTGCGTTTGAAAGAGGAAATCGCAAAAAAATGACTGCACATGCAGAGAAAAAATCCTTTTATACAAGTCGATGAAAACAATGGCCAAATTGAACGAATTGGGCTTTGATATGCTCCCTCAACTCCCATACTCGCCAGATTTAGTCCCCACTGACTACTGGCTCTTTGCAGATCTTAAAAAAATGCTCCAGAAAAAAGGATTTGGCTCAAATGAGGAGGTCATCGTTGAAACTGAAGCTTATTTCGAAGCGAAAGATAATTTTTTTGGAACTATTGTATCACCCTAGAAGATGATTATGTTGATAAAAAAAAAATTTTACAAAAAAATTTGTTTTCATTTTTAGTCTCGGTACTTATTGATCCATGCGTTAGGTTTGCTAACTTATTTTGAATCTTGCCAATTGTGTAAAGATTTTTTACTTTGAGATTTTTCCAACTGGTGTCCGGAGTGATGGTAAATCTTCATAACTGCTTCAAAATTCTTCCATCTGCTTTGAAATTTTTCCAAATATGTTTGCTAACCTCTCTAGAATCTTGCCAATTGCTTCGAGATTTCTCCACAATCACTTCGGAATTTTTCATACTGGTTTGCAAAAGTTTTCAACTAGGTTTGCTAACTTCTTTTGAATCTTGCTAACTGGTTCAAGACTTTTCGAACTACTTTGGGGTGTTTTCGACTGGTTTGCTAAGTGATATGACATTCTCTCAACTGCATCGAGAATCTTCAAACTGTTTTGACATTTAACTTCTCTCAAATCTTGCCAACTACTTCGAGATTTTTACGTAACCCCTTTGGAATTTTCCGAACTGCTTTGCCAGTTTTCCAACTAGGTTTGTTAATCTTTTGAATCTTGCTAATGGTTCAAGATTTTTACAACTGGTTTGCGAAGTGCTTTGACATACTGTTAAGTCCTCTAAACTCCTTTCTAACTGTTTTGAAATTGTTTCAAATCGATTTGCCAACTTTTTTCAAATCTTGCCAACTGCTTTGATATTTTTCAACAACCACTTCGAAATCTTTCCAACTGGTTTGCGAAGTACTTTGAAGTTTTGCTGAAGCTTCGAAATTTTTTCAACTTCATCCTCTTTTAAATCCTGCCAAGGGGTTTGAGATTTTTCAAACCACGTTGGAATTTTTTCAAATAGTTTGCGAAGTGCTTTAAAATTTCAACAATTTGTTCGAAATTTTTCCAACTGCTTCGATTGTTTCCAGACCGAAATTCTTCCCTCTGATCTAAACTTTTTCCGACTGCTTCTAATTTTGCCAATAGTTCAGAATTAGGTTGCACACACATTTTCCGATTTTATTTAGAACGTCACCCTCGTTTCATGTTCCCAAAATTTATTCTGGATACACAAAAAAACGGGACAAGTACAATGCTGATGGTAATGTTTCCTTAGATGCCCCTAACCCAAGGGGCTTTTTCATTTAGAATAACAATAGCCAGGGTGAAAGAAGCAGTGGGGAAGTTTAATGAGAATCGAAGTGATTGGCTGGCTTGCCTGGGAGCTACCATTAATACAAACGTGATTTTCCCAAATCGAAAGGACCTCACCGACAATGGCGTAGGCAGTAGGTGGGTGACATTTCGGACTGCATTCTGTACAGCCATTGAAGGTTCACAAATTTATACCCATGTTATACTAAATGAATTTCATTGATGTTCTTTATTCTGTAAGTGTAGATTTAAGATCTTCGTTGGTAGATATTTCAGTTAGTTGACAGGAAAAAAGGTCAGGTTTTTGAAACAAAACCACTTCTTAAATCAAGGCCGACTAGTTTCGATTTTAATCTAAAATCATCTTCAGGGCTCTACAGTGAAAAAAACAAGAATTATTACAATATAGTACTTACAACAGGCAACAGAAAAGATATTAAATATTAGAATTATTTGATACTGATATTGTATTTTAATGACATTGTACGCCTAGCTCATCAACAGATAATTTGTTTACCTCTGTGAGCTACACATAGTATATATTTATTGTAACTGTGTATTTTGGCAATGAATTATTGAAAAAAATTAATAATGAATATCGCTAATAAAAACTAAACACCTCCTTTCTTTTACATCATTGATAAAAACTGTTTTTATAATCCCTTTTTTGGAATTGTCCCAAAAGTTTCTTGGCATTAGTATAGACCTGACGGCATTATTTTTGTATTTCTCGGAGACTATAGAAAAATTCTATAAAACTACCAAGACCAAGAAATGGTTATAGTGATCATTCAACACTATACTACATCGTCCAATGAAATCGCTCAATTTTTGAAAACGGACCAATAGAAACAAACTGTATCTGAAAACACTCAACCTCACGGTGTTTTCACTTTTAGAAATTTGTTTTTATCAAATGCCTAATTTGCATAGGAATATTAATACGTCCGGATAGCTTTGGCCGTTGGTGGAAGTAGCGGTCGTCATGGTTACGATAAACAAGCAGTTGTTAGCGATAACTTCAACAGCACATTTGGCAGTTCTGTCAGTTTATTTTCGTATTTTACCATAAAGTAGATGAAAATGAAACATTTTGGGAATTGTAATATTACTTCAATTGAGGAAATTGTTAAGAAAAGTGTACCGCTTAATACAGTGAAGTCAAGATCCTACATTTGGAAACGATATGAAGAATTCTGTGCTGCCCGGGAATACCTTGTAAAAGAAAAAACAAGTTTGTCAGAGCTCAATAATATTATGCTAGACTGGGCTTTCAATATGAAGAAAAGAGATGGATCAGTCTACAAGGAAAGTGTCGTAAAACCTTGTGGAATAATACTGACAAACAGCTGCAGGAAAAATTATATTCTGAATGGGGAAACGGGTCCGATCCATTCACAGACGTGGCTTTTAAAACGGCGCGGGATGCACGAAATGCCAAGAGGCGTATTTTGCAAGTGGACCCTGAGAAAAGAAAAGTTAGTGCCAAGGCGCTGTCTTTGGAGCAACACAAAAAGATGGTCAACTTAAGTAAAGAAGATAATCCAGATGGTTTGAACAGAAAATTTTCTTTTATTGCTGCATTGGAGCTTGCTTGGCGCGGAGGAGAGGGTTCATCATGCCTAAGATCGCATTTCCAATTCGAAATTGAAAACGATCGTAATCCCACGGGCCGAATCGCCTACAATCCGATATTTTCTAAAACAAGACAAGGTGGTGCCCAAAATGTGCGGAAACGAAATGGCTGACTCCCAATATTGAAGAAGCTATTTGCCCGGTGAGGTTATATGAGCTACTTGTATCCAAAAGAACTGCAAACATAACCACTGAAAGACTATTCCTTACTCCACATAAGAATTAGAAATATGGTTCATGGTTCAAAAACTCCCCAGTCGGTCCCAATAGGATAGCTAAATGGACAAAAGAATCGGCAGAACTCATTGGCATCAACACAACCAAGTCGAAGATAACCAACCACTTGCATCGAGCTACTGCTGTCAGCCAATTAGCCAAAGTAGGGATTGGCGAGGAACAGCTGATAAAGATAATAGGCCATTCTTCTGCAGCGTCAGTGAAACCGTATCTCCAACTGGACCAACAACATCACAAAAAAATAATCACAGCCATAAGGAATGAAAAAAATGTCCTTCAAGAAACAACATCAGTATCTACTTCATCATTCGAAAATAATGCTCGTAATGTGTATAATAATTGTACTATCAATAATTATTATTTTGAGCATAAAGATGAATAATTTGTTGTTATGCTTCTATCTGGTTATGTTTGAATAAAAACTATTTTTTATTTCGTTTCATTTATATTGTTGAATGATCTTTCCAAATACCACACGAGATTCGATTTTTTTTTTTGAGAACACTCTGTCGTTTTTTGAAATTATACAAATTTCACTCAACAAAGTGATCCCGAAATACTACTCGCCTTGTTTCTTTGAGAAATTTAAACGCATAATTCCCAAAGAACAAGAGTGTTCTCAAAAAATTCTCACCTCTAGTGGTATTACCCTTGATAATCCTCTAGAACATTTTTTTTAAATATGCCAGATTAAAATATTCAAGCTTACTTAGACAAACAACTGCAATATATCAGTCGTTATATAAATGTGTGATATTATCAAGAACGAGGCCTCACATTTACCTATAATAGGGATGATACGAAGAAGCTCATTAAAAAGAATGACTAACCAAAAAAAGAAGTCCAAATATTGTGAGAACGGTAATTGATAATGATACAGGAGGGATTTCATGCTTTTGTCTACCCCCAAACATTTCAACAGAAATATCCGTTGGGTATTATAAAAATTCAAATTCTAGAAAAGCACTGACGTGAGGTTAGAAGCGTTTGCGCACTTGTCCTAGAACCTTTACCGTATTCTGGACTGATTTAATACTTATATAACTGGCTCAATGAATGAAATTAAAAATCTTTAAAATAAAAAATCTTGCTCATCTCTTTCGGAAGATTGGGCATGGATAATGAGACGAAAAGACAATACCTGATAAGAAATTTTAGGAATGGCTGCTGGATTGCGAGATGAAATGTTGCGTCTATCTTAAAAAGAGATACAGAAATATATACTTATTATTTTGTGACTTACCTTCGTATTTATCTAGTAGAAATATCAGATGAATGTGGCCCGAAAATTTCACACGCCTGTCAACCGGAAATGCGTCAAGCGACCAAAGCCAGCCGACGGTTGTGAACGAAGAATACTCCATACTAGCAGAAAAGTATATTCGCATCGTTCGGTTGCGTTTGGTTTTTGTTTTAAGATGTTCACCATTGCCAAGTGTCTCCCATTACCTACGTCTCCCTTGAATATTGAAGACGGATAATCAATAAAACAATTTTTGATGAAAATTTTTGTGCTCTTCGGTGTAAGGCCAAAAATATAAAGTCTGAAATCTTAAACAATTATCAGTAATCTATGACATCATTATTTGAAAATTTTTCAACTTTCAAATCAAGAACAAAGGAAAGTAGGAAGAACTTGAATATTTTATCGTCTCCCTAAAAGTAATCATCTCCCATCAGCATCAACGCAGGAGATATTTCCATTAAACCCCAAAGGGGGACCCTTCGCAACGTTGAATATAAATCGAGTGAGTATCGTGGAACGAATTGGGACTTGGAAGAAAAGTGACATGGCTGCCGACCGATATAAAACAATTTCCGGATCCTGATACGTATTCCGGGCACGTCCTTGGACGAATCGACCTTCGAGCCAGCTTGCTGGTTTTGCAGAATGGCGTCAACTGAAGAAAAGGCGAACAGGGTTGTATTCATTATGGAAATGATGAAATTTAAACAAAGTTTTCATTTCGTTTCGAAACTCTGATTACATGAGGTGCCGATGCCGTATAAAGGTTGTTTTTGCAATTTTTTGAGTGAGTTTGACTTCCCGATGAAGAATCTATCGTCAAACTTGGGTATGTTCGGCCGACCTCATACTCTCCATCTAAAATAGATGAGCTAAAGTTTTCATATTTTCTCAATATGTTCATTGCCCAAATTTCTAGTTATTGAGCCAAATCTGTTGAATAGTATAGCAGTTCTGAGCATCTGAAATTTGGTTTCCTCGATAACTTCAAAAATATCCATCCGGTTAAGTTATAGCTTAAAAGATATATAACTGAGTTTGGAACAAATAGGCTCACTGAATTTCATAGAAATCACTAGCTAAGAATTTTTTTTTAAAATCCCAAAAATTCTGTTTCAATACTTGATATCTCATAAGATACATGTCGAATTTCAACAAAAATTTGTGCATGTATGAATTTTATTGATATCTTACATATTCTCAAATTTCATTGTCATAGCTGTCCTTTTCGAGTAACTATAGGAGTTTTTTCATTAACTTTGGAAAGTCACAGAAGTTCATGAAATTAATTTAAGATTGAACCAATATTCTTGCTTGCTCACAATTTTTTTTGATTAATCACAAATAAGAAAATATGTTTCGAATCACACAATAAATCTGTATTCATTCATTGCCTTTTTTCGTAATTATTAAACAAATTGTTTCCAACTAAGAAATCACACACAATGAATTACCATTTTTTTCAAACAAATATTTTGATATTAATAGGTTTGATCAAAATAACGCAATCCCCTATTAAATTTATCTATTTATTTATTTCACATATGGATCACATACAGGTAATTAAATCCCAAAACAATATGCTAACAAATTAGAACGAATTGAAATCATATACATAAGTGTAAATAAAAATTAAATTTCTGTGTCTAACTAAAACTAAACAATTTCAACAATAATCTATCAACCAACTAAAATTAAATAAATAAATTCTGTAACTTTTAAATTACATCTTTATTTATTACATAATAAAATTGATCTGAATGGAATTAAAAACTCGAACAACTAGATGAATAAATAGAATTGAGAGAATTTAACTATACAAATTGATAAATTCATTAAAAAATATATTAAAATATAATAAAGTTAAATTAAAACAATTATGTCACATTTTTGTTTGATTTCAATTTTATTTTATTTTAATATATTTTTTCAATGAAATTATAAGTTTATATGACGTCTATTTATTCATCTAGTTGCTCGAGTTTTCAAGTCCATACAGATCAATTCTAATATGCAATAAAAAAATGAAATTTTTAAGTTACAGAATTTATTTATTCTCTTTTAGTTTGTTGTATGATTTTTCTATTTCTATACATTATTTTGTATAGCTGTTAATACCATATTTAAATGATAAATCAACGTAATTGTCATTTCAGAGCCCCGAAGATGATTTATCAATAAACCAAAATAGCGCCAGTTACAACAGTGTTTTTTTTTCAATGATCACAGTTCGAATACCATTGAATATTATATCAAATTAATATTTATACAGATTATTTATAAGATATTATTATTATTATATGGGACAATTATTGATGATGAGATAAGTTATTGTTTCTTTTGCATATCCACATTCAAAACCTGCGCTTGTAACTGAGTTCCTTCTGAATAGCATGCTATTTGTATACGACCATGACCTGTCTCAAACGATTAAGAACTGCCCAAATTTTTATTTGGAAGAACAAAAGCAGGAAACTCTTCAGAAGGATCAGAAATGAGGTTTTTATTGAACAATTCTAAGAGTTCCACTCAATCTTCCATAATTACTTATCGTAAATGTTCATATTGATCGTATTATACCATAATAGTACACGTGACTTCAATCTGGGAATTCTATTTTGTGGAATTTACGAAATAATTGGAAATAAATTAGGAAAAAAATGATATTTGCCCAAGAATTCAGAGCTACAGTCTGTCTGCGAATATGGGGAGGGAAAATGTTAGACAAAACTGGTAGCCAATGAACCGGTGTTGATCGTATGGTGCCAGTAATCATTCTCATGGCTGTATTCAATTGTGCATCAATTTTCTGTGTATGTGCACTTTTAAACCAAACAGAGCAACAATACTCAGCTGCAGAAAAGAATAAGGCAAGAAGAAGAATTTCTGAGATGATGTCGTGGGTAAATCACTGAGATATAAACTGAAAAGTAAAGGGGCTAGAACTGATCCTTGTGGATGACCGCTTTTCAATGTTTTGAAATTGCTTTTATCAGATAACATATTTTCTAATAATCTTACCATTTTCTTTTAGTTTAGATCGGTATAGAGTTTAAAAATTAATCCATCTTTCCATACAGTGTCATATGCCGAAGATAAATCAATGAAAGCAGCTCCTGTTTTCAACCTATCATTGAAGCCTGATTCTATGAAAGTTGAAAGGCTGAAAACCTGATCTGAACAATTTCTATTTTTCCTAAAGCCTTCCTGGAAATTTTGTAGAGCATTTTCTATAGAAGATTCAATTCTGACAAGAATAAACCTTGCTTTGATTACAATATATTTTGAAGGGACTGTATATTATTTTCGATGGAAAACATGTACCACCTTCTTTTGATGAGTTTTGTAAAGAGAAGCAAGTTGTACTTTCAAACAAAACTGAAGGAAATCAGTGAGTGATCATTTTGAATCTTTCACATTGTTTTAGTATCACAGGGAAGCAGTATTCGGAAAAAACCTTTAGATCGAGCGCCCAAATACTTCCGACCTCACGTTAGGCTTTTTCTACATGTATTTTTGCATGAAGCATGCGGAATATTTCGTTATTAAGCTCTGTACGATCCAATCATACGTGGAACTATTTCCAATGATCCTAATAGCCTAACCAATCGAAATCCACTTTGAAAGCCCCAGTTACGTGTATTTACGCCCAACTGTATATTTTCCACGATGATGAAACCGTTGTGATTCGATGAGCGTTTAATTTTTTCCAAAATTGATCATGCACAATGCAGCAATCAGCATGATGCGCCCGATTCGTGACAGGCGTTAATAACAGTTGAACGCAAACAAATTCGCGATAAGAGCGAAGCAGATTATTTAAAACCCCCGGATGGGCGTGGGCGGATGGAATCAGGACAGGACTATAGATGGACTGAAAGGTTGCAAACTTTCGAACCAATGGTACTTTCCGATCATTCAAATTGCATAATTATCAAAATATAGAAATTAATATATAGAAGGCATTTGATAGGCTTGACCATGGAGTTGTTCTTATAAAGTTGTCTTCGTTTGGCTTGAAATTGGATATTATCTCTATCCTGGAATCATATCTTGCTGATAGAAAACTGTTCGTTCAGTGTTTGTGAGTTCTCCGCAACGTCAGGTGTTCCACAGGGTTCCATTTTGTGTCCTCTGTTGTTCATGCTGTTTATGAACGATCTGATTTAACACCTTCTCTGTCTGTTGCTTTTGTATGTAGATGATTGCAAATTATTTCGTCGAATTGAGTCTATCCAGGATTGCTGGAATCTTCAGGGTAAAATCGATAATCTGAATTCTGTCGCAGTAAGTCGATTGTCATTTTTCAATACAACATTGAGGGAGGTGTTTATGGCAGGTTGACTGAATACAGAGATCTGGGTGTCTTATTCGATCAGAGGTTGACTTTTGTACCCATTGTGAGGGCAACTGTTTCCAATGGTCTTAGGGTTCTCGGGTTTATAATTAGGAATTCCGGAGATCTGTTGGAGACTCGATCCCTTTTCCTTCTTTTTAAGGCTTTCGTGAGGTCAAAGCTTGAATATGGATGTCTTATATGGAATCCCGGTTGTAGGGTTCATATTGATAGTTTGGAGAAAATGCAGAGGCGATTTCTGAAGTACGCGTGTTTCAAAATAGATGACTTTTATCCGTGTTGTGGAATACAAAATGGGTATTTATTGAACAGGTTTAATATTAACTCTTTAGAGGAGCGTTGGACTTATTTGGGAATTCTTTTTCTAAATGAACCTATGAGTTCCAAAATTGATTGCCCCTACTTATTAGGCTCTGAACAGGTTTAATTTTAACTCTTTAGAAATGTAGTTTTTCTACAAAATCTAACTTCTATTTGAGTCATTATAATGTCAGAATTTGAAAAAAATATTGTCTCAACTGTTGTTCTTTATCTGCAAATTCAAATCCCTCAAGACGTTTCGAATGTTAATTTGCGGTATTCAGTTTTCTATAAATTGTATAGATATAAGTGCCGTTACTCCTGAATTCAAGTATTCTATTCAATGTTGTTTGCAGTAAATTTCTCGCCTTTAAAATGTCTATATTTCTATTTCGACTTATTTGGGAATTCTTTTTCTAAATGAACCTATGAGTTCAAAATTGATTGCCCCGTGCCAAATTATTAGGCTTCGTGCCCCCTAAAAGGTAACTCTTGCATACAGAGGTGCATCGTAATATCTATTAAACTTCTTAGAATTTGTCGATTTTCTTCGACTCTAGCATTGAAATTTTCAATTGTAGAACTGAAACCACTGAACTTGCACGTCCCTAGACTACCTGTTAGAAATATATCCACGTTCTATCTTCCATTTCCTCGTACTAACGTGCTTTGGGAATTTCTTTTACGCCACTGTTTAGAATATATTTCAGTCATGAGTTTTGCAATTTTCAATACAAAGTATTAGATGTTTTAAACTTTACTAAATAGGATATAAGAAGGGCTCTCAGTATCGCGGGGTCGATGATTTTTAGTTGATTTGGGTTTGCATTTGTATGTATATATATTTTTATGAGTTTGTATTTTTGTTAATTTTTGTTTATTCCCAACCTGTATTGGTCTAGACTGTATATTGGTGTAATTAAATAAATAAATAAATAGATATGTATAGAAATTACACGGTATTGAAATGAAAAAAATGAAAAGTGGATAATTCGACTGAATTCAAATATTGTAGGTTTAACATAAAGCGGACACACATTTCAGATTAAACTCACTTGACCTATGCCTTGAGGTCTTCGAGTCAATACATCACCAATTAGTGATACCACGAAAATCACTATAAAAAAAGCACTTCTGAACATACTTCACCATTTTCTGCTTGAATATTTAAGAAGAATTTATCATTTTACATTTATTTTTCTGAAACGCGCAGTTTCCAAGATATTCGATGTTGAATAATTAAAAAAAAATAGAAAGCACTGACGTGAGGTAAGATTGCTTTGGCGCTCTTGTTGAGCTACTTGCGAGTAAATATTCAAACCATAACAAATCTATAAGCACTCTGATCAGGTGAACAATAGTCTTTTCCCGTACTATAGGACAATGTGATGCTAATATGAACGCCTAATGAATGAACAAACCTATATCTCAAATTAAAAATAACTACTCATAATTTTCCCCAAGTTTTGTTCGAAGCTATAATTTTCTTCCCCTAAAAACTTAAGTCAGTGCTTTTCTGAATTTTGACTACGTATATTATTTCAGTCATCGAGATTGAATTCTATCTCTATGATTTCCCGTTATGAAAAATTTTGATTAATATTACGCCAACTGACACTGATTAATGAGCTCGGCATTTATCAATCGAATATCGATCTGGGATGGCCATCGTTCAGAGAAAATCACGGGGACATGCCATTTCTCTTTTCTTTTAAGTAAATGAAAAAAATTCAGATGGAAACAAGCTAGGACAATGAAATTTGAGGATGAGTGAGATATCCATCACCTCAATATATTCACGAATTTTTATTGAAATCCGAAAAATGTCTTATGAGATATGGAGTATTAAAAATTTTTTTTTGGGAATTTTTAAAAATTTTCTAGCCTGACGATTTTAGAGAAATTTTGCGAGCCATTTTGTTTCAGCCTCCCTCAACGATATTTCAAGTATCAACTTGATCGGATGGATATTCTAGTAGTTATTGAGGAAACAAAATTTCAGATGCTCATAACTACTGAACCATCCGACGGATTTGACCCAATAACGAACTTTGGACGATATTTGGACAATCAACCTACTCTGAAAATATGAAAACTCTAGCTCATTTCGTTTGGATGCTAGAGAGGATACTCCGGCCGGACAGACTCAACTTTCGCCACGGATTCTTCACCGGGGAGTCGAACCCAATTGATTGAGACCATTTTCGGCTCGATACTCGAAAATCACAGACATTTGTGCAAAATAATAGGCACTCTGTTCGGGTGAACAAGAGCGCCAAAAACATGGTAACAGTGTTGATTTGATGATCTAAAGAATTGGAAAAATAAATAGTAGATATGAGTATTTTCTCATGAAATGTGAACCGAGGACCCCAGGGTAGAAAAAAGGCTCCACAGTCGCTTCACCATACAGTTTAAAACTCTTGGACATACCGAAACAAATCTTGGCGAATAATTACTCCAACTTTGTAGACTAGTGAAATAGAATTTTGTCTGAATGTCTGTAATTTTCGAATATGCACTATAAAATTATCTCAATTATGGGATTCGACTTCCTGATGAAGAATTTGTGGCCAAACTTGAGTATACCGGTTCAAAATGCACGTGCAAAAGCTTCTGACCTCACGTCAGTCCTTTCCTACTTTTTTTCACAAATGCTTCAGTATATGGCAACGCTCTCATTTGCCTCTGTGATTGGAAAACTAAACGAGGGTGGATTCGACCGTATTGCATGCATATTCGAGTAATCAAATCACCGATTAACAAGTTTACTCTTCTATTGTCCAGTGTGAAACGAATAAAATCATTGACGTTCCGGATAATTCAGTGGAAATGAGCATTGATAGAACCGATGCTACAAAAACGACCGAATGTGACATGTTTTATCTGATATTGTTCAACAGTTCCGGCTTCAGGACCATACTGACTATACTCTGTTCATTTTCATTTAGTCTGTTAGTTAATCGTGTTTTCATCGATAATTATTGCTTTGTGATTATGTTTTTAAACATATTGTTGACTGCATTCATACAAACGGTATGTTCGAATGTACTATACATATATCGCTGCTTTGTTTCCATAATGCCAAGTCAGCTATCTGGACAGTTCTGGGAGATTAGCGAGGTGGGCTATAAGACTCCAAGATTTCGATTTCGATATTGCACATCAAGCGGGTAAATTACACATAGTTCCAGATTCCTTGTCCAGAAATCCTTTGTTGGATACAGATAGTCAGAGTGAAGAAGTTACAGGAAATTCCTGTTTTTCTAGTAAGTTTGGACAATATCGAAAGAGAACAGAAGGCAGATATAGATCTTAGAGAAATAATAGAAGCGATTAAAGCTCCGCAAAATTTTGACCCCAAAATTGTTAAGAAAACACGAAGTTATGTAATAGAAAACGGGGTACTATATAAGAAAAACTATAGCCCGAATTCCCATTCCAAATTATTAGTCTTACCAAAAATTCAATTCGAGATGTGCTTTTGTGTTGTCATGATGATCCATTATCAGGAGGTCACTTAGGTTTGGCAAAAACGTTAGGAAAAATTAAAATTCGGTATTTTTTGGACTTCAATGCATAAGGATGTTGAAAAGTATGTCAAGAGTTGTTTACATTGCCAACAAAGAAAAAGAGTACCACAAGCTGTTCCTGGACTTTTACAACCAATTACGGTCGGAGAACCATTTGATAAAATCGGTATTGATCTATTGGGGCCATTTCCTAAAAGTCAGTCGGGGAATACATATATAGTCGCAGCCATTTGTTACGCAACCAAATGGGCGGAAGCAAAAGCCATTCCTGTTGGAACAGCAGAACAAGTTGCAAACTTCTTGCTGGAAAACATAATCTGTCGCCATGGTTGTCCTAAAACAATCCTTAGCGACCGGGGAAAGTGTTTTAAGTCGAAATTGGTACAATCATTACTGAATGGCATGGGATGCCATCCGACTACGACGACGGCGTACCATCCTCAAACTAATGGTTTAGTAGAACATTTTAATGGAACTCTGGCTACTATGCTTTCAATGTACGTAGCAACCGATCAAAAGATTGGGACACTTATGTGCCTCTCATAACATTTGCTTATAACACTTCCAATCAGGAAACAACTAAGAGGAGCCCATTTTCGTTAGTGTATGGCAGAGAAGCAATATTGCCAGTAGATGCGGCTTTAGGTATTCAAATAAACGAAATTGACGAGACAGCGGAAGAACTTTTAGCTAGACTTGAAAATCGCGTAAAGATGTTCAGAAAGTTATAAAGGATGAGCAGAACAAACAGAAAATACAATACGATCGAAAGCATAGGCATGTCAGTTATAATGTAGGGGACAAAGTTTTGGTGTACACACCAGTACGAAAAATCGGGAAATCGGAAAAGTTACTATGTAGATGGTTTGGGCCATATGAGATTGTGGAAAAAGTCAATGATCTTAATTATAATATTAAATTTAACACACGCGGAAAAATTAAAAACGATATTGTACATGTCAGCAGAATGAAGAAATTTCATGAACGGAAATGAAAGCGAGTCAAAGTACGGCGTATTATACTACTCAGCAAATAAATTCTGGAAGTTTAGTTAGTTAGTAAGGTTCAATTTATAAATCAATTAAGATGCATTCAAAAACATGTACAGTTTAGTGGCGTGTTTGTTATTACTCATTGATAAAAATTTCGCGTATGAAATAAATATCGTATCGGGTGTATATTGGTCTTATTTATCTAATGTGGAGTTGTACGAGTCAACTATACCATTAACTTATTCGGCTAAATTTCCAAAAACTTCTGGCATTTTTCAAACTCGTATGAACGAAGATCAAGAAACTGTTAAGAATTGTGTTACACCTGAGTGTCAGTTAGCCAATGTAACGTATGAGTTACAACAAACATTCACATCTTGGATAAAGAAAATGAATCATAATTTAGGACAAAAGTTTGAAAGTGAGTTAGACGAAGACACAGAATATAGAAAGAGACGGGCATTGGACTTTTTGGGAGATGCGTTGAATTGGTGTTGTAACGTATTAGTGAAACATTCTATGGACCCCTTATATGCGAATGAGAAAACTTTGAGTAAATCAATGCGTGATTTGAAAATCGCGGCTAACCAACAGCATGGGGAGCTTGAGAACATTATAGGTGCAGTTAAAAAGTATAGTGCGGCAATTGCAAAAAATCTTGAAGAGAGTCAAGACGTTAAACGTGTCATGTGGAAGAAACTCGTGGAAGTTCGTAGAAATTTAGAGATCATTCCTGACGAAATTAAGCATGTTTGGCAAAATTTCATTAATCAGGCATTACAAAATCTAGAAGTTCTTTATATTTTCAGTAAATCTCAAATAATTAAACAATGTCGTGATAATCAAATTCCACTGGAAGTTGTTGAATTATCATTGTTAAGGCAAGATTTAGTTCGCATCGATAAAATACTTAATAAGCAAGGTTTTCAACTTGTAATAGGAGCGAAAAGTATCTCCAGATATCTAAAACTGAAAGTGGCGTCGTGTATAATAACTGAGAACGAAGTATCCGTGGTGTTGAATTTACCCGTGAGAAGAACAGGAGAAACATGGAAATTGTTTAGGTTAACATTTATACCATATGCGTGGGATGAGTATACATGTCAGTTTGCGGAAAATAATGTTCTTGTAGCTAAATTTCAGTCTCATATTAAAATTCTTAGAGGTAATCTCTTATCTACTTGCGATGTAACAAAAAACCTTTGTTTACTACCTAGAGCATCCCATAATGGAATAAGTAACTTGAATTGTTTTGAAGAATTAGCTCAAGGAGCATCCGTTTCGGAATTAATACAAAAATGCAAAATGCTTTGCTTCAAAGATAATCGTACAATAGTTAATCAAATTGAACCTGAAAAATTCATAATTACGCACCCTCCGCATAATTTAATGTTACGTTGTCCGAATAAACCAAATGCTTCCATAATTCGAGAGAATTTACCAGGAGCGTGGGAAATAGATATACCGTGTGAGTGTTCTGTATGGTCGGCAGAAAAAGAAATAATATCTCGAGCATTTCCATGCGATGCGAATCTATCTTAGATGTAAATTTAAAACATGTATTACCTGCTGTTTGGTCGAAATTAGAATCTTTCAAAATAGAGCCTATAACCACACACACACAATTAAAATTCTCAAATATACAGGAGTGTTTAAACTCTAAATGGAATACAACGATTCCAATCTTTGATTATAAATTTCAATCTAAATATAAAATTAACGAGGACAACGTGGAGCTGATTCACTATTCGTCGGAATCGTTTACATACGAATGGACAACGTTCAGAATAGTTAATATAGTTGCTATTATTTTAATATTTTATGTGATAATAAAAACCCTTACTTAATTTCATTTGGAATGCCACAAAGAGTAGCTGCACTTAACGTAACCGAAATTATCAGCACCTTAAGCGGTTCAGTTATACTGATTCTGATAGTATTGTTTTTAATATGGATTATTTGGCAATGCCTTGTAGAGAAGTTGAAGGGTAAACCTCGCTCGACTGTAGAGCAAAGTACGGAAATGCCCTTGGAAGAAATAGGGTCTTCTATAGAAAGCGTTAGGGAGTAGGTCAAGAAAGACGCGCGCAGATAAACGAGAGTATAGTTTAATAATAGAGAGCTGAACGTAATTTCATAGTAATTACATTTTCAGTTGACCTGTAAAAGCTTTTTGGTAAATGCAAGTACTTGCGATAGCAACCCCCTCGAGAGAAATTTTCACTGAGCTAAAACTAAGTTCAGAAAAATAAAGTAGATGAACTTACTTTAAGAATGATAGTTCATGGTTAGATTACTTAGTGGTGTAGGGTATAGGAAATGTTAAGTTTTAGTTTTATAAGTAATTAGGGGATTAAGGTTGTTAAATTGGTAGGAAAATAGATAAGAGTAAAATAAGGATAAAATTAGTTAAAAGGGCCCTTATATAAGATTTAGTAAATAGGTTAAGTTGAGTGATTAAAAGTTGTATAATTATCATTTATTTTGTCATCAGTAATTATAGAGAATTATTGAATTAACAGAAAAATTTTGAATTTTTTGGTAAGACTAATAATTTGGAATGGGAATTCGGGCTATAGTTTTTCTTATATAGTACCCCGTTTTCTATTACATAACTTCGTGTTTTCTTAACAATTTTGGGGTCAAAATTTTGCGGAGCTTTAATCGCTTCTATTATTTCTCTAAGATCTATATCTGCCTTCTGTTCTCTTTCGATATTGTCCAAACTTACTAGAAAAACAGGAATTTCCTGTAACTTCTTCACTCTGACTATCTGTATCCAACAAAGGATTTCTGGACAAGGAATCTGGAACTATGTGTAATTTACCCGCTTGATGTGCAATATCGAAATCGAAATCTTGGAGTCTTATAGCCCACCTCGCTAATCTCCCAGAACTGTCCTTATTTTTCTGAAGCCATAAGAGAGCTTGATGATCTGTAATAACTTTAAACTTTTTCCCCAAATGTAATGACGAAATTGTGTGACCCCTGTATAAAATGGCTAAACATTCTTTCTCAGTAGTTGTGTACTTGAGTTCTGGAGATGATAATCTCCTTGATGCGTATGTTATAGGATGTTTTCCTGACTCAAATTCTTGTACTATTACGGCAGAAATACCAAAATTACTTGCGTCTGTCAAAATTTCAATTGGAAGATTATCTTGGAAGTGTCTTAATACCGGCGCACTTGCTAATAATGATTTTAGTTTTTCGAAACTTGCCTGATGCTCTGGCGTCCAGGCAAATTTAACATCCTTTTTGTCAGTAAAGTTAATGGTCTACTTATTTCGGCAAAGTTAGGGATGAATTTTCTGTAGTAGTTTGCTAGTCCTATAAATGACTGTACCTCACGTAATTTTGTTGGTTTCGGAAATTCAGACACTGCTAAAATTTTTGAGGGTTTGGGGAAATGCCTTCCCTACTAACTACATGACCCAAGATGTCGATTTTAGAATAAGCGAAATGACATTTACTAGGTTTCAGCTTTAGTCTATATTTCCGGAAACGTTCAAAAACTAATCTCAGATTATTTAAATGGTCATCAAAAGAATTACCCTTTATTATAACGTCATCAAGGTACACTAAGCAAACTATCCATTTCAACCCTGCTAAAACTTCGTCCATTGTTTTTGGAAAGCTGCTGGACTTAACGCTAAGCCAAATGGTAATTTATTAAATTCATATAACCCTTGTATAGTCGTAAAAGCCGTCTTATGTTTGTCATGTTCCGCAAGGTTTATCTGCCAATACCCCGATAACAGATCCAAGGTTGTAAAAATTTTGATCCTTCTAATGCATCTAAAATATCCGCAATTAACGGGAGTGGGTAAGATGGAACCTCTATTAACTTATTTAACTTTCTATAATCGACACAAAATCGCCACTCTCCTGATTTCTTTTACAAGAACTACAGGACTTGCCCACGCACTGAATGATTTCCTAATAATTTTTGCTTTCAACATTTCATCAATTTGATTTGAAATAATTTCCCGTTCTTTGCTGGACACCCTGTATGGGGCCTGATGTATGGGTACCGCATCTTTCGTATTAATGCACTGTGCGGCCACTTTACTATCTCCTAACTCTAAATTACTTTTTGCAAAAATATCAGAATACTCCAGTAACAGCTCATTTAAATTATTTCTATGATGTTCAGTTAATTCATCGCAAACATTAAAATGAATTGAATTGTTTTCATTGTTATATGAAATTTGATCCATTTCGGCGGGCTCACTGCCGACCGCTAGTACGTCGTGTTCTTTAATGAACTCTCCTAAACAGCTGTTCGCGTAAACGACCTTTGAATAGTTAGATAGATTCTCAATGTAGGCACTTCCCTGTTTTAAATCAATGAATACTAGGCTAATACTTTTACTACGGAAGAAATTATAATTTTGTTTAAAATGCATATGTTTTTCTTCAATGTACTTAGAAATGTCAACGTTAATTTTTCTGGTACTTTTTGGCGTGAAGGGTTACTTCTTCTATCGTACGAAGTTGTAAATCGAATTCATCTATATTTCTATCTTCATTGACTAATTTATTAGCGAACTCTACAGTGTGAGCCTTGTTATTAATACCTAATGTCACATGTCTAGTCATAAAGTTTATTTCCACCTTAAATTTGTTATTGAAGTCGTTGCCTAAAATAAATCTATTTTTGATCTCCCTAACTACAATTACAGTATGTTGGACTTTCACCTCATTCAAATAAAATGTCAAACTTGTTTCTCCCAAAATCCACAACAATTTATTATTTACACCTGAAATTCTAGTATAGCGTGTTTTACTTACTTTATGATTACCAACTAAATCTTCACTTACTATACTAATGGCTGCACCTGTATCCACAATAACATCAACAGATTTACCATCTATTTGACCCTTTATGATAACTGGCTCAAAAAAATCTTCCACGGAATATACATTATTTACTTTTTCTATTTTTGTATTTAATCTTTTGAACAATTAACTTTTTATGGCCTACCCTATGACAAAAATAGCAACTTAGATTTCTAAAATGTTGTTGTGTATAGAATCTTTTGAACAGAACTTCAGGCTTGGATTTTAGTTTTTGAACTTCTACAATTTCTAGCATAATGGCCAACTCGACCGCATTTGAAACAGGTAACTCGCCCATCAGGAGTTCTAGGTTCCTGTTTCACCTCAAATTTCGGCTTTTGATAGGAAGCATTCCCTTTTACATCATTGTATCTAAATCTAAAATTTTTAAAATTTGACCCACCTGAACTCCTCTCCATGTCCTGTAACTTTTTAGTGAGATGTTCCACTTTCAGCTGCAGGTCTGCATAGGACTCGTCCTTTTGTGAAGAAGTACTCGGCTGCGGGCCTCCCAATAGCATTTCCGTCACTTCAATCCTCTCCAAATTCTTCCTTAACTTATCCATTGTTTCATTTTCAAATAGGTTCACTTTTTCCAGTATTCTAGGCTGCAGTCCCCGTATAACAAAACCAATTTTTTCATGATCTTCCATAATAGGGTTGACTTCGGCACATAGATTCAAAATTTCGTGATAATATTCCCATACATCTTCTCGTGGTCGTCAGGGCCGTATTAAACTCTTTTCCGCCCCTAGGCCAAAAACAATTTGCCGCCCCTATGAGTAAAGAGAATTTTAAAAATTCAAATTTTTTAAATACGTGATTTTCGCAGAAGTTGATAAAGACAATTTTCTATCTGTAAATAAAACAATCTAATGTTTCAGAGTGTATATTTCATAGTGAAAAATTACAGCTTTCATAATCAAACTAATAATGGTTTTCTTCTTGCCTTCTTTTCCGCAAATTGTTGCAACACAGCTTCGAAGTCTAATTTTTTCAACAATTCAGCTTCAATGCACAAAACGGCCAGAGAATTCAAACGCTCTTGAGACATGCTAGATCACAAATAGGATAAAATTCGCTTCAATGCTGAAAACGACCTCTCTGCTGAACAGTTCGTTGCAAAAGTGCATAAAAACATTCTAATTGTAATATCGATGTAGGGAAACACTTGCACTAAGCTTTTATCACTTCTAATGAAGGTACTCATCTCGTGTAGAGTTCTTGGAGGTTGTTCTAACTGTGCTAAGTAGGATTTGAAGTGCAAACATTCATCGTGGAGTTTTTCATCTAAATCTTGAGGAAAACTAGAGATGAGATTAGTAACCGCTACTCCTAATTCTTCAGAACTAATCGATTGCAGTTTTAATAAAAGGAGAACTTGTAGCAATTTTTAATTTGGATAATTTCTTCACAAATCGATGATGACAAGTAAGAGACGTTCCCTCTGCCTTGATTTCCGTGCTTTTCAATGTGATCAGCAAAAAAAGGGTCAAATTCAGCTAGAAATTCTAATAGCATCATATAATTGCCATTATGTAGACTACCAAATACTTCCGTCGAACCCCTGAATGAAAGTCCTCATGATGCCAATGCCTTGATCGCTGCAACAACTCTCTTTAAAATTTCTCTCCAGTACTGTACTTCCCGCTTGTATTCTTTAACATGAAGTGCATCTACCTGGCCAGCTGCTTTTTGCCTTTGGAGTAAAATTAGGACACAATTTTTGTGATTCTGTGAATTCTCGTGCTGTTCAATAGTAATAGGATTTTTCCAATCATTAAATCCGGTAGATGCAAATGGACCTATTCCATTGAATAAACGGCATGGCAGACAGTAGAGACGTGTGCTGGCAGAGTAAATCAAGAAATCGCGAGTGTGAGTCTCGGCATTTTTCAATCGGGTTTTAAACAATCCTTCCGAACAATATCGAATGCGATCATTGTAATTACTTCTCGAAGCTTCAAAATCTAATAAATCAATATTTTGTTTTATTCTACGATTGATAAAATTTTGCCTCAACTCCTCTGTTATTTCATCCCACAGAGCTGGATCATCACTGAAATTATCTGAACTGCTGCTAATTTCTGGAAAAGCTTTTTTCGGATTTTCACAAGATTCCACTTGTTCCGGAATCTCCATAATGCTTTCAGCTTTGTTTGATGTGTTGTTACCACTTGTTGAAGGTTGATCGAATTCTTGTTGAATTTCACTCAGCTCTGTCGAGTCCACTTTTTGTTTTTTAACACCTTTTTGGTGAATTTTGGGAATCTTCTTCACCAGTTCCTCATTTTTTTCTGATCTTTCCTTTGCTCGTTTTCTATATTCACAACCACTTTCACGTTTTCTTGACATTGAGAAAAAAAGAATGAACAAGTAGATCTGAAGATAAGTTCCCACAAAATTTATTTATACTAAAAATTGCACAATCAATGTTTAAAAATGACTGGCGAGAACTCTATAGTGGTTGGTTCTCGATTCTGAGTGTATTGCATGGACGGAAAAATAGGACTGACGAGCTGCCAGTGCCGATTCCGAAATTCACGCGAAAAATTCAACTAGTTACTTGCATCCATTGAAAATAATACCTACTAGGGAAACTCATCAAACGTGTCGCATTCATATTTTAAATATTATGCCAGTCCTCTGATTTCCCTGACAGTAATCCGTGTTTTATTAGTAGCAATTACAATTTACGATAGGATAGGTTTTCCACGTTCTCTTTGATGCGCTTAACCGCCGACAGTGCCGACTGCTGTTCGGTTTTAGGGCGGCTCCTTTGATTTTCAGATTACCGAGGGGTGTGAAAAATGCAACAATATTTCTATCTTCCATTCAAAAGAATTATACATCGATAATGAAAAAATGTGCGAAATTTTCGAAGATGGCTATTTCTACATTTTCGTAGAGGAGTTAAAGAATTTTTTTTTAGTCACCGAAAAATTTGTCGCCCCTAAAATTGTGCTGCCCCTAGGCCATGGCCTATGTTGGTCTAGGCGGTAATAGGGCACTGCATATATGTGCATCATTTAATGATGTTTTGCATACATACGTATGAGCTCATATATATTTTGATAAAACAATATAAGCTCATGTATGAATACATTATTAATGTAGAAAATTGTTTTTGATTGGATTTAATCCTTTCATATGATGGAAAAATGGCCGAACCAGACCGGCAATTCTAGGCCGCCGAACGCATAATGCAAAGGATGTGGTATCACTTAGACATTTACAGACTGCAGATGAACAGGCACAAGCTGATGTATCGCGGCGTGAACGTAATGCACAAAAAAGATCTGTTGAGCATGTTTCTGTACTGAATCTTGCACGGTGATCACTAATGATAATAATAAAAATAATCTCTTTGGATTCCACGTTGACTCCCCTGAGCTTGGCGGGTCAAAATACACCTGTAACGGAGAATAAAGAGTACTATACTGAGACCGAGAGTAACTGGAAGAGTAGGGAGCTCCATGGACGATAAGCAGCAGTACTCAACAGCCAAGATGTGGACAAGGAACTGTTTCTCAGCAGAGGAATACTAATGATGGAAACAGAGTGCTATACAAGATCAGTTCATTAGTACAAGAAATTACCGTCGTTACATATTACATCAGGAGATGCCCTCCGACCAATGTAGACTCTGCTTCGAAAGAAACCACTCAGCATCTCTCGTCGGGATGTAGTTACCTTGCGCCGCGGGACCACAAGAAGAGGCATTATGATGTAGCAGGTATATTTCATCATGTAAGAGCCATAAACTCATTAACACCAATGATCCCTACTATAAGTATACTCTCAAGGACTATATCGAAAACACAAAAGCCAAATATACTGGCACAAATCTATAATAACTAACCGTGTTGGATAAGAAACTTAAGAAAGCTAGAATTACAGATATTGTGACCATAATATACGTGCAGCACGAAATCAGAAGATCAGTAAATAAATATATTGACTTGGCCTTCGAAATTAAGGAACCACCAACTAGACGAGGTCAGTGTACATCCTCTGGCGATATCTGTGAATGGTTTTGTCGAGTGCCTCCTGCAGCAGGAATTGATGAAGTTGGAAATAGAGGAAATCAAAAGCCTAACACTTACCACCCAAAAAGCCACCATATTGGGAACCTGTAGATCTGTCCGAAGGGCACTCACACAACCTGTGAAAAAAAAAATAATAATGAGTTTAATTCGAAAAATAAACAGAAATACCTTGTAGAATCTATACCCGAGCCATTGTATTGATGACGATGGCTACCTATCAATATAGCAATAATTGATCTATATACAGCCCTAGAGCATACACTATATTTTGGTTGTGAATTTAAAGGAATCATGTTTTTCACAGGGGCAATCTTATGTTTCCTGTTTCAAAATGGATACCTCCAGCAGTTTGGTTATATATGCTCAAAATGAAAAAAATAAAAAATATTGTTCATCCAAATGTTTGGATTATGTTATAAAATAGCAAGCACTTACTTAAATACTTTTTGTTGGAAAGAATGTACATTGTTTTTTTGATTTTTTTAAATGTTACAAGATATCATTTCAATTGATATTGTCGTCGAAATTTCAACACTTGAACTGGGCCAAATTTGAAGTTTTCGAGCTTAAATTCTCTGAGAACTCCCTGTATTGTTTCAAGAGCTACAGATAGTTATTCCATGCGGTGAACCTCGCAGATTTCAACTACCCCTAACAATAATTCCAGATCATCCTCGAACTTTATCATCCCTTCGTACTTGAGATCATCTTGACGTGCTGCCCGAAGTGTCGTGACATAATCGACTCCTAACCGTCACGTACGGGGGGAATCGACTGAGGGGGCCTCAATGATGGCGGCCCTCGACTGCATAATATGAAGAGGCGGCCTGCCACTTCAGACGTGACTATCGTTTGTTTTGCGATCAATTGCCTGCCGACGTAGGTTCGTTATCCCTGAATTTTCTGGAGTTTCAATGGCGTCGAGTCACGGGCGTCGATTGGCGTTTGGGATGAAGTGTACTCGTGGTTTCCTATTTACTGAGATCTGAAATATCTTCAGGTTTTCGATGTTGCTCTCAGCAACAGCGAGCATCAAATGATCTTTCAGATTTCAATTTTTCATATATTTAGATGTTTTATTGTGATAATTTAGTGCTGTCATCCCTTATAAATCTATGGATTTCTTGATAGTTCTCTTTTCGAAGACATGAATGGAACATATAGTTCATTCAAGATATATTGTCGTCAACCAAGCCTTGAAAGTGTATTCGGTGCTTTGTTTTGGGTCTCAAAAATTTTATGCGTGACGCAATTTATTGCCTCTTCAGTCCCTTTATCGGCACGCACCTCCGAAACCAGTGGCCTGTATATTGCTTTGGTTCTGGCAGTTTGAGAAACTTGGTAACAATAGAGGGAATTTTCCCAAATGTTTTTATACCAACTGGATTGTACGTGCATTTATTATTTCTGTTTTTAAGGAAAAAACGAAGATGTTTGATAACAGAAGGGTGCAGTGCAATGTACTTGAGGCAATAGTCCACATACAAAAAGAACGACATACTTTCGTTGTTGTATCTGGGAGTTGTATGATCAATGATTTATTTTTTGTTGTTTCAATATCTTCTACAAATAAATTGCACAATTCTTCCCAGGCTCCAAATAATTCAAAAATAGTAGCAACCTTAACCATCAAGTGTTTCTCATCTGGTGTTTCGTCTATAAACTTGTCCACTTGTTCAGGTAGAAGAATCTTTAATTTTTTTTAACTTTCCCGTTTTAAATAGCATTTGGGCGCTTGACTTGAATTGAAAATTTACTCCACAAAGTTGATGAGACCCAAATTTTTTTGTAAATATGCTATGTAAATGCATTAAATCTTAGGCTACTGCGAGCTGATTTTTCACGGTTTTTGCCGCATAATAAATTAAAAACTACCTCAACTACAGCTCAGACAGAAAACGCGGGAATTTCGTCTTCAACCGGAGCCCTTCTCGCTACAAATAATGATCGCATTGCGTAATTATTGTTATGAACGCGGCGTCGGTTTCTTTCAGTTCGGGTTGTCCGGGTAGCTATCGACACAGTATAGGGACCACACAGTAGTCGCACTCAAGAGATTTTTAACTAAATTCTTTACACCCTGGCGGCCACGCGCATATTTCAATAAGCAGCCGGAAATGATATTCTAGCGGAAACGATGTACTTGGATAAATTTGAATTCGAATTGCTATTTTACGAGAGGAACTGATAAGAATCGGGGTTAAATATGATAATCACTTGTCAGGAATATTTCGAATACAACCGTGTTTCATGATTTCAAATAATCACCAATGGGAAAACCATAATTTATATTAGAAGGAAATATTGATATATTTTGGTCAGAGCTGTGCCAAAGCATTGTCCTTAGTGCTCGTGAAAGCACTCTAAGCACTTTAGTGCTTCCGAGCACTGTGCTCGCGAGCACTTTTCAAAGGCTAGTGCTTAGTGCTTGTTTTTCGGAGCACTCCCGCGAAAATCTTAGTGCTTAGTAATCCGCTAAGCACTAAGCCTTTCCGAATTCTTGAAGTAGGGTCAATATAAACCGGTACGGTATTTGATTTTTTTATGTGCGCAAAGATAATACGATCGTTTTGAATTAATATTCAGTATTTCTTCAGTCACCATTGATCTGACTTTATGGTTATGAAGGCCATTTTAACGTTATCCAAACATTTTAAGAGTTCGAAATTGATCGAATGGATATTCTAGAAATTATTGCGAAAACCAAATTCCAGATGCTCATAACTGCTGAACTATCCAACGGATTTGGCCCAATTACGAACTTGATCGAGATATTTGACAATCAACATATTGTGTAAATATGAAAACTCAAGGTCATCTCCTTCGGAAGATAGAGAGTAAACGGCTGGCCGGCCGGCAGAGTACTCAAGTTTGAGCACGTCTTCTTTAACAGGAAGTCGAACCCAATCCTCAATTGAGACCATTTTCAAAAATTACAAGCGTTTTGGCTAAACCATAGCATGCTGGTCCACTTGGAATAAGTGCGCAAAAAGAATCATTGTCTCAATACTAAACATGCAAATTTTAACCTGATCCCTTTTCCAAAAACGACTACCAAATAGGCCATCCCCGTGAATCGCCCTGTCTATGCTTGATAAGGAAAATATAAATATATACACCTAATTTTTTTCAGTACCTTTTGGCACGCTTATTCCTAGTGGAACAGCGTGCTATCGTTTTGCCCAAAGGTCTGTAATTTTCGAATATCGAGCCGAAAATGGCCTCAATCGATTGGGTTTGACTTCCTGATGAAGAATTCGAGGTCAAACTTGAGTATGTCAGGCCGTATACTCTCTATATTTCGAAGGAAGGGACCTAGAGTTTTCATTTTTTCAGAATAGGTCGAGTGTCCAAATATCTCGGTCAAGTTCGTTATTGGGCCAAATCCATCGAATAGTTTAGCAGTTAATAACATTAATTTCTAGAATATTCATCCAATCAATTCGTAACTTGGAGAATGTCTAGATAGCGTTAAAAGGAAGGAGTGTGTCAAATTTCGAGAAAATCGTCACGAGAGAAAATTTTTTAAAAATTCCCAAAATGTTTTTTTTCAAAACACGATATCTCATAAGTTATTCGTCAGATCACAACAATTTAGGGCATTTATGCAGGGTATAGGTACCTAAAATATTTCAAAATTTCATCATCATAGCGTACAATCTCCAGAAGATATAAGAGTTTTTCTGAAAATGAAGTCACAGATTATATTTCTATCTATGAATTCACATCACATCTACTATAAATCTCTATGAGGGTGGTTTTAATTTTATGACAAGTTGTCATAATGAAAATATTGAGCCGCTCGCGAAAAGAGCTAAGAATTCATTTTTATATAAACACGGAAATAGTTGTGTAAGTTGTCATATTTTGAATGGAAGTCCACATGAATTTTGCGACAAAAGGACTAAATTTTCAGAGAAAAATAGGCGATTTTGATGAAATTGAAATAAAGGGGTTTCGGCAATGGGGTTATTCGTTCGTCGCTCAGGACACTGACGTCCGACAAAACCACACTCTGTGCACTGATGAGATAAACTAAAATCGCTACTATTGAATAAGAAAAATAAAATAAACTCCTGTAAATACTGAATCTAACTGAAAACTGAATAAAATTACCTATCTTAAAATCTACCACAAATCTTAATCTTAATAATTCTTAACGGAATAATCTGAATCTGAATTTGAATGAATCTGCTAACCTGAATGAATCTAATCTGAATAATGAATGACTCTGCTAATCGGAATGAAACTAATCTGAATTTTGAATCTGCTAATCTGACTGACTGACGGTAATCTCAATTCGCTAACCTGACTGACTGACTGACGGTAATCTGAATTATCCTCAATTTGAGGGCAACACGCCTTTATACTCTCCCGAGGAGAGGTGAAACGGACACACACAGATGTGGCATTTGTCGCCTAAAATGATCTTCGATTTCGGTTTATCGCGTAAAAACAGATTTATCGGATTCTAGCAAAGAAATTTATGTTTTCAGGCCTTTTTTTCTCACCGAAAACTCTGAAACAACGACTTCGAATCTTAAGACGTATACAGGGGAACGGAAAATATATAAAATAATCGGAATACTTAAAATGAAGAATGATTTTCCTATACAAAAAAATCAAACTTCATTACAACTTGTCCACTTGTTCATGTAGAAGAGTCTTTGATTTTTTTCACTTTTCCGTGTTAAATAGCATTCAGGCGCTTGACTTGAATTGAAAATTAACTCCACAAAGTTGATGAGCCCCAAATTTTCATTTTTTTTTGTAAATATGCTACGAAAACAGGTTCACTGAAATTCCCTTCTACATTTTTCAAATTACACCAGGCCAGAAAAATGGTATACGCAATATCGTAAGGCTGAGTTGATTATAGAGTTAGGAGTTCCAAAAGTGCTCTTCTTGAAGTCTCTTCAATTTCTACAGGAAAAACCGAATCATAGATCTTATTAATTACTAGTGGAAAAGCCGTGTCGCCACGGGCGCAAGTAAGGCGCGCGCGGTCGTTATTAGCAAATGCCCCCTATAAGCAGCCGTTTTGTGTCTAGCTTTCATCGAGTGAAGACGTGTTTAAAAATGCCCAAAAAACTTTCCGAGGCCCAACTGAAATGCCAACAGCGGTGATTTCAAACAGCCTTCTGAAAAAGAAGCAAAGAAGAAGAGCAGTGGCAATTGGAGCAACTGCAAAAAGAAAACGTGGAACGCGCGAAAAAGAAACTTCTGGAAAATCAGATGAAAGCTCCTGTTTTTCGTGCACGAAACCTGGAGGTGTACGACTATAGCACATGGGTATAACCGCCAAATTACAATTGTTCGGTTTGCCTAGAGATGCAATGTAAATGCATTAAATCTTAGGCTACTGTAAACTGATTTTCACTGTTTTTGCCGCATAATGAATTAAAAACTACCTCAACTACAGCTCAGACAGAAAACGCGGGAATTTCGTCTTCAACCGGAGCCCTTCTCGCTACGAATAATGATCGCATTGCGTAATTATTGTTATGAACGAGGCGTCGGTTTCTTTCAGTTCGGGTTGTCCGGGTAGCTATCGAGAATCCACTGGTCTGCCTCGTCGTCGTGTTTCCATTGTAAAATAAAATTTTAAAATTTACATTGGACCCAACTCAAAATTGAGAAATAGAACGTGAACCGTTTTCAAATTTTACCCAAAAAATGGAGAATAACCATCCAAATTTGGGTTTTCAATATCTTTTCAATTATAATATTCTAAATTAACTTACTCGGTAGGTTTGGAAATTAAAATAAGCTTAAAATAAAACTTAAAATAGATGTTTATTATAATTATTAAACGTTATTAAGTTTGACAATCACTTTTAAAATGAAACTTTTCAAAATCGCAGTTTCCATCATATATTTTCAAGCACGTTATATAAATTATAAATTATTATAAAATTATTCAAATGCTCACTTTCTGACCAACTCAGGTAGTACTCTTGAACATTTTTAACTCGCCCTAACAGTTCAACTTTCACTAAAGGTAATTTTATTCAAATAACAAAATTTGAAATTTTTAACTATTGCAAATTCACAAATTATTTTATTCACAAAAATTCACTTCACTTAAATTGAAAGCCTACATAAAACAACTGAAATAAAGTGTTTTTCCTCTTCTAGCAATGTTACCATATGATTTATAAGTCACATGTTATAATTTAAATACAAATAAAGTTAATCAAATTTACACCTCTTAGTTTTCATGTTGTATCTGAGCCGGAAAACATAAATAATATCATCATTTGCATGCTTGATTGAGCAGACCATAGTTACCAAACTATTGTCAACAATTCGTTTTTAATTGTATCTTGACTTTTTTGGCATCTTCGTTTATTTCAGCAATATAATTTGACCAAAAAAATCGATTTGTAAGATTGTTTAATGGGTCTGAATAAACAAATCGAGTTCCACTGAAAAAATGGAATCGATTTTTAAAGTCTTCAAATACCCTGGTTTAATTAAAATTCACTTCACCCTTTTAAATTGAAAGCCTACATAAAACAACTGAAATAAAGTGTTTTTTCTCTTCTAGCAATGTTACCATATGATTTATAAGTCACATGTTATAATTTAAATACAAATAAAGTTAATCAAATTTACAAATGTTTTTAATGAGTTATATGACGGTAATGGTGACTTGGAGTGCAAGAAGAAGAAATTAAAGCCCATATCAGTAAAAATTTGTTGAGCGGTGGCGCCATCTACAGCGAAAACATGCTAAACACCCTTAATTTTTAGTTTTTGTGTTTTTAGAGAAATTATAGATGTTTGGCACTTGTTATTATTTTAATATTAAAATCTGAGAACATAGATTAAGATCAAAATGCATTTTGAAGTTGATTGCCTATTTTATTATCAAAATAGGGCAGTTATACAAAAAACATGGTAGGATATTCGTGTTAAAAGTGATTTTCTCTATTTCAGTCTAGTAATAAGTCCATTACAGTACTTTTGTGGTTGACAATACTGACATAATTTCCTTTTCCAATAAATTTCTCACAATTCCTGACTGAAATGGAGAAAATATCGTCTTATACTCGTTGCAGAAGGCAATTCCAACACTCATGCGTTCAAAAACTCACTCCTTCATATTTCGCATTCGTGTTGGAATAGGTGTCCATTCTGCAACTTGTTTTAGAATATATCTACTATTTATTTTCTTCGTGAAATTTTTTCAATCACAAAATAAAATGTCATAACACTTGAATCATAAAAATCTATTTCACTCAATAATTTGTAGAACAGCTGACGAAGGAATCTTGAATGTAGTTCAATCAAGAGAATAATGTACTACTATTACTGTCAAATTTTTTTTATTTTCATTAATAAAACCTTACTGAAAAAGATATATCAATTGCGATATCATTCTTGATGAAGAAAATATACTTTCTTTTATTTGAGTTTTCAGAAGAAGAAAGTTTGGACTTCAAACAAAACTGAAGGAAAATTGACTTGTTATTTTGAATTGAGATAGATATATAAAGGTTTGTTGCTTCTTTCACCTTCATTATTGAAGATATTTTAGTATCCAACTACTCCAAACTACGAGAAAACTCTTCAGCTGGTTCGAGGATATTTCACTGCAATGATACTTACCACAAGATTTTTTCTTCAACGAATTCCTGCTTCATGTTACCAATTTGCCGTTACAATAATGGTGGTATATTACACGCGCATTATAACGAATCCTCTATTGATTTCCACCATGCCCATTTCACCCTACGAACATAAGGAAATTTACCCCCATTTCCTATTCACGCCATCGTCAACGTCCCGCTCCTCCCAACCCCGTCAAGGGGCCTGATTACATATTAAATGGAATATCCAGATATCAGCATGTGACTGTACAAAGAATAGGCCCCTGGGGGTGCCTGTTGCGAAGTCAATAGAACGGCAACGGGAACCGTGGGGTGATTGGCCAGGGATATAAGGAAGGGAGCATAGAGAAGGGTGTCACTGACATAATCATTTCGCTAACGACCCCCACATCTCGTTGACTCGGGTCTAGAGCTGTTATGTGCCCGCCTTTCGCATGTGTTACATTTTGGATTCATCTTTAGGGAGACTGTGTTTACGGTCACCCTATTGAATGAATTAATACTCACTACTTATGTTGCCTAAACAGGCACAACCAGCAAGCAGTCACAGGTCTGTGAATTTGAATAGAAGTTCAATTCTGTAGTGCACACTACTAAGGGTTATTATAAAGTGATGAATGAGTTTCTGTATTTCTGTATCGCAATGAGTATATTATAGTATATATTATATATTCCTTTCAAGATATTAGAAAGGCTAATTCTTTTCAGAATTGAATCTTTTATAGGAAATGCTGAAAATACTGTTCTATTTCCTCCGTGGATATCTCTGAATTCCACTCATAAACAGAGGCACTCTAGTATTCAATTTCTTGCACAATCCTCGATACAATATCTCACCCCTGTAAGCTCTTTACTCACAATTTATACATTAATTATAACGAAATTGGAGCTACGTAGTGGGCTGTACAAAAACCTTACAATACTCCAGGATATATTGCCGAAGGCTCACTCTTATCCCCTTTCCATTACGCAATTCAAAAGGGTAAAAATACACACATATAAACTTGTTAAAGAATATATGAATCTGAGAATAGAGAATGGCGGTTTGAACACCCTTCAAATTGTGTTTCTTTTGAAATGAAGAGATGGGTTTCTATATAGTAACTCAATTTAATTGATGGCTAGAAATACCTATTTGCATTTGAGCATGGTACTGTAATAGGCTTCATGGCAATTCCAAGTCATGAATTTTATACTCACATCATATAATATTCTACTTAAGTTTTTTAAGATCCATACTTGCTGTATTTATAAATATGGGTGTTAATTAATGGGTAAGCAGTAATCTTTCTTTTGTATTCAATTTTATTGAGATTTACAATCTACTTTCAAAAGTATTAAGTTAACGTGTTGCTTGCACAGACTAATAGAGAGTATTGAACAATAATGGATTTGCTGTTATGATAGGCCAGTAAGGTCGTTTGCCCAGGAACTTTTCAAACTTCTTGAGTTGAATGGTTCCTCTGTCAATTGAATAGTTGGTTGGCGTGTTGTTCACGATACCGTGGACCTAGTTGGTGGTCAGGCCTTTTAAGAAGCAGCTTCTTGAAGAGTTTACCCAGGAGTCGTAGAGGACTTATAAGGCTATATGATTTCATATCGTGTTCTGGTTTACCTGGTTTGAATAACCAGCCTTTTTCCATATAATGGGAACATAGGATATGCTCACCATTCTTTCAACTGCGTTGTGAGCAGTGCGACAATTTTCCTGGGTAGTTTTTTTACAATTTCTTCCATTAGGAGGTCATATCCATGGGCATTCTTGTTTTTCAGTCTTCTAATATCATTGGGTAACTCAATTGGTAAAGACATCTGATATGGAATATCCAGAAAAATTTCAACCTCTGCATCGCTAATACCAGGATAGGTGTCATTTGGTGTGAAGACATGTGTGAGATGTTTGGTGAATGTAGTGTTGGGAAGTACACGTCTTAAAATTGAGGAATTTTTATTATATTACACAGATATTATTTATTATATACTATAGAAAATAGAAAAGTCATCATTTAAACCAATTACTCACTAAACATTTCGGAAACTTCTTTTGCGTAGCATTCTTGAATGTATTTTAGAACAATCCCGTTTTAAAGACCAGCAATAATCTGCCATCATGTGAGTATCCCATCTTCCTTGATAGCGATCCTCCATACATTTGATATATTGGTGAAATCTTTCACCTTGCTCCTCACTAATGTCGCCTAAATTATCAGGAAAACGGTCTAAGTGGCTGTGTAAATAATGCATCTTAATGCTCATGTTACACCCAAGTGATCTGAAATTATTCAGCATATCATTGACTAATTCAACATAGTTTTCAGCTTTGTGCTTACCCAGAAAATTTTGGACAACTGAAACAAATGAATTCCAGGCATTTTGTTCAATCTCAATCATTGAATTTATGAAGTTAGGGTCTTTAATCAGCTGTTTTATTTGTGAGCCATCAAATATTCCTGCTTTAATTTTTTTCTTAGTCAGCTGAGGCATTTTTCCCCCTATATGTGCAAAGCATGATCCATTCTTATCAAGAGCCTTTACAAACTGCTTCATTAGACCCAGCTTGATATGCAGGGGTGGAAACATGATTTTCTCTCGCGGAATTAAAGGATCATTGATGATATTCTTTCCCCCAACATCCATGTTTTCTCTTCTAGGCCACTCTTTTCTAACCCAGTGTTGCGTTTTGTCTCTGCTATCCCAGAGGCACAAGAAACAAGGATACTTGGTGTGGCCACTTTGCTGCCCAAGGAAAAAGTTTACCATTTTTAAGTCTACACAAATCACCCATTGGTGTTCATGATACTTTATTTTTTCCAAAACCAAAGCTATGTTGTCATATTGCTCTTTCATTTTCTTTGAGTGAGCAATTGGTATTGAGCTATATTTGTTCCGATTATGTAGAAGAACACATTTCAAACTTCGCTTTGAGCTGTCAATAAATAGGCGACAATCATCCGGAAAATGTTCAGGAAAACCCATTTTTACCAGAAGTTCTCTAATAGCATGGCAAAATACAAGATTTTCTTCTTCAGAGAAAAAAGGTAGCAGATCTTTCTGCCTTGTGCGATAAAATGTATTTTTCGTTCCTGGTTCAAGTAAATTTTTTTCCTACAACCTGGAAGCTAGTTGAGATCTCTAGTGAGGTCATTTAACTCATCTTGGTTGAAACATTGGGGAATTGATGACATCGTTTCAAAATCATTGTCACCTTCAGTAGTGTCAGAATTCTGATCAGAGAGACATGTGTCCTCAGAGAGTTCTGGTAGCTGCTGAAAAGTTGGAATTGGCACTTCTTCTGAGTGAGGGATAGGGCGTCTTGCAGAGACTAAATCTGCATAAGTCCACTTGTGACGGTTATTTCGATTGATTCCAGTAATATTTACTAGGCAGAAATAACAGTCATCGAAGTGATGTTTTGGTTCTCTCCAAACCATTGGTACTCCGAATTTCAGACTTTTATTTTTATTTATTATTATTATTTATTTTCTAAAAATCTAGAGCTGATACAGAAAAACTGCTATCATATTTAGATTCAGCAATAAAAATATGGTTAAAATCAGCTCAAAAATTGTTTTATTCATACGCTTACATTCTTGAATAACCATTAACCCATTTCGCAGTCCATAATGTTTTTCTTTTTCTACCATCAACATTAAGACCCTGGTGATCTGGTATTAAGTCCATGCATCTTATCATCGATCAAGCTGTCTATTAGTATCTGAATGGGCAACATCTTGTATATAATATTTCTACAGTAGCCCACACCACCTTTCAAATGACAATGAGAAACGAAAAAGGATCAGACAAATATCGTGTTTCTTGAGAAATAGATTTGCCTGTAGGTCCAAACCAGTGTTTCTTTGTCTGACCCCTAACAATATAATGATACGTCGTTCAAACTTGAAGTGGATAACCACAATGGGCAACTTGTCAATCGAATTTTGAAGTGGAATGGCTTCCTTTTCGTTAGGAAGGTTGGCACCAGTGAACCGGGTTTCCAAGAAATGTAATTTGAAGGGAATGACGCTCCTTAAATTATTTATTTATTGAAAATTTAAACACAAATAGTTATCTGGCCAAAGAAGTTCACATAATGAAAAATCTTCAAACATAAAGCACATCTTGTATCATCCGATATATTAGACTATTGTTACGACATAAAAGTAATTTTATTCTCTTTTGTCTATGTAATTTTAAATTAAACTCTTTGTTATATGTTATGCGTTATCCTAAATACCAATCCGCAGGCGAGTATCTCATCACTTTGTTGAAATTTAAATTTTCAAAAACGACATCCCTCGTGTGGTATTTGGAAAGATCATTCAACAATGTAAATCAACCGAAATAAAAAATAGTTTTTTATTAAAAAATAACCAGATAGAAGCATAACAACAAATTATTCATCTTTATTCTCAAAATAATAATTATTGATAGTACAATTATTATACACATTACGAGCATTATATTCGAATGATGAAGTAGATACTGATGTTGTTTCTTGAAGGACATTTTTTTCATTCCTTATGGCTGTGATTATTTTCTTGTGATGTTGTTGGTCCAGTTGGAGATACGGTTTCACAGACGCTGCAGAAGAATGCCCTGTTATCTTTATCAGCTGTTCCTCGCCAATCTCTGCTTTGGCTAATTGGCTGACAGCAGCAGCTCGATGCGAGTGGTTGGTTATCTTCGACTTGGTTGTGTTGATGCCAATGAGTTCTGCCGATTCTTTTGTCCATTTAGCTTCGTATTGGGACCGACTGGGGAGTTTTTGAACCATGAACCATATTTCCAATTCTTATGTGGAGTAAGGAATAGTCTTTCAGTGGTTATGTTGCAGTTCTTTTGGATACAAGTAGCTTATATAACCGCACCGGGCAAACATCTTGTTCAATATTGAGAGTCAGCCATTTCGTTTCCGCACATTTTTGGGCACCTCCTTGTCTTGAATTAGAAAATATCGGATTGTAGGCAATTCGGCCCGTGGGATTACCATCGGTTTCAATTTCGAATTGGAAATGCGAAATTAGGCACGATGAACCCTCTCCTCTGCGCCAAGCAAGCTCCAATGCAGCAATTAATTAAAATTTTCTGTTCAAACAGTCTGGATTATCTTCTTTACATAAGTTGACCATCTTTTTGTGCTGCTCCAAAGACAGCGCCTTGGCACTAATTTTTCTTTTCTCAGGGTCCACTTGCAAAATACGCCTCTTGGCATTTCGTGCATCCCGCGCCGTTTTAAAAGCCACGTCTGTGAATGGATCGAACCTAACGCCCCATTCGGAATAGAATTTTTCCTGCAGCTGTTTGGCAGTATTATTCCACAAGGTTTTTGCGACACTTTCCTTGTAGTCTGATCCATCTCTTTTCTTCATATTGAAAGCCCAGTCTTGCATAATATTATTGAGCTCTGACAAACTTGTTTTTTCATTTACAAAGGTATTTCCGGGCAGCACAGAATTCTTCAAATTGTTTCCAAATGTAGGATCTTGACTTCACTGTATTAAGCGGCACACTTTTCTTCACACTTTCCTCAATTGAAGTAATATTACAATTCCCAAAACGTTTAATTTTTATCTACTTTATGGTAAAATACGAAAATAAACTGACAGAACTGCCAAATGTGCTGTTGAAGTTATCGCTAAGAACTGCTTGTTTATCGTAACCATGACGACCGCTACTTCCACCAACGGCCAAAGCTATCCGGACGTATTAATATTCCTATGCATATTAGGCATTTGATAAAAACAAATTTCTAAAAGTGTAAACATTGTGAGGTTGAGTGTTTTCAGATACAGTTTGTTTCTATTGGTCCGTTTTCAAAAATTGAGCGATTTCATTGGAGGATGTAGTATAGTGTTGAATGATCATTCCAATTTCATGCAGCTTATCCTGGATTTTAATAAATGTAAATAAATCATCTAATAATGTCTATATGAAATATCTGATAATCTTGAAAGTAATTTAAATAGGGAACATTTGATCCATAATGCGTGAGCTACGCTTACGTGTTAATGTTCGAGATGTAGATTAATAAACGAGTTGATTACAAGATTTTTCCGTCAACCTCATTATGAATTAGAAATAAATTGTTTATTCAAATAATTTTTATTTCTCACAATATAAAATTTGACAACGAAAATCTCGATGCTCATTTATGGTTCCAATTGAACAATTCGTAAAATCCATAAACGGAATTTTCGAGTTTTCTGCAACGGCCGGGGGAGTTAACGGGATATTGACATCGTTACCCATTGTAATTTATTTATTTATTTATTTATTTAAGACAATAGGAGTACAAACAGGTAAAAAACCCAATACAGCCCTCACAGTTTGAAAGAGTGATATATCATACAATTATTATACATTATTATATACAAATAAAATTTTTTTCAATAAACTAAATATTATCTATAACAAGATCTATGGATTATCTGCAGACTGAGGTAAATTTAATAATTTAAACTTAAGAAATCTTTTCAGTTGAAGGAGTTGTACATTGAAAATATCGAGGCCAAAAGACCAGGTGTTAAAAGTAGACACTATTCTACAAAGTGGAGAATTTTTGGTAACATTAATTAAAGTAACTGTCGATATTAGATAAAGATTAAGATTGAAAGCAGCTATATTACTCGTGATTTGACAGATCGATTATGTTAGGATTTGTTTCATTATTTCTTTTCTCTGTGAATAATAATGGAACCAGACATGAATACGCGACTATTCTGTGATAGAAGAGTGAGAGTTACAGGCCTCATACATAAAAATGAAATATCAGTCGAGTTGTGACGTTACTCATATTACTTCTGAATACTCTATGTTGCCCATGACAATCATGCATTAAAATAGAAAGAAATCGTGCATTAAAATGAGTAATTAATGCATGATTTTGTGAACGTTAAACAGAGCTTTTATTGGGAGGTCGACGGAAAGAATATTTTAGTCTTAAAATCATAGTAATCTAATCTTATGTACAGATGAAATGAATAAACAACATATACATATTGAACTTTTTTCGATTATTTAAGAGTGCTCCATACAGATTTTAGAAAAATGATTTTTGTGGAAAAACGATAATCAAAAATCTTCTGAATTTAATAAACTATCCCCAGTAGTGTTGATGTTGGTTAAAAAATTTGTTCCAAAAAGGTTTTGACAATACAAAACATGAGAAACATCTTGAGTCATCATAACTTTGAAATTTATATTCTCTGAATTATTGAACCGTTGGAATTTACAGGTTCATGTTCAGGACATAAAAGAGAACACAGATAGAAATCTTAGATGTTATGAAAAATTAGAAAATTTGGCAATAGTGTTGATTTGATGATCTACAGAATTGGAAAGACTCATAGAATTGGGAAAATTAATATTATATATCAGTATTTTCTTGTGAAATGTTCATTTAAATTGAGAATAAAATCCAGAAATTTTATTGATGAAGAATATGTTTTCTATCATGGAATAGTGTATACATTCTCATTCTTCATCGGTTTGCCACTATGAAAACGAAAATTATATTTATAAGAGTTTGAGATGAGATATTCATCATTGCATTTCAAAGAATTATAACTGATTAAATAACATAACAAATAGTATGTATTCATTCATTTTGAGAATAAATTCTAATTATTCCTTTTTGAAATTTGGTAGATCTAAGTTCGTATCATAGTCAGTAGTTCTGTTCTCATTTAAAACGATACTGATCAATTTTATTAACTACGCCAAGATCTATTTGAATTTTTAAAAAATGATTCGAATAAACAAAGTTAATTAAATACTGTCGAATCAAAAATATTGCCGCTTGAATGCACTCAGACCTAATTCAAGTTTTAATTTCACATACGTCAAAATAAATTCCATATTTTTCAAGTATGTCTTCTTAATTTCAATTAATTTTATTTTTCTTCAAAGTTGAAATGATTCAATATCGAATATCCTGGCAAAGGTGCATTTTGGGAAGATTAATCTAAAATATATTTAAATGAAAGAAGGAGAAAAAATAGAAGATTCTAAGATATTTTAATTCATTCGAACGAATTATAATGAAGATTCAAGCAAAAAACAAATTTTAAAACACCGTGTATCTTCCCAATGGATCCGAATTTCGAAAAATTTTATATTAAAGCCAATATAATAGCCAAAATAATAGCCAATAACAATATTGAGGGGGCAAATGGAAGATGAATAGAGCTTTGATAACAGTGAAGAAACACAAATCTATACCCTGCAGATCTCAAATCTAATCTAGTAATGGACATAATAGTTCTTTTCTCTCAGTTAAGTGTCCTACCCAACAATCTCAATCTGCCTAAATTCAACATAACCAACCACCCTGTATATATTCTGATTCACATTCTCACGAACGTATTAATTTTGACAAATACTCAACAACTAAACAAATATATCTTTCCTAAGATCACATTCTCTAATTGAAGCAGAACATCCCCTCACCAACCATCATGACATCTGCCGTGATTCCGAACCCGCATCAGGCGAAGTAGACGGGATATTGATATAAATCAGCAGGTAAGGCACATACACGTCGCCTAGAGAGGGAGATTGATTGGTCCCCCCACCGACCCCTGGGAATGATTCCCCGAGAGACCAAATTAGGAGAATTACCGCAGTCAGTGTAGCTCTCGCCTATAATGAGATACCTCTTATTATCTGTCTGTGTTTGTGACGGAGCTGCGGCGGCCATTACGCCATCCCCACCATCACTTTCACTTCCTACGTTGCCTCCTACCTAGTGGTGATGCGAAAAATGAGGGGAAAAGAGGGCGGGGTTTCGAATGACCGTGCCCACTTTGATATGTTCAGTTCGGGGTCTATGGAACAGATGGCGTGGATATGAAGTTTGGGAGAATAAAATATGAAGAATGTTGGAATGATTCAGGTGGTCGATGTTGTGAGTTCACCAGACGGTAGAGGCTTTGGGATTTCACAGAGAACATAAAATATAATAATATATTGCGAGAAAAATTTATATTGATCACCACTTGCATCGTTTTATAAATGAGAGGAATGGTGAATCTGGCAACGTCGCTGAGTTCGATGATTTTGTCGATTTGTAGTTGACATATCATGAGGCACATGAGTTGAGAAAACTTTGTTGGAAGAATATATCTAATGATTCTAATGATCTAATTGTTCGCGTTGGATGCCACACAATTTGTCAATCGCTCAGAAACAGACAATCTTAGGATCAGTCGAAGAAATGCTAAAAAATAAGATCGCGGTGCTTCGATTTTAATCTATGACATCAGTTGTTTATGATGAATGCCACACAATTTACGTGTCAATCGTCAAACAAAGGCAGTCAACTCTATGGGTGTTTCGATTGGCCAAATCGAAAGAAATGCTCCAAAAACTTCCAAGCAAAGGTCACCTGGTGCATGTCGTAATAGCACGATCCACGCAGAACAGTTTCTGAGTGGTATTTGAGTCTTCCAAGAAATC
This sequence comes from Micraspis discolor, assembly GCA_030674115.1. Taxonomy (NCBI): domain Eukaryota; kingdom Metazoa; phylum Arthropoda; class Insecta; order Coleoptera; family Coccinellidae; genus Micraspis; species Micraspis discolor. Next base: position 718,044 of record JARTUT010002184.1, on the reverse strand, counting down.
AAGAAAACTAACCGCCGAAGACGGATTTCATGAACGCCGCTAGTCACATAAATATCTCCAACATATCTGCCAACCGGAAAATGAATGAACATATACAGCGTTTATTGAATCGAGCAACAACTCGGAATATAAATGAATGAATTTAACTACTAAGTTGCAGTAACACCTCGTATACCTGACAAGAAATTTTATGTTTAAATAACGGAATGTCTGCTGAATTGCATGCTGAAATGTTTCAAATATTACACTACCGCAATGAATCCTAATTATTGTGATTTCTTCGTAACATATGAACAATGCTCATTTCTAACCGAATTCTGAACGAAGAATATTACTAGCGTAATACATTCTTTTCGTTCGGGTTATTTCATATAATTGCCAATTGTTTCCATAAACTAAACAATGCTATTTCTACCAATTCTGTATATGTAATCTCTGAAATCTATAATGACGTAAACTAAAAACTGACAAATTAAGGTGTACTCTACTTTTAAAGAAAAACAAAGAACGGAGAGTGGAAAGTCGTTTAAAAAAATGTCACTTTATTACATAAGCTATAGGTATATGGACCGATTTGGCCACTCTATATACCCCCGTTCCCCCTCTTAACCACTACCATATTTGATCAATATTCAAGAAGAACAGCTCGTAGAATCGGAGTTGAAAACGCCTCTCGTTCAACCGAGCTGGATTTGTTTGCATTTATAACTGATTTTCTGTTGATTTTTCCAGTTTACGAGAACTACAGCAGCCTCAGACTGAATATTCATGCTGCATATCAAAGCTAAATTAGATCAAAGAACGCGAAGCAAACTGCGGGAGGTAAAATTGTGATCGCGCCGAAACGTCAGATTGACTTCTTGACGTATCGGAAAAAATTCTTTGATGTTGCAGAAGCAGTGGTGGGTCTTGGGGTTTCGAAGTAAAGATGGAAGGAAAAGCTGATACAAGGCGTTTTGAAAATCAATGATAACTTGGTATACAGGGGGAAAGATCAAGCTATATTAGTTATGAGTAAAATAAGAAAAAATTTAGGAAGCTCTGACTGAGGTCAGATGGGTTATGCGATCTTATTATACACCACTAGTATTTATCCAAATCTTTAGAAACTATATCTCCGACATTATTACTCCATCAGTTGGGACCACTCAGGAATCTTAGACGCTCCTACAATCCTTTAAAAATTACAAGCTTATGGAATGAGGGAAAAAGAACTGAAGTGGTTTTAATCGTACCTAACCAACCGTAGACAAAGAGTAATGATCCCTCAGAATGAGAACTGAATAATATTGCAGGCACAATTCACAGAACTAGGAGTACCACAAGGAAGAATTTTTGGTCCCATCATATTCATCATATTTTTAAATGATCTATATACCATATTTGATGAAACAAGTATCAAAATGTTGAATTATGCAGATGACACAAGCTTCTCAGTCATGGCCAAGACATTCCCAGAAATGTGTAAACTGGTAGAATCAACCCTACTGCAAACAGGTGAATTTTGAAGCAAATGGTTTACGCAAGAATGCTGAAAAAACAAATGCAGTGCTATTAAAAATGCTCATTCAGGTTTTCAAACACCAGCAAATATTCAACTTTGCAACTTAAGATGTAGTTTACAGACGTATAGCGCTTCAACCCTTGCTACTACAACCCTCACCCCCAAATTTTGAGTGAAGATGGGGTGAGTGATACCTCAAGGTATTTTTATACTGATTTCAACACAGTAATTGTTTTTTCATTTTATGCATTAGTTCTCGAAATATTCTTAACTAAGTATTTGAAAATGAAGTGGTGTTTTCATGGCACTTGTAGTGTTATTTTGTGAAACATCGACATTTTGAGCTTCAATACAACCATGACTGTGGCTTCCTCCCTCCAATCCACTGACATAGAAATCTTTAATCAAGATGTCGAATAAAAAAAGCGTATTCCGAAGGAGCTCAATCTTGTTGAAACTCAATCTAAATTATCTTCGATATAATTTGCAGTATTTCCAATAACATGCGGTAACATTTGATCGATAGAAATCTCCTAAAAGTCCAAATACGTACATATCTCTAATCAGATTACCAGGTAAGAAAATCAAATCATTAATGATGCCACAGAAATATTCCAGTCCCAATTCCAAATTTCCGACTTAATTATGAAGTGTTTTCTCAGTTGGCTTCAATATGTTTTCATTTTGTTGATTATTGAATTCATATCTTTTAAAAAAAAATGAGAATCGATAATTTTTTATTTATTATGAACAGATCATTAAGTTGCCTTACTGGTTCTTTGATATGTGAATTATTCTTAGTTTTGAATCGAGACTTGTATGTGTTCTAATTCATTGTTCGACATGGTTTATTCAATTGCAGAGCGGGTGGAAATAATTTCACTTTTTTTTGCAAACAATCAATGTGCGAATAGAACCGCAGAATTCTTCAATCAACGACATTTAGATAAACATGTTAATAGGAAGTATGTTTTGGAATTAGTGTCAAAGTTTCAAGAAACCGGGTCCGTGGCTAATAAAAAACGAAACATGGAAAGAAATGAAGCAGCTGAAATAGCTGTTCTTGGAGAAATTGCTATGAATCCAATGACGAGTACGAGGCAGCTAGCACATGAATCTGGTTTTACACGAACTCGAATTGCAAATATTTTGAAGCATCATAAATTCCATCCTTACAAAATCCATATTTCATACGCACCCAACGAAGATGACTTTGACCGTCGTGTTGAATTTTGTGATACAATGAGTGAACGAGTAACTGCTAATCCCAATTATCTGTACAATGTTTGTTTCTCCGATGAGTGTTCGTTCTTTGGAAACGGCACAGTAAATCGACACAATTGTCGTTATTGGGCCGATGCTAATCCGAGATTGTTCCACGAAGTTTATACTCAACAACCAGAAAAACTCAATGTTTGGGCTGGAATATTTGGTGACTACATTGTCGGCCCGTTCTTTTTACCTGGTAATCTTACTGGAGATATGTATTTGGACTCATTGGAAAATCACATTGATCCAATTTTGACGGAAATTATTGAAAACAATGCTGGAAATTATGTGGGAGATCAGATTGTGTTTTAGCAGGATGGAGCTTCTCCTCACTACGCCTTACCAGTTCGAGAATATCTGGATCAAAGATTTCCAAATCGGTGGATTGGAAGAAGGGGTCCCACTGAATGGCCAGCCAGATCACTAGATCTGTCACCACTAGATTTCTTTCTTTGGGGCCACTTGAAGAGTAAAATTTACTCTACACAGCCCAATTTCATAGAAGATTTAAGAAGACGTATAGTGAACGAATGTCGTCAAATCACTCCAGAAATGCTGCAAAATGTGTGCCATCGTTTCGAACAAAACTTATTTCAGTGTATGAAAGCTAATGGTGATCAATTCGAATATTTAATTAATTGATATGAGTTTTTGATAAATTATTCACTTTACTTTGAAAAGTCTTATTTCTTAGATTAATACTTCAAATCATTCTGATACCGTACAGTTGGAGAATGATTTCAGTGAATAAAACAGCTAGCCGAACATCTGAACCTAGTAGCATTAACACGTACGGTATGACTTCATTTGCCCAGTGGTAGATGTTTTGCAATTTCAAATACAAGTACGGAAGTTTTGGTGTTTCGGAAGCACGAAATGTCAATTATTCGCCTAAAATTAATTTGAGTGATATAATTAACTAACGCATAAATATTTCGAGAACTACTACATAAAATGAAAAAACAATTACTGTACTGAAATCAGTATAGAAATGCCTTTGAATTGAGGTATCACTCACCCCATCTTCTCTATTCAAAAATTGGGGGTGGCGGATGTAGCAGCAAGGGTTGAAGCGCATTTCTATCGAAAAAACTTATTTCGTCTGTAATCTCGTATGTTTCCTCTTCAAATGGCCACCCTGTATAGTGTAGAAGACTGCCTAGCCTACATGATGATAATGAGAGTTAAATTGTTTATGACCATGTTTCATCTCGAGTGTTCACTGTATACACTATTATATATTATGTATTATATTTATTATGTATTTGGAATTGTCACAATTTTCTGTTCAAATGATTTTTTTATGAACTTGCGAGAATCTACAGCAGTTTAAAAAATTGTTCATTTCCAACCCCATAAGACCATGGGATATAACTAGCCCTTGCAACACCATCTAATTTGAATGAACAAATTATGATTTTCCATTGTTGCAAGCCAAATATGGGACCGTCTGTGATAATTTCATACAGAATGACTAGTAAATAATGTTCATCTTCCAGATGAATCCATGATACTTATGTTATCGATCTGACTGAGGGGTGTTCGTGTTCCATCGAACCTTGTCAAATCAAGGAGTCGCTCCTGTAAGGAGATAGGTGGGCATTACAGCCGAGCTGTGTAATCATGAACCAGGCGAGAAGTAATGAACAAATATAAAGAAAATCTCATTAGCGTTCCAAACGGGGGGCAATTATCAACCCTTTAGGGTTCGGTAATGGGAAGTTACTCGGGTTTCTGCCTTGTGACAACGTTCCGGACGATTAATGTTGCAGGGTCGAACCTAACATTTTGAATGAGGTTATTTTAATCACATCACTTTATTTACTACAGTACAATCAGTCACACAAACACAAGAAGCGGATCATGAAATTTTCATGGCTCCAAATCCAATTTATATGTTGGAGTTTCACCTAGAATATTTTTAGACCCTTACATCTCACCAATTTGCAAAATTTTTGAACGTTTCAATCAGAATTATACAGGGTGAACCACGACGAACTGCATCAATGTGGGAAAAATTTGAAATTTTGGGAACTTGCCAGATGTCTTGGGACCTATAGAGCTAAAATATTTTTATCTATTGGGCACTTCCGGTTATACCGGAAATAGACCCTAAGTCGCTTATTTTAAATGGGATACCCTATATATTATTGCATTTTTGGATTCTACTCAACATTCTAGGCAGATTTCATGTATCATGTCCTATCCCTAAGTCTGAGCGTTTTTGACATATTCAGGTTTTTATGTCAAAAATTTCGATTGCAAGCCCTAATTTAATTATCAATTGTTCCTATAAGGAAGCCCTTTTTACTTACTTTGGGTTAGATGTCTTGTTGAAAAGGACCTACTTCAATAGATTTTGTATAATACTTGGACAAATAATCATACAGAGTGTTCCAAAAAAAAGATCCAGTGGCGGCTCGTGACAATATAGTATGGTGAGGCACATCTGAAAAAAAATTTAATAATGTAATATATATTTCGTCCTCGATTTGTTTATTCACAACGAAAGCAACCGAATCAATTAATTCATTTTGAATGGTTTTAGATGTACCAGAAAATACCGATTTACTGTTGGTGTCATTTTCTAAAAAGGTTTTTAAATTCGTGTCAATTTTACTAACAAGAACTACCAATTCTTTGAAATTTCCGCGATTTAAAGACTCATTCGATTCATCGTGCCCCCTAATAGGTAACTCTTGCATACAGAGGTCATCGTAATATCTATTAAACTTCTTAGAATTTGTCGATTTTCTTTGACTTTAGCATTGAAATTTTCAATTTCTATTTGACGCGCATTGTCTATTGCTGTGGTGATATTTTGTTTTTGCTTTCTCATAACGGTAAGCTTGCAATTAGATGAAATATGCTGAGCACTTTTATTGTGTAGCGATAGACCCCGAGATAAATTTTTCAAATCACTAAAACCACTTTTCGACCAAACTCTGTCGGAATTTCCATTAGTTGCTGAGAATAAAATGCACAGCCAACAAAATATTTTTTTCAAAGTAATACTTCCAGTAAGCCAGTCGTACTTGTCATACCACGTAATTTGGAATCCCCGATTTGATTTACCGACCCCACCACTAGACACTAGAGATTTACTCAAATTTGGAACAGGTCGCTTAACTTCCTTAATTAAATATAATTTATTATCATACGAATGAGTCGAAAATGTTGCTTATTTATTAAAAAATTAACAATATCACAAGTACACCGAATATGTTCCTTAGGAATTTCAAGAGATTTACTATTACTAGGTCCCGCTGAATCAATTTCGCGATCTGTTAGTCACTTTCGATAAAATGATTTATATTTCAGAAAAAATTCACCTGAAAAAGATTATAATCATACGCGATACCACTAAATAACGACAAAGTGAACTAACCCTATTTCTCTATTTCTCGCTTGCCGATTAACTCGAATGAAATCCTGAGGCCAGCCTCTAATTCCTCGAGAAGCCGCCTTCAAAGCCGTAGATATGTTCTCACCGCTTCGACGCAGATAACCCTCTGGACATCGCAGAAACGAAACGATCATAGACTACCTAGAAACGATCTCAGATCGGCTAAGATCGCGCAGAGGCCAGCCTCGGATTAATCCTAGAACGGCTTTCCATTACGTTCTCGTAGGTCATCGAAGTATAACACGCTAATTCAGTCAAAGAAGCCTGCGTTAGGCATGCCTCCAACCGTTTATTCAAAGAGGATTTTATTTGTTATGAATATACAAGGAACGTGAGATTGGGAAAAATATAGAGGAAAAAAGTGATGATGAAAGGGAATGAAGAAATATACGGTTCAGAATTTTTTTGATGAGGCACTGCCTCACCTGCCTCATAGGACAAGCCGCCCCTGAAAAGATCTAGAATGAGATTGAGAAAACTGACAAAACTCAATTTTTTCAAATGGAAACCCCCCATTTTTATTATTTTGTAGCATTAATCATCATAAATGAAGGTAACTTTGTATGAGGTTATCTATACCTAAAATTTGAAGTTTTCGAAATATTGCCAATTTAATATTTTTCTATGGCGGTTTTGCATTTAATGTGTAAACAATAGATCTAGGATAGCCACGTTTATATTTGACATTTCAAGTAGCATTTGAATCAGGCTTAAAAAAATTATTTAAGTAAATATTCAAATTGGTGTCCTTGAACTTCTAAACATTTTTCGCATCTCAGCAGCAATTGTTCATGGGTGGCTTTTCTTATTGATTGGGGCTCCAGGTCTTCAAATGCTGTTCTAACACGTCTCATGCAGTCTTCCATGGTGGTCACTGATGTTTTATACACGTTATTCTTCACTGTTCCCCATACATAAAAATCGAGCACTGATAGATCCGGGGAGCGAGGTGGCCAAAGATTTGGTCCATTGTTGGCTATCCATTGATCGTAAAATAAGTTTTCCAGATAATTATTGACCAAATGGGCATTATGTGGAGGTGCTCCATCATGTTGGTAGAAAAGTTTTCGAAGTTCAGCCAGGGGCAAGTTGTTTAAATAGTCAACTTCAAAATTCCGCAAGATGTTGAGGCATCGGTCTCCTATAAGTTGAAATATGTGTTTTATATTAGAACTATTCAAAAAGACCTAACTTACCATTCAAGTTCTCTTGATAAAATTGTAAGCAAACAATGCCGTCATTTCTTACTGCACAATAAATGTTAAATTGCCAGGATTCTTGAAAATTGTGTTCCCTGAATGGGTGTACATTTCTATCACTCCAATGATGGCAATTACGTCGATTAAAAACACCATTCTTTGTAAATTTGGCTTCGTCGGTCCAAATGATATTATCCAAAAAAGAAAAATCTTCTTGTGAACGAAGTATTATGAATTCACAGAATTCCATTCTTCTTGGAAAATCATTTTCATTCAAATGCTGCACTAATGAAATTGCATAGGAATGATATTTGTGTTTATGTAAAATTCTTAGAACTGACGATTGAGATAATCCTGATTCTAATGCTACTTGCCTTGAAGATTTTGTTGGATATGCTTCAAAATATCCCAAAATTGCTATTTCAATATTTTCATTGTCAACAACTGGTTTCTTTTTGTACATTTTTGCCTTTACGGATCCAAAATTCTTGAAGTTTTCTATAATTCGTTCAACAGTATTTGGTGATGGTTTTTGTTTATGAGGATATCGGGTAGCAAATGTATCACAGGTTCTTGAAATAACTTTTTCACATTGTCCATAAATAATAAATACGTTTAAATAGTCCTCGTTTGTATAATTTAACCGGGCTGGCATTACGATGATTTGAAATGTCAAATATAAACGTGGCTATCCTAGATCTAATTGTTTACACATTAAATGCAAAACCGCCATAGAAAAATATTAAATTGGCAATATTTCGAAAACTTCAAATTTTAGGTATAGATAACCTTATACAAAATTACCTTCATTTTTGATGATTAATGCTACAAAATAATAAAAATGGGGGGTTTCCATTTGAAAAAATCGAGTTTTGTCAGTTTTCTCAATCTCATTCTAGATCTTTTTTTTTAACACTCTGTATGATTATTTGTCCAAGTATTATAAAAAATCTATTGAAGTAGGTCCTTTTCAACAAGACATCTAACCCAAAGTAAGTAAAAAGGGCTTCCTTATAGGAACAATTGATAATTAAATTAGGGCTTGCAATCGTAATTTTTGACATAAAAACCTGAATATGTCAAAAACGCTCAGACTTAGGGATAGGACATGATACATGAAATCTGCCTAGAATGTTAAGTAGAATCCAAAAATGTAATAATATATAGGGTATCCCATTTAGAATAAGCAACTTAGGGTCTATTTACGGTATAACCGGAAGTGCCCAATAGATGAAAATATTTTAGCTCTAGAGGTCCCAAGACATCTGGCAAGTTCCCAAAATTTCAAATTTTTCCTACATTCAGTTTCTGAGATATCGATCGATGCAGTTCGTCGTGGTTCACCCTGTATTTTTGTATGTATTACTTTTGTGATGCGACACTCACGACGTAGCGCTCTTTGCTCCTGTACTGACAGTTTGATGGATTAAGTTGAAGTGTAAAGTAATTCTAAATTTATTAATAGTTGAACTTAGGGTACTCAACAGCTCGGAATTTTTTCAAGCTTTACGAAACCGTTTTTTTTAAGTAAAACTTCTTTAGGCGCGACTAGGAAGTAACTGGATGACAATGCAACGGAAGTCCGTTACGGCAATATGGTGTCACGTTTCTGTACCATCTGATATTTAAAAATGATGATAACAATATTTTTCAGTTTTTCAGTGGCAGTACAAATTAATAAATCAATAACAAATATTAATATTATTTAAATATCCCTTCGACAAATCTTGTAGGTTGCGCCTCTTGTGTAGCATACAACTGGGATATAAATCCGACAGTGGAGGATTAGGTGGAAACAATTAGTTAAATCAGGTTTAATCTAGCGTGCGACGCTGTTATAGAAGTGCCTTTATTTGTTTTTCCCTTTACCAAACACCAAAACGAACTGACTGTGGGTTCGGCCGAGCAATCAAGTTAATTGGAGCTAACGCCACCTTGCGGTTATTCTGAAAGCTCATGGTCATGAATAAGTTAGTTTTTATTGAATTATTTCGACTGAGACAGCGCTCGATTTGATTGAAATTCCATTGCCTTGGATTCCGAATTCAATTCGTAAAGCTGTTGGAAGTAACTATAATTTTGGAGTCAACACGTCTGTTGGATTCAGTTAAGGTATGGATTGGTATAAAGGCGCGGTAGGTCATCTGATGATAATTAGATTAACAAAATTTTTCTTGGAACGCCCAGAAAGGTTGAAGGCTGTTTCAGGCAATGCTCTTCATATTATAGATTTTATTTTTGGTGGAGGTACTCTACTGGGTCCAAGGTACCTCCCAATATATTAATCCGATATTGACCTATACCTTCTTATACATTAAATATTGATATATGAATAACATGGTAATTTGAAAATATTGGTGCTCACCGTGAAATCAGTTCCTCAAAAACTACAATGGTGCATTAGAATATTATTAAGACACTAATTAGGCATTAAACATTTTTCATTATTTCTGAATTAGTGCATTCAACCATTTGCTAACCCCATGGGCTCTCAGACTCTAAATGTCAAAAGGTGCAGCTACTCTTAATTGAAAAACCGTGGACTCAACGATAAGAGTAGCGATTATAATTAACTCGTACATAAAAACATAATAAAAATACCGAGAAAGCCGTATATGAACTATCCGAAACAATTCAGTCTTCCCCAAGAAAATACCATATTTCAACGAAATCCCTCATAATAACCGTCCACCCGAGCATCCGTAGGATTTACTGAACACCCTCTCGGCCCTGTTGTCAAGTTGAGCAGGGAGTGCGAGACGAATCACTTCATCAACTCGACCTGACAGCTGACAGCGTTTTGTTTCGTGCTGGATGAGCCGTCCGAGCGCAATCTGGTCTTAGCAGAGCTTCTGCCATCGCCAGCTTCTTCCGTCGCATCCGCTCAGATTTATGGATCTCCCTTGCCTCTGCCCCATCACCCTCCCGCACTCCCTTTTCTCTCGGCTCACTCCGCTAAAATTGAAACGTTCAGTTTGGTGGGGCCTTAATTAAGCCGCAAGCACGCGGATTTCGTCGAGCTGAGGGATGAAATTCGGTTTTTGAGCGGATTTAAGGGTGGGTTGGTGGAAAATTTTCGGTTGAATTTGTAGGAGAGGCAGGAGATTTTGTTATTCTTGACATTCTTGATTAGTGCTAGGTATGTACTTGTGTGTTGTGGTGGCAGTAAAATGTAAGGTCCACCATATACAGCAAGGCTACTGTTAAGTTTATATTTCTGAAGGAATAACAAATAATCAAAGGATTTGAGCCTTTGATAACATTGTTCTAAATGAAAATGCTGATGGATATTGTGGGGATCTCACCAAAATTGATCTGTCTGAATGTTTTCACAAATTCTGATTCGTTCTTGAGTTATTGCTGGTAGTCACATTCAAATAAGTTTCAGGTAATGCGTACCAATCAATCTGGCATTTGATACAATAGTTGAGGGTAAAGCATCAGTAGAAATCCATGTCTACCAGCAAAAGCAGTGGTTTTTATGTATCAGATCATTCAAAATGAATCCTCTCATCGATAAATCTGATAATACTACCTTAATTCCTCGCCAATCCTCTCATTTTTGATTGCCGGGTAGTGGTAGAGCAACAAACGCAAAGAGATCCTTTCCCACCTCTACATTCTTGTTCGGAAACGTTCTAATATCACAATAACCATGATATCTCCCTGATCTACCGGAATTAACATAATATATGTTACGGGCGATATCCAAACGCTCAGATGGGAATCCTGCAATTAAATATGTAATAAATAAAGCACCGCATCGCTTACGGTAGCAGGAGGGGTAATTACCGCGCGGCTATCGCGCGGCATCGGGTGTCGTATGGGCGTGTTCTGAAATCATTATACTAAAATATCGATGTATCACTATACCAAGTCGGATTTACACCTCGGAGTCCGATACACCCGCAATTATGAGCTGTAAATTAAAGATGTACAAACTGCGGGAAGTCTTATGATAGCCGTGGACTGACTGAGAGGTGCGAGATGTTAGAGATAATGGTTCGAATACCGGAGGATGTAGAGTTTCTAGGAATCTGACTTTATCTGTTTAGATACAAGGTGTTTCCGATGATAAACATAAAAACCGCAACTTCAACAGGTGTGTAGAATTATTAAGTTGGGGAAAAGAAAGTAATTCATGTTTCAAGAAACATTGTACTGTACCTTTTAATGAGGATGATTGAGGAATTGACTCGCTAAAATTGCCTGTAAAATAAAGAAAAGTCTTGAAGAACTGCAGTTAGAGAAATTCACTGTAAAACCCTTGAAGAACCAAGTTCATTCACACGAAAGAATTCTGGATGAAGTCGAGGAAGCAACACGTGTTATAAATCACTTTTTCTAAGTAAACCATCGATCCAACCTGTCGATTGTCAAAATACACAGACAAGCATAGATATGGAATGAGATGTAGGTCAGTGAGGCTATGTGTCGACAAAATAAAGGAATTTTTTTTCTCCAACCAAATATTATATTATATAATCTTATATTATCTCCTCATTGTCAATTGTTTTTTTTTTGATATGATAGAAAATATCTGTAACCATTATTTATGTTCATTTATAGTTGTTGTCAGAATAAGAAGAGAGAATTATTGCCATTTCCTATGAAGCATTAACATTTTATTGTACCGTTTCTGTGGTGGGTAGTTCCTAATATAATAGTGTACTGTGGTTCCTTGTTGTTTTCATTTTGATTGGCTCTTTTGACACTTGTTCTTTCTTAAGTTCACCAAAAATGTGCGAAATATTTCACGGATTTCAGTAGTTTGAAATTATTATTAAATTAAATATTAAATGAGGATGGCAATAAAATGTATTCTAATCTGTCTTGTCAACAATATACACATTGAATAGGATTGAAGTTTATACCTTCTAGTTTCAATATTGGTCGAATTTTAATAGGTATGCCATCTCAGATAGAAATATTATTATAAAGTCAAATTCTAATATATCCTTAGTTCATAAACCTGGTTGTATCGGTGTATGAAATAAATAAGTGAAAAAACTTCCAAAACAATTATAGAAGTCTGATTTCAACGTTTTTAAAAATCATATGAGCTGAATTTGAAGCATTCCTATGTTACAATTGATATAACTTGAGGAACACTGAAAAAAATTACAATTTATTCCAACGCTAGTCAATACAAAAATACCTTAAGGCAGGGCATACACGCTAGGGTCGACCGGAAAGGATGTACAGGTATACCTGCGCAGGTCGACCAGGTGTGTCGCAGATTTTCACGCCTGCACAGGTCGCCGGAGCAAATTCGAGATTCTACTCGCAACCGTACGGTTGCTGCTAACGAACACACGACCCGTCCGGTTTAGCCGAACGTCCCCACACACGAGGCAGACTTGCGCAGGTATACCTATACAGTTTTCCTATCCGAGCGAGCGTGTATGCCCTGCATAAGTAGTGCATGCGAATGAAGGTACTCTATCTCTATTTATTACAAGCTGACCCGACAGACTTCGTCCTGTCAAAAAGATTTGTAAAGTGGCAGTTTTTGTGCCTACGTATTTTAAAAAATTCTCCTGAACAGAACCGTCACCCTGGTGATAGGGCGTTGTGAATAAAAAATAATTAAATAAAACATATTTAAGGATTTAAAAGTAAGTAATCGCTTTATTGTTAATCATGTGAATCACAATTATTATTATTATCATTGTAGTGCTTTGTGGAATACGATGTTTTTTGTTTGATTACCTGGCGCATAGATAAACAAATCTGATGGTTTTCCAACACGGGAACAGGCAACATACAATTGACCATGTGAGAAACATGGGTTTTCTAGATTAATACCACAAACACTTAATGATTGCCCTGTGACTTGTTTATAGTCATAGCAAAAGCAAGCCGCACTGGAAACTGTAGTCGTTTAAACTCAAATGGCACATCAGTCGGAATCATTGGGATGCGCGGTATGAGAACATCTTCTCCTTTATACTTTCCTTTGAGTATAGTTGCTTCTATCACATTGTTTAGTAATTTTTTTATCGCTAACCGTGTACCGTTGCAAAAACGCGGTTGGTTGATATTTCGCAACATTATAACCACCGATCCAACCTTTAATTGAAGATTGTGAGGTGGCAATCCTGGCAAATCCAGCGAGTTTAAAAATTCCGGTGGATAGTTGATTAAATCATCTTGATTAGTAGCCGAATCAACTGATTTATATATCCTCAATTCGCCTGTCATTTGTTCTTGAATTTTGAAATTTAATTCATTTACATCTATGTTTTTGCAGCCTGTATAGCTCGTTCGCTCAACCAATCATGGTTTCTGTAATTTTTAGAAACATCTGGAAACACCTTCTGAATAAGTTCATCTTTTGATCGAGTTAACTGACAAAAACTTTGAGGAAAGATAATGCAGCCAGTCAACATGTCTATAGGAAATTTGCCATTACCAATGTCAATGAGTTGTTTAGAGAATATGTTTCCAGATTGGTCATTTTGCAACTCGACACGCATATTCTTGATTAAATGAAGTACTTTGACATGTTTCCACAAATTGGAGGACTTTAGACATGCATTGAGTTCATCAGCTGGCGTTGATCGTGGAATCACTGGCAATGTTTGACGAAAATCTCCTGCTAATAAAATCATTGCACCACCAAATCGGTTATTATTGCTCCGTAGATCTTTTAAGGTTCTGTCTAAAGCCTCCAAAGATTTTTTATGTGCCATCGTGCATTCATCCCAAACAATCAATTTACATTGCTGCAAAACCTTTGTCATTGCAGAGTTCTTCGAAACGTTGCAGGTTGGAGTTTCATTGCTTTGCATATTATTGGCAATTTTAGTGCTGAATGGGCTATTCCACCACCTTCAAGCAAAGTTGCTTGATTCCCAACGAAGCGAGTGCAAGTGCAATTACATTTTGTGAGCGAATTGTTGGTAATATTAATGAAATCAAAAAAGTTTTTCCTGTACCACCAGGTGCATCCAAGAAGTAAATCCCTCCAGTTTCATCATTTGTTACTTTCATAAGAGTTTCAAATACTTACTTCTGTTGTTCATTTAACAGTGGAAGATTTGTTTGAATTAATTCTTTCAAAGCGTTGAGATCATACAGTTTTTCTCGATGCAACTCTTGGTTAAAAGCGTCATGCATTGGACGATTGGGCGCGGTCAGGTCTAATTGAATTAATATTTTGTTTGACATTATCAAGCACATGTCCTGAATTGAAACCAATGCTTCATTGTAAATTTCTTCATTGATTTGTATATTTGGATTTCCCATTCTATTCCGTATTTGATACAAAATATCATCACACATATAATCTTTGTACTTGATCCACAAATCAATTGGGTTTGATTGAAAGCATGTAGATATGATTATAGAAAACAATGTTCGTATTTGATGAGCGTGTGATGATATTACAGCATCATTGAGAGTTTGATCCCAATGAGCATCATTTTCAAGCAATTGCAAACGTTGACAGGCTTCTCTGTACGATCCACACAATTCACCATCAACAGTTCGTAACTGTTGGAATGATGTTGGGCCACGTACATTGACCAATAGCAGTCGTAAATAAAAACATTCGTAATTTAATATGAACTTTATACCATAGCAATAAAGCTCAAATTGACTACGTTTTAGTTACAAATCATTTGTATGGGAAAAAGAAAAAGGCTATTTTTAGGGTTTTTCCAGCAATAATTCTAATTTTTCTCGCCGTAAAAACCATCCTTGAGCTTCAACGAACATTTTAAAAAAAGATTGTAGTTAACGTTATAGATTCACCATATCATGTGTGCAAGCCCTTTAAAGATCAGTTGGCGCTGAAGGCATTGTATTTTGCATATGTCAACAGTAGGTTGAATTTTTGCATCAGTTGTTTGGAATCCATTTTATATAACTTATATAGATAGAATCGAATCGGTTCAGAAAAAGTTTTTAAAATTATTGAGTTTCAAATGTAATTTCATTTTAAGGCCTAGGGATCCAGATAATTATAAGTTGAGGCTCAAGCATTTCAATTTCAACAGTCTTGAGACTAACAGAAGGATCAGTGATATACATTTTGTGCATAAACTTGTTATAAACAAATTGAGCTCTACTATCCTTGAAAGAATTACTTTTTATGCTCCTCAAAGACACTTGCAGTCTAAAGAACTGTTATTCCTTTCATGTAGAAGCACTAATAGCGGCATGTATTCACCACTTTATAGAGCAATGACTACTGTGAATAACTGCTCTGTTGGAATTGATTTTGACTAGTTCGCTGATAGTATTGTTAAAATTAAAAAAACATTGAAAACAAGCCTTGTGTGGTAGATTTATGTATCATGATTTTTTTGTAAGTTTTTTCCTTTTTTTCTGTAAGATTGGGCAATTCAAATTTGCTATGTTATGATTGAGGTTCACACTTTTAAATGTTATATGTAGATACTACTTTTGGGATATCCCTGTTTGTATTCTGTATCAATTAAAAATAAAATAAAAAAAAAAAAATATATTTACTAATATAATGGGTTAGTTACACTGGAAATGGACATAAATACTTCGCTAAGATCTCTGCCTACTGTTCTTTCCCAACGCATGCATAACCCAGATATATCTCTATCTGCCCTGGAGCTCTTCAAACCTCGCCGATCTCTCATTTCCTACCTCGTATCTTCGAATCAGACACCTAAATACTACCGTCATGTATCCAACCTGTCGTTGCGAGATGAATAACTTCTATTTTATGCCGATACCCGAGATCTGATATCTTACAGCTTTCGAAGTTTCAAAGACTCATTTAAATTCGATATAGGCGTTTGAAAAAATATTTCTTTAATTCACGCTGTAACATTCAGACTTTTTTTCAAATGACCGTTACATTCTTTGGAAATGACCCGAATTGACTTGAGGTTAGTAGCTTTCGAAAGATAAAGTACGAATAAATACACACAGAATGTTCTTGAGGTCAGCCCTTAGACTATATAAGAATAGAACCCTTTATTTAGATTGAAAAGTGTCGCATCTGACACTTAGAGCTGGTCGATTGTAACGTATTGAGCTGGTCCACTCAGGTCATAAAAAAATTTTCATGTTGCCAAACGATGCTCAGTAAGTTTTTTTATTCCCCTATAATTGTGAATGAAAACTTTTTCTCCAATTTGCATTCAAAGCATTGTATAAAATTTTATATTTTGAATTGAAACTGTTTTGTCGAATATATTAGCAAGAAGTAAAAGAAAAACTTTAGTTAATTCTGCTATTTTATGTTAGAGAACGCAGATGGAAAGAAATTCAGGTGAAAGTCAAGACAATGCTGCTCCATTCTCTGCTTGACAATTTGAAGGTCACATGTTCTAGAAGACACACGTTGCCACCTCTGTATCGAAAATAAATACGCAAATTGAAGAAAATTTGTGAGAGCCAATATTAGATTTTTCATATTTTTATTGTTTGTTACTTTTCATCAACTAAAAATGGATCGTAAGTGTGAATTGAATAAAGAAATAAAATTCATAATGATAACAAGGTATTGTTAGACCATTTAGATATTTACATGTTCAGTAGCATAGAAAGTTTTGTGGCTTTTCAATGAAGATTACCTCTGGTTTAAAATGAGGCTTTCTTGAATTGCATCCCAGACGATTGAAAAAAGAAGAATTTGGCAACCTGTTGGGATGGTCCAAAACCCAAAGATACAATTTTCATTCAAATGATCATTTTGACCCTGAAGATATTGTGACCCGAGTAAATGGAAATAGATTTTATGAGGTGTTGCCGGGTTTCACAAGAGACTTTCAATGAGGGTCCAAAACAAATCGACAATTTAAAAAGGAATGCTTTGTCTATCTTATATAGTCGAAGGGTCAGCCAAGCATCGGATTTCAATTGGATCGCATATAACCTTAACCTAACAACATATGAAAATGAATTCTAGAAAACACTGTAATCTCTGCTGAATAAGATAGATATTTTCGTTCTTATCATAACATCAAACAAATCAAAAAAAAAAAAAAAAATCTAATTCAAAATCGAAATAGAATACGACACCTGTGTTTCGACATTTGTGTATAACTCTTGTCTCTTCAGGTATTCACATTCGATTAACTATACATCTAGGATGGGGGGCAAGCGGGGCAGGCGCCTGGGCACCATTTAAGGGTTTTCAACCAAAGGATAATTTTTTTTGGATTATCTCGGAAAAAATTAATTTTCTAATGCTATAATCGAAACTGTAAAATGGAAACATGGTAAACCATCACTATGCAAAAATCTTTAAAATAAATAAGGATTCAATCGATCAATTATTAACTGCATATCATTCAGTCATCTACTGACGTAAAACAGGTAAGGAAGAATAGGAAGATAACATATTAAAAATTATACGTATTTTAATTTTACAGTATTCAATGTATTTCGATAAATTGATGTCATAAGAGTGTTCTACTAACATTACTGGAAGTAAAATTAAAATTATGACTTCACGTTAAAATATATAGGGTGTTGAAAAGAGCAGGGCATCAAATATTATTATGAGATAATTTGTCATTATTGAATTGATAATAACGTAAGACAATATCAGGGTATTGAAATGCTCTCTTGTAGCATTTTTTGATAATTCACTCTTTTTGGATATTTTGGCAAATCAATAGATTATATTCCATATTATATATGGGTTTCTCATACATTACATACTACTAGATTGGTTATTTTCATTACTCATTTTAATTTTATGTTATTTTTATGAATAATTCATATATTACACAAATGAAGAAATTATATATTTATATATACAAGGTGAGTCTTTGACCACTGCGTTAATTTTAACCATATATTCTTGACGTCAAAAGAAACATTTTCTTCCTATAACATTTTTCCAAATTTGGCCCCGTTCAAAAGATATAGGGTGTTGAAATTTCAAAAAAATTGCATTTTCACCTGTAATATTCAAACGACAATATCAATTGAAATGATCTCTTGTAGAAGTTTTTGATAACACTCGTATATTTTGGCATCAATAGATTTATTCCACTTCTTGTGGGTTTCTCACTCTACTCTACAGATTGGTTAAAATTATATGAAAAACAAATATCGCTTGAACTAAAGGTCCGTTCTCGTACTTCCTGGAATCATTGGTCTTTTTGCAGATAAAATCATTCCTCATCTTTTCTCCTAAATTGCACCATTCTTGAGATATTTGAAGTTGAAAGGAATTGAATCGATATAATTTTGTCCAAATTTTCTGATTTTCCCAAATCCAACTCTGTGCTGAAATGATTCAATAATCAGATTTGTTCAATGTTGCCATATTTTATGTCTTTATTAAATATTTCTACAAAAGGTTGGGGAAATCTCTCCAGTCTATGGTTCCACCACTTAACACTATAGATGAAATTAACCACTGAACAATTTTTGTCTTACATTCACCACAAAATCTAAATTGCCATTTGATGTATTCATTGTTAATGATGTCTAGCACCTTGTTTAATATTTAATCCAGAATAATATTCCATAATAAATAGAAATACATTGACCGTTGAAATAGGTTAAGTATTTTCTGTCTCAGGACCTGTTAAATTCAAGACTTGTCTTTATGAAGAGCTGGTTTTTTATAGCTTCAGATTTTCAGGGTTTATCAAATTATATCTATTCTAACATAGGAATGCTGCAAATTGAGCGCATATGAGTTTTAAAAACTTCGAACCAAGTCACTTAGATTTGTTTTATACCTTTATTATCTTTATTTCATACACCGATTCAACCTTGTTCACAAACTTAGGAGATAATAGAATTTGACTTAGTTTTAATATTTCTGAATGTTTGTTATGATGCATGGTTAATTAAAATTCAATCAATATTGAAACTGGAAGCTATAAGCTCATAAACAAGAAAGATTAGAATAGAATGCATTTTCTGACCATAATCATTTCATACTGAATTGAATAACTGTTGACAGTTTCAAACAGAATCAAAACAACAAGGAACCACAGAACACTTTTTTATTTGGAACTACCCACCACAGAGACGTTATAATATTTTAATGTGATAATAATTCACTCTAATTATTCTGAGGAAAATTATAACTAAAGATCAATAATAGTTACAGATATTATCTTTCATTTAAAAAAACATTGCAAATATTAATTTTTTCGCTCCTGGGGTTCGGTAATAAATTAATATTCTATGCTAAGGTATTAAAATTTGACATAATCTATGAATAACCATTATTCAATATTTATGTTCTTGTTTACGTAATTAAAACAGATACTCTGATTATAAAAATCAGTAATCAGTAATTACAGTCTATACAGAATAGATTCATATTAATGAATTAACAAAAAATTTATTATTAAAGAAAACCTAGTTGAATTTTCAAAATCAAATTTAGGTATTTCTTCAAGAAAGTATGATTGCACACCTGAATGGAAATACTGGTAATCTATCCAGGTAAATAGTTATTGGGATTCAGTACAGAAAATAATCATCAAGCAAAGTAACATCACTTTAAAATGATTATTCGTAGTGACATCATTCATTGTTGTTGAAGATTTCGAAAAAGATTTTCATATTTTTAACAGTATATCAAGAGACCTCATAGACCTGTTCACTGGTCTCTGTCAAGGAGAAGAAACTTCAGAAATATCAGTGTTTGGAAAATCATAGATGATTTTTTCTGGCTTTGAGTGAAAAAAAAACAGTGACAACCTCTTGCCTTGGAAGTTTTCATAGAAATGATAGTTTTCATGATTTGGAAATTTTAAGAAGAAAATTACAAATGTATGATGATAACACCCAATAATTCTGAGGTTTTTTGGAATTTCTCACTAGAAAGGCATGGTTTATAATCTTGAAGTAGAAAGAAAATATAGTAGAACAACAAAAATCTATGTTTATGGTGTTTAATTTTTTTTACCAGAAAATTAGTATTTTGTATCTTCCTTCTGGATATGGACCTCATCGGATGAAACATGAGTGAGTGAATCATTTCTTAGAGGGAAAATAATGTTTTTAAACAATTCAGATTCAATAGTGGATGCTGTGGAAGGTATTTTTCATTCAAACTATACTGGACTACAGAGGGGTATTTGCCCAATGTGAAAACTTAAAATGCTTATAACTTTTCAACGCAGCTGAATATAGAAAAACCGTAATGGAAAAAGTGTTTCTTTTGATCTCAAGAACCTATGGTTAAAATTAACGCAGTGGTCAAAGACTCACCCTGTATATATATACATTTATAAAATTTTCAATTTTCATATTCAACCTTAGAGGGGGCCGCCATCATAAATGTTTGCCCCGGACAGAAAAAATCGTAGATCTGGGCTTGCGGTTAACAGTAGGTAATTCAAACAATTCTTAGTTACAAATTACGGTGTGACAACGGAACAAATAAATGAAGGTATGATTGATACTTCAATCGAAAAGTATGAGACAATAATTGTCATTTTTAGATTATTTTTTCTTCAAAAATGCTTAAAAATTTGGTAGAAGTGACACAAAAACTAACCTGTTTCATTTAGTTGTCAAATATTTTTCTTCTGACAAAATGAATTTTTTCCATAATTTTGACTAGCACTGCATATTTTTTTGAAGTGTGTGTGTTGTATGGGTAGAAACATCTATATGTAGACGGATTTCAAAGTATCCTTTGGATAATCCGGCACTGGCAATACGTATGAATAAATAATCTTATGTCATACTTGGAAAGCAATTCGCGTACTTTACAATCTCATAAAACTAACTGGTCGCCTTACCGACAATATAATCACAGACAATCGAACTTGCATGGCACTCATTGACACTCTCTCACGACGTGAGTAGACCACAGAGGGACCGTAAAACGACATGACAATAAGTTATGTGACAATTTAATGAAAATCGCATGACATCCCTTGTCCAGTTCATATTCGAACTGCGATCATTCTCACCACACAAAATGAGTTACGAAACGTTGTGTCGGCGCCGTTTTCTTGAATTATGAATTTTCCTGACAATGTTTCATTTTGTATGACAATCACATCGTGCCGATAATCGAATACGGAACGTAGTCATTTTGGACAATTCAAACAAGTTATTGGTCAGTTATTGTTCTGTTCTCATTTGTGTGTGTGTATATATGTTTTCTTTCTTTCTTTTTCTTGTTTGTTTTATTACGTCGACTACGGTGTAACTATACCGTACGTGGAATAGTCTTAATTATTCAGGCCTATGTTCTAACATTGTTCTTGCTGACTTACGCATTGAGATCAATTATGCCAAGTCAATCTGGTAATGAAGAATTAGAACAACTATCATGGGCTTCCCTCTACTTCGGGTACATAGAAGTGTATGGGTCATTTTTCACCGAGCATTACTTATCTGACCATTAAGATTAGTAATACAGCAACCAGTGACGAGTAAAGTAGCTCAGACGATTCAATAAATAGCTGCCTATTCACTGTTCAACTACCTTTCAACCGAATATTTAAAGATCATTCTACCATCTAAAACTTTCCAAACTAAAACTCAACCTTTCTTGTTTTCTACCAACGCTTGAATCACCTAACAACAACGCGCTCCGTCTTCTATGACAACCTTCACACAAGGATATCAAACCATAGAACTTTCCTTCATTGCAAGGGTTCGTTGAATTAGACAGCGGCGTATCAAGCATATGGTGGAATTGTGTTTTATTTTTAGAGCTTCAAAATCCTGGAATGATATAGTTCAAATACACTGATCAACAATTGCTAGGGATCACTTATGAACCTCTCTTCATTTGTATTTTTTCAAGTTATCTCGTGAATATCTGTACATTATATGTTTTCTAAGGAAAAATTAAGATGTTTTGAGTTTATTATATCAAATTTTTCCTCACTTCATCGGCTCTTGTTCACAAAATCGATTATTATCTGTAGGCTGTTACAGGTGGAGTGAAAAGCAATGTGGTATTTGTTATTAAATCTGTTTTTTCTCTCGTTCAAACACATAAGGTGACAATAATTGAAGAAATGAGAACAATATCAGCTTATCAGTCATGCCGAGAAGACGTTTGGCTCCTGTGCAACTGGACCAAATCATACGGTGGATACAGGAAGGTTTGTCCCAGCGAGAAGTGTCCCGGCGGTTGAATGTTTGGCAAAGTGTCGTGAGTCGGGCTTGGAATAGGTTCATTCAAAACGACTCAGTAGCTTATGTTCATGGGGGAGGTCGGCAGCGCAGTACAACAGCTGCCCAAGATCGTCTTTTGATCCTCAATGCTAGGAGAAATCTCACTTACCCGGCGTCGCGGCTCAATAGATCACTGAGAGTTGCAACAGGAGTTCTAATTTCGAACCAGACTGTAAGACGACGACTACATGTTCGTGGTTTGAGAGCACGTAGGAAGGTACAACATCCCCGTTTGAATAAAGAACACCGGGTTCATCGACGGCAATGGGCTGAGGAGCACCGCAATTGGACAGTTGAAGATTGGAGCCGATATTTATTTACGGATGAGTCTAGATTTCGTTTGGTCAACTCCGATTGACGTATTCTTGCTTGGAGGGAAAGAGGTCGAAGGTATGCAGAACAGTTTATGGTACCCACAACAGCTTTTGGCGGAGGTTCTATATGTGTATGGGGAGGTATTTGTTTGAACCAACGCACAGAGTTGGTTGTTCTGCAGAACACCACAATGACCAGCCAGAGATATCACGATATGATTATTGAACCCATAATTGTTCCGTTTGCGGCTGCCTTGGGCGAGAATTTCATTTTAATTGACAATTATGCCCGTCCACACCGTAATGAATGAAGCTAGAAACTCATGCTATTGATAGAATGGACTGGCCAGCTCGCTCTCCAGACATGAATTGCATCGAACATGTCGGGTCTGAGATGTCTAGACAATTGTCAACCTTAGAACAACCGATCAAAAACCTGGAGGACCTTTCTAACGCTTTACGGGATATTTGGACGAATTTGCCCCAAAATTTTATAAATCGTTTGATAGAAAGTATGCCTCGTAGGGGACAAACTAGGTACTAGCTTAACCGAAACTTCAGCCTTCTTGTGGTTTCATCATAAAATTCTTATGTTATTCAAACACAGAATTTTGAGTGTTCTTAATAAAGTCTTTTTTTCTCTCCAACTTTTCATCTTTTCATTCTTTTCTCAAGTGAACCATATTATCAACTGAAAATACTCTGATATCTGACTAAATTTATAATCTTGAAGCGAATATTTCAGAAATAAATTTAGAAAAAGTAAGTGATCCCTATCAATTGTTGAGCAGTGTAATATATTGAGTTCAAGACCTAATTTAAGTGATTGATTGCCATTATTTAGCACACCGACAAAACTATCTACAGTTCTTGAAAGAACAAGAAGTCAGCTGTCAAGATATTGAGGTTATCTATCTGCCAACCATAGAATTCTCGGCACCAGTTCAACGAATTCTATGAAAGTTTCGAGGTTGTGCAGTTAGCGAACCTTCAGTGGCGTCTCATAGGTTTCTACTTTGAAGGAGCAACAAGATTCCAATGGTCTTATTTTTCTCCGCCACTGCACCATCTCGAAACGATAAATTTCATTATTCCCCCGCCGCCCCACACCCTCTCGATATGCCTCTCGAAAAGTTAATAACTGGGTCGGTGGAAGGCGTATTATCGCTAACCTCGTAAACTTCCAGAAGTGGCGAGAATATGAACTCGAGTGAAAGCCGTTTTCCCAAGGAAAAACAGCATCCCTTGTCACCGTAGGCATTGAACGTAATCGAATCACCGGTTGATTTCCACCCCGTGTACTCAAACCCCGAAATCCTGGGAAGTTGCGGGTTCGTTAGCTAAATAAAATGGAAAAAGGACTGAGGTTAGGTCGAGAGCTTGAGCGCTATTGTTCACTAATTGATACTGGAATAGTTCCTATTCATTTGATATTCAAACAACTTATTTTATATGATTTTGTACCTAAAATAACTTCACACTTAGCTGGCATTTATATAACATAAAACATTGAAAAATTTATATATAAATCTATTCTACAGAATTTAAAACACCGGCTTTGCTGACCACCAAATGCACGAAAGACAATATGTAATAAAATTCGACCAAAGAAATAATACTTGGAATCTTTTAATGAGCGTGAATATCTTTCATAACATCTTAATCAGTTAATATATCCCAATCTAAAATGAAGAATATGAAGAAAAAATTACACATATTCTGGAGATCAGCACCTACTTTAGAACATGTGTCGCATCGATTTAATATAGATGAATTGGGGGCTGTAATTAAGTCTACCAAATCTCTGAAAGCAGCATGTTTAGACAGAATGTATCCTGAATTCATCATATATTTAAGAAATAAGGCCTTGTCTTGGTTATTGTCTTTCTATAACAATATTCTGAATTCAGGAAACCTTCCGAATTCCGTAACTCTAAAGTAATAGGTATTCCTTTCAAGATATTGGAAAGGTTAATTTTTTTCACAATTGAATCTTCTATAGAAAATGCTCTACAAAATTTCCAGGGAGGCTTTAGGAAAAATAGAAATTTTTCAGATCAGGTTCTCAGCCTTACAACTTTCATAGAATCAAGCTTCAATACTAGGTTGAAAACAGGAGCTGCTTTCATTGATTTATATTCTCTCAGGGTGGGCTCAATTGTACCAGAAACAAAACTCCCCTCGGTTTTTGACAAATATATTGAAGTGTATAAGTACAATTCACAAATAAAAATTTTAAGGAACGTCTAATCTCCCAAGTAAAACAGAACACTAGGGGCTTATCTTAAAGCTATCTGAGTCGATAGCTTCCTCCCAGCTCCCAGATACAGAACAGAGGCCAGAGGGTATGGCCTGCCAGTTGACCAGAAACGGGTTGTATAGTTTCCACACAGATGTTCCAGACAGCGACTCGATGACTCCAATTTTCATCCCAGTTGCAGAATGTGCCCAATGGCAAGGTGGTTATGCCACAAGCTCGAACCAGGGACTGGATATAATTTAATCTCTCATCGTGGAATGCATCTCAATCTTGAACTATCATATGTCTTTGGCCTCGTCATAGGATATAATTTAGCCCCCATAGAGGAGCTATATCAGGATGAACGAATGAACGTTAGAAACTGCAAGTGCATGTATAACAAGGTTCCCTCTCGATTTCTTTTAGACAAATATTGAACAAATCATAGTAAAATTACATTATCTTAACAAATTAAACCGAGAAGAAGTCATGTTGTGGGGATCATTGGAAGCAGTCAATGCAAAAACGTGCTCTCATGTTAAAGTGCCAAAAAAACTAAAATTTCGGCTCCTGGGAAGAAATAAACACTCACCGAATAGTTATGTATTTCTCGCAAATCTCTGACCCACAAGAGTCACTTTTAGATATTGACTTCAATAATCACTACAGAAGATGACCGGCATCTGATCTCCACAGAGAAAAAAAAACTACGCTGACCGTTCGAGGTTAGCTTCGCGGAACACAGATAACCGGCATAAAACACATCTATATTCTATTGCAGGAGAACTACTTCAAATTTCAACCATAATTCGGGTGCGCGTACGGAATAACGTCAGTGGCGTGCAAATCGTTGCAAAGTTTAACCCTGTATGGTTCATCAGAATTCAAACACAATCGATTGAGACAATTTTCGGCTCGATATTCAAAAATAACAGTCATTTGGCAAAATGATAGCACGCTATTCTACTTGACCAAGCTCGCAAAAACATAAAAAGCACTGACGTGAAGTTTGCGTGCTTGTTCTAAATAATGCGAAAATCTACTTGAATATATGGGAAAGAACTAACAGATTTCAGAGAAAGCGTTCCTGTCTAATTTGCTATAACTTCATAAGAATTCTATATTCAACTAAGCTAGGTAAAAATGAATTCATCATGGCGGAATTTTTGCCGGCCGTTGGATCTCCATTCAACCTTCCGGAAAAAAAGGGCCAATAAGCAGGTTTCGTTTCACAGAATGTTATCTTAATTGAGAAGTGTTCGATAAACAAAATGAACCAACCGTGCTATGCGGATTCAATTCAATTTGCATGGAAATGTCTCTTCGAACTCGACAAAACATTGCACTTTACGATTATTCACTAATTGCCTACCGAAGTAAGTTAATTGAGCTCATTTCTCGATTTTTTTATTCTCCCCAACTAAAAGTCTGAACAGCGGCAACGTTGCCAAGTTTACTATTCAAACATCGGTCAATATGTCCCTGGCTCTAGTTAGGAAATAGTATATTGCACATACAGGGTGAGTCTGCATTGATTTTAACCATAGGTTCTTGAGATCAAAAGAAACACTTTTTCCTATATCGTTTTTCCATATGCATCTGCGTTAAAAAATTATTAGCATTTTAAGTTTTCACATTGGGCAAATACCCCTCAGTAGTCCAGGAAAATATGAAAATAACTAATACCTGGTTCTGTTTACCACCTCGCCGTCTGTACACGTGGTCTCCACCAGACAAACCACATAACATAGTGCGTAATCAGATAGACTTTATCCCTATTAACAGACGTTTTGGAACATCTATCACCAGAGCTTGCACATATCCAGGAGCAGACGTGCCTTCTGATCATGTTTTGCTTTTGGATTGTCTTAAGGTGAAAATGGCAAAACACAACAAAATAACCCCACAAAGGAAAATAGCCTACGAATCCCTGCAGGAAAAAGAGCTTAAGGAGTGTAAGTAGAGAAATTAACCATCAAATAGAAACAATTATACCAAAAATAGAATCAGATGAAGACCTAACCAATATCTGGGAAAATACTCAAAATATCATAATGAAAATAGCTAAAGAAGTAATAGGATATAAAACACGAGAACACAAGCAGCCATGGATAACTGACGAGATTCTTTCATTGATGGACGAACGTAGAAAATTCAAAACCCAGAGGAACCAAGAGAACTACCTGAAAATTCAAAAACAAATAAGAGCAAACATTAGAATAGTAAAGAATGAATGGTTAAAACATGAATGCGAAATTATGGAAAGATTACAAACTGGCGCGACACGGCCTTTGAAATCAAATGAAAAGGAAAGAGAAATTAATAATGAAATTCCGGTGAGAAAAAATGACTCGAAAAGAAAATACGAAATGTTGGAGTATCGACTTTTGCGTACCTGGTGGTTTTACAGCACGGCTGAACGTGTCACTCACGAGCCAGAACAGTCACTTTTTCACCAGAGTTCGAACTTGTAGAATTAACGAGAAAAATTGCGAAGAAACGAAGAAAAGTCTTGCACTGCATCGAACGAGCGTCGACGTGTGTATTCGAATTACTACTGGTTCTTTCGTCTTGCACTGTCATATGCTCCAACATATGTCCACACGTAAATATACGTCCATAGAAAAGAAAATGAACATACGTGGGCCGCACGAAACGAACAAGCATTTTGGAACAGAAAATAAATGAACTTAACTAACAATAACGAGTTGCAGTAACATAACCGCCCACCTAAAATAGAATATTTTATGAAACAAAGCAATAAAAAATTGAGAAGATATCAGACATAAAGCGAAAAAAATATATACATATATACATCAACATATGTCATAACTATTGAAGAGGTAATGGACATAATTTAACCACTGATCTCTGCAGTACACCTTGAGTAGTCCGAACAGTAGCTACTCTAGCTATTTTATCAGCGCCAGGATGCAATTTCTCAATGCGTCCAAGTCGCCAGCGCAATGGAGGGAGTTGATCATCTTTTATCAAGACTAGTGCACCTATTGAATAAGGAGGCGAGGTACTATTGAACCACTTTTTCGTTGTTGCAGTGTGTTCAGATATTCTAAATTCCATCTTTTCCAAAAATCCTGATGGATACGAATTAAAAGCTGCCAACGCGATAATCGACCGATAGATAGGTGTGATAAATCTGATTCAGGAATAGCAGTTAATGGAGCCAAAGTAAGAAAAAATGTCCTGGTGTCAGTGCAGATATGTCATTCGGGTCATTACTAAGCGGACATAAAGGGCGAGAATTGAGCACAGATTCAATCTGTAAGTGGACTGTATAAAACTCCTGTATGACCGGTTGAGACAGAAGGAACTGTAAAGTGTGGGCACCCGGATGCAGACATATTTTGTGGAAACGCTGAATAAGGAGCTCAGTAAGACGATGAAATGAAGGAAGCAAAGCTGGGTGTTTGTGATCAAGAGCCAGACCAGAAAAAGACAGACGACCGCCCACCCTGAGAACACCATCTTCTCCAATAAATGGATTCAATTTTCAAGTGATTTAGATATGGGATTTCCCGAGATGAGATTATCGATCTGTTCCTTGAACACAACCCGTTGAACCTGCTTTATAATGAAGAAAAGTGCATCTTTGAGATGAACTGCGGAAAATCTATATATCTTAGGAGCTTTAGAGTTCTTTATGAAGTTAACGAATCTGAAAATGTAAGCTACCACCCTTTGAACCTTGGACAGAGAGGAATACCTGGAGAGCAAATCATCAACAAACGATAGAGAAATGAAAGTTGACAAAGAGAGGTGACGCTCTTCTGTTTGTACAAGATGAAGAGAATTCTCTATTTCATCATTTGCGACGGTGAGATGTTTGGAACGAAGCCAGTCAGGGCCTGTCCACCACAAAGAGCAATTCAACAGTTCGGTCGGCGTTAAGCCGCGTGAAGCACAATCAGCTGGATTGTCTTTCGATTGAACATGATACCAATTTTCTGTTGAAACTAAGTCCTGAATTTGAGTAGTACGATTGCTTACAAATGTCTTCCATCGATGAGGAGAAGACTTAATCCATGTTAGAGCTACCATTGAATCAGACCAAGCAAAAATGTCATCTATTGTGAAGGCTGATTGGTAAACAGAGGAAACCACATTAATGAGTTTTGATAATAAGAGACAAGCACACAATTCCAGTCTTGGAAGTGAAATTCTCTTCAATGGGGAGACCTTTGATTTACCACCTACGAAAGAGATGTCAATGGAGCCGTCAAAATTTAAAAAACTTGAAATATACCACGGCTGCGTAGCCACGCTCACTACTATCTCCGAAACCATGAAGTTCGCAACGATAAAATGATTTCGATGCAAGTTTCCGAGGTATCTTTAATTTACCCAATTCGGTTAATTCGGATTTACACTGATTCCAGCGACGGCTAACATCGTCTGGAAGTGTATCATCCCACTGCAAACCTAATGTCCAAAGATGCTGGATCAAATGTTTAGCAAGAAAAGTAAACGGAGAAAAGAACCCCAAAGGTCGAAAATTCGAGAAAGTTCTGAAAGTATGGTACGTTTGGTACATACCTGAACAGTAGTTTCCGCAAAATAAGAAAATTCGTCCGACGAAGGAAACCACCTCAAACCGAGAATTTTGACTATCGGATCTATATCAAACTCAAAGAATGGTGATATTGATGATCTAGAGGTATGGTTGAGAGTAATTGAGAACTGTTACTACTCCATTTTCGGAGCTCAAAACCACCACAATTCAATAAGGAAATCAGTTCCTTTTGCAACGTTTTTGCGTCTTCCAAATCATCACAACCTGTAACGACATCATCGACATAAATGTCTGTGAGCAAAATTTTGGATGCTTTCGGAAAACGAGCTTCCTCATCCTTGGCCAACTGTGCCAAAGTTCGAAGGAGCAAGAAAAAGGTGCTGGTGCAACTCCGTACGTAACGGTATTCAGCTGATAAGTTTTTATGGGTTCCGAGGGAAAAACCGCCACAATATTCTTTGAAAGTTTCGATGTGATTTTTGAACTAATATTTGACGATACATTTGTTTGATATCAGCTGTGAAAACGAACCGATGAACACGAAAGTTCATCAAAATGGCAATAATATCCTTTTGTAATTTAGGACCTATCAATAGAGCATCATTTAAAGATAAATGACCGGGTACATGAGCTGACGCATCGAAAACAACCCTCAACTTTGTGGATGGACTGTTTGGTTTGATTATACAATGGTGAGGGATATAAAAGTATTTTCATAATCCGAACTCGTAGAAATTAATGACATATGATCTTTTTCTAAATATTCCTGCATGAAAGTAGAGTATTCCCTGTATATATTCTGGTTTTTAATAAGTTTACGTTCAAGGGATAAAAAACGACGTAGTGCGAGAGAATATGTGTCACCGAATGAAAGTGTTGACTGATCAGGTTTAAATGGTAATGCCACAGTGTACCGTCCAGATGTATTTCTAGAATAGTTCTGAGTGTATAAGTTCTCACAAAATTGATCTTCTGGTGATACAATGACATTCTCTGAAACTTCTTCAAGTTCCCAAAATCTTTTCAACGAGGAGTTCAAACCTGACTCAGACAATGACAAATGAAAATTGTTAACTGATATGTTAGGTGATTGAATCTTTCCCATGAAAACCCAACCAAATACTGTCTCAAGTACTGTTGGTTCCAAACCGTTACCCTCGATACGACCCGGTCGAATTATTAAAGAGAATATATCCGCTCCGAGGAGAAGGTCTATTGATTTCGGAATGGAAAAGTTCGGATCTGCTAACTTCTTGTTATGGACACAATTCCAAAACGAATAATTTACGAAAGAACTCGGCATTTCCGCACAAATCTTCGGAATCACGACGGCATCGAATGTAAAAGATGGATTTATTTGACCTGATGGACGAATAGTACATTCAGTGCTGCAATTAGCAGAAGATGAGCTTTCACAAATTCCATTTATCGAAAATGAAGCATCACAAATTTTCAAAGCCTAATCTATTTACACGATTGAGTTATAATATTTATTTGAGAGCCTCCATCTAACAGAACTCGGACCTTCTGATATCTACCCCAAGCATCACGAATTTCGACCTCAGCGGTTGCTAAGAGAACGGTAGAATTTGAAGAAACATTGGTTAAAACCTGAGCTGAGCCTGAATCCGATGAATTTGCAGCATTGAAATGAAACGTCTCTGATGAAGAATCATTCTCCGCATTATTGCGCATGTGCAACAGGGTATGATGCTTTCCGTTGCAAACACGACAATTTGACTTTGAAGAACAATTGTTAATCTTATGTCCAGAATGGAGGCAATTGATACACCAATTTTTGTTCTTTACAATCTTGAACCGATCTTGAACAGTTTGTTCCAAAAATGATGGACATTTGTAAATACTATGAGCTAACTTGCAATAATTACAGGTTAAACGTTTCTTGAATGATTCAGTTTCCGTTTGAACGAGAAGAGTCGAATTTCTTTTATTCATTGAGAGAGAACTCGATTTCAAAACTTGAGAATTCGAAACTGAATGAGTTTTCGACGGAAGAAGAAAGAGCTACTGCCTCCAAGGCTATACACTGATTTGTCAGGAAATTTCTGCAAATTGACAAACGACGGAATATCGGTTGAACATTCTTGTAATTCAAAACGTTTGATCGTTGCTGAATCTAATTTCTGAATGAGAATGTGAAATAAAACAAAGTCCCACTGGTCAACGAGTAAACCTAAATTCCTTAATACCGATAAGTTTTCCGCAAAAACTTCTAGAATTCGCCTAAGGTCTTTAGCTGAATCACCCTGTAGCTTTGGAACATTACAGATTTCCTTCCAACATGTATTAGCGAGAAGTCTTTTATTTTGATATCTTTCCGCCAATGTCTGAAAAGCGCTTTCAAAATTTTCAGCAGTCAATGGAAATCCTTTAACTAAATTTAAAGCATGAGAAGAAAGTGAACTAAGGAGGTATTGAAACTTTTCTATTTGACTCAAATTAGAATTTTCATGTACCAAACTTTGGAACATATCGAAAAAAAGTAGGCCACTCTTTATAATTCCCATTGAAAATGGGCAATACTATCTTTGGAAGTTTAACATTTGGCGAACTAATAGAGCAACTGTCTTGGTTTTTACTGGAATGTTTACTACAGGAAATAAATTAACATAAGTTGTTCTGATGGTGTAAAAAAATGATGGACATTTGTAAATACTGCCAAGCTAACTTGCAATAATTACAGGTTAAACGTTTCTTGAATGATTCAGTTTCCGTTTGAACGAGAAGAGTCAATTTCTTTTATTCATTGAGAGAGAACTCGATTTCAAAACTTGAGAATTCGAAACTGAATGAGTTTTCGACGGAAGAGAAAGAGCTACTGCCTCCAAGGCTATACACTGATTTGTCAGGAAATTTCGCAAATTGACAAACGACGGAATATCGGTTGAACATTCTTGTAATTCAAAACGTTTGATCGTTGCTGAATCTAATTTCTGAATGAGAATGTGAAATAAAACAAAGTCCCACTGGTCAACAGAGTAAACCTAAATTCCTTAATACCGATAAGTTTTCCGCAAAAACTTCTAGAATTCGCCTAAGGTCTTTAGCTGAATCACCCTGTAGCTTTGGAACATTACAGATTTCCTTCCAACATGTATTAGCGAAAGTCTTTTATTTTGATATCTTTCCGCCAATGTCTGAAAAGCGCTTTCAAAATTTTCAGCAGTCAATGGAAATCCTTTAACTAAATTTAAAGCATGAGAAGAAAGTGAACTAAGGAGGTATTGAAAACTTTTCTATTTGACTCAAATTAGAATTTTCATGTACCAAACTTTGGAACATATCGAAAAAAGTAGGCCACTCTTTATAATTCCCATTGAAAATGGGCAATACTATCTTTGGAAGTTTAACATTTGGCGAACTAATAGAGCAACTGTCTTGGTTTTTACTGGAATGTTTACTACAGGAAATAAATTAACATAAGTTGTTCTGATGGTGTAATAATTATCCATAAAGGTTGTTCGAATAACCTTCTCAGTGTTCAATTCGGGTTCTTCGGAAGATACTATCATAGAGACAATAGACGTATGTAAATTTTGAAAGTCCACGAGAATATCGTCAAGTATTTCACATCTTAATTTGAATCTAACATGGAGACTTTCATCAGTGACAGCGAATTGTGCTAAATTGAGAATTTCCTCGAGATCATCAATAACAATTTGACGACGAGCTTTGAGTTGTTTCAATTTTGTCGCCATTATTATTATTCAAGGTATACTGCAGAAAACAATATGAATTTTGTTTTGAGTAATTTCGAAAAAAGAGTAAATAGACTAACCGATTGAAAGAACTAAATTAATTAATAAAGCAAATAATTAAGATTGAATCTATTAAATTGAAAATCGAGTTGAAAATAAACAAATGAAAATAATGAAATGTAAATAAACAAAAACAAGAATGTCAATCTTTGTTTATGTTTCGAATCAAGGTTATGAGCATAGATGAGAAAAACAAATGAAAGGTAATGAAAGCTAAATTCTTTTAACATGCGCAGATATTAAAGGATTTATGAATGTGTTCGATATCTTATCAAGTTTTCGAGGTCACGTGAATAATGACAGATTGAAATAAATGCAAATGAAAAAACTAAATGAAAAAATTCCAAAATGCTTGATCGCAATAATTTTGAAAACGCGGTTCGAAAATATGCGGCTCAAGAAGGACCAAAATGGCGCGACACGGCCTTTGAAATCAAATGAAAAGGAAAGAAAATTAATAATGAAATTCCGGTGAGAAAAAATGACTCGAAAGAAAATACAGAAATGTTGGAGTATCGACTTTTGCGTACCTGGTGGTTTTACAGCACGGCTGAACGTGTCACTCACGAGCCAGAACAGTCACTTTTTCACCAGAGTTCGAACTTGTAGAATTAACGAGAAAAATTGCGAAGAAACGAAGAAAAGTCTTGCACTGCATCGAACGAGCGTCGACGTGTGTATTCGAATTACTACTGGTTCTTTCGTCTTGCACTGTCATATGCTCCAACATATGTCCACACGTAAATATACGTCCATAGAAAAGAAAATGAACATACGTGGGCCGCACCAGAAACGAACAAGCATTTTGGAACAGAAAATAAATGAACTTAACTAACAATAACGAGTTGCAGTAACACAAACCCTACAGATGATCTCAACTTGCACAAGAAACTAAAAGAAACGGCAGGAATATACCGAAAAGAAACTTCTCTACCATAACAAATGAGAATAACGAAATCGCAGGCGACATCAATGCGCGAAAAATAATATGGGAAAATTATATCAGAAACTTATTCTCGGATGACAGAACTCTTGGCCAAGATACGGAGGATGATCTATCAGGACCCTCAATAACAAAAGCAGAAATAGAAAAGACCATCCGCACAATGAAAAATAACAAAGCACCTGGTCTCGATGAGATAACTGCAGAGCTTATTAAACTGCTTGACGACAAAGGGGTAACAGTTCTTCACAAACTCTTCAATAAAATATATGAAACCGGTAAATATCCCGCTCAATGGTTGTCATCTACCTTCATACCTTTGCCAAAAAAGAATAACGCTAGGAAATGCGAGGATCATAGACTTATCAGCCTTATGTGCCACTCCTTAAAACTGTTCCTCAAGATAATTCATCAGAGAATATTCAGAAAATGTGAGCAAAACATCAGCGACTCGCAATTCAGTTCAGACAAGGCCTGGGAACTCGAGAAGCATTAGTAGCAACACAAGTACTGATACAAAACTGCCACGATCAGCGGAAAGATGTATGCCGCCTATGCTTCATAGACTTCGAGAAGGCCTTTGACAGAGTTCAACATCCTAAATTACTAACAATTCTGAGGCAAATGGATATAGACGGCAAAGATATTCGCTGCATTGAAAATCTCTATCTGAAACAATCTGCTCACATAAAGATCGATGGAGAACAAAGCAATAATGTTGAAATCTGCAGAGGAGTCCGGCAAGGGTGTGTTCTCTCACCTCTGTTATTCAATTTGTATTCTGAGAACATCTTCCAAGGGGCACTTGAGGACGTTGAGAGGGGTATTAAAGTCAACGGAACATGGATTAATAACATTCGCTACGCAGACGACACGGTCTTAATTGCTGACAATATGAATGATCTTCAATACCTTGTCGACGTAGTAGGACAACACAGCGAGAGAATGGGCCTTAAAATAAATGCCAAAAAAACAAAATATATGGTCATTACTCGTCAACCAGACAGACTCAATAATGCAAAACTAACATCTGATGGGTCATTAATTGAGCGTGTAAATAAGTTTAAATACCTTGGAGTATGGCTCACTGAAGACTGGACATCTGACTTGGAAATAAAATGTCGTATAGAAAATGCCCGCAACACATTCTTGAAATTTAAACGTATTCTTACCAATGCGGACTTTAACCTAAACCTGAGAATGAGATTTGTGAGGTGTTACATTTGGTCGGTGTTACTGTACGGTGTCGAGAGCTGGACACTAAAGGTGGTCACAATGAATAAAATAGAAGCCTTCGAGATGTGGGTATATCGCAGAATACTAAAAATCCCATGGACGGCCCGAGTGACCAACGAAAATGTCCTACGAAGAATAAATAAAGAACGTGAATTGCTGCTGACGATCAAAAAAAGAAAAACTGCATACCTAGGGCATATAATGCGAAACCCGAAATACCAGCTTCTACAATTGATTATCGAGGGAAAGATTGAAGGAAGGAGAGGAATGGGAAGAAAGAGGATGTCATGGCTACGTAACATAAGACAGTGGACAGGCTTGCGAACAATGGAAAGCCTAATACATACAGCTAGAGACGGAATAGAAATGAATCGTGTGGTCGCAAACATTCATTAGTGAATATGCATTAGAAGAAGAAGAAGTCCAGTTTAGTTTGAATGAATATTACCTTCCACAGCATCCACTATTGAATCTGAATTGTTTAAAAACATTATTTTCGCTCTAAGAAATTATTCACTCACTCATGATTCATGAGATGATTATATCGATTTAATTCCTTTCAACTTCAATTTAGGAAAAAAGATGATGAATGATTTTATCTGCAAAAAACCTTTAGTTCAATGTTATCTGTTTTTCCTGCAATTTAACCAATATGTACAGTAGTAGTGAGAAACCCACAAGAAATGGAATAAATCTATTGATGCCAAAATATGGACTACTGTTATCAAAAACCTTCTACAAGAGATCATTTCAATTGACATTGTCGTTTGAATATTACAGGTGAAAATGCAATTTTTTCATGAAATTTCAACATCCTATATCATTTGAACGGGGCCAAATTTGGAAAAATGTTATGGGAAGAAAATATTCCATTTGACGTCAAAAATTTATGGTTAAAATTAACGCAGACTCACCCTGTATAATTAGTGGGCAAAGCATAATATTCCCAAACGACTGAGTCGTAACAGAGAAGTTTGAGAAAAGCTTTTTCCAAGAATATTACATATTATTTTTCTTCGACTGTTGATTTGAATAAAAAAGAATTGATTAAAAACTATTTCACTCAAAATGTAATCAAGTAAATCCAAATGGGTGTCTCCATGTTCATATTGAAATATAGAAGTTGTAACTATGGAAATTACTTCACTATGACAAAAGTAAAATAATTTTCTAGCCGGTTTTGTTTGATTCGTTGTATTTTATAAAAAAAGAATTAGTAAACATAAACACTGATAGTGATTATTTATTACATTGCACGACTCCTGAGCTGGTCCAGCGACATCCATACAGAAATATGAACTTGCGTACCAATGGATTGTTGGAGAAAAAATCACAGTGTATCGTTTTCTGGGAATGTGGGAATGTACAGTACCAAAAACTGAGACCATTTTCAAAACGTCAAGCTACAGGATAGAGACTCCTAGATACCACCCTGTTTGTTCTACTAGAACATGCTCGCGAAAAACATAGAAAAGGACTGATGTGATGTCGTGAGCGTTGCTTTCAACGAAAAATGACTGTAAAATATCGTATAAGTGGCAACATCGCAGACAGAATGCGGCAGGGACAAAGCGCCAACGAGCCGGAATGATCCATTGCAATCCCTAAATCATTACATTTCGCTTAAGACGGTAGCACATCCTGGCAAACTAATTAGACACCGTAACATCGGCAAATTGATTTCTTTGGGACCGTGGCCTGCTATCCGAACAGATCGTTACCCCCTTGTCCGGCGAAAATGTGCTTAAAACATTTTTGCAGATTGGTTGCGGCCGAATTCTCATTCAACAATTTACATAAAATAATTTGGTTTGAAGTTATAGAACCTGACATCATATGTATATTCGTGCTAGCTGATCCGACAGAAGCTGTCCTGTCTTGACGGTGAATATTTAATTCGAGTTGATATAATTAAGAAAAAGTGTATTCATTGTTCGTGATATATGCTTCA
This sequence comes from Micraspis discolor, assembly GCA_030674115.1. Lineage (NCBI taxonomy): Eukaryota > Metazoa > Arthropoda > Insecta > Coleoptera > Coccinellidae > Micraspis > Micraspis discolor. The sequence goes on along the minus strand of JARTUT010002184.1, from coordinate 680,565 downwards.
TTATATATAACATTCTTGTTTTTTTTTTTGTTCATAAATAAATAGTTTTATTGGTATTCCGACACGGGAACAAGCGTCATATAACGCCCGTGTGAAAAACATGCATTTTCAAGATTTCCATTTCGAAGACGTGGTTGGTTTATTTTCCGCAACATAATGATTACTGATTTTTGATTGCAAATTATGAGGTAGTAATCCAGGCAATTTCAGCGGATTCGGAAACTTGGATAGTTGACAACATCATCTTGGTTAGTTACGGAATCAATCAATATAACTTTTTCGCTACATCAGACATGTTCTTCGTTATATTTTGGGCAATGTTTGGGAAAATTTTCACGACGAGTTCGGTCTTTGTTTCAGTGAAGTGACAAAAATTGGTAGAAATATGATGTATTCAGATGATGAATCGAAAGGTATATTATTTATATCGAGCAATTGTTGGGAAAAAACTTTTCAGAAATGTCGCTTTGAAAAAATCCGCCATTTCCATTGTTCTCTTCTTTCATTAGCGTCTCGAAAGCATACTTTCGTTGCCTGATCCCTTAAGGGTTTTAAGAGGGAGAAAGGAATTCCTTGAAGCAAATGGTTTTCAAAATTTCCTATCTGATATTATTAAATTCTCGATTCTGAATATTCTTCAATTTGGATAGTTGCACTAGATAAAATAAATCCAAAAATATTTATGAGAAATACATCAAAGCACTGACGTGGAGTAAGGAGATCGAGAGAGCAGGCCAATCATAAAGTAAATGTAAGTAAAAATGTAGAAAATAAAAAATGACAGCAATCTGCCATAAGAAAATGAATGAACAATCTAGTTTGCTGCGTTCATGAGAGGTAGTAGGTGATCCATTATCACTGTACATACTATCTGTCTGTTCGTCTGTCACATACTTGTCTCGTCGGGGTCGACTTTGACTGATGGTGCTGAATTTCACAGTTGGACCCACGAAAGAGGAATAGTTGAATGAAATGAGGAGATGTGGAACAAATTGCTAGGGTTGCATTCTAGGAGATAACGAAATATACCGGATGAGACGATTTATGAGGTATAACGAAATACTCTTTTCCTATATTATCTATGCTTAGGTATAAACAAGACACCTTCACTTCTAGTGTGGTAATTATAGAAACTTGATAACTTAAGAAGGCTATTCTGTTTCTCTTTGATATATAACAAAGTTCTTAGAATTAAAATAGCAGATAATGTGAGAATACATTTTTTATGAAAACTGGTCTACAGGAAGACCTTTGACTCATACTAAAGATCATGCCCAGAATACGTTTCTGGATGATAAAGACCCTATCGGCTTCTGACCAATCTCCCCAAAGAAGGACGTTGTAAGATAAATCGCTATAAACTAAGCTGTAGTAGATATTGATCAATGGTGACATAAGCAGTAAGTGTCTTACTCTATTTGTAGCAAAAAAAAGAACGACTCAACTTACTACAAACCGAATCAATGTGACTAAACTATCTAAGATTTTTGTCTAAATGAATACCAAGAAACTTAACAGTATCTTTGGATGTGGTTACTGCATCTTTGTTACGAAAAATAAGTTTCCTACTACATGATGCGATAGAAAAATTAACAATTTTGCTCTTGTCGATGTTAATTACGAGATTATTCATACGGCACCATTTTACAAAACAATCGAATGAAAACTCGCACAATATTTGGAACTTTTCAAAAGAGGAACCCCTAAGAGCAAACGACGTATCATCAGCAAATAGAACTATAGAGCACATCTTTGAACATGATGATGAACCGTTGCGTAAACAAAACTGCAACAAATCACTTCTGAAACTTTCCGGAAGGTCGTTAATGAAAATGAGGAACTACAGGGGTCCTAGAACAGATCCCTGCGGTATTCCCAATTTCAAAGTGTACTCGGAAGACAGAGTATCTCCGACTTTGACATTTGATGGTCTTTTCCCGAGATAACTCTTCAACCATTCTAGGAATATATCCCTGAAACCAAGGTTATAACATTATTCCTTTATGAAGTTTAAAGAGAGACTGTCAAAGGCTCTTGAAAGGTCAGAAACAACCCAGCCACATGGAACCCACCATCAAGGCACTCATATATATATATTCAGTGAACTGAAGAGCGCCCCCAGATCTAAAGCTGTGAAGGGTTTAAAACTTCGTATTTGTCTTTGAATTTATTTATTCAGCCCAGGATTATTTTACGAAGACTTTCGAAAACGAGTTCGGAAGGGAAATTGGCCTATAGTTGGTAATATCATAAATGCTATTTTTTGAAAACTAGAATAACCGTAGTCCTCTTCAATGATGAAGGGAAAATACCTTGACTCAGTGACAAATTGATGCAGTGTACAAAATGCCGTCATATCGGTGGATCTATTATTTTCAGAATTCTGGCAGAGACAGAATCTGGACTTCAAATTTTGTTACTTTTTAGAGACCTTATTGCGTCACTAACTTCTACCTCAGAAACTGGATGGAAGAAAAATGTCGAATCCGCCATAGAAGAGGTAGTACATGTTGTTGACAAATTGTCATTATAAAAATGGAAAAGAGTTTTCTCAGCTATCGTTGAAAAATAATTAGCAAAGATTTCATTAGTGGGACCAGCATACATTCAATATTGCATGAACATACAACCGCCAAAAAAAATTGTTGGCATTGGATCCCACACAATTTGTCAATCGTTCAAAAGTCTCTTGTCGATTAGTCGGAAGAAATTCTCCAAAAATACGATCGCGGTGCTTCGAATCGTGACAGCTGATGAATCGTGAATTTATACGAATGTATAATAATAAAATTATAAAAAAGAAGTTCAAATTTCATTAATATAAATTCATATTTGCTATTCTCACCAAGTCCTTATATCCTTCTTTCAATCACCTTGTATAAAAAGTCAATGGGGTGAATTGAAAAAGAGATATTAATAGAAATTTTAACTACAATGTAGGTCGATTAAAACACCCTCTCTCGCCAATAAATCATTCAATTATAGAATTATTATGATTTCTACCGAATAACCGACCTTTTATTAATTAACAAGCATTGGTCAAGTATGGCAGTTGGTTAACGTAAACGGAATGTGAAAATGAGGTGGTGGGCTCTAACTTCTGAAAGTCATTTCCTTCTTTCATAATAATGACTGAATGGTTCGTTGAATATACCTGTCTTTCTACTCAACAACATCTACTTATTTATACCCTGCTCATATTTAATTATCGATTCCGATATCACTTCAAAGATGCAAACCGAATAATTCTTGATTTTGGTACTGATTGGACATATAAAGTGTCTTTCAACAAGAACTTTATTTTTTTAATTGTGGCCCCACCTACCATATGATAGCCTTGACAGTTAATTTTTTGACATATTCGTAGCAGATGCTATAGCAATTGTTACAACGAATTCAATTGTGGTTCTGTGATGTTTTCGGACAACATAATCGACCTTCTGAGGCCTCTATTGAGAATTTGGTCGCTCAATTTGAGTCGACGGGCTCGGTACAAAATGTGCCAATATCAACGCATGTTCGACCGGGCCGTTCAACTGAAAACATTGCAGAAGTGAGCCACAGAGTTGGAGAAAATCCAAATTTGTCAATTTCTCGACGTTCTCAACACCACACGGCGAATTTTGCATACGTACAAGATTCAACTAGAGCAGGAATTGAAGGCGATCGACCATTCACATCGCCGTAGATTCACTCATTTCATTCTGCAATAACTCGCTGGTTTTTCTGAAGAAATCTTTTTTTCAGACGATGCCCCTTTTCACTTGTCAGAGTACGTCAACATGCAAAATTACCGCATTTGGGCTTCTGAAAATCCAAGAGCGATTATTGAGAAGCTTTGCATGTTCAACGTATCACTGTATGGTGCGCTATGTGGTCTGGGGATGTGATTGGGCTGTATTTTTTCGAAAATTAGGTTGGAAATGCGGTAACGGTCAATGGATCAGGCTATCGCGAGATGTTAACTACTCAATTTCGGCATATCATTGATTACATGAATATCACTGACATGTCATTTCAGCAAGACACTTGTCACACAGCCAATTGGACGATCAATTTATTGCAAACCAAATTAGCTTATCGCTTCATTTCTTGAAATTCAGCTGTTAAATGGCCAGCCAGATCGTGTTATTTAGCACCACTGGATTAGTTTTTGTGGTGCTATCTTAAGATCAGAGCCAATCGAATCGATTGCAGCTTGAAAACTGAAAATCTGCGATGTGATAGCCGAAATAGAGCCGACATTTTACCAAAAAGTGATTTAAAATTTCGATAAAAGACTTTACTTCTGTCAGCGTGGTCGTGATGGACATTTGCCAGATATCATTTTTCTTTCATAATTGCCGAACTTTTCTTTTTGTAATACAGCAAAAATATGAGCATCGTCATCAACATTTTTTGTTTTATTTTGTTTGAAAAAACGGAAAGAGAGGCCCAGTTAAGAAAGAAATGAGAAAGAATCTATTTCACTTAGTGGAGCGTTAATAGTTTTATTTTTTAGTTTTCCCTGATGAAGTTCAGAAATTTGAACGAAAGCTAGGAAATTAATCATCAATAAAGAATACTGAGTAAAACCACAGTTTAGATACCAACCAGTAGTCGCACTTCGTGGATTTTCTTACACCAAGTCTGACTCACGCATCTCGCAGGGATTCTAACCTCATATTTTGGCCCTTGTTCATTGTTTTCAATCAATAATTCTAATTATTTTAGACATCTTGAATAATTCCTTTGTTGTCATAATTAATTCGTTTGATATTCAGAAGAATATAATTTTTTTGATATCTATTTAAAATTCAAAGAAGAAGTTGAAGAAAAAAATACAACATAACCTATAATTCAGTGGAATTTCTTTGAGTCAAAATCTACCATGAACCAGCAAAGCTCATTTATTTAATCATTTATTTTCATTCCAGTAAGTATTCTGTTTCAATTTTGTGTTATTATCAAATTAATTCCAAAATGATTAAAAATTGTAGCTTATACAACTGCAAAAACAATAGTTTCAATAATCCCAAACTTTCTTTTTTCTCAATACCATTAGACATAGACCGGTGAGTGATACATATAGTATTGTAGAAAATGTTGTTTATTAAAAGCTCCGTTATTTGAGTAGTGCTTTATTCAATTAGTTGTGATATCAGGAACCAATAGAATTTCAGGAGGTTTACGTCTACTGTCGTCATTTCTTTACGATTAGATATCAGGAACCAATGAAATTTCAGGAGGTTTACGCTTACTGTGGTCATTTCTTTACGATTAGTTGAGATATCAGGAACCAATGGAATTTTAGCAGCCTACAGCAGGTTTAGTATAGTCGTCATCTCTTTACGACTAGTTGAGATATCAGGAACCAATGGAATTTCAGGAAGTTTACGCCTACTGCATGAGTATGTAGAAGAGTGAAATTTTTAGATAAATATTTGAGTGTATAATATGATTTTCAATTTTATGAATAGAAATAACAATAATATAATTAAATATTTTGGTTAAGGGTATAACGACTAATTATGTTCTAGGTAGGAGGGTTAGAGTAAACTCTTGATTCTATGCCAGCTTTCAAGCATTTATTCAGCTCTTCATCAAGGCTTCTGGAATACAAATATAAAGGAATATCTTAATAAACTTAATCATTACATTTTTGTTTCGTTTACTTACTAAATGTGAGGTTAATGATTAAGTTTATTAAGATCTTCCATTATATTTGTATATTTATATTCAGAAACCCTGATGAAGAGCTGAAAAATGCTTGAAAGCTTGGCATAGAATCAAGAGTTTACTCTAACACTCCTACCTAAAACATAATTAGTCTTTATACCCTTAACTAAAATATTTGAATATAAAATTTAAAGACTATTAAGATTGAAACTATAATAATATAATATATATATAACAATAATTCAATAGGTTTTTGTTTATTTCCCACCATAATGAGGGAATCCTTTCTAGAGAACACTCATATTTAGCTCAGGGAGTATTTACAGGTGGGGGGTATACAGGGGTAATAAATCCCCCAGGAAAGAGTTTTCACGCTAAATCTTCGAATGGAAACGATCTGAACCTCCCCCCGCCTTTCCCCGCTTTCCGCTCAAGATCAGTTCAGGTCCCTCGCAAAAACTTGCCACTAATTCTAGAACTCCATAATCAAATTCCTCTTTTCATAAATTGAATATAGAAAAAAAAGTATCAGTTCAAACTAAATCATTAGAGAATTCATTGAAAAAACTGGTTCAGAAGCAATTCAATATAAAAAGAAAGTTATTTTTCATGGACTCGAAGATTAATGTTTCAGTGAAATTTAAGTATTGAGGATTTTATATTAAACACATTCGATGCTTTCAACCACCAACTACTTATTTTTCCATATAATACCTACTCTTCAACTCAATCTTCGTTTAGAAAAATTTTAATGAGTCATTTCACTTACAAACCTAAGGTACCTATGATTTTTAACACATTTCAAAAAGTTTCAGAGGCTGTTTCTGAGTAAACTATTGAGTAAATTTCATCACTAATTACTGTTTCTTTCAAAGTGATATTAAAACCACAATAAAACAATATATCTTTTATTGAATGCGTTCTGTTAATGAGGAAATGTGATTACATTTACGGTTACATTATGAGCGGAGTCATAATTTTTATATGAATATAGACTAAACAATGGTCAATACATTCTAAATATCACCGTGAAAACTTATTATCAAAATATTTAAGTAACGCAAATAAACTTTTCTAATCAATTTTTAAATTCGCGGTCGATAAGATTAGATGCGAAGGGAGGAATGCGCGAGTTCCCTTTGGTGTAAGCGATTTCAGTTCAAAATCCACGGAGTGCGACTACTGCTTGGTCCCTATACTGTGGTAAAACCCAGTAGTGACTTCCTTTCCAATAACAACCTAGGAAAGATAAAGGTTGTCGTTCATTAAAAACCCTCGCAGTAACCCTAGCACAGTCATTGTTGCGGAAATGAATTTTCAACATTTCTTTTGTCTCCTCCAACCTAATTACCCTTTTGTAATTTTTATTAAGAACTGATTAAACAAACTTTTAATAATTCTGCAATCAGAATATACTGAGACAAAATTTTTTGAATGCAAAAATCCCTTGGCAGTGCAGATTCTGATAAGCATCAAGAGAAAAAAGGGATTCAACACTTTTAAATCACCTTATTGTTTGTTTCTTACTCGATTTCGAACAAAAACTAATTGCGGTTTCATCAATGCAGAGTAATTTGGGAAGTTCTACTTAATTTTCACGAATACTTTGTTTTAAAAAAATTATTCGATCAATAGAAGGATATTTTCGCTTTATTTTGTTTTGTTCGGACCTATAATTCCACAAGAAATACCTTATAAACTTAGTGAATATTCTTTTTATGAACACAATCTGCAGGTTAAAACAAATTTGATTCCATGTTAATTAAAATTAAAATTAAATTAAATTAAATTTAAATTAAATTTAAATTGAATTTAATTTAAATTAAATTAAAATTAAGATTAAATTAATAGAAACAAATATTAATAATCGAAAATTACTTTATTTTGTTTTTCTTGTTTTTCATTATTGTTCTACAAAATATTCCCCATTAAGATCTATACATATATACATATACTCCAACATATTCCAAACATCACAATAAGGGAGATAATGAATGCAAACACCACTTTAATCAAGGATATAAAGATCAAACAACTCAGCTGGTATGGCCATGTGCAGAGAATGGGCGAAGACAGGATACCGAAAAAAATTATGAAGTCCATTGGAGCGACGAAAGCGGGAAGACCAAAAATAACTTGGATACAGAGAGTGAACAAAGCAATGTCGGAAAGAGGTCTTAGACCGGGAGATTGGGAGAATAGACAGAGATGGAGACTGGGCACCGCAGGGCGTAGAACGCTATAGAGCGGATATATATATATATATATAGATCTATACACTCTTGCATGCGTTTGAACAAATTGTCAAAGCACTTTTGCCTCTCTGATTGAGGTATCCCAAAAAAATGCATTCGGAACGCATCAACCTTCAGGTGTCGAAAATCGTTGACCTCTCATTTTATTTTTAACGTACGGGAATAAATAGAAGTCATTTGGTGACAAGTCAGGACTATACGGCGGATGACTCATCAAATCGATATTTTGAGTGCTCAAAAATGCAGTTGTTTGAGCCGATGTGAGAGGTCTTCAGCTGTTGGTTTTCCTGAAAATTTTCCAGACAACTGGCAAACGAGTGGTTGTGTACCACCCAGAATTGACTGTTCTGCGTTGCTTTAGTGGTACAATTGCGACGTGTCCAGTTTTTCCGAAAAAACAGGCAACCATTTGCTTGGAAGTGCTTCATGTGCGAGCAACTTTTGTTGGATTTGGGTCATCTTGAAACTCCTATACAGTCGACTGCTGTTTACTTTCGGGCTCATACACGTAAATCCACGATTCTTCACCTGTCACGATGTCATAGACGTGCCTCGAAGCACCGCGATCGTATTTTTGAGCATTTTCTTCGAACCAATCGACACGACACGAATTGTATGGGATCCAATGCGAACAAATTTGCACCCCCTCTAAGGGATTTCTAGTAAAAACAAGCGTTTTATCCCAGATCAAGTCCCCCCTGTTAAAAAATCGACGTGTATGAGTGGTTTCACCAATTCTGATTCGTTGAATTACTGAGGGTAAACAATTTTAAATGAGACACGGTGTACTGCTCGGAGTACGTAATTCCTTCTAATCTCTTCATTCAATTAATAACCAGTCAGTACCCAGTAGCATTCTCACAACTTATACGTATCATCATCATTCACAACTCAACTGAATGGATCCATTGGCCCCAAGCGGATACACACATCTTTCATCCTTCCTCATAACGTTTTTTTCTTCACGGGATGAATTAAATTCTCCGAGATATTTCACAGAAAATGAGATATGTTTTGAAAGCGTCCGAGACCGTATTATACCGAACGATAATTACTATTGAAGAAAACATAAATCCAAATGATTCAGCATGGCACCCATCTCAACAGAAGCCGCTCAAATAATAGATGCAATTAGGAACTGAATGAAAAATGGACGGACGAATATGGTTAAGTTATACCGGAGGATCATTAGGGATTCTACTAAATTGAGGTGGGTATTCATGTGCAGAGGAAAGGAAATGTTTGAGACCAAGAAAAATATCAGATCTAATCTCTTTTATGATAATACAAAGAAAAAAAAAAAGGAAAAGTACACTAAACATCTCAGGGTCGCAAAAGAGAAAATAACGAACGCACTCTCAGGATGCCAAACAGCCCCGATCACACAAGCGGGAGGTAGTGGCTGGTAGAAAGAATATAGAGCAATTATTTAATAATATAATGAGCCCAAATGAAATACACAAGGTCCCTCAAACGAGGGGAGTTCTTACTTCACAGCCCGAATATTCGATATAATGCTTTATCTCTTACTAAACAAACAGTAATATCACCCCAAGGTATATACTTAGAGCCTCGATGGTAATCGTTACAAATAGCTCTTTACTTATATCTAAGCGACCTTCTCGATAGGTCGGGTTTTATGTACTGAACAGTATTCACTGAATTGGGCCTCTTTGATACTAATCAATCTTAACTAAAATCTACAGACTAACCTTCTATAACAGTCTAGGTCGTGGATTGACTGAAGTACAAAAAGGATATAGTTTCTCACAGTCTCGTAGATGGAAACTGGGCTCAAATATATTCCTGGGCCAACGTAGTACAATTTCTCGCAGTAATGCGCCCTGGGTATACGACAGGTGTGGTATCTTAGATGGCGAAATCTGATGGAGGTCCCCAAAGACAGCTCCCACGATAGCTTGACGTTAATTCAAAACAGCCTAGACAAACAGCTCGAAGACTTCAAAGACAGTTCAGAATTTGCGGTACCTCGCAACGGTACAATAATAATTTTCAATTCGAAGCAGAATGATGCTAAAAAAACGAACAAAAATCTAAAATACCTCGTGACAAACATAGGTTAACCCACCAATCCCACGTCGTTTTCCAAACAAATACGCCACTCCGCTAAAGCGCAAAAATCTCACCAACGAACAAACCAAACCAACATGATAAGATTTCTCTCAGGGCTTCAGTTAAAATCCTGTTCAGATCCGCAAAATTGCGATTAATTATTCCAGGAGATTTCAACCAAATATATGCCGAAAGAACGATGTAATTGACAACCTACGTCACATGCACTGAACGGGATCACCAACAACCGTCTACTGAAACGTACGAGATAAGCTGGTAAACTACCGCGACTAACGCCACCAGGTCGATTGGCAGGTACTAACTAGAACGGGAATTTCGAAACCGTGACAAGTCACACCAACTGCCAAAATAAAATACAAAAAGGCACTAGGAGGTATAATCTGAATTTTTCATTGAATTCCAATTAATATCTCACAATTCTTGACTGAAATAGAGAAAATATCGTCTAATACGCGTTGCTGAAGGCAATTCCAACACTCATGCTTTCAAAAACTGGCTCCTTCGTCGCTCGAATTTCGCATTCGTGTTGGTGCCCATTCTGCAACTTGTTTTAGAATATACTATTTTCATTCTTATCATATCAAACAATTACAAAAATGTGTTTCGAGATTTGTTCATAACATTTCTTGGTTGAAAAAAATCAATTGCACACTGAATTTCATCCTCTTCTACCAAAATATTCCTTCACATTCAATATTAAAGGTGTAATATGTGTTGTTGAGTTTCTCAGGGACCCACCATATATTTAAAACCATCTGTTTCTTTTCAGTACGAAATAATTTTCGTAAGTTCCTATTGTCCGTCAGCCCTCTGGTGTTCGTTAGATAATAAAAGTCACCGTTAAACTTATTTACTGCGGAATGTCATCCGTTTCTTCCTGTCATATTATCAATAAACAAGGTTCCGACACCTTGGGTTATCGAAATCACCTGTGTATATTCCTAATAAACGGAAAATGAAACCCTTTGAGTGATAAGTGTATCATTTTCAATTTCGAAATTATACAAGGTGTCCAGAAAGGGTATCAGGTATTTGTTTTCGCCCCATATTCGAAACGGGGCGAGGTGGGGTTCGTGGCGTCTTCCATTTTGTGGAGTTTTAGTCACAATGGAACAGTACTCGGGGACGCATCGCGCATTCTGCGTACAAGCGTATGAATGGTAATTCAATAGTGACTGTGCGGAATATCGTACACGCCATTCTCCAAGTAACGATAGCATTAGGAAATGGATCAAGATGTTCAAGAATACAGGTGTGACAGTTAAAATTCAAAACTCAGGTCGACCTCGTTCGATTCGTGGTGAAGAAACAATTGAAGAAGTTTAGGCGTCGGTTCGTTGAAATCTGTCTTTATCCATCTGAAAGCGAAGCCAAGCGTTGAAAACCGAAAAATTGTTCTTACATTCGATTTTAAAGAGAGACTTACATTTAAAAGCTTATAAAATTCAATTAGTTCAAGAATTGAAGGATGCAGACTATGCTAATCGACAGAATTTTGCTAACGAAATACTGCAGCGATTTAACAATATACCGTTTAGTGACGAAGCAAGTATTCACCAGAATAGTCATGTAAATAGGCAGAATTGTCACTTTGTAAATACCCTTCATCACCTTTTCATTCAGAAATTGAGTAAGAAATCATTTAATGAAAAACGATTTTCAATCAGGTTCAGTTCCCCATATTTCTTATATATCATTTTCCACATCTGAGAAGAGAGTTTCCTGTATTTATCGCAAATCTAATGTTTGCTAGGGTAGCCCCCGCAGAGCTGACGGCGAGAGCAAACAAACCGAAGGCCAGCATTCAAACAACCCTTTCATAAGACCTGACACGAGTGTAAACAACTGCAGGGCAGAAATCGACTGTTTCGTCACAAGTGGTAGGTAATTAAAGGTTAGTGGACTGGTGTTGAAGAAAGGGATGACGTATATCTCTTGTCGCCTCAAGGATGGCGGATTGATAATGTTCTGTCCACTAAGATTACAAATCTACCACTAACCCTTTATTGACGGATGTAGTCCGTTCAGGGTGTATCTGAAGCAAATGAACAATGTGCATGTATAACTACACACCTCACACTCAGAAAATGTTTCTAGTAAATGCAACGAAAAATGTATGTTGAGTTTACAACACTAACATCCCTATCTGGTCAATCTTAAATTCTATATATATATATATATATTTATCTAACAGACGTGTTCAGTCCCGGTACATGCGACAGGCTACCTGAGACCCGTATGATCCAGATGGTTTTTGCGTGTATATATGTGGAAAAAGATGCTTTAAGGAAATATAACTCCTCAGGCAACTTTAGAGGGGAAAAATTTTTTTCATTCAAAAAAGTGATATACTTGATTCACGTTTTGAAGCCCGACATCCTAAACCGACTTTTCATTCCCACATATACGCCGACGGGATGTTCTCCAAACCTTTTCAGTCCCTGCGGTGTTGTCAGATCGTTGGGACTGACCGCGTCGGTTAGTTATACCGCAAATATCTCTAATTGCATATCTTATGTTGAGAAGTGACTGACGAGGATCTTTTACTTTCAGTAGAAGGTCACATGAAATGTATCCACTGAATTCTCCCAAAATCTATCGCTTCTTACAACTTATACAATCCCAATAGAGAGAACCGTCGTATAGAAGATTGCTTTATTTAATTCTTCGAACCGGACCGATAATCAAATAACTCATCTTCACTGGTATTTAAATCTTCAACAGAATCATCATTGAAGTTCATAAAAATCGGGTACAATTGCTCATCGTCAGACAGTATGTAAGAAATTTTCCGCATAAAAAGTTTTTCGATAACAACTGACATATTAATCATATTTGAAAAACTATTATAATAGAAATTTCAAACTATATCTAAAGGTTTTGTTAAGGAAAATTTTCAATATTTTACGACATAATAATAATATAAAACTTTTTCATTATTGAAAAAAAAATATTAGTAATATTTTGGGCTCAATATTTGGAACACACTAAGATGTGTTTGAAAATTTCAGTATTTGAGAAATATTTGCGGTTTTTCAGTTTGTTTCCGATATTTGTAAAAAAATTTGACGAATGCCGATATTAAACTAGATCTTTAAGATATCATTTACGAAGAAAACATCAGAGAGATAACTTCTTCAAATTACTCATTTTTTTACCTGGATAACTAGAAGTATTCGGGCTTCAAGAAAATTCATCAGGTGTTAAAGTTTTTAATGTTCAATGTTTCAAATAATTTAAGTTATTCAGAAGTGCTTTATAGGCACTCGGAATGCCCTATTCAAAAGCCGTATCGGAAAAAATTGTTTCATTGGGATAAAATTAAATGACCTTATTTATATCTTCATAAACACAATCGATTGGAAATATTTTTGACTCGCTAGTCGAAAAGTTTATCTATTTTGGTAGAAAAATAGCTTGCTGTTCTACTTGGAACAACCAAGCAAAAAGTAATAAATCCAAATCTCATTAATATCCTGAAACCAAATGCAATAACCCTCGTAATTCATTTAGGATTTATCAGGAAGATCGCATCAAACCGTTTGAAATTTGCATTTCTATGGGGATATCTCACTTCACCGAGACCGAGAAAGTTGTCATAAATGTGAAATTGTATTAAAAAAACAGAAATGGTTTAACATCTCATAATGATACCGTTGGTTTTTGTGACAAGCATGTTGGGATATATTGAATTTCAAAACTCCGCGTTACAGGCTAGAGCGCTGACCCTTGGAGCCTGAGTAGGTAGATGGATTAGCAAGGGATAAATAGAGTTCAGTTTCACCCGTATTTATTCAAAATTTGAAAAATCATATTTCGGAAACTATTGGTTTGTCAAAGTCGAAAACGGTATTGGTGTATACGCCTGATAAAATTGCACCATAAAAATTTTTATTTGGAAAATTTTAATTTGTTACTTCGAAACTATTCTACCGATTTATCCGAATAACGAACTCAGCCGGTATATTTATAAATCAAATCTACTGTGAAAATTTCAACTCTAGCTCTATCGTATTCACGGAAGTATTATATATTCAAGATTGACGGAGTCTATCGTCCTAGAGGATGTGATAATAATTATCTTTATCAGCGACTGAATTATCCAAGTTTAAGTCTAAGAATAACTTTAGGATCAGTTATGATTCTGTACAAAATCTTAAATAATAAAATCGACTGTGCCAGAAATTCTCAGCAAATTAAATTTCCACCTACCATGTTTCAGTTCTAGAAATGCTTCAGTTTTTAAATGTGAAAGAGCTAGAACGAATTACCTGCGTAAAGGTTCCAATAACTTTAATGTGTAATAATTATATTATAGTAGCTGTACCTGTTGTGATATTTTTTCGTGCTCTCAACAAACTTTTATGAAAATTACACTTGAACATCTTAGTATAATTTTTATTTTGTTATTCTTAATAGTAACATTTATATCCCTGTATAGTGACTTGTCCTGTAAATGGATTTTCTGTTGGACAATAAAGCTATTATAATTATTATTAGAAATTTGGTTTTCAATATTAAAACTTGATTAAATTATGTGGGAAAAAGTGATAAGAATCAGTATTTACTGAAAAAAATTGTAGTTAAGATTTGAAGATGACGAATGAGGAAAGCATTCAATTTCTAAAATCAATTCACCTTTAGATCTTAAATTCAGTAAACAAGCGAGGCAGGAATTTTTGCGCGCTTGTTTCTAGTTGAACAGCGAGCTATCGTTTGTTCAAATGCCTGTAACTTTCGAATCTCGATAGATTGTCCATTGTCCAAATATCTGGGCCAAAAACGTCGGATAGTTCTGCATTAATTATGCATTTGGAATTTCGTTTTCTCAACATTTCCTAACAACTAACATATCCACCAGATAAACTTGTAACTAGGAAGATGTTCGGATAGCGTTTAAACAAACAAGTTTGTCAAATTTCATAGAAACCGTTCTTAAATACTTGATATCTCGTAAGATATTCATCAGCATTAAGAATAAGCACGCTGATACTCATGACCTCTCGTCAGTGCTTTACAAAATTTTTTAAGATCCATCCAATATTCTTGTACATTCCGGTGAACATAAAAAAAATTCGGAAAGGTCAAATTCAGAAAAATATCGAAAATTTTCCGTAACGACTCCCTATAAAGGGTGATTGAAATTGCCATGACTCTTATGAATATGATTCGTAAGTCAGTTGTTATCCAAAGAATGATGATAAAATTTTTATGCGAAAAATTTTCCAGGTAGTTTTCTTCTAACGACGAGCTATTGTACCCCATTTTTATGACTTTCAACTATACTCGATTTAAGAATGAAATATCAGTGAGATGAGGTCATATTTTCGATCCGCTTGGAAGAAATGAATAAACTATCTTCTGGAGGACGGTCCCCTATATCGGGTTTGTATAAGTTGTAGTAGAATGAGAATTCCGGGTTTATACACAAGGCACAGGGTTGCCAGATTTAGGGATTGGAGACGTTGATAGAGTATACCGTTTACATACAACAAGACGAGGTCGCCGGAAGCGCCCTCGCACTGGCCGTTCCCGAAAGTATTTCTATATAAAATATGATGTTTCACCGACTTTTCGGACCCGGCTCAAAATTCATATCTAACACCCCTGACCCCCCTGCCCCGGAGCCGGGTCTGACAACGTCACTTTTGGACCGAAAAGTCGGTAGAGTATACCGATTTGGGTCTGTGTAGGCAGTCAAACAAATCTATATATATATATATATATATATATATATATATATATGTTATAAACCAAAGGATGAATTCAATGAATAAGCTCAGATTGTAATGATATTCTGTGATTGTAGACTCTATGGTCTAGTAAAGGTCAGGACCAGGCTCTCGAGTTAAACAACCGTAAGATCTAAGTACACTGCTCAACAATTGATAGGGATCACTTACTTTTTCTAAATTTATTTCTGAAATATTCGCTCCAAGATTATGAATTTAGTAAGATATCAGAGTATTTTCAGTTGATAATATGGTTCACTTGAGAAAAAAATAAAAAAAATGGAAAGTTGGGGAGAAAAAAGACTTTATTAGGAACACTCAAAATTCTGTGTTTGAATAACATAAAAATTTTATGATGAAACCACAAGAAGGCTGAAGTTTCGTTTAAGCTAGTAACTAGTTGGTCCCCCACGAGCTCGTCTCAAGCATTCTACCCTACGAGGCATACTTTCAATCAAACGATTTATAAAATTTTGGGGCAAATTCGTCCAAATATCCAGTAAAGCGTTAGAAAGGTCCTCCAGGTTATTGATCCGTTGTTCTAAGGTTGACAATTGTCTAGACATCTCAGACCAGACATGTTCGATGCAATTCATGTCTGGAGAGCGAACTGGCCAGTCCATCCTATCAATAGCATGAGTTTCTAGCGCTTCATTAACCAGACGACTATGGTGTGGACGGGCATTATCGTCAATTAAAATGAAATTCTCGCCCAAGGCAGCCGCAAACGGAACAATTATGGGTTCAATAATCATATCGTGATATCTCTGGCTGGTCATTGTGGTGTTCTGCAGAACAACCAACTCTGTGCGTTGGTTCAAACAAATGCCTCTCCATACACATATAGAACCTCCGCCAAAAGCTGTTGTGGGTACCATAAACTGTTCTGCATACCTTCGACCTCTTTCCCTCCAAGCAAGAATACGTCCATCGGAGTTGACCAAACGAAATCTGCGGTGCTCCTCAGCCCATTGCCGTCGATG
The DNA here is from genome assembly GCA_030674115.1 of Micraspis discolor. Classification (NCBI taxonomy): domain Eukaryota; kingdom Metazoa; phylum Arthropoda; class Insecta; order Coleoptera; family Coccinellidae; genus Micraspis; species Micraspis discolor. The sequence goes on along the minus strand of JARTUT010002184.1, from coordinate 663,843 downwards.
AACCCGGTGTTCCCTATTCAAACGGGGATGTTATACCCTCCTATGTGCTCTCAAACCACAAACATGTCGTCTTACAGTCTGGTTCGGAATTAGAACTCCTGTTGCAACTCTCAGTGATCTATTGAGCCGCAACGCCGGGTAAGTGGGATTTCTCCTAGCATTGAGGATCAAAGACGATCTTTGGCAGCTGTTGTACTCCGCTGCCGACCTCCCCAATGAACATAAGCTACTGAGTCGTTTTGGATGAACCTATTCCAAGCCCGACTCACGACACTGCGAAACATTCAACCGCCGGGACACTTCTCGCTGGGACAAACCTTCCTGTATCCACCGTATGATTTGGTCCAGTTGCACAGGAGCCAAACGTCTTCTCGGCATGACTGATAAGCTGATATTGTTTTCATTTCTTCAATTAATGTCACCTTATGTGTTTGAACGACAGAAAAAACCAGATTTAATAACAAATACCACATTGCTTTTCACTCCACCTGTAACAGCCTACAGATAATAATCGATTTTGTGAACAAGAGCCGATGAAGTGAGGAAAAATTTTATATAATCAACTCAAAACATCTTAATTTTTCCTTAGAGAATACATAATGTACAGATATTCACGAGATAATTTGAAAAAAATACAAATGAAGAGAGGTTCATAAGTGATCCCTAGCAATTGTTGATCAGTGTATTTAGGATGGAAATTATGTTCGATAGGAGAATCAATGAAAGTTACAGCTAATTTCTTTTATTTTTCATGATTATTCAGATGGAAACAAGATACCTGCTAGGTCAAATTCTTTTATTATTTACTAGGCATACACTTATCATAAATTTGTTTATCTGAACATTTTTTCAATGTGCAATGTTTGTGAAAAACTTTTGATTAGACCGTTCTTAGTTACAGTAAAACGAGTAGAATTTGTAAGAAATTCAATAATAATATTTCCTTAAGAGTGTGGTCTCAATGACTTTCATTCTCTAGCAATCCCGAACGTTGAAAAACTATACAATAGATCCCATATTGAGGAAAGAAGTTGACAAGTTAATTAGTTATCGAATCTTAATAGTTTGTGGAGCTATTTGCTTGATTTACAAAAGCGATGGATTCAAAATCAAATCAGACGACCGGAAATGCTATGCTCAACTGAGACTGTGGATTCTGCATCAGGAAGTCGAACTAAATATTCGGCGACCGGTTTCAATTAGATATTCCAGAGATAGCTTGCAGAAATCTGATATAGCAGAACCAATTGCAGTCAAAATGGTTGTACGTAAACTCGACAACGAGCGAATAAAAAGATATCGCCTACGCTTTCCTATCTCGCTTCATAATCATGGCGGTTTCGAACAATGTTGAACGAATCTCCGGCTTCATTAGATTATATTACTTCCTGCTGAGAGAGTGCACGTTTTGTGTACATTTGTTAAACGGTAATGTAATAATGAGAAAGCGCAGTCATTGTGGATTATATAAATAAACGAAACAATGAAATGATTTCAATTTGCTCGTAAGGTATCATATGTTTTGGCAGTTTGTTTGTAATCGGTTGACGTTGTAATTTGTGCAGTATAGTCATTTCCTCTGTGGTATTATTTTCGGTCTGTTGTGCAGGAAGATTCCCATGGTATTGTCATCGGTAGATTCTGGATAATAGGAGAGTTAATTGAGTGAATATCTATCCGAAAGTATGGGGAAGACATAATCTATTCGAAAAATAATACCTTTTCCCCCTTTTGGATACTTAGAATTTTTTTTCTTTTACAATAAGGGTGGATTTCTATAGCGATTACTCATACCATATACTTGGTGGCGACTTCAATGAAGCATTTTTTTCATGGAAATACAACTAAATAAAGTTATGAGACTACAGACTTTGGCAACAGTTCTAAAAGAATTTATATGCTTCTTCATACTTCATACGTAGTCTCATTTCACCCTATGCTGATACGCCACTGGCGGTTACCGAACCGTGGAAGTTAATGCCATGGTTAGAATCGTAGAAAGAAGACGAAGAGCCCGGCTCTCACTGTCTGGTGTCAACGTCGAGCAGCGCAACTTTAAATGTTATTAGTTGTTTGTCCATGTTATTAACCTTTGTTGATGAATAGCATTGGTTCAGTGAATTTATTATTTTTCTGTTATATTTGTAAATTAATACTGTTATTATGGAATATTTATTAGGTTTCATGGTGTATTAGGTGATGTTTGGGCCTTGTCATTGATTCTGTTTTCTTTGTGAATAAAATGCTTAGTTCATTTGGATAACCCTGCTTTCTTTGTGTGTTCAAGTTGTATGACACTGCTTGTTACCTAGGACATGAATTATATTCCCTAGCCATGTCGTTTCATTAATTTCAGACTGCAAATCTTGGAGTTCATACGGCAACTATAACAAAGAAGGCTCTACCTTCAGCAAAAGCTACTTAATTGTAGCCAAAGCAATTATATTCAACGTACTCTATTTTGCAGCATAAATTGCTTAGGCCTTCGAGGACCAGGATCTGTGGTAAAACTACAGGAATGTATGATAACGTAGGAGATTAGAGACTAGTAGTATTACTAGTATGTTTGATATAAATTAGTATATGTAGCCCTTTTTGTGTAGCACCATAATGTTGTATCGAGTGATGAAATATCTACCAATATGTATATTTCTCATTGTCGATTATGGGTATTTCTTATTGTCGATTATGTATGTTTCCTAGTATTACACTGGTCAACAGTGGTTTTGGTGCCGAAGATTTTTCAAATATGCTGAATTAGTTACACCTGTCAGCTCGAATTTTTAAGATATCAACAATTTGTGAATTATACATTACACTATTTTAAAAGAAAAACCATAGTTTAAAGAAACAAATTAATAAAGAAATTTTTATTATATTACACAGATATTAAGTACAGGTATTATTCATTGTATACTATAGAAAACAGAAAAAGTCATCATTTAAACCAATTACTCACTAAACTCAACTTCTTTTGCGTGACATTCTTGAATGTATATTAGAACAATCCCGTTTTAAAGACCAGCAGTAATCTGCCATCATGTGAGTATCCCATCTTCCTTGATAGCGATCCTCCATACATTTGATATCTTGGTGAAATCTTTCACCTTGCTTCTCACTAATGTCGCCTAAATTATCAGGAAAAAGGTCTTAGTGGCTGTGTAAATAACGCTCATGTTACACCCAAGTGATCTGAAATTATTCAGCATCTCATTGACTAATTCAACATAGTTTTCAGCTTTGTGTTCACCCAGAAAACTTTGAACAACTGAAAGAAATGAATTCAGGCATTTTGTTCAATCTCAATCATTGAATTTATGAAGTCAGGGTCTTTAATCAGCTGTCTTAGTTGTGGGCCATTAAATATTCCTGCTTCAATTTTTTCCTTACTCGACTGAGGCATTTTTTCCCTATATATGCAAAGCATGATCCATTCTTATCAAGAGCTTTTACAAATTGCTTCATTAGACCCAGCTTGATATGCAAGGGTGGAAACATGATTTTCTCTCGCGGAACTAAAGGATCATTGATGATATTCTTTTCCCCAACATCCATGTTTTCTCTTCTAGGCCACTCTTTTCTAACCCAGTGTTGCGTTTTGTCTCTGCTGTCCCAGAGGCACAAGAAACAAGGATACTTGGTGTGGCCACTTTGCTATCCAAGCAGAAAGTTTACCATTTTTAAGTCTACACAAATCACCCATTGCTGTTCATGAAACTTTATTTTTTCTAAAGCCAAAGCTATGTTGTCATATTGCTCTTTCATTTTCGTTGAGTGAGCAATTGGTATTGAGCCATATTTGTTCCCATTATGTAGAAGAACACATTTCAAACTTCGCTTTGAGCTGTCAATAAATAGGCGCCAATCATCTGGAAAATATTCAGAAAGACCCATTTTTACCAGGAGTTTTTTAATAGCAAGGCTAAATACAAGATTTTGTTCTTCAGAGAAAAAAGGTAGCAGATATTTCTCCCTTGTGCGATAAAATGTAATTTTCGTTCCTGGTTCAAGTAAATTTTTTTCCTTCAACCTGGAAGCTAGTAATTCAGAAGCTTCTTTCGACAGGTTGAGATCTCTAGTGAGGTCATTTAACTCATCTTGGTTGAAACATTGGGGAATTGATGACATCGTTTCAAAATCACTGTCACCTTCAGTAGTGTCAGAATTCTGATCAGACATGTGTCCTCACAGAGTTCTGGTAGCTGCTGAAAAGTTGAAATTGGCACTTCTTCTGAGTGAGGGATAGGGAATCTTGCAGAGACTAAATCTGCATAAGTCCACTTGTTACGGTTATTTCGATTGATTCCAGTAATATTTACTAGGCAGAAATAACAGTCATCGAAGTGATTTTTTGGTTTTCTCCAAACCATTGGTGCTCCGAATTTCAGACTTTTCCTTTTCCCGATAGTCCACTGTCGTAAATGCTCTGTACAATTTTTACAGACAATATGTGGTGCCCAGGTTTTATCCTGATCACTAAGCTTAACACCAAAATATCCAAGATAAGCCCTGTTTACAAAGTCACTAATAGTTTTTCTGTTTTCCAAGAACGTGTATTCTCCGCATATGTAGCAAAAAATATCAGGATGATGTAGACAGCTTCTTGAACTCATTTGTATTCAACAACACAAATACAACAATTCACATTAACAATCTACTTTTTAGATTTACTTTTCAACAACTCGTTACTAAAGAGAAATTTCATATGACGCTAAGTTCTATCTATCTGCACCGCGGGAATTCACAAACTAACCTCAACTCTCAATTGCAGTTGAGTTCACTTCAGACTGGACAGCACCATATATCGGATTTCTATTGAACTAACTGGATGACACTAAATAGGGTTAAATCCCACTTGTTAACAGTTTGTTAGTCTTCTATTTGTGATAAATGAATTAAAATAATAATTATAGTAAATATTATTATCTTAAATTCACTTTGTTACAAATGGAGACTGACAATAAGGAAAATATACAAGAATCTATCTCTTGTATAAATTTTACAACACTCATACGTGAAAGTAATAAATAGGAAAAAGCATTGATAGATAAGTGAATTTATCTAAAAATCTAGAGCTGATACAGAAAAACTGCTATCATGTTTAGATTCAGCAATAAAAATATAGTTAAAATCAGCTCAAAAATTCTAGGCACCAAAAAAAATTTTTTTTCGTAGGCCTGTGTTATTTATGCTCATGTTCCTTACTGTTATTCCGATTATTATGGTTACTATTATTCAAGTGATGAGAGATCCTCTGTTAATTTATTTGTAGGTTCTCTTGTAATCTTTGTAGAAGTTGTTTTATTATTATTCAAGCTTGTTCTCTTGGTGCTATTTATATCTATGTTTCCCTACTGTTGATTATTTATATGTTGTACTGTTTTATCAAGTGGTGAGAGCCCTTTCGTTTATTTATTTATATGATCTCGTACTGCTATCTATTTATCTATATGCTCGTATTACATGATATTTCATTTAGAGGTCTCGGGATTGTGTACCATTCCAATATTGTTGTATGATGTAGGCTAGTTCCATTGCCATAGGTAGCGAACCGTTACTTTCTTGTGCTATAAGACATGAGAGAACATATGTTATTATCGACGCCGTTACTTTCTTTCATTTTTCCAGAGCCACCGCTGGACCTCCTCGTCTTACCTGTGTTCCCAATTACTCAGCTCATACAATATTTATAGTTATGGCTCACATACCCTGGGGACGCGACTATGACGATGGTCATAATTAGTCGTTTACATTTTTGCCATGATTATTATTATTGTTGCATTATTGAAGTTGCCATATTTACCAGACTTATTATTCTCTTTGTATTATAGAAGTTGCTCTGATTATCATGATTACTGTCCCTTCTGCATTGTTATAGTCTTTTTCAGAATTGTTATACTCTCCTTTGGCAGCTGTTATTGATTAATATTCAGTTTTTTCAACAAGTGCCTTAAATTCACCTAACATTTTTTTATGGTTTTATGCCTGAGGCTTTCCCCTACATTTTTTTCAGACACTGAACCTGTGAACATACAATTCAGGGAGGGTAAAAGTTAAACGAGGTGGCTTGTCTGAGAAGAAACACTCTGTATACCCCTAGAAAAACCATTACAAACACAAACATTATTTAATCAATTTCTTGGATTTGGTTAGCAATCTTGCGCACAGAAACCCAAGAAAAAACTGCAGGATTCCATAGAACCTCGAACTCGTTCAAAGCTCTCTGATTACCCTTAATTGTAGCTCCTCTTCATCAGCCTAATGATTGTCTCTTATTACCATTAATAAATTCAGAATTATACAAAAGAGTTGAAACGAGAAGGACGACGATTCACTCTGCTTTGTGTCCAAATTGTCATTAAGGGGAATAACGTTGAGGAAAGTGAAAAATGAGTCCTGATAAAAGGATTTGGAATCAGGTAATTACCTACTTATTATGTCATTACGGACGAGTAAGCTACGGTTAAACGTGCTTCGTTTAATCCCCTGATGGGAAGATCAAAAATGAGAGAAACTGTTATGGAAGTTCAGCTACTGTTGAGAAAGATACTTATCGTCATTAAACTGGAGGCAACTGGAGAGGCGATGGTTGGAATTTTTTTGTTGATCTTCGATAACGCAATTTTGATGATGTGGTCAGTCTCTACTGGATGATCGATTCCCATTCGATGTTATTTACGTTCTTCTATATGAACATAAGCGATAAAGAATTATGGAAGTCTGAGTGGAACTCTTACGAAATGTTCAATAAGTATCTCGTTTCTGAACCTTCTGAAAAAATTCCTGGTTTTGATCTTCCAAGAAAAATTTGAGCAGTTCTTAATCGTTTGAGAACAGATCATGGTCGTACCAATTGCAACTCAGTTCCAAGCGCAAGTTGTGAATGTGGAGAAGCAGAAGAAACAATACCTCATCTCATCAATAGTTGTCCCATATATGAATTTCAAGATGGTTTTAGGGCTATTCATGATGTTTCCGATTCCTATTGGAATGGGTTATAAATTTCAAACGAATAGGATACGTATTTTTGTTATTCAGTTCTTTTTCTGCTTTCGTCTTTTTATTTCTAGATTCGATGTGGGCAACTTGAAGACGTCTCTGTCCCTATCAATAGAAGACCAGTCTTGAAGAAAGAAGTCCCTTAAATATATTATTTTTGTACTTTCACACCTAGGCGGGGAAGCCAGGGTTTTTTTTACTGGGGTTTTTTCCCTAGGCTTTTATGTCATATGCCGAATTATATGACACCCCGTCACTAACCCCTGATCTATATGCTTTATTGTTTGCTAACTAAATATTGTAGGTAAGCCAAAAGTTCAAAAGAATATATCTATATACCTGGACTTTGTCTGAGATCTTGACAAAGTTCCACGCCAACGTCTACTCGACAAATTTCAACACCTCAAAATTCTTTGAAGCCATCTCCCATCGATTGAAGCCTTCTTGTCTGAACGCCGTTACCATGTGCTCGTGAATGAATCTTTATCCACTTCAAGAACTATAATTATAAATGGTGTTCTCCAAGAATCAGTATTAGGACCATTTTCTTCTCTTCATTATCATACGACTTGCATGGGTTAGTCAAATTCCACATACGAACAACTATACTTCGTCAGGAAGCTTGGACATCAACCTCCAACCTCCATTCAACATTCACAGGCGTATACAGGGTGACTCTCTGACCTCTGCGTTAATTTCAATCATAGATTCTTGACGTCAAATGAAACATTTTCTTTATATAACATTTTTCCAAATTTGTGTCGTCCAAAAGATATAGTGTTGAAAATAAAAAAATGATATTTTCACCTGTAATATTCGAACGACAATATCAATTGAAATGATTTCTAGTAGAGGGTTTTTGATAACAGTCATACATAGTTTATCACTTACTGTACTGATTGGTTACATTGCATGAAAAACAATTATCACTTGAACTTCTACTTCCCAGAATCATTAGTGTCTTTTTTGCAGATAAATTCATTCATCATATTTTTTCCTAAATTGCACCATTCTTGAGATATTTGAAATTGAAAGGAATTAAATCGATATAATCATCTGATGAAACATGAGTGAGTGAATCATTTCTTAGCGGGGAAAATAATGTTTTTAAACAATTCAGATTCAATAGTGGATGATGTAGAAGGTAATTTTTAGTAATAATAACCCAAGGACATTGATAATTGTTCGAAAAAATTCTATGACAGATTTCAAAAGCTTCTTGCTTGGAAACAGACCGACACCGCAGGCGGAGGTCTTTTGCCTACAAGCAACAAGCTTGAGAAGGTTGTCATAAAATTGTTGAGCATTTATCAATGTTCGAGAGTTATTCGGATAGAAAATTTTCTGCTAACTATAGAAAAAATACAGAGCTAAAATAATTTATTTAAAGCAGCAATTAACAAAGGAACAATTGGAAAAGTTGAATGAAGATTCAGACGTGTTAGTTTCTATAACTGATGAAGATGTATTTCCACTACGCATGCTGTTAATAATTTGATAGTTTTCAATTTAAAATTGGAAATGCGAAATTAGGCATGATGAACCCTCTCCTCCGCGCCAAGCAAGCTCCAATGCAGCAATAAAATAAAATTTTCTGTTCAAACCGTCTGGATTATCTTCTTTACATAAGTTGACCATCTTTTTGTGTTGCTCCAAAGACAGCGCCTTGGCACTAACTTTTCTTTTCTCAGGGTCCACTTGCAAAATACGCCTCTTGGCATTTCGTGCATCCCGCGCCGTTTTAAAAGCCACGTCTGTGAATGGATCGAACCTAACGCCCCATTCGGAATAGAATTTTTCCTGCAGCTGTTTGGCAGTATTATTCCACAAGGTTTTACGACACTTTCCTTGTAGTCTGATCCATCTCTTTTCTTCATATTGAAAGCCCAGTCTAGCATAATATTATTGAGCTCTGACAAACTTGTTTTTTCATTTACAAGGTATTCCCAGGCAGCACAGAATTCTTCAAATTGTTTCCAAATGTAGGATCTTGACTTCACTGTATTAAGCGGCACACTTTTCTTCACACTTTCCTCAATTGAAGTAATATTACAATTCCCAAAACGTTTCATTTTATCTACTTTATGGTAAAATACGAAAATAAACTGACAGAACTGCCAAATGTGCTGTTGAAGTTATCGCTAACAACTGCTTCTTTATCGTAACCATAACGACCGCTACTTCCACCAACTGCCAAAGCTATCCGGACGTATTAATATTCCTATGCAAATCAGGCATTTGATAAAAACAAATTTCTCAAAGTGAAAACACTGTGAGGTTGAGTGTTTTCAGATACAGTTTGTTTCTATTGGTCCGTTTTCAAAAATGAGCGATTTCATTGGACGATGTAGTATAGTATTGAATGATCATTCAAACTAATCTGGACTACAGAGGGGTATTGGCAAAATGTGAAAACTTAAAATGCTTATAACTTTTTAACGCAACTGAATATGGAAAAACGATTTTGGAGTGTTTCTCTTGATCTCAAGAACCTATGGTTAAAATTAAAGCAGTGGTTAGAGACTCACCCTGTATACACAATGGAGAGAGACAATGTGAAAGAATCAACGAACAAATATCTTGAATCGTTAAAATAACAACTATTTTCCACTTATATCCAAAATCTTGAGGTATCAACGTCCTGATGTCCTTCAAGGAACCTCCAAACGCTCTCATCCGATTAAAAATCACCCAAAACTCAACAATCAGATAACCGGAGCAGCCCCGACCTCAAAAAAAATGCTGAGACATTATCAGATGAGATGCAAACCATGAATCCATTAAAAACCAAGCAGCAGTCATCGAGAAATCGTTGAAAGGGATCAATGTTGAATATATCAAATTAATTCCAGTGACGGTTGTATAGGGGGGGACGTACGGTGAGTGCATGATACCTAGAGACCAGGGGTGTCATTATCAAAAAACGCTGGTCATGTTGGCAAATGGTCACAGCCTGCTACTTAGACAGTAGCCAGCCTGTCGGGCTGACTCGATTGACTGACTGGCAGTGATGGCATTGTTCTTCTATTAAAGAGTGTTACACCTCCGCAATCACATGGCTATTATACAGGTTCCTTTTTTCAGGGGGATAACAACGAGATGTTGTGGTGCCAGGAGGACCTCTTGCGGTCAATTATCGGTCTGAGCACCGAACTCGAGTGTTTATTTTGCTTATCTTCATCTGATAATAATTTTATAAGGCGAACAGTGAAGGTTTTAAATTAAAATTGAAAATGTGATGTCTATCGAGCGACACAGAAAAAATGTTGTGCCAGTTAAAGTCCATTCAAGACATATTGTCATCCAAGCAAGCCTTGAAAGTGTAGTCGGTGCAACAAGAAATTACTGAAATGTTCTGTGCTCCAACCTTGGAAATGATTTGAACCTTGTTGTTTACGATCCTACCTTATTGATAATCAATTAAAGACTCAAACATTTATTATATCCTCCAAGTCACGAATGTATTGGAATCTAATTTATTTTGAAGGAATGAATTTTTAAGTTCAATATGTAAAAATATTATATTCTTATTGATATACCTTGACGTCATTAGAAAGAGTTGAAGAAATCAGTGGCGTAACAATAGGGTGGCTCCCCGGCCTAAAAGCCTGGGAATGCAGGCAATTTTTATATTGTTTTCAAGTTATATGTTTTGCTTAAAAAGTATATTTTTAAAGTTCCGCTCAAGATCCAAGCTGAGACAATTAAAGATCATATTATAATTTCAAATTAATAGCTTAGTTAGAAAAATATGCAGGAAAGCACTACTTTAGGTTAAATTCTGCACGCTTGTTCTGAAGGATTTTTCCGGAATTCGAAACAAGGCTACAAGGATTGTAAAAGAATCAAAAAACTATATTTTGTATTGAAAATAAGCACTCTAGCTTTCCATTTATAATTATTAGGATTATTTGATCGAGATATATTGTTTCAGGAATCCACTTGAGGACTTATGTCAACTCCTGAGGTTATTCATATAAGTTCCAAGTTTCAAATTGATCAGATAGATATTGTAGCAGATATTGAGACAACCATATTTCTGTTGCGCATAACTGGTGAACTATTCGATGAACTATTCATTTGAAAAATCACACACATCATCACTGTTGAGGTGTAATTTTGCTTTCGTGGCACAAAGATACTGCAGATAGCAAAGATCAAAGTTCCAGAGGAAACTTCTTGAAAAAGTTTAAGTTATAAGGAAAATACAACCCCATTTTACAAGAATTATTTAGAATAACAGAAAGTCAGATGAAGTATTTATTTCCAAATATCTAAAATGAGTTCATTTCTGTCTAGGTCGTAGAAAGTAAAAATTGCACTGACAAATGAAATAAATGCCGCCCCATTCTTATATATTATATACCGCTCATTTAAAAAATTGGTCATAGGTATGTGTGAACTCAACTGTTATTGTATGATAAAAATGGCGGTAATGGGATTGCCATTAATGATAATTGAGTTATAAGGTTTAAGAATAGTATAGGGACCAAGCAGTAGTCGCACTCCGTGGATTTTGAACTAAAATCGCTTACACCAAAGGGAACTCGCGCATTCCTCCCTGCGCATCTAATCTTATCGACCGCGAATTTAAAAATTGATTAGAAAATGTTAATGACGAGTTATTGTTGATGATGGATCTCGTGTTGAATGATTGTTTGGGCTATTACCATCATCTATTGTGGATGTAATGTTTTCCGACGTTTCAATAGACATCTTCTATCTTTATCAAGGAGAAAAGTAATAAACCTTTTGAAAATTATCAATTTTCAAAAAGTAATATTGACAGAAGTCATGAAAGAAAAATGAACGATGTTATATATCATCTGTGATATGATGATCTTTTAAATTGGATCGAACTATCGGCGTCCAAACTTCTGGCAGATCTATAGATGGAGCACTTATGGAATCAGGTGTTATTTTCATAAATGCTGCTTCTTTGATTTTTCTTCTTGCAAGTTTTTCTTCTTTGGACGCCGATAGTTCGATCCAATTTAAAAAGATCATCATATCACAGATGAGTATATAACATCGTTCATTTTTCTTTCATGACTTCTGTCAATATTACTTTTTGAAAATTGATAATTTTCAAAAGGTTTATTACTTTTCTCCTTGATAAAGATAGAAGATGTCTATCGAAACGTCGGAAAACATTACATCCACAATAGATGATGGTAATACCCAAACAATCATTCAATAGAAAATGTTATTTGCGTTATCTGAAAACTTAAATATTTTGATTTAAGCTGGTGATAAGTGATGTTTAGAGTGTATGGACCATTGCTTAGTCTATATTCATTTAAAAATTATGCCTCCGCTTATAATGTAACCGTAAATGTAATCACATTTCCTCATTAACAGAACGCATTCAATGAAAGATATATTGTTTTATTATGGTTTTAATATTACTTTGAAAGAAACAGTAATTAGTGATGAAATTTACTCAATAGTTTACTCAGGAACAGCCTCTGAAACTTTTTGAAATGTGTTAAAAATCATAGGTACCTTACACTGTAATAAATAAAATTCTGCGCTCAAACTCCTCAGGAGTTTGAGAATTTTTTTCAATCAAACCATTTTAATTTGAAATAATCTAAAATTGATTACGCCAAATGAACTATTTTTCTTGATTAAAACAACCTAGTTGATTATAGAGAACAGCTAAAACATTCGCCTGAAACTTTTTACATTTCAGCGAAATGAAAGAAACAACTGATTCAACATAAACATACAATTATAAGAAATTGTTTATGCACTTGTCTCAATATCCATAATTGATTGATACAAATACATTATTCTAAATAGGTTTTAACGAAACCATTCGTTCGTTTCATTTTTATTTGTTCAATAGAACGAAGGTACGGTTGTCGTAAATTCTGTCAGTTGATGCAACGACTACAGTTTCTTGAGACAAGAATCTCGTGAGATTATATTATTCGCCTCATTTACTTGAAGAAAACTATAAATATTTGAATAAAATTGAACATATAATTGTTGCAATATGAAGTGACATTTGTAAATAAAATATTGTGTAATTGATTTAATAAAACGAATTAATTGTAGCAATTTTTTTATATTGGCTGCAATTAAATCAAAACTCTATCTCTTTTATATTAAATATATCCCATTTAAATGCAATTATTTGTGCATTTTACTCACAATATTGTTGTATCCGGTGATAAAGATGACATGGAATACATGATGCGCAAGCTAATTGAAGAATACGAGAAGTGGGGCTTAAATGTCAACTTAGAGAAAACCAAATATCTTTGTGTTGGTGGAGAACCGGGTGATCTGGTATTGGATGATGACAGGGATGAGATGATAACCCACTGCCTGGACTATAGCTATTGTAGCGGCACTCTGTCAGCGGCAGGGGAGTGTATAGGGATCTCTTGGCGGCACTCTATATAGCCACGCATAGCTTAGTTCACAGCGCTTCGGTGTCCTAGAGGTTTGCGCTCAAGTTTCACAGCGACTAGGTACTAGGTGCCGGGTTCAACTCCCGGCGGCTCCTCAAAACTTCTAACCCCTGCGTCTATGGCATGGCGCACACAAGCCATACTGATGAGTCCAAATGTGTGCGCCAGGGACGAAACGCATAAGTAGGGATAAATTCCTTCGATTCTACATTGGTGACCCCGACGTGATGGGAACGGTTGTCTTTACGACGTGTCTTGGAAAAGCAGACGGTTGACGCTTGAGGTATACTCGCTCCTCTCTGCAACTTCCAACGAAACTCTAGACGCATTTCCCATTCCGTACAATATTCATGGTCTGCCGCGGTATTGCGGTATTTATTAATATAAAAGAGAAATAATTGTTCTGTGAAGAAAAATAATGATCACATACAAATGTTTTTTTGTTTTATCAAATTATTCCTTTGCTAGTGTCAAAAACCCTTCAATTTAGCTCAAATCAATCAGTTTCTTAACCCAAGAAACTTTCACTTGACATAAGAGATACTATCATTTTTATCGACTGAATTCTCGACCCATTCAACTAAGATCCTTTAAATCAACTACAAATCGAGTTTCAGTGAAATGTAATATTTATTTACATGAAACCAAAATTTTTATTCTACGAAAAGTATCAATAGTTACATACTAATTAATATTACCGTTGGATCAAATTTTTTTACCACCTGAGTCAAAAACTCTGAGCTTGGTTGAAACTAATCAGTTTCTTACCTCAAGAAACTTTTATTTAGGTAAACGCCATTCTCAACCGTAGAGGGCGGTAGGGTCAAGTACTTTATGCATTTGGCTGTATTCAAACGTACGGAGTACTTGAGACAAATTAATATGGTTTGAGATGAGGAACTATTTTTACACAGTGTAGGTTTGTAAGTGAAACGACTCATTAAAATTTTGGGGTTTCTAAACGAAGATTGAGTTGTGAGAGTAGGTATTATATGGAAAAACTAAGTAGTTGGTGGTTGAAAGCATCGAATGTGTTTAATATAAAATCCTCAATACTTAAATTTTACTGAAACATTAGCCTTCGAGTCCATGAAAAATAACTTTCTTTTTATATTGAAATGTTTCGAATAATTTTTTTCAATGAATTCTCTGATGATTTAGTTTGAACTGATACTATTTTTTACTATATTCAATTTATGAAGACAGGAATTCGATCATGGAATTCTAGAATTAGTAACAAGTTTTAGCGAGGGACCTGAACTGATCTTGAGTGAAAAGCGGGGGGAAGTTCATATCGTTTCCATTCGAAGATTTAGCGTGAAAAAGTCTTTTCTGGGTGGGGGGTTAATTACCCCCAGTACACCCCACCCCGTGAATACTCCCCTGCGCTAAATATCCTCAGTGTTCTCTAGAAAGGGTTCCCTCATTATGGTGGGAAAAAAATGAAAAACCTATTGAATTATTGTTTTTATATATATATTATATTTTTGTTATTTCTATTTATAAAATTGAAAATCATATAGATACACACTCAAATATTTATTTAAAGAAATTTCACACTTCTGTATACGCATGCAGTAGGCTTAAACCTCCTGAAATTCCATTGGTTCCTGATATCTTAACTAATCGTAAAGAAATGATGACTATACTAAGCCTGCTGTAGGCGTAAATCTGCTAAATTTTCATTAGTTCCTGATATCTCAACTTATCGTAAAGAAATGAATACAGTAGGCGTAAACCTCCTGAAATTTCATTGGTTCCTGATATCTCAAATAATCGTAAAGAAATGACGACAGTAGAGCGTAAACCTCCTGAAATTCCATTGGTTCCTGATATCTTAACTAATCTCAACTAATTGAATGAAGCACTGCTCAAATAACGGAGCTTTTAATAAACAACATTTTCTACAATACTATATGTATCACTCACCTGTCGGTGTCTAAAGGTATTGAGAAAAAAGAATGTTTGGGATTATTGAAACTATTGTTTTTGCAGTTGTTTACGCTATAATTGTTAATCAATTTGGAATTAATTTGAAAATAACACAAAATTGAAACAGAATACTTACTGGAATGAAAATAAATGATTAAATAAATGAGCTCTGCTGGTTCATGGTAGATTTTGACTCAGAGAAATTCCACTGAATTATAGGTTAGGTTGCATTTTTCTCTTCAACTTCTTCTTTGAATTTTGAATATCTCCAAAAAAATTATATTCTTCTGAATATTAAACGAATTAATTATATAAAGGAATTATTTAAGATGTCTAAAATAACAATAATGACATTATTCCAGACATCTTAGAATTATTGATGAAAACATTGAACAAGGATCAAAATATGAGGTTAGAATCCCTGGGAGATGCGCGAGTCAGACTTGGTGTAAGAAAATCCACGGAGTGCGACTACTGGTTGGTATCTATACTGTGGTTTAAGCTGTTTTAACTGTCCAAGAAAATTATCAAGTCCATAAATGACAAAAATATTCCTCATTATTAAAACTAGTCAAAGGGAAAGAGGTTATTGTTAGACAAACTTGTTTGGAAACATTACATCATAACGAATTTTATCGATAGAGGGCCCCCCTCAAAAGAATTTGCCACGGGCCCCAGATGGTATAGTTACGCCACTGAGAAATCATCAAAAATACTATAATAGCGAAAAATGAAAAATTGATACTTCGTGATGGATGATGATAAACTTTTGGACAACAATCATATATATATGCTCTTCAATAGACTGTCTACGAAAACTTTATGAAAAATTAACAGTTATCTGTGGTTTGAAGACTTCTTCAAGTTACATCGAACAATTGGCCTTCAAAATGGTGCATTTATGGGATTAAAAGCTATTTTTATAAATGCTGCCTCTTCAATATTTTGTAGGTTTCTCTTCCTTTGATATTATAGATGTTAAGTTTCATTTTATCAGGTGATTTTCATTCACAGCATGTTGGACCAACTGCAATCTATCGGTATCAAACACTTGAGAAAGCTTCAGATGTTCCTTTTTTCTTATCTTCAAGGGGCGCTTTGTTTCTTCGATCTTCCGCTCTCGCATAGTATCTCATATACAGGGTGTAACTGAATAAGTGTAAAATATTTAAGGAAGTGATTCTCATCGAAAATAAGATAGGATCTTTCATGCGAACTGGATTTCTGTAAATGGACTCTGTATCAATATAGGCAAAACACAAAGTCTTCTACTTACCACAACGAACGGACTTCTGGAGCATATACGTCTGTTGGGTTTCACGGTTGATTCGGCCTTGAATTGGAACCTCCATGTCGACGACCTCTGCTCAAAGCTGTCCACGGCGATCTACATGATCAGAAGAATAAAACAAATACTTGGAGTGCCAGAGGCCGTACTTACCTATTTTGCTTACTTTAACAGTCTCGCCAATTTAGGCATAATGATCTGGGGAAGTTCAAGAGAAAGCGACAAGGGTGTTTTTGAAGCAGAAACAGGTGATAAGAGCGCTGGAGGAAGTTAGCCAAGTTGTTAGTTGCAGATCATTGTTCATAAAGTATGGATTACTCACCATTCCATGCAGCTATATATTGGCCTGTGTCTGTTATTTCCATGAGAGAAGAGGGGATTACTTAAGGCAAGAACATCTACATAACTACCCTACAAGAAAATCCAAATTGTTTACCATCTCAAGGTATCGTCTGACACGCATACAGGACTCCTGTTTGTATCTATCTGTTAAGCTTTATAATAAACTCCCGGATAACTTAAAATTTATGAATTCAGCTTAATATAAATCTAGTGTTAAATCAATTTTAATAAAAGGTGCATTTTATAGTATTGACGAATTTTTGCAGGGTGATTTATAGGCCATGTTCTGATATTTTCGAGTGTTGTTCCGTTGGATGAAATGTGTTTTTTTGTATACAAATTTAATTTATATTTGGAAGTTATTAAAATTGTAACGACTCAAATTGACATGACATGTAAGTGTTGATGACAAATTATACATTATTACATGATTATTATTATTATTACACTAGCTGACCTGACAGACTTCGTCCTGTCAAAAAGATTTGTAATGTGCAGTTTTTGTGCCTACGTATTTTAAAAAATTCTCCTGAACAGAACCGTCACCCTGGTGATAGGGCGTTGTGAATAAAAAATAATTAAATAAAACATATATAAGGATTTAAAAGTAAGTAATCGCTTTATTGTTAATCATGTGAATCATAATTATTATTATTATCATTGTAGTGCTTTGTGGTATACGATGTTTTTGTTTAATTACCTGGCGCATAAATAAACAAATCTGATGGTTTTTCAACACGGGAACAGGCAACATACAATTGACCATGTGAGAAACATGGGTTTTCTAGATTAATACCACAAACACTTAATTATTGCCCCTGGGACTTGTTTATAGTCATAGCAAAAGCAAGCCGCACTGGAAACTGTAGTCGTTTAAACTCAAATGGCACATCAGTCGGAATCATTGGGATGCGCGGTATGAGAACATCTCCTTTATACTTTCCTTTGAGTAACCGTGTACCTTTGCAAAGATGCGGTTGGTTGATATTTCGCAACATTATAACTACTGATCCAACCTTTAATTGAAGATTGTGAGGTGGCAATCCTGGCAAATCCAGCGAGTTTAAAAATTCCGGTGGATAGTTGACTACATCATCTTGATTAGTAGCCGAATCAACTGATTAATATATCCTCAATTCGCCCAATTCGTAAGTTGTTCTTGAATTTTGAAATTTAATTCATTTACATCTATGTTTTTGCAGCCAGTATATCTTGTTCGCTCAACCAATCATGGTTTCTGTAATTTTGAGAAACATCTGAAACACCTTCTGAATAAGTTCATCTTTTGATCGAGTTAACTGACAAAAGCTTTGAGGAAAGTTAATGCAGCCAGTCAACATGTCGATAGGAAATTTGCCATTACCAATGTCAATAAGTTGTTTAGAGAATATGTTTCCAGATTGGTCATTTTGCAACTCGACACGCATATTCTTGCTTAAATGAAGTACTTTGACATGTTTCCACAAATTGGAGGACTTTAGACATGCATTGAGTTCATCAGCTGGCGTTGATCGTGGAATCAATGGCAATGTTTGACGAAAATCTCCTGCTAATAAAATCATTGCACCACCAAATCGGTTATTATTGCTCCGGAGATCTTTTGAGGTTCTGTCTAAAGCCTCCAAAGATTTTTATGTGCCATCGTGCATTCATCCCAAACAATCAATTTACATTGCTGCAAAACCTTTGCCATTGCAGAGTTCTTCGATACGTTGCAAGTTGGAGTTTCATTGCTTTGCATATTTAATGGCAATTTTAGTGCTGAATGGGCCGTTCGACCACCTTCAAGCAAAGTTGCTGCGATTCCCGACGAAGCGAGTGCAAGTGCAATTTTATTTTGTGAGCGAATTGTTGCTAATATTAATGAAATCAAAGAAGTTTTCCTGAACCACCAGGTGCATCTAAGAAGTAAATCCCTCCAGTTTCATCATTTGTTACTTTCATAAGAGTTTCAAATACATACTTCTGTTGTTAATTTAACAGTGGAAGATTTGTTTGAATTAATTCTTTCAAAAAGCGTTGTGATCATACAGTTTTTCTCGATGCAACTCTTGGTTAAAAGCGTCATGCATTGCTCGAACGCACACACGCACATTGTTTTGATAGATATGATCTTTGACGTTAGAACACACCTACATTGCTTAGACAACAGTGAGTGCTTTATGTTTATGTTTATACTGGTTTACCTAGGTATACATATATCAATGTACACCCCCAGATATAATAGATGTTAGGTTCTATTTTATCAGGTGATTTTCATTCACAGCATGTTGGACCAACTAGGATCTATCGGTGTCTAACAGAAAGCTTCAGATGTTCCTTTTCTTCTTACCTTCAAGGGGCGCTTTGTTTCTTCGATCTTCCGCTCTCGCATAGTATCTCATATATACACTTTTTCGTTCTTTGATTCTCATCAGCGGATTTAATTTTTCTTAAATTAGTCCTGAAGGAATTTTGGGTCTTGAAAAACGTGGTTACCTATTCCCAATTCTTCTCATTTTTTCTGGAAAACCTTTCACCTCAGGAATGATGCATTCATAGTTTGTTGCATATTTTCTTTTGTTGTATTGGGCTCAGGTTGATTTTCTGTTATTTGTTTCATTCTTTTTCAATATCTCTTAGGCATAACCATTACTTTTGTGTTTTTGTGATGTTATTTATACATTTATACATTTATACATTTTTATCTTGTTTGGTGAAGCATATATTTGTTGCTCAATAATATAAAACTTTTGCCACTCCCAATTTAGTATTTAGTTGATGGTTGGAATTGAAATGAAGATATTGACCTGTGTTTGTTGGTTTTCTTTAAACACTGGTTCTTGGGATTTCATTTTGTTTATGAACAAGTAACTACCATTGAGGTCGACTGGTTTCAAAAGCTGTCGTAAACATACTAGTTACTAGACCGCTCTCATGTTTGGCATAGTAATCACGGACAGTCCTACCAACATAATGAAATTTGAAATACTTAAAATACTCAATGCGGGCAATTTGAATGAGAATTTCCGGTATTAGTTTCTTAGTGTACACGCATGCACAATATTTTTCGAGTCGGCGAATATATCAAAAATCTCTTGCGTGATTTCACCCTTACCGAGAAAATGTTAATATATCCAGTTTCCTTCGTCACTTCGCCGACAAATCTATTACATCACAAACATCACTTCATCCCCTTTTCGGAATTAGCTGAGTGGTATCGAAAACAAGGAGAATAAGCTGCTAGACGCCTCCATCGAAGCGCTGGGAGAGCACCAGGTGGTCCCTTGCGGAGTTAATTCAAAACCATAACATCATATTGGATCCGAACTGGCTCACTTCATATCTCTTTTCTCTTCCGCCCTCGGAGGCGCACTTTTATAATCTGATTTGTGGGGATTATTTGAATATTTATATGCATAAAATCTGTAATGGTGTGTAGCGTTAAGACGTGAAGACTAACTTTGAAGAGTGAAAACTGCGAACAAACAGGGTTCTAATGGCTTCTGTGTTTGAAATTCACCTTTCTGGGTTAAATATATTTGGATTACGAAACGTTGATGTAGACCGTCTTGAAAGGCAAAGTTTTTCTATTAAATAAATTATTCAGATTTCACAAGAACTGCTACACTTGCAGGTACCAAACCATATATGTGTTCAGACGTAAACTAGATCTTGTTTTGGTTTTTTTCGGAATATCCTGCCTCATTGTTGATTTTCGAAACTTTTTTGTGTTGGATGGAGGTATGTGTCATTCTTACAATTTCGACGAACCAGGTAGATGATGCTCATTTGCTGTGATAAGAACACGTTCGCAAAGAGCTGTTCAAGGTTATTATTTCATTATTACTATTGGATATCTTGTTTCCAAATCCAATTGAGGTCGTTTTTCAACTCTTCCCTTCAGTAATCTATGTTATGAACCTAGAAAAAAATCCCATTCATTCAAAGATGAAAGTAATTTGTCACAAAAAGTATGTTCAAATATTTTTGAAAAACTTAATAACAAGCTTGGACTATAACTATCCATCGAATTTATATCTCCTTTCTCATATAATGTTGTCTGACCAAAGCTAACTTCAAACCACTTGGTAATATTTTTATTTGTTTCTCATTTGTAAACGTCAAATTTCAAAAACACAATATTAATCAAGAAAGTTTATTTTATCAAGTCACTAACTTGTAAACTGACAGTTAACTTGCAAAATTTTTACAAGTTAGTAGTATTATTTACATTAGAAAATTTTGTTTTATCGTCATATATGTTGAAAATTATGGTACAATTGTTATTTCCAGTAACACAGATTTTTGATGATCAAAGAGTTGAAGTACTGATGATGATGAACCATCTGTTGACTGAGAAACTGCTGAACCGAGGACTGCAGAACATTTGTACTCTCCTTTGGTACTACCAAATAATTTGCTAGACATTTCGATTTTTTTGTTGACCGAATCATCGACATAACTCATCGCAATTTCGGTGCTCTTCCACCCTCCTGCACGCTTTAGTGCTAAAATATCTCCACCCAAATCCGCAACCATAGTGGCTCCAGTTCTGCGAAAAGAGTGGCCCGCGTGTTACTCTGGGTCTTTCAAACCTAAATATTTCGCTATTTGCTTTGGGACACCACCAATAGTGTGCTGGCCAGCATTAAGGGAATTGCACTTTCCATGTCGGTATTTAAAAAAAATCTTAGGCTTTTTGTTCCAGGCGGCCGAAGATTTACTTATTTTCTGTATAACATGCAGGGCTTGAAGCTGCAGCCATCATCCATTCACCAGTAAAAACTCTCTTATCTTGCTAGTAAAGTTATATACTATTCCCTTAATTCAGATGGGTATGGAGTTTGAAAATTAATCCATCTTTTCACAGTCATATGCCGAAGATGAATCAATTAAAGCAGCTCCTGTTTTCAACCTATTATTGAAGCCTGATTCTATGAAAGTTTTAGTGCTGAGAACCTGATCTGAACAATTTCTATTTTTCCTGAAGCCTTCCTGGAAATTTTTAGAGCATTCTCTATAGAAGATTCAATTCTAAAATGAATTATCTATCGAGAGTTTATTTGAGGGTGCTTCTTCGGAAGTTTGAAGCATCAGGTAGTGTTCAAGATGCCAAACGATCTGGTCGACCAACAATTAGTGATGACAAAAAATTGACATAATTGGAGAAATGGTAGTAAACCCTACTTCTTCCACAGCCCAAGTTGCGTCTATCTGTGAAGTCAGTCAAAGGACAGTACATAGGGTGTTGGCTAAAAACAAATTTCATCCATACAAATGAAAATGGTGCACCAACTTTCAGATGATGACCCCGACCGAAGACTAGAATTCTGTGAAACTACGTCCAATAAAATGAACCAACAACCAGGCTACATACAGACAATTTGTTTTAGTGACGAAAGTACTTTCTTTCTCAATGGAAATGTTAACACTAAAAATGTGAGGTATTGGAGTGACACAAATCCTCACATCTTTCGTGAAAAACATACTCAATTTCGAGAAAAAGTAAATGTTTGGGCAGGTATTTTGGGAAACCACATAGTTGGGCCTCTTTTCCTCAATGCTAACTTAACCGGTGAATTGTATCTGGAGATGTTACAAAATGATATTGAGGCGTTAATTCTTGAAATTCTAGAAGATAATCCAAATGAATTCGACAACTTGGAAATAACGTTTCAACAAGATGGTGCTCCTGCACACTATTACGTTGCAGTAAGACGTTACCTAGATGAAGAATATCGTGGTAGATGGATTGGACGACGAGGTTCGATCGAATGGCCAGCTCGGTCACCGGACCTTACACCATTAGATTTTTTCTATGGGGTACTTGAAATCTAAGGTTTACGCTACAGCACCTGACAGTATTGCCATTCTGAAACAACGAATTGTTGAAGAATGTAGGGCAATTTCCGCTGACACACTGGGACGAGTACGACAAGAGTTTAGCAATAGGATGCATTACTGCCAGGAAGTAGATGGAGCACATTTTGAACACTTATTATAAGAACTGGTTCTTAAATTTTTATTAATTAAATGCGAAACTATAATTTTCGTATTTCTTCAATTTATCAATCAAAATCAGCCGAAACCAAAACAAAATTGGTATGACTGAATAGGTATTTTCAATACCTTTCAAACGAGCTGTCACTTGCCATAGGGTCCCATTCAAAATTATTGGTCACAGTGGCCTTGTGACGTCATTTATGACTATTGCGTCACCTGTTATGACCAGTTGAAAAGCCTACATCCGTTTATTCCCACCTCCAAATTTCATTATTATAAGTATACCCGTTCAAAAGATACGAGGGGAGAGGGACTTTGACTAGCACTGTATATTTCAGATGAGCTAATGGACTCTCTAAAAATACTTTCCTGGAAGTACATGAATCTTTTAACAAAATGAGCTGAATCTCGACATGAAATTAGCTTCTACTAAAGCTATCGATATCGGAAAATATTTTTTACTTTCATAAATGTCAAGTAGACTGTCTACGAAAACAATATTGAAAAATTAACAGTTATCTGTGGTTTGAAGACTTCTTCAAGTTACATCGAACAATTTGCCTTCAAAATGATGCATTTATGGGATTAAAAGCGATTTTTATAAATGCTGCCTCATTAATATTTTGTAGGTTTCTCTTCCTTTGATATTATAGATGTTAGGTTCTATTTTATCAGGTGATTTTCATTCCAAAAAAAAAAAAAAAAAAAAAAAAAAAAAAAAAAAAAAAAAAAAAAAAAAAAAAAAAAAATTTTTTTTTTTTTTTTTTTTTTTTTTTTTTTTTTTTTTTTTTTTTTTTTTTTTTTTTTTTTTTTTTTTTTTTTTTTTTTTTTTTTTTTTTTCATATAATGGTCTGACCAAAGCTAACTTCAAACCACTTGGTAATATTTATATTTGTTTCTCATTTGTAAACGTCAATTTCCAAAAACACAATATTAATCAAGAAAGTTTATTTTATCTAGTCACTAACTTGTAAACTGAAGTTAACTTGCAAAATTTGTTACAAGTTATAGTATTCTTTACATTAGAAAATTTTGTTTTATCGTCATATATGTTGAAAATTATGGTACAATTGTTATTTCCAGTAACACAGATTTTTGATGATGAAGAGTTGATACTGATGATGAACCATCTGTTGACTCAGAAACTGCTGAACCGAGGACTGCAGAACATTTGTACTCTCCTTACTACCAAATAATTTGCTAGACATTTTGATTTTTTGTTGACCGAATCATCGACATAACTCATCGCAATTTCGGTGCTCTTCCACCCTCCTGCACGCTTTAGTGCTAAAATATCTCCACCCAAATCCGCAACCATAGTGGCTCCAGTTCTGCGAAAAGAGTGGCCTGCGTGTTACTCTGGGTCTTTAAACCTAAATATTTCGGTATTTGCTTTGGGACACCACCAATAGTGTGCTGGCCAGCATTAAGGAATTGTACTTTCCATGTCGGTATGTCAAAAAATCTTAGGCTTTTTGTTCCAGGCGGCCGAAGATTTACTTATTTTCTGTATAACATGCAGGGCTTGAAGCTGCAGCCATCATCCATTCGCCAGTAAAAACTCTCTATCTTGCTAGTAATGTTATATACTATTCCTTAATTCAGATGGGCATGGAGTTTGAAAATTAATCCATCTTTTCACAGAGCCATATGCCGAAGATAAATCAATTAAAGCAGCTCTGTTTTCAACCTATTATTGAAGCCTGATTCTATGAAAGTTTTAGAGCTGAGAACCTGATCTGAACAATTTCTATTTTCCTGAAGCCTTCCTGGAAATTTTTTAGAGCATTCTCTATAGAAGATTCAATTCTAAAATGAATTATCTCTTCTAGTATCTTGAAAGGAACACTCAATAAACTGATTGGTCGATAACTACTAGGATCATAAGAATTTTTTCCTGGTTTCAAAATACCTTTACTTTAGCCTTATTGAATTCTTAAGGAAAGATTCCAAAATTCAGAATATTGTTATAGAAAGACATTAACCAAGACAAGGCCTTTTTTCTAAATGTTTGATGAATTCAGGATAAATTCCGTCAAAACCTGCACAAAATGTGAGGTATTGGAGTGACACAAATCCTCACATCTTTCGTGAAAAACATACTCAATTTCCAGAAAAAGTAAATGTTTGGGCAGGTATTTTGGGAAACCACATAGTTGGGCCTCTTTTTCTCAATGCTAACATTGTGAATTGTATCTGGAGATGTTACAAAATGATATTGAGGCGTTAATTCTTGAAATTCTAGAAGATAATCCAAATGAATTCGACAACTTGGAAATAACGTTTCAACAAGATGGTGCTCCTGCAGACTATTACGGTGCAGTAAGACGTTACCTAGATGAAGAATATCGTGGTAGATGGATTGGACGACGAGGTTCGATCGAATGGCTAGCTCGGTCACCGGACCTTACACCATTAGATTTTTTTCTATGGGGGTACTTGAAATCTAAGGTTTACGCTACAGCACCTGACAGTATTGCCATTCTGAAACAACGAATTGTTGAAGAATGTAGGGCAATTTCCGCTGACACACTGGGACGAGTACGACAAGAGTTTAGCAATAGGATGCATTACTGCCAGGAAGTAGATGGAGCACATTTTGAACACTTATTATAAGAACTGGTTCTTAAATTTTCATTAATTAAATGCGAAACTATAATTTTCGTATTTCTTCAATTTATCAATCAAAATCAGCCGAAACCCAAACAAAATTGGTATCACTGAATAGGTATTTTCAATACCTTTCAAACGAGCTGTCACTTGCCATAGGGTCCCATTTAAAATTATTGGTCACAGTGGCCTTGTGACGTCATTTATGACTATTGCGTCACCTGTTATGACCAGTTGAAAAGCCTACATCCGTTTATTCCCACCCTCCAAATTTCATTATTATAAGTATACCCGTTCAAAAGATACGAGGGGGAGAGGGGACTTTTGACTAGCACTGTATATTTCAGATGAGCTACTGGACTCTCTAAAAATACTTTCCTGGAAATACATGAATCTGTTAACAAAATGAGCTGAATCTCGACATGAAATAAGCTTCTACTAAAGCTATCGATATCGGAAAATATTTTTTTTACTTTCATAAATGTCAAGTAGACTGTCTACGAAAACTATATGAAAAATTAACAGTTATCTGTGGTTTGAAGACTTCTTCAAGTTACATCGAACAATTGGCCTTCAAAATGGTGCATTTATGGGATTAAAAGCGATTTTTATAAATGCTGCCTCTTTAATATTTTGTAGGTTTCTCTTCCTTTGATATTATAGATGTTAGGTTCTATTTTATCAGGTGATTTTCATTCACAGCATGTTGGACCAACTAGGATCTATCGGTGTCTAACAGAAAGCTTCAGATGTTCCTTTTCTTCTTATCTTCAAGGGGCGCTTTGTTTCTTCGATCTTCCGCTCTCGCATAGTATCTAATATATACAGTTTTTCGTTCTTTGATTTCCATTAGCGGGTTTAATTTTTGTTAGATTAGTCCTGAAGGTATTTTTTGTCTTGAAAACGGTGGTTACCTATTCCCAACTCTTCTCATTTTTTCTGGAAAACCTTTGACATCAGGAATGACGCATTCGTAGTTTGTTGCATATTTTCCTTTGTTGTATTGGGCTCAGGTTCATTTTCTGTTATTTGTTTCACTCTTTTCAATATCTCTTTGGTATAACCATTACTTTTGTGTTTTTATGATTCTATTTATTGCCCCATTTTTATCTTGTTTGGTAAGGCATATATTTGTTGATCTACCATATCAACATTTTCCACTCCCAATTTAGTATTTAGTTTATGATTGGAGTTGAAATATAGATATTAACCTATGTTTGTTGGCTTTCTTTAAACACTGGTTCTTGGGCTTTCATTTTGTTTATGAACAAGTAACTACCATTGAGATCGACTGGTTTCAAAAGCTGTCGTAAACATACTAGTTACCAGATCGCGCTCATGTTTGACATAGTAATCACGGACAGTCCTACCAACATAGTGAAATTTGAAATACTTAAAAATACTCAATGCGGACAATTTAAATAAGAATTTCCGGTATTAGTTTCTTAGTATGCATCCACTCAAAAAATCTCTAGCGTGATTTCACCCGTACCGAGAAAATGTTAATACATCCAGTTTCCTTCGTCACTTCGCCGACAAATCTATTACATCACAAACATCACTTCATCCCCTTTTCGGAATTAGCTGAGTGGTATCGAAAACAAGGAGAATAAGCTGCTAGACGCCTCCATCGAAGCGCTGGGAGAGCACCAGGTGGTCCCTTGCGGAGTTAATTCAAAACCATAACATCATATTGAATCCGAACTGGCTCACTTCATATCTCTTTCTCTCTTCCACCCTCGGAGGCGCACTTTTATAATCTGATTTGTGGGGATTATTTGAATATTTATATGCATAAAATCTGTAATGGTGTGTAGCGTTAAGACGTGAAGACTAACTTTGAAGAGTGAAAACTGCGAACAAACAGGGTCCTAATGGCTTCTGTGTTTGAAATTCACCTTTCTGGGTTAAATATATTTGGATTACGAAACGTTGATGTAAACCGTCTTGAACGGCAAAGTTTTTCTCTTAAATAAATTATTCAGATTTCAAAGGAACTGATAAACTTGCTGGTACCAAACCATATATGTGTTCGGACGTGAACTAGATCCTGTTTTGGTATTTTTCGGAATATCCTGCCTCATTGTTGATTTTCGAAACTTTTTTTGTGTTGGATGGAGGTATGTGTCATTCGTACAATTTCGACGAAACAGGTAGATGATGCTCATTTGCTGTGATAAAGACACGTTCGCAAAGAGCTGTTCAAGGTTATTATTTCATTATTACTATTGGATATCTTGTTTCCAAATCCAATTGAGGTCGTTTTTCAACTCTTCCCTTCAATAATCTTGGTAATATTTTTATTTGTTTCTCATTTGTAAACGTCAATTTTTAAAAACACAATATTAATCAAGAAAGTTTATTTTATCAAGTCACTAACTTGTAAACTGTTAGCTAACTTGCAACATTTTTACAAGTTAGTAGTATTATTTACATTAGAAAATTTTGTTTTAATTTATATTTACAGTAATTTCACTGTTAGTACAATTATTGAACATTGAAGGAACACTCTTAGAACTATGAGAAACATTTTGGACAACATGCAGGGTGGAAGGGTTATTTTGTTGAATATTTTGTGCTGTGAAAATTTTATTTGCCACCACAACCTTATTGTTAAGCGATTCTTCGATATATCCTTCAGCAACGTTTGATGACTTCCATCCGCCATGCCTCTTAAAACTAGTTATGTCGGCACCAGAGTCAACCAATATTGTTGCAGAACACCGACGAAAGCAGTGACCAGTATATTCTGTCGGATTTACCAAGTTCAAATAAGTAGCAACTATTTTGGGCATTTTTCTAAATTGATGAATTCCTACCACTTGTCTACAACCCTTTCCGCTTTGATATTCAAAGAAAATCGGTCACTGTTCATATTTTCTGGTCTTAACGAAACATACTTTCGATAAACATTCAAGTAGATCTGATTAATTACAAATGATCTTGGTTTGTTGGTTTTCGAATCAGGTATGCTGATTAAAAGCTTAGATTCTAAGTCTTCTATATCGTGTACAGTCATTCGGACTAACTCATCCATTCTACAGGCCCAGAAATACCAAATAGTATAGCCACCTAAAAATAAATAAAGCTATAATCTAAATAGAAATTAAAAACTTGTAAATAACCTTAATCATTAAATTTTCTTTATCTGGAGCTTCCTGGATAAATTTTTCAATTTCTTTCTTCGTTAAAATCTTAGATTTCTTTTATCTATAACCTTGAGCTTGCCATTTCAATAAAGAACGAAGTTTTAAGTATGTAGATATATCTATACATTGTGTTTAAGTGCAAGGGTTGACTTCAGCATTGAATAATTGGCCCATAATGTTGAAAATTTCATCTTTAAACAAAGGTCTAGGAAGTATGCCATTACAACATTTTCTGAGAAAGAACTCTTATTTTTACTCATGCGATAATCCATAAAACGTCTGTATGCATTTTAGTACTTTTCTCTTTTCATAGTAACTCAAGTAATTTTATTAGAATTTCAAAGCACCATTTATTTGGGAATAAAATTATCGCGTTTTATTTTAATCAATCAATATCTGTCGAATTTTAAACGATTTTCGAAAAATAGTATGTTTACCTCGTAGGAAAAGCCACATTCCTGGACTCTGTGTTTGCTAAGTCTCGGCTTGCGCCTCGACTTAGCGATATTCACAGTCGTCCAGGAATGTTAACTTTTCCTACCCGGTAAACAATGTACTATTTATCGTCATATATGTAGAAAATTATGGTACAATTTGAAGAGTTGAAGTACTGATGATGATTTTGATGACCATCTGTTGACTCAATGCTGAACTGAGGACTGCAGAACATTTGTACTCTCCTTTGGTACTACCAAATAATTTGCTAGACATTTCGATTTTTTTTTGTTGACCGAATCATCGACATAACTCGTCGCAATTTCGGTGCTCTTCCACCCTCCTGCACGCTTTAGTGCTAAAATATCTCCACCCGAATCCGCAACCATAGTGGCTCCTGTTCTGCGAAAAGAGTGGCCCGTGTGTTACTCTGGGTCTTTTAAACCTAAATATTTCGCTATTTGCTTTGGGGACACCACCAATAGTGTGCTGGCCCGCATTAAGGGAATTGCACTTTCCATGTCGGTATGTCAAAAAAATCTTAGGTTTTTGTTCCAGGAGGCCGAACATTCACTTATTTTCTGTATAACATGCAGGGCTTGAAGCTGCAGCAATCATCCATTCGCCAGTAAAAACGCTCTTATCTTGCTAGTAATGTTATATACTATTCGCTTAATTCAGATGGGTCTGGAGTTTGAAAATTAATCCATCTTTTCACAGAGTCATATACCGAAGATAAATCAATTAAAGCAGCTCCTGTTTTCAACCTATTATTGAAGCCTGATTCTATGAAAGTTTTAGGGCTGAGAACCTGATCTGAACAATTTCTATTCTTCCTGAAGCCTCCTGGAAATTTTGTAGAGCATTTTCTATAGATATATATATAGATAGATTCAATTCTAAAAGAATTATCCTTTCTAATATCTTGAAAGGAACACTCAATAAACTGATTGGTCGATAATTACTGGGATCACAAGGATTTTTTCCTGGTTTCAAAATACCTATTACTTTAGCCTTACTGAATTCTGAAGGAAAGATTCCAAAATTCAGAATATTGTTATAGAAAGACAATAACCAAGACAAGGCTTTTTTTTCTAAATGTTTGATGAATTCAGGATAAATTCCGTCAAAACCTGCAGCTTTCCAAGATATAGTAGACTCTGCAGTCCTTAATTCATTTATATTAAATGGATGTGACACATATTCTAAAGTAGAAGCTGATCTCCGATATATAGACCACATGGTCTTTATTTTATTGTATGAGCAATGAATCTTTTTAATGTAGTATCATATAAATTTTTGAAACTCTGGTTGTGGGTTTTCAATAGTAACAAAACAAAAATCTTTTCATACAATCTATAACTTCAGGCGTGTTGTAAATAGTTGTACTATCTTTGTTAAGGCATACTTATTTCATAGAAAATTTTCTTTCAAATATGGGGACAGAAATGTTCATGAAACATTTCCTTCCTTGAATACGATTTTTGCCTCTGCACTATATATATTCTATGATAAGTATTTTTAGGGTCGAAAACAATTTAAAAGACATTTATTGTCCTGAGTAATCTGAGATAGCATTTCTAAGTACAACAACCTCCACTGAAAAACGAACAAAAATGTTATCTATACAACTGCTAGTATTGTGAAATCTTCTGGTTGCTCCATCTATTAAAAATGTTAAAATTTCTGGCCTATATTATTTGTTTTCGATAATCCATAAAACGTCTGTATGCATTTTAGTACTTTTCTCTTGATTTCTTTGGCAATAATTCTAATGAAGAAAAATTATGGTATAATTTGAAGAGTTGAAGTACTGATGATGATGAACCATCTGTTGACTCAGGAACTGCTGAACCGAGTACTGCAGAACATTTGTACTCTCCTTTGGAACTACCAAAAAATTTGCTAGACATTTCGATTTTTTTGTTGACCGAATCATCGACATAACTCATCGCAATTTCGGTGTTCGTCCATCCTCCTGCAAGCTTTAGTGCTAAAATATCTCCACCCGAATCCGCAACCATAGTGGCTCCAGTTCTGCGAAAAGAGTGGCCCGTGTGTTACTCTGGGTCTTTTAAACCTAAATATTTCGCTATTTGCTTTGGGACACCACCAATAGGGTGCTGGCCAGCATTAAGGGAAATGCACTTTCCATGTCGGTATGTCAAAAAAATCTTAGGTTTTTGTTCCAGGAGGCCGAAGATTTACTTATTTTCTGTATAACATGCAGGGCTTGAAGCTGCAGCCATCATCCATTCGCCAGTAAAAACTCTCTTATCTTGCTAGTAATGTTATATACTATTCCCTTAATTCAGATGGGCATGGAGTTTGAAAATTAATCCATCTTTTCACAGAGTCATATGCCGAAGATAAATCAATTAAAGCAGCTCCTGTTTTCAACCTATTATTGAAGCCTGATTCTATGAAAGTTTTAGAGCTGAGAACCTGATCTGAAAAATTTCTATTTTTCCTGAAGTCTTCCTGGAAATTTTGTTGAGCATTCTCTATAGAAGATTCAATTCTAAAAAGAATTATCCTTTCTAATATCTTGAAAGGAACACTCAATAAACTGATTGGTCGATAACTACTAGGATCATAAGAATTTTTTCATGGTTTCCAAATACCTATTACTTTAGCCTTATTGAATTCTGAAGGAAAGATTCCAAAATTCAGAATATTGTTATAGAAAGACATTAACCAAGACAAGGCCTTTTTTCTAAATGTTTGATGAATTCAGGATAAATTCCGTCAAAACCTGCAGCTTTCCGAGATTTAGTAGACTTAACTGCAGTCCTTAATTCATTCATATTAAATGGATGTGACACATGTTCTAAAGTAGGAGCTGATCTCCGATATATAGACCACATGGTCTTTTTTTTATTGTATGAGCAATGAATCTTTTTAATGTAGTTTCATATAAATTTTTGAAACTCTGGTTGTGGGTTTTCAATAGTAACAAAACAAAAATCTTTTCATACAATCTATAACTTCAGGCGTGTTGTAAATAGTTGTTCTTTCTTTGTTAAGGCATACTTATTTCATAGAAAATTTTCTTTCAAATATGGGGATAGAAATGTTCATGAAACATTTCCTTCCGAGCTAAGACTGACTTCCAGTCCTGACCTCCCATCTCGTCCTTGAATACGACTTTTGCCTCTGCACTATATATATTCTATGATAAGTATTTTTAGGGTTGGAAACAATTTAAAAAACATTTTTTGTCCTGAGATAGCAGTCCTAAGTACAACAACCTTACTGAAAAACGAACAAAAAAGTTATCTATACAACTGCTAGTGTTGTGGAAATCTCTGGTTGCTTCATCTATTAAAATTGTTAAAATTTCTGGCCTATATTATTTGTTTTGCCCATAGCCATACATGAAAATCTCGAACTATTTAAGTGAATGTATTCGTGGAGGACCGGCAACATTCAACAACAACAAGGGCCTAAAATAGTACCTTTTCAAGTGGACCAGGATTGTGGTTGAAATGAAACTGAAGGAAAATTGTAAGATATTTGTTCGTTGATTGTTTTATATTGTCTCTGTCCGTTGTTTTTTTACCGCATTGTTCCAGAGTCAGGGAATAGATTCTAGAACAAGGGTGCCAATGCTTCTGACTTTGTCATTGCTTTTCTATATTCTCAAACTAGAACAAGCACGCAAAAAATTGAGATACATTTGGCACCATTGTACACACCTGACGAGAAGTAGGTTTCAGGATATCCACTACCAACACCAGAAACTGTGGCACTTTGCACATCTTCCTCTTTGTGTCTCCCACCATAGGGATACTTCGAGCAGTTATCCAGGATTTGGAAGCACTGTTCAACGTCAAGTCCTGTTGACTGCCGGAATTAAGCGGTTATGACCCCTACAAACCACGATTTCTACCCTCGTCGTTCGGATTCTGAATTATTCAACAGGCCAGATGGAATTTCAAGTAATTCAGGGTGGTGTTTGCGAAGCGAATTTGTCGAATTTGGTGGAAGTAACGAGTAGAGAGAGAGAGAACGGGATGGGTAGAATGAATATTACGAATTTCAATGAATAGAGGGAGTTCAATCGTAATAATCCAACCAAAAACATTCTGTAGAAAACTAGTTAAGTCTCGATGGAGCTACTTGTTCATCTATAAAAAGTAATGAAATCTAGAGAAAATTAACACTGCCGTGCCTCAGATTTATTAAGATCAGGTTGTTAATCTTGTAAGCATCATTCGTAGATTTGTCTTGAGGTCATACAGTGAGGAAAGATGCCCAGACAAGTAAAAAAGTGAACGTCAGAAGCAAACCTGGTTCGTTCGCCATTTTGTATATTGCAGAAAGAACGGGCCATGTATAAGGCCGAGATGTTATCACACTTGGAATTTGGTTAGACGGAAAAAGGCGCGCTCATTCGGGGAATATTTGACGAGACAACGTCTTGACATTCAATGAAAGAACATGACTCATACGGTATTATCTTGCTCTAAAGCATTCCTTCTAAGGCGATAGCGCGGAATGAGTAACAAAGAGGAACAGTCAGCCTCCGCGTTTGGCGGCGTTCTACATCTGTCCCTTTCCTTCTCGAGTGAGCGATGCGTCCGCATGGACAACGGCTATTAGTCATGGGTCGCCGCCGCGCAGTAAAACCCTCCATAATTTACGGCATCTGTGTACTGTCTACTATGAATCAGTACTTTGCCTCATCCTTCATTCACCTCTGTCTCTGTCGTTTTTGTACCGGTGAGCAGGACCAGGACTTATCTCTCTCTTATCTCCCTCCCGGAAATTGCTGCGATATTATATATATATATATAGGTTCCAGGGTAATACCACTAGAGGTAAGAATTTTTTGAGAACACTCTTGTTTTTTGGGAATTATGCGTTTAAATTTCACGAAACAAAGTTATCCTCAAAATACCACGAGCCGAAGGCCAGTGGTATTTCGGGATCACTTTGTTGAGTGAAATTTGTATAATTTTCAAAAAACGACAGAGACAGAGAATAGCAGCGGTCCGCTTCAGCGATTACAGGTTATTCTTTAATTGACAAAACAAAAACAATAAGTTAATAGAACTACTTCACGATGAGTGAACAATCAATTGCTTCACTATGCAATACATAAATAACATAAATATTAAATCGTCCACATATCATAACAACATGTCTTGAATGACAGGTTGGACCAGCCAGCCGTCCAAGGAAACAATTTTCTCCTATATCAAACACATAGAGGCTGGCTTTTTAAAAGCTATAGTTATAGAGAGAGTTATAGAAATTTCATTGATGATTCCAAACTTTAAATTTAAGACTTATGAACAATAATTTAATCACAGTTTATTTTTCAATAAATTATTCACTATTATGACTTATTTACAACAAATTCCAATTAAATTTTTTTTGGGCTTCACTCGAGCAGCAATATACGCTTGAAGTCGTTCTTAAATATCTAATTCAAGTACTTATTAATAATAAAAATTGGCAATATTGATTTTATTAGTATTTGAGTTATGTAACAGAAAAATAACTGGTACGCCACTGGGTTTCCAGTAGAAACGAATCAGCAGACGTTCTGCCGCATATAGACCGATGAATTTAAAACGAAAACAGTTGCTCATCCTGCAGTCGGTTCCTGCTTCCCTCAATCCTCTTTTTTAACCCACAATTTCCATATATTCCAGCCTTTTATCCCTCTGTTTGCTTGGCAGTTATCCCGCTTCCTGATTACGAATTCGTTTTAATCCCTATCCCTCGTCACGTGGTGATTTTTCACATTTCGATTTTGTTGAACCTGGGCGTACGACAGGAACGTTCGGTTGCAATACTCGGTAGAAGAGAAAGTATTAAGTAAGTACGAGTATTAGTTGCCAAGTCAGGATTGAATTCCAGATAACCCATTGAGGTTTCTAACCTATTTTCTTGTATTGAAATAATATTCTCTGACATGGACACAACGTCTGTTGATGTACCTGGTTGCAAATCGGGTGTTATTTCAGAACTGCCACACGTTCTGAACACTTAATTAGCAATTTCTGTTCTGTGTGCCACCGATTCATCAACATACCCTTCAGCGACCGTTGATGACTTCCAACCACCATGTTTCTTTAGTGTCATCAAGTTTCCCTCAGATTTAACTAAAAGTGTAGCAGACGATCTTCGGAATGAATAAACCTGTATATGAGTTAGCAATTTCAAGTTGAAGGAAATTAGCTACTGTTTCAGGTACCTCATAAAACTGATGTTTACCCATAACTCGTTACATTTCAGCTGTCTCCTTCCGCCCTAGATACGATACTGGCGTGTTGACAGACAGTGTAAACTGCCTTTTGTCGCACTCTGTATGTATAAAATGTAATGCACTGAAGTAGCCTAAATGACCAAAATATGTCACATGAAGATCTCCATTATCAGTTTTCTGGTATCCCAAAACATTTCCTGTCTCTATATACCTTATAGAAAGATATAACGATTGAATTGAAACGGTATTACCGTTATTAATTTCTTCATTCAATTGACCTTCACTGTCCGCAACTGGTAGCTCCAACTGTTGTATCCTCTCATGAAATGACGATATCATTCTTATTAAATCAACCGTAATTATTTCCAATGTGGACTTTTTTTTTAATCTTCTCATGGCACATCCTCCATGTTAATTGTGTATCTGATGGGTCAGGATATTTGTTTGTTAATCCTTAATGAACGTAGCAACTGAACCTCAATAAAACGCGCGATGAAAAAATAACGATGATTCATCCTATACAATCAATCAAGCGATATGTTTTTGTGTGTGGATCAATAGCTTAAATTTCGTTTTAGATATCGGATTGCTATTTGAGATCATCATTCTTATGATTTTTGAACTATTTCCATTCAGTTCGAGGTTTTGCATAACTTCAATTTATTGGTACGGTCATGACCTGTTCTCAAATGATTCAAGACTTTTCACATTTGTCGTGGAAGACCAAAACCAGGGAGTTCATAAGAGTTCCAATCACTTTGTCATAATTTTTCATCGCCTTTGTTCTTATTAAAGAACCTACTATATCATGAGGGTTTATGTGATTTCAATCTGGGAATTGTGTATTGTGGAAAAAATAAATGAAGTTATTGGAAATAAATTGGCAATATAGAGGAGGCAGTTATAGAGGAAACCAAATTAAAGTGAGTTATAATCTATTACAAATCACTTGTGAATTGTAACTCGATAATAAATTCTGAATTTTAATGTACTCCTGTGTTATTTGATTAGTATCCCGTTCTAAAATGATATTCCAAATAACCTTCATGTATTGGATATAGTATCTAACCACAGTATAGGGACCAAGCAGTAGTCACACTCCGTGGATTTTGAACTGAAATCGCTTACACCAAAGGGAACTCGCGCATTCTTCCCTGCGCATCTAATCTTATCGAACGCGAATTTAAAAATTGATTAGAAAAGGTTATTTGCGTTATCTGAAAACTTAAATATTTTGATTTAAGCTGATAATAAGTTTTCACTGTGATATTTAGAGTGTATGGACCATTGTTTAGTCTATATTCATATAAATATTATGATTCAGCTCATAATGTAACAGTAAATGTAATCACATTTCCTCATTAACAGAACGCATTCAATAAAAGATATTGTTTTATTGTGGTTTTATTATCACTTTCAAAGAAACAGTAATTAGTGATGAAATTTACTCATGTCTAAAATAATGTACCCCAGTACACCTCCCTGTAAATACTCCCCTGCGCTAAATATGCCGAGTGTTCTCTAGAAAGGGTTCCCTCATTATGGTGGGAAAAAAATAAAAAAACCTATTAAATTATTATATAACCTCACATTCGGTAAGTAGACGAAAACAAAAATGTAATGATTAAGTATATTAAGATCTTCCTTTGTATTTGTATATTTATTTGTATTCCAGAAGCCCTGATGAAGAGATGAATAAATGCTTGAAAGCTTGGCATAGAATCAAGAGTTTACTCTAACACTCCTACCTAGAAAATAATTAGTCGCTATACCCTTAAACAAAATATTTGAATATAAAAAATTTAAAGACTATTAAGATTGTAACTATATTATATTATTGTTATTTCTATTTATGAAATTGAAAATCATATAGATACACAGTCAAATATTTAATTAAAAAAAATTGACTCTTCTGCATACGCATGAAGTAGGCGTAAACCTCCTGAAATCCCATTGGTTCCTGATATCTCAATTTATCGTAAAGAAATGACGACTATACTAAGCCTGATATAGGCTTAAATCTGCATAAATTCCATTGGTTCCTAATATCTCAACTTATCGTGAAGAAATGACGACAGTAGGCGTAAACCTCCTGAAATTCCATTGGTTCCTGATATCTCAACTAATTGTAAAGAAATGACGACAGTAGGCGTAAACCTCCTGAAATTCCATTGGTTCCTGATATCTCACCTAATCTCAACTAATTGAATGAAGCACTACTCAAATAACATTGGTTCCTTTCTCATAATCTCAAATATTTTCTACACTACTAAATATGTATCACAACACCTGTCGGTGTCTAATGGTATTGAGAAAAAAGAAACTTTGGGATTATTGAAACTATTATTTTTGCAGTTGTATACGCTACAATTGTTAATCATTTTGGAATTAATTTGAAAAAAAAACAAAATTAAAACAGAATACTTACTGGAATGAAAATAAATGATTAAATAAATGAGCTTTGCTGGATCATGGTAGATTTTGACTCAAAGAAATTCCACTGAATTATAGCTTAGGTTGTATTTTTATCTTCAACTTCTTCTTTGAATTTTAAATAGATCTCAAAAAAATTATATTCTTCTAAATATTAAACGAATTAATTATATAAAGGAATTATTTAAGATGTCTAAAATAATAATAATGGCATTATTCCAGACATCTTAGAATTATTGATGAAAACATTGGAGCAAGGACCAAAATATGAGGTTAGAATCCCTGCGAGATGCGCGAGTCAGACTTGGTGTAAGAAATTCAAGACAGTACTGACTGATTCTCATTGTCATCAAGCCGTAGATAATTTCAGTTGGTTAATTGGTGCTTACTTACCGTTCTGCACAATACTATATCATAGTCATAGAATCATAGGAGCTTACCAAAGAACATTCCCAAATAAAAATCTCAATAAGCATCCTGTCGAATAAAAATCAATACCTCAATCATCTCGAGCCTCATTTCAAACAATCATTCCACTTCAATGTATACTTTTCCCGTCTCCACTTCACAATATCATGGCTGCCATTCACGTCAATCGAAACCTACTTAGTCATCTTTCAGTGTAAACGATAAAGTGATTTTAGCCTTCCAATGAAAGGAATCGACGATCCACCGACTAATAAGGTGGTGAATGAGTTCCTTAATCAGCTAGGATCTGATGCTACCGGAAATTCTTGAACTCTCACAATGATATAGGATGAAAATTAAGTTTCGTCAGGTCATAGATATTTTTAAGATGACGTCTGTGCTCCAACAAAGAATTTTTTGAAATATGAAAGCAGTACATTTATTATACAAAATTTATAAAGAATGGAGATAATGTTTGAAATATCGGGTGTTCCAGTGGGGACTTGACAACTTTGAATTTAATTTGTAAACGCACCCTTAGACCAATCATCGAACTGTCAACGTCAATTTATTCAGTAAAATAAACATTTTCATCATAGCGAAGTACACGAACGAACAACGTTTGCAAGTAATAAAAATTCACTACAATTCATTGCAAGAGCTCTGAGACAACATTGAACGCGAAATAGCGTCCATTCAGAAATGTTAAGTTTGTACTTCAAGCCAATAATAATGTTTTTGAACTATATCAAATGGTTTGTGTTTTATTTAGATTCAAAGTTATCAAGTCCCTATTGGAAAACCTATCACACAATATCGTCACACAAAACATTTTTCAAAACTTTTGAAATTTCTTTTATACTTGGTAGCTCATAAGATATTCTTCGGATCTCAACAAGAACTTGTGCCTTTAGGAAGTTATTGATTTCTTGCATACTCTCAAATTTCAGGGTAGAAGACACGAGATCAAAAAAAAATGATGTACCTCAACATTTTTTATAATTTTTCGAAGTGATGATATAAATAATTTTATTTCATGTGTAGTTTTAATATTACGTATATGGAAACATTATTTAATTTACCATATCAATACTGATTAGTATCATTGGCGACGATGAGGATCACTTGCAGCTCTCTGCTCGTCAGATTTTCTATAGAAATGCCCAATAATAGGTTTTCCGCAAATCGCCAGGAAATTTTGACATTCCTGTCAAAATTTCTTGAAGAAAAAGTCAGGACTTCCTTACTGTAAGGAAATGATATTTCCGTTCAGTTGCTAGTGTTCTACATAAATGATAGAAAACACATTGCTTATAAGGAATTAATTTATATTTTGAAAACATCAAGTCATTGCTGAATACATTTTTAAGATCAATTTGTTATATTTACAGTAATTTGACAGTTAGTACAATTATTGAACATTGGAGGAACACTCTTAGAACTATGAGAAACATTTTGGACAACATGCAGGGTGGAAGGATCATTTTGTTGAATATTTTGTACTGTGAAAATTTTATTTGCCACCTCAACCGTATTGTTAAGCGATTCTTCGATATATCCTTCAGCAACGTTTGATGACTTCCATCCGCCATGCCACTTTAAACTAGTTATGTCGGCACCAGAGTCAACCAATATTGTTGCAGAAGACCGACGAAAGCAGTGACCAGTATATTCTGTCGGATTTACCAAGTTCAAATAAGTAGCAACTATTTTGGGCATTTTTCTAAATTGATGAATTCCTACCACTTGTCTACAACCCTTTCCGCTTTGATATTCAAAGAAAAATCGGTCACTGTTCATATTTTCTGGTCTTAACGAAACATACTTTCGATAAACATTCAAGTAGATCTGATTAATTACAAATGATCTTGGTTTGTTGGTTTTCGAATCAGGTATGCTGATTAAAAGCTTAGATTCTAAGTCTTCTATATCGTGTACAGTCATTCGGACTAACTCATCCATTCTACAGGCCCCAGAAATACCAAATATTACAGCCACCTAAAAAATAAATAAAGCTATAATCTAAATAGAAATTAAAAACTTGTAAATTACCTTAATCATTAAATTTTCTTTATCTGGAGCTGCCTGGATAAATTTTTCAATTTCTTCCTTCGTTAAAATCTTAGATTTCTTTGCCCTATAACCTTGAGCTTGCCGTTTCAATAAAGAACGAAGTTTTGAGTATGTAGATATATCTACATTGTGTTTAAGTGCAAGGGTTGACTTCAGCATTGAATAATTGGCCCATAATGTTGAAGATTTCATCTTTAAACAAAGGTCTAGAAAGTATGCCATTACAACATTTTCTGAGAAAGAACTCGTATTTTTACTCATGCGATAATCCATAAAACGTCTGTATGCATTTTCGTACTTTTCTCTTGATTTCTTTGGCAATAATTTTAATAAAGCAGTATTCACTGCCTCAACCAGCTCTGGAGGAGTCCCAGGAATGGAAATTTCATCATCACTTATCATTTTACTTTCGAGAACACCAGCAATTAAATTTATAAGCGTCAAGTTTGACAATTCAACCTCAATACGTTTCCATAGTAACCCAAGTAATTTTATTAGGAATTTCAAAGCACCATTTATTTGGGAATAAAATTATCGCGTTTTTTTTAAATCAATCAATATCTGTCGAATTTTAAACGATTTGCGGAAAAATAGTATGTTTACCTCGTAGGAAAAGCCACATTCCTGGACTCTGTGTTGCTAAGTCTCGGCTTGCGCCTCGACTTAGCAATCTTCACAGTCGTCCAGGAATGTTAAGCTTTTCCTACCCGGTAAACAATGTACTATTAATTAGCGAGTTTCATTATTGGAGAAAGACCTTGCGTGTTCGCCATTTTGCAAGTATTGTTATATCACCTTTAAAACGGATCAAGCGGAAATCTTTTCAGGCTTCATTTCCAGTTTCACTTATCTCCTCAGGAGCTTCACAATATTTGAACTGTTGAGCAATGCCATATATGTAAATAAAATGTTTGAGCAGATGTTAATGTAACGGTTTACCATATGTACTTCAAATTATTTAATTGATTAAGTCTATTCTTGAAAGTGTAAATAAATCAAAAATAATCAAAAACGCCAATTATAATCAAATCACACACATTAAACACCGAATATATCTCAAGTAGTTCCGAACAAACAACCAGGCTCAATCATAGATAAGTAAGGGAAGACAGCTCCACAGAAAAATTTAGAACTCGATAATTGAGTCTATTATGTGAAAGGGCCATAACTTAGCTCTTAATGAAATTCAAAAGTACTTTCTTCTGTAATTTTCTTTCTACTTAAAACTACTCAATACGTTTTTTTAATCACATGGTGAATTTTCTGTGTGTTCACAGAACAGCAAATGTCTGTCAGCAACCAGACAGTGTCATGATAAAATGAATTGTCATGAAACAGCTCTAAATTAAGTGTGAGGTCTTCAAATTTTAACGAAATGTCTGAGCCAGATCTGACTCATACCATATCAACAACTCAAGGTGATGCCCTTGGAATAGATGAAATGTCTTCAGGGGATGAGACTTCAGCAGTTGGTAAGAAATTTTCAGAAGTATTCTCCGCAGTAATAAGAGAGATGACCAATAATTTATATGTTTCCACCCTACGTCATTTTTCTGAA
The DNA here is from genome assembly GCA_030674115.1 of Micraspis discolor. NCBI lineage: Eukaryota > Metazoa > Arthropoda > Insecta > Coleoptera > Coccinellidae > Micraspis > Micraspis discolor. The sequence goes on along the minus strand of JARTUT010002184.1, from coordinate 621,989 downwards.
AGTCCATTTTCTCCATTTGGTTTGATATTTTCCAGAAAAAAGATCCTATGGGGGACTGATCAGAGAACCTGACCTTATCTCCACCCAAATGGCACCATCTCGATCGTACGTTTCCCCTCAAGAGATGCAGAAATGGTTGAGTGAGATGGAGGTTAAAGAAGATGGAAAAATAAATGCCAAGAAACTACAGCAAGCCTTCGAGATCTTTCAAGGACGTTGCTTCTCAGACAGCACTTGTAAATTTGTCGTTAGACTATTCGACCTCGATTCAAACGGAGGATTAGATATCAGAGAGTTCGAGTTGCTTTATTATTATATCAAGCAATGGATGACCGCTTTCAATGCTTACGATCAAGAGAAAACAGGAATGCTGGATGAGAACCAGTTAGATTTTGCTTTGAAGCATATGGATATTCATTTTTCTCCAGAGTTTATTACTTATCTCATCCAAAGGAATAATCCAGATGCGACGCACATGCCACTGGATAGGTATATCATCACTTGTATCCAGATACAGAAGTACACCGATGAGTTTAAGCAGAAAGATAGGGAATACACAGGGCATATAAATGTTAAGTATGAAGATTTCTTGGAAATGGTCATGAGGTGCAGTGTTATCTAGAAAAATTTGTCTAATTGAAAGTAAATAAATTTACACTGTAAATTCTGGTTGTGTATGTTACCTCTCTAGCCTTAAACTGGAACAGAAGTAATTAACGTTCTGGAACATGCCTTCCCATATTTCAGAAGAATAAGGGACACTGATGTAGATGAAACTATACAGGGTGGCCATTTGAAAACGAAACAGACGAGATTACAGACGAGATTAAGTTATTTCGATAGAAATGCTCGGACAAGTCGATTTTTGTTTCGAGGGGGACAACTTAAGATGTAGGTTACGGACGCGTAACTCTTCAACCCTTGCTGCTACAACCACCACCCCCAATTTTTGAATAGGGAAGATGGGGTGAGTGATACTTCAATTCAAAGGTATTTTTATACTGATTTCAGCACAGTAATTGTTTTTTTCATTTTATGCATTAGTTCTCGAAATATTCATTCATTAGTTAATTTTATCACAAATTAATTTTTCCGCAAATCTCCAGGAAATTTTGACATTCCTGTCAAAATTTCTTGAAGAAAAAGTCAGGACTTCCTTACTGTAAGGAAATGATATTTCCGTACAGTTGTTAGTCCCAATATATTAATCCCAATATATTAAAAACAATAAGGAATATTTCTGTGGTAATCGATGGTTCGATACAGGTAACCACCGAAGGAGATCAAAAAACTTTGGGTCGGCGAGGGGTTTAGAAATGCGATATTTCGAGGTAGAAAGGGGAAGGCGATCTCGTGAGCGAAGCGAGCACCGTAAAGTTCATAAGACGGACTTTCGTTAGGTGCATTTCACATGCCCTTACGACCACGCTAACATTTTCAAAAAAATTATCTAAAACACCGATTTCCCGGTTTTTCGCGAAAGATGGTCCGGTAAAATTGAAAAAGGCTTTTTCCACTGACGAAATCAGGAAAAGCCGTTTTCATATGTGTTTTCCCCGAGAATCGGACCTTTGGATAGGGCTATTCATATCTTCCAATCGCAAGCAAAAATATTTTAAATTAATTGCTGAAAATAGCTTACTTCGGCTCAAACACAAATTTCCAGATCATCAGTCACGTCCGACGTTCACAGAACATTGTCACATATTTTCAATTACAATTTTAATCCATACTCCGTATAATATTTTGAAAATTCTTCAATTCATACGATTCGTAAGAACCCTGGTGAGGTATTCTTTTATAGTTTAACAGTCTACGATGTGTATTTAAGAAATTCAAAAATTTACCCAGCATAGAATCAGTTTTGCAATCCCTAGCCAATTCATTTCACCCCTGTCGATTCCTACTCTAAATGACAATTGTCGTTGACATTCTGATCTTATGTAGATTCATATGTCATATTCTAGACGTAAAACTGCGTTGCCTATTTCTAACAGCTACCTTCCACCGAGTTATTTCGGCTGTTTCTGCTTACGGCTTCTCAATTCGATGAAATATTTTCGATTCATACACAGGGTGTCACATCTGAGTTGCGCATTCGTAGCGCTGACTTTCACCAGAGTTTTCTCAAGTTTTCGTGTTTTTCCGCGTTCGGGAGCTAATTTCAATAAAATGTCATACAGGGTGTACAATTTAGGGTGTGCAATATACAAGTTCTTTCGGGATTTTTGGCGCTCTTTTGGTTTCTTTGTGCTCCTTCGTAGTATTTAGCTTTCCTTCGAGTTTTTTTGCGCGCTTTCGGTTTTTGTGCTCCTTCGGGGTTTTTTTGATTCCGTTGGATTTTTTGCGTTCTTTCGTTTTACTTCGGGTTCCTTCGTGTTCCTTCGCGTTACTTCGGGTCGGGTTCTTTCGTGTTTTTCTTTTCTTTTCGTTCTTTCGTGTTTCTTTCTTTTGTGTTTTTTCGCGTTCCTTCGCGTTTTTTCATGTTTCTTCGTGTTTATTCGTGTTTCTTCCAATTCTTTCATGTTTTTTCGCTCTCAACGGATTTTTTGCGTTCCTTCGGGTTTTTTTGCATTCCTTTGGGCTTTTTGCGTTCTTTCGTCTTTCTTCAGGTTTTTCATGTTTTCTCACGTTCTTTCGTGTTTTTCACGTTCTTTCGTTTCCTTTCGTGTTTCTTCGCGTTCTTTCGAGTTTTTTTGCTTTCAACGGGTTTCTCTGCTCTGTTTCGTGTTTCTGTGAGCTTCATTGATCTATGGTCTATAGTGATCTATGGGCTTATTGAACTACTGGCTTATGGATCTACTGGCCTAAAGATCAACGGGCCTATAGATCCACTGGCTTACTAGTGTTCTACATAAATGATAGAAAACACATTGCTTATAAGGAATTAATTTATATTTTGAAAACATCAAGTCATTGCTGAATACATTTTTGAGATCAATTTGTTATATTTACAGTAATTTGACAGTTAGTACAATTATTGAACATTGGAGGAACACTCTTAGAACTATGAGAAACATTTTGGACAACATGCAGGGTGGAAGGGTCATTTTGTTGAATATTTTGTACTGTGAAAATTTTATTTGCCACCTCAACATTATTGTTAAGTGATTCTTCGATATATCCTTCAGCAACGTTTGATGACTTCCATCCGCCATGCCTCTTTAAACTAGTTATGTCGGCACCAGAGTCAACCAATATTGTTGCAGAAGACCGACGAAAGCAGTGACCAGTATATTCTGTCGGATTTACCAAGTTCAAATAAGTAGCAACTATTTTGGACATTTTCTAAATTGATGAATTCCTACCACTTGTCCACAACCCTTTCCGCTTTGATATTCACAGAAAAATCGGTCACTGTTCATACTTTCTGGTCTTAACGAAACATACTTTCGATAAATTCAAGTAGATCTGATTAATTACAAATGATCTTGGTTTGTTGGTTTTCGAATCAGGTATGCTGATTAAAAGCTTATATTCTAAGTCTTCTATATCGTGTACAGTCATTCGGACTAACTCATCCATTCTACAGGCCCCAGAAATACCAAATATTACAGCCACCTAAAAAATAAATAAAGCTATAATCTAAATAGAAATTAAAAACTTGTAAATTACCTTAATCATTAAATTTTCTTTATCTGGAGCTTCCTGGATAAATTTTTCAATTTCTTCCTTCGTTAAAATCTTAGATTTCTTTTATCTATAACCTTGATCTTGCCGTTTCAATAAAGAACGAAGTTTTGAGTATGTAGATATATCTACATTGTGTTTAAGTGCAAGGGTTGACTTCAGCATCGAATAATTGGCCCATAATGTTGAAGATTTCATCTTTAAACAAAGGTCTAGGAAGTATGCCATTACAACATTTTCTGAGAAAGAACTCGTATTTTTCCTCATGCGATAATCCATAAAACGTCTGTATGCATTTTCGTACTTTTCTCTTGATTTCTTTGGCAATAATTCTAATGAAGCAGTATTCACTGCCTCAACCAGCTCTGGAGGAGTCCAAGGAATGGAAATTTCATCATCACTTATCATTTTACTTTCGAGAACACCAGCAATTAAATTTATAAGCGTCAAGTTTGACATTTCAACCTCAATACGTTTCCATAGTAAGCCAAGTAATTTTATTAGGAATTTCAAAGCACCATTTATTTGGGAATTAAATTATCGCGTTTTTTTTTAAGTCAATCAATATCTGTCGAATTTTAAACGATTTGCGGAAAAATAGTATGTTTACCTCGTAGGAAAAGCCACATTCCTGGACTCTGTGTTGCTAAGTCTCGGCTTGCGCCTCGACTTAGCAATCTTCACAGTCGTCCAGGAATGTTAAGCTTTTCCTACCCGGTAAACAATGTACTATTTTGCGAATAATTGACATTTCGTGCTTCCGAAACACCAAAATTTCCGTACTTGTATTTGAAGTCATACCATACCGTACGTGTTAATGCTACTAGGGTCAGATGTTCGACTAGCTGTTTTATTCACTGAAATCATTCTCCAATTGTACGGTATCAGACCGATTTGAAGTATTGATCTAAGAAATAAGACTTTTCAAAGTAAAGTAAATAATTTATCAAAAACTCACATCAATTAATTAAATATTCATATTGTTCACCATTAGCTTCAATACAAAGAAATAAGTTTTGTTCGAAACGATGGCGCACATTTTGCAGCATTTCTTGAGTGATTTGACGACATTCGTTCACTAGACGTCTTCTTAAATCTTCTATGGAATCGGGCTGTGTAGACTAAATTTTACTCTTCAAGTGGCCCCAAAGAAAGAATTCTAGTGGTGACAGATCTGGCCGATCTACCGATCCATCGATTTGGAAATCTTTGATCCAGATATTCTCGAACTGGTAAGGCGTAGTGTGGAGGAGCTCCATCCTGCTGAAACACAATCTGATCTTCCACATAATTTCCAGCATTGTTCATTGTGGATTGGTGGAAGGAAGCCACAGTCATGGTTGTTTTGAAGCTCAAAATGTTGATTTTTCACAAAAAAACACTATAAGTGCCATGAAAACACCACTTCATTTTCAAATACTTAGTTGAGAATATTTCGAGAACTAATGCATAAAATAAAAAATAATTACTGTGCTGAAATCAGTATAAAAATACCTTTCAAATCAGGTATCACTCACCCCATCTTCCCTGTTCAAAATTTGGGGGTGAGGGATGTAGTAGCAAGGGTTGAAGCGTATGCGTCCGTAACCTACATCTTAAGTTGTCACCCTCGAAACAGAAATCGACCTGCCCGAGCATTTCTATCGAAAAAATTCATTTCGTCTGTTTAGTTTTCAAATAGCCACCCTGTATACGAGTGTCATCATCAAAAATTTCTCGACAATACCATGAGGTGTAAGAAAACCACATGGATTAGTTTTATGCCAGCAAAGACACCAATTTTCATGAGCTTATAATTATGCTACTATCAGCAAAAAGCGTTGGACCGGAAAAGCCAATATTTAATTCAATGAAGTACTTGATTATTGAACGAAAACTGTATTTCCTTTTAAAAAAAAAACTAATCTTTCCGAAAAACACAATAATATTTTTATAGCCTATACATTGTGGATGTTTTGGAGATACCTCAATCAGAGTGGCAAAAGTGCATAGGTCTTAATAAAGAATATTTTGAAAAACACTAAAGCGATTTTCGATTATTAATATAATATAAATGGCAACCCCGTACGACTTCACTCTTTCACCAAGCCACATTCGCTAGAAAGATCTCACCGTCCATCTACCATGAACCCGACAAACGCCAAACGATTCCTCTCTAGATACATCCAGATAACAGAGGTTCCCGCCGGGAATCTAATGCCCATCTGACCTTTCTCTCGATCATCGTGTCCGAAGAATGATGATACAAAATGCTAATTAAAAGCAATCTGAAGTCAGCGACTCCGATGATGATTATGAGAACCAATATATATGCGCGGATATCTTAGATCCGCGTTCAATCCATCATCTGGCGCAGAGGCAGCGTCAAAAGTCACGAAGTAGGCGGTGAAGTGACTAGCGATCTGTCCGCGTAGATGTTTTCATTATGGGATCCATGACTTGTCGAATTATGCCTAGCTTTGGTCCATAAATCATTTTTTTCTGTGTCTGAGAGCGAAAGGAATCGCAGGTATAGATGATGATTTCTGTAAGAAGGTAAATGGTTTTTTCTTGATTATTTTCTTCTAAATGTTGTTTGGGTGGGATTGAATTGAAATCTCAACTTCATATTACATGTGGGTAGTTTAGAAATGCCTTCAAGAATGAATAAAATATTAAGAAAAGAAATATCATGAGAACATGAGATTGTTCTGTGGTCACTACCTAGACTCTGCAACATTGCGTTGAAAAAACAGCTGACAAAAAAAATGCAAATTAAGCAAACATATATATAGTTATGTTTAATCTTCAAACCATCCTCCTGGAAAAACCCATCGAAAAGCTCGAACAACTTCGGTTATAACCGAATATTATGATATGAATCTCATTAATAAAAATATGCTCATCAGATGCATTGTGGTCCACTACACTCAGCTGCCAAATTTCAAAATTATCGCCCTTTTCGTTTTGAAGATTTTAATTTGGTTCCAACCCTGTATATAACATCATATATTAGAAATAGAATAGAGTAATCACCCCAATCAATAATGTATCGATAAGGATGATTCTGTCTTCTCCCAAGTATTATCCAATTTCATATTCCAGATGATTACATGCACCTAGATTTAGATCTCTTATATCCTCTCATCGATATTCGTCTACCCTTTTTCTGCAGCTGAATACCGAATTTCACATTTTATCTCTCCCATTCGACAACAAATCGAACATATAAATCTAGTCAGCTGGAAAAATACGGCCAGCTGAGATGAAAGAGTGATACAATTTCGTTGCAGCATCCCTTTGTGCAAACTCGGTGATTTGACCGGCGCTGACAAAAGGATCGTGTCGATGATGTGGTCAGTTCAACCCCTTCGAAGGCGATTACTCGACCGGTTAATGTTATTTCACGGAAACCTTTGACCTGCAGCAATGTTAGGTTATGAATTCGTTATCATGTAGAATGAATACGAACTGGAATGGGTTCAAATGAATGTGAGAATTGTGGTTTGTTAGTTTTGGTACTAAATGCAACCAAATGAGGGTCAAACGTTTTTATTGGGTTCCTATTGTTCAATTTTTCTGTTGGAAATATTTTTAATGAAACGATTCGGATTGCATCAAATGTTTTTTTGGGATTATGAGTCTCTATTGAACACAAAATAGCGGTACGCACAAAGAGAAATAAATGTTGTGATATTGATTTATTCAAAAGTTTTCCTACCTCCAGGAAGGTTGAACAGCAGTTTTCTGATACCTATACAGGGTGAGTCTTTGACCACTGCGTTAATTTTAACCATAGGTTCTTGAGATCAAAAGAAACACTTTTTCCATTACGGTTTTTCTATATTCAGCTGCGTTGAAAAGTTATAAGCATTTTAAGTTTTCACATTGGGCAAATACCCCTCTGTAGTCCAGTATAGTTTGAATGAAAAATACTTTCCACAGCATCCACTATTGAATCTGAATTGTTTAAAAACATTATTTTCCCTCTAAGAAATGATTCACTCACTCATGTTTCATCCAATGAGGTCCATATCCAGAAGGAAGATACAAAATACTAATTTTCTGGTAAAAAAAATTCAACACCATAAACATAGATTTTTGTTGTTCTACTATATTTTCTTTCTACTTCAAGATTATAAACCATGCCTTTCTAGTGAGAAATTCCAAAAACACCTCAGAATTATTGGGTGTTATCATCATACATTTGTAATTTTCTTCTTAAAATTTCCAAATCATGAAAACCATCATTTCTATGAAAACTCCCAAGGCAAGAGGTTGTCACTGTGCTTTTTTTTCACTCAAAGCCAGAAAAAATCATCTATGATTTTCCAAACACTGATATTTCTGAAGTTTCTTCTCCTTGACAGAGACCAGTGAACAGGTCTTTTTCGAAATCTTCAACAACAGTGAATGATGTCACTACGAATAATCATTTTAAAGTGATGTTACTTTGCTTGATGATTATTTTCTGTACTGAATCCCAATAACAATTTACCTGGATAGATTACAAGTATTTCCGGATTTAGGTGTGCAATTATACTTTCTTGAAGAAATACCTAAATTTGATTTTGAAAAATCAACTAGGTGTTCTTTAATAAAAAATTTTTTGTTAAATCATTAATATGAATCTATTCTGTTAAAACTATAATTACTGATTACTGATTTTTATAATCAGAGTTTCTGTTTTAATTACGTAAACAAGAACATAATAAAAATTGAATAAATATATTGAATAATGGTTATTCATAGATTATATCAAATTTTAATACCTTACCATGTTCAAAAGAATATATATATATATACCTTACCATAGAATATTAATTTATTACCGAACCCCAGGAGCGAAAAAATTAATATTTGCAATGTTTTTTTAAATGAAAGATAATATCTGTAACTATTATTGATCTTTAGTTATAATTTTCCTCAGAATAATTACAGTGAATTATTATCACATTAAAATATTATAACGTCTCTGTGGTGGGTAGTTCCAAATAAAAAAGTGTTCTGTGGTTCCTTGTTTTGATTCTGTTTGAAACTGTCAACAGTTATTTGTAGCTTTCTTTCAGAAAAATGTGGAAAATATTGTTGTAAGGATAATTTCGATAGTTTGAAATTATTCAATTCAGTATGAAATGATAATGGTCAGAAAATGCATTCTGTTCTAATCTTTCTTGTTTATGAGCTTATTAGCTTCCAGTTTCAATATTGATTGAATTTTAATTAACCATGCATCATAACAAGCATTCAGAAATATTGAAACTAAGTCTAATTCTATTATCTCCTAAGTTTGTGAACAAAGTTGAATCGGTGTATGAAATAAAGATAATAAAGGTATAAAACAAATCTAGGAGACTGGGTTCGAAGTTTTTAAAACTCATATGAGCTCAATTTGCAGCATTCCTATGTTAGAATAGATATAATTTGATGAACCCTGAAAGTCTGAAGCTATAAAAAACCAGCTCTTCATAAAGACAAGTCTTCAATTTAACAGGTCCTGACAGAAAATACTTTACCTCTTTCAACGGTCAAAATATACCGAAGAGTGATGGAAAACTTTTTGTCTATTTATTATGAAATATTATTCTGGATTAAATATTAAACAAGGTGCTAGACATCATTAACAATGAATACAGCAAATGGCAATTTAGATTTTGTGGTGAATGTAAGACAAAAATTGTTCAGTGGTTAATTTCATCTATAGTGTTTAGTGGTGGAACCATAGACTGGAGAGATTTCCCCAACCTTTTGTAGAAATATTTAATAGACATAAAATATGGCAACATTGAACAAATCTGATTATTGAATCATTTCAGCACAGAGTTGGATTTGGGAAAATCAGAAAATTTGGACAAAATTACATCGATTCAATTCCTTTCAACTTCAAATATCTCAAGAATGGTGCAATTTAGGAGAAAAGATGAGGAATGATTTTATATGCAAAAAAGACTAATGATTCCAGGAAGTACGAGATATGGACCTTTAGTTCAAGCGATATTTGTTTTTCATGCAATTTAACCAATCTGTAGAGTAGTAGTGAGAAACCCACAAGAAGTGGAATAAATCTATTGATGCCAAAATATGCACGAGTGTTATCAAAAACCTTCTACAAGAGATCATTTCAATTGATATTGTCGTTTGAATATTACAGGTGAAAATGCAATTTTTTTATGAAATTTCAACACCCTATATCTTTTGAACGGGGCCAAATTTGGAAAAATGTTATAGGAAGAAAATGTTTCTTTTGACGTCAAGAATCTATGGTTAAAATTAACGCAGTGGTCAAAGACTCACCCTGTAATTCCTTCATAAATATTAAAGATAACAACCAAAAATTTTGTGAGAATGACGAAAATTAGTTTTTAAAACAACTTGAATGACGATTCATTTCTAATGATCATCTTATCAAAAACAGTGTAATATACAAAAATCGTCCCAAAACTGTATCTTCAATTCAATAGTATATAACATTACTAGCAAGGTAAGAGGGTTTTTACCATAGACATATAAAGAGAAAGACCCATTTATGTACATTAAATCATTAGGCTTCAATAGTATATAACATTACTAGCAAGGTAGGAGGGTTTTTACCATAGACATATAAAGAGATAGGCCCATTTATTTACATTAAATCATGTAGCTTCCATTGAAAAAGCAGTTTGGCAACCATACGCCATACGCATATAACCCGTTTGAGATGTTGTCATAAGGTGTTTTATTTCTTAAAACTGTTTGAAAATATTCAGCATGTTGACGTCGCCACAGAACTAAACACTAAGAACTGATACTTCACTATGTGATGATCGACAACTTATCGCGAGTGTTTCAACTGTAAAACATTGTTCGACAATGTTATATTTGCAAAAAATATGATTATTTGAACCCAAATCTTTCTTTCCATCGGTAAGTTTATAAATATGCTTCTGGCGTCAATATTTGAACAATCAGTGTCGTAGAATGAAGTGCATGCAAAGGTTGTTTGTATTAATTGAATAGCTTTTAAAGTTATACATTTGACTAAAATGAAATACCTTAATCAATATCAAACCCTATTTGTATCATTCATCCATCTACGACTTCTTCAATAATTTTTATTACAGATTTCCAAGCAATACCGAACAAAAAAAAATGGTTTTCCTTGGTACGATTTTCTTTGTCGAATGTGTTGGTGGGTTATTTACATATCAGACTCAATCATGATACCAGAAAATTAGTAGATATTTCGAAGAAATTTAGGAGTAGGTCGATATACACTAAAACAATTTTGTATGAGTGATCAATGTTGAGTCTATGTTTTCGTACTTGCAGATGCCATAAATATCATTTTGAGTGGTTTTCCCGTTATGAATTTATGTTTTCAATAAATTTAGACATTGAAAAGTCCTAACTTTTTACCCAAATTTTGAAACGCATACAATTTTATACTCTGAAAACCAGGTTATTACTCGCCCTTAGCAACTCCTGTGACGAAATTATAATCGTACTTGCAGGTGAAAAGATCGGGAACCAGAGAAAAATCCCCGTTAGGGACCGCGAGGCGTAGAAGCCGAGGGCCGAACCCGCAATCTTAAACAGATCGGAGGAGGGAGAAGTCGCTTTTTTTCAAACGAAAATCGCGAAATCGGCTATTTTCGCGAAATCGCCCAAAGGCGAAAAAACGGGTGAAAGTACTCCCCCGAAGCATCTCGCGCGCTTTTCTGGACGAGGAACGTCCCCACGAGCTCGAGCCAGCCGCGGAGCCCTCGAAATCTATACGAAAATTATGCATATAAAACGGCAATTTTAGACTCGCGACTTCCTGAAACGTCAAAAACCACACCTACGTTTTCCTCCGTGCCGGTCGAAAACGATATAAATCGCCCCGCGATCGGTAGAAAACGAATCTACGTGAAATTTCCCATCTCTAGGTACCAATTTTCACATCCAAGTAGCGAGTCAAGGCCGGGGATATTCATTCCAAATTCGGCAATTTTCTCGATAATTCGAGGAGAAGTGTCATATTTTATCATACGATTCCGATGATAGCCGAACGCGAGCTCCAAATTTGAAAATACTGCATCAATTTTTCGCTCGATATGGGCGGTGGAAGATTATTTGCGTTTTCCAACAGACTCAATCATGATACCAGAAAATTAGTAGATATTTCAGGCTGAAGAAATTTAGAGACTAGGTCGATATACACTAAAACAATTTTGTTTTGGAATGAGTGATCAATGTTGAGTCTGTGTTTTAGCTTTCGTGCTTTTCCGCGTATGAATTCAATAAATGTCATACAGGGTGCCATTAACAATGAATTCAAGATCGATTGATATTGTGCAATTTACAAGTTCTGTCGGTATTTTTTGCACGCTTTCGGTTTTGTGTCCTCTGGGGTTTCAAGCTTTCCTTCGAGTTTTTTTGCGCGCTTTCGTTGATTTTGTGCTCCTTCGAGGTTTTTTGGTTCCTTGGATTTTTTCACTTTGGGTTCTTTCATGTTTTTCCGCGTTTTTTCGTATTTGGTCGGGTTCTTTCTTGGTGGAATACACTGAACTTGAAACGATAGAGTTGAAACGATATTCTTTCGGTTTCTTTTTTATGATATAAGCACCCACTGCGAATCAATTATATACCGGGTGACCCATATGCATATTTCATTATCATGTTTTTCCTAATTTCGATAAAATATCATACACGGTGTGCTATTTACAATGAATTTGCGATCATGTGATATACGGGGTGAGCACTTTACAGGTTCTACTGTTTTTTTGCGCGCTCTCAAGTTTATTGTGCTCTTTCGGAATTTTTTATGGAAAAGTTATTTCTGATTCATATACGGGGTTTATATAGAGCTCCATAGAATAATTTGATATTTTCTTCGTGGTATCCACTGAACTCGAATAGATGGAGTTACAAATGATATTATACTTTTAGTTTTTTTCACTGCTTATCAATTGTATACTGAGTGTCTCATATGCATTTTTCTTCAAGTTTTCAATGGTAGCTGATTTCGACAAAATGATATACTGTGCAATTTAGAAGTACTTTTGCTTTTTTGCGTGCTTTCGGTTTTTTCTATTTCTCCGGGGTGTTTCATGAGACTTCGAGTTTTTTTGCGCGCTTTCAAGTTATACAGGTTTTTTTCAGGTTCCTCTGGATTTTTGTGTTACTTGGGGTTCTTTCGTGTTTTCTCGCGTTGTTTCGTGTAATTTCGGTTTCTTTCGTGTAACTCCTGTTTCTTCGGATGTGTTTTTTTCGCGTTTCTTCGTGTTTTTTCCAGTACTTTTATAAATATCATTTTTTCAGGCCTTCCGAGTCCTTGAAGAATGCACACAGATCGGTTTTATAAACGATATTCTTTCGTTATGAATTTACAAGTTAATTTGATTTTTTTGCGCAAATTCGAGTTTTTGTGTTGTTTCGGGGAGTTTTGGATCTTAATTCGATAAAATATATTCGATTCATATACAGGGTGTCAGATCTGAGTAGCGCTGATTTATGATTTCGCGATCGATTGATATACAGGGTGTGCAATTTAATGGTTCTTTCATTATTTTTTGCACGCTTTCGGTTTTTTGTGCTCCTCGGGTTTTATCAATAAATTTAGACATTGAAAGTTTGTTTCATTAACCTAATGTTACATAGGAGCTCCAAATTTGATGAATTACAACTGAATTCAACGATACAAATTTTATACTCTGGTCAAAATTTCTAGGGGTTATTACCGCAAATAAACAGGTGTGCTACTGTGTTTCGGGTCAGGTAAAATTTAACAGAATTTCTTAGCAGTTTCATTCTTCGTGTTTTTTCTTTCTCCGTGTTTTTTCCACTAGCCTACAAACGTGTTTCGTGTTTCGGCGCGCTTCATTGATATCGATTATAATCGTACTTGATCAGGGATTAACTACTGTTCAATATTATAATGTCTAGTAATTAAATATTATAATATCTACACTTTTCATTAAATCTTTCGAAATGTAGAACGAAATACCCTCTATTATCGTATGAATCTATTTTAAGATTAATAAGCGTTATACGCCAAAAAAGGCCCAGGTATTAAGTAAAGAAGAGGCTGAATAATTTCTTTTACATGCTCCTGATGACCAGTGGTTGCTGGCGAAAATTGTAACAATATTTGGGATTTTTGGATGTTGTCGATGTGACGAAATTCTCTCCTTAAACATGAATGATGTAAAAGATATGGGAAAATACGTTATTATGACATAGCGGCAAACAAAAATTTAACAACAAGAAGATTCACCATAACCGATGATGGCTGCAGCTTCAAGCCCTGCATGGTATACAGAAAATCGGCCTCCTGGAACAGAAAGCTTGGGATTTTTTTGACATATCGACATGTGCATTTCCCTTAATGCTGGCCAGCACACTTTTGTTGGCGTCCCAAAGCGAATAGCGAAATAATATTTCGCTATGTGTTTTATTATAAATAATCGGGATTGTTCTTCAATCCCGAATTATAAAAAGGTAACCCTCGTATCTCCAAAATATCTAGGATATAAATAAGCTCCAAAATGCATAACATTTATTATGATATTCGAATATTTTCAAAAAAATGTTTCAGAATTTTCTAGCCTTACGATTTCCAGGAAATTCAACGAACTCCTTTCTTTAAACGTTATTTAAATTATTTTCGAGTTTCGAATCGATCCGATTGATATTCTAAAAGTTATTAGGGGAACCAAATTTCAGTGCACTGAACTTGAATAAGCGAGCAAGATCAAGTTTCCTCAAATTCATCACATCAGTGGATTCGATTACTGCGGAACCTTCAGTCGTTATTTCAATTAACTGTACAAAGATGGAGTCATTTTGGCACACAAGGTGTCCATTAACCGAGAAAAAAATATGAAGAATGGTTCGGAACCCTCTAATGATTGTGCGACACAGGAAATTAAATTTGCCATGAATTAAACACGGACTTGGAAGGACGTAACAAAGGTATATTATTAATTATATATTATTATTAATTGGATTAAGAAATGCTATTTTTGATCTTTCTCGTGTTTCACTTTACACGCTTCCTCCTAGTTCCGTAAGAGTGATTCCTCACCCTCCTCCCTCCATAGCTTATGTATGTGTGGCCGAGCCATTTCGGTTTTCAAAATAATTTTTTTCTCCGTGACCGGAAAAAAATTTGGCATTTCATCTCTGTTGACAGGTAACAAAATATAACTTTTCACTTTTTTCCCGGATATATATATATACATATATAGATAATGGAAAATATTTGCTTTTAGAATATTTAATTGAATATAAGTTACATTTCCTTTATATTAAAAGTACAATTATTAATTGTGCATTGCGTGAATGACATGTTCCTTGTACCATTCGGTACAACAGACTAATTTTCTTGTGTTGAAATAATATTCTCGGACATGGACACAACTGTTGTTGATGTACCTGGTCGCAAATCGGGTGTTATTTCAAAACTACCACACGTTCTGAACACTTTATTAGCAATTTCTGTTCTGTGTGCCACCGATTCATCAACATACTCTTCAGCGACCGTTGATGACTTCCAACCGCCATGTTCCTTTAGTGTCAAGTCTCAACTGATTTTTATTATACCCACAACCTGATTGATACATTTTCCATTGCGATATGCATAAAACAGGCGGCTATCATTTGCTGCTACTGAACGAAGGGCTATATACATTCGATAATATTTAATATATTCTTCAGTAACTACAAATCTCCTGTTTACATCATTCTTTGTTTGCTTCAGTTTCACAATTAATAACTTTCCATTCCATAAATTTTGAATACGCGGTTTCGCAAATTTTCCGCGATTTAGCTGGCAATAATTTTCGTGACGCTACTTGCTCTGCTTCTATCAACTCCGGTGGAGTCAGAGAAAACTCAGAATATATCGTATTCGAAATAACTACTAAACAACTACTGAGTTAGCAGTTTTTTAATCAAATCACAGCACTAAATTGACAGATATTTGATTACACTGAAGTTTTCCTTAGCAACGCAGGTCAACATAACCTCAAGCTAAAATTTAATTCCATTCATAAATGTTATGTTTGTACTTTAAGCCAATGAAGTTTTTGCTATATCTCAAATAGTTTGTGTTTTAGTTAGATTCAAAGTTGTCAAGTCCCTATTGGAAAACCCTTTATTATTGGCCTTTTTGCTAACCAATATGTAACAGATTATTCATTCCTGAAATAATTTCAGTGGGCGATCAGCACAATACATTTCAGTCACATAAACCCCAATTCCGAAAAGTGCTGGGCTGGCACTTCCATTCATTTTTTGAAAAATCTAGAAAACTACATGGTATGAAAAAATATCGTAAAGCACAAACCTAGCACAATGCAGCACATCAAATTTTTTTCTGGAAACCAACAAGTGATGGGCCATTTTCAGACACATCCATAGCTCGGATATTAGATATTCAATTCTTTTCAGAATTGAATCTTCTATAGAAATGCTCTACAAAATTTCCAGGGAGGCTTTAGGAAAAATAGAAATTGTTCAGATCAGGTTCTCAGCCTAACAACTTTCAAAGAATCAGGCTTCAATGATAGGTTGAAAACAGGAGCTGCTTTCATTG
This sequence comes from Micraspis discolor, assembly GCA_030674115.1. Classification (NCBI taxonomy): domain Eukaryota; kingdom Metazoa; phylum Arthropoda; class Insecta; order Coleoptera; family Coccinellidae; genus Micraspis; species Micraspis discolor. The sequence continues at coordinate 605,821 of JARTUT010002184.1, read as the reverse complement.
ATTTATCTTGGGCATATGACACTGTGTGGAAAGATTGATTAATTTTCAAACTCTATACCCATTTGAAGTGTGGGAAAATGATACGATTATTAGAAAATATGATATCTGATAGAAGGTTCCGTGTTTTTATTGACAATAAGAGTAGCAATTTCAAAACATTGAAAAACGGTCTTCCTCAAGGATACGTTCTAGCTCCTTTATTCTTCAATTTATATCTAAGTGATTTTCCCACGACATCATCTCAGAAATTTGTTTATGCTGACGGCATTGCTATTGCTTACCAACATTCGGATTTCCATACTCTGGAAAATATACTGTCATCTGATTTGGAAATTTTAAAGAATTATTTGGTTGAGTGACGACTATGTCCAAATCTCAACAAAACAGAGGTATCTGAATAATCATGAAGAATATAGGAAATTAGCTGTAACTTTCAATGATTCTCCTATCGAACATAATTTCTATCCAAAATACTTAGGAGTTAAATTAGATTCATCTCTCAGTTACAAGGCTCATTTAAATGAGTTGAGCCTAAATCTGAAAACTAGGAATAACATTCTTCAGAAATTAGTTGGATCATTTTAGGGTGCTGATGCATCCACTCTTCGCACAGCATCTCTAACCATAGTCTTTTCTGCAGCTGAGTATTGTTGCTCTGTTTGGTTTAATAGTGCACATACACCAAAAATCGATGCACAATTGATAATACATCCATGAGAATAATTACTGGCACCGTAAGATCTACACCGGTTCGGTTCATTGGTTACCAGTTTTGTCTAACATTGGCCCTCATTCTTTTCCCAACTTATTCCCAATTATTTCATATATTCCACAAAATAGAATTCCCAGATTGAAGTCACGTAAACCTTTATGGTAAATACGTTCTTCAATATGAACATAAGAGATAAAGAATTATGGAAGACTGAGTGGAACCCTTACGCAATGTTCAATAAGTATCTCGTTTCTGATCCTTCTGAAAAAATTTTTGGTTTTGGTCTTCCAAGAAAAATTTGGACAGTTCTTAAACATGTGAGGATAGGTCATGGTCGCACCAATATGGAAATATCTTTCAATTTACCCAAAAATATAAGTGAAGACACACATTTCTTTCTGTGACTAAAAATGTTTATTGCGACAAGGCACCTGAAGACTTGTTTCCGAGACTCCCAGATGTTTTATAAGACCTTTCGATTCCTTGAGTTTCATCTACTTAAAAGAGCAGTTGTACTTCTTAATGGCTCCATTTGACTGTACCTGGAAGAGAAAGGACACCCACGTTAGTCGATTCCATCAATGATCATACTCCTAGTTTGCCATATTAGCAAATTTATAGCATAATTGATCTCTTGATTGTCACGAACAGGTACCCATATACCTCAGTGATGTAAATAGTTTATTAACGAAATAAACTCATTATTATAGCATGCTTTTCAGATGGAACTCAGCTCCAAGCGCAAGTTGTGAATGTGGAGAAGCAGAAGAAACAATACCTCATCTCACCAATAGTTGTCCCATATATAAATATCAAGATGGTTTTAGGATTATTTACGATGTTTCCGATCCTTTCTTGGGATGGGTTATACATTTCAAACAAATATTATATGTTTTTTTGTTATTCAGTTCTTTTTTCTGCTTTTATCTTTTTATTTCCAGATTCGATGTGGGCAACTTGGACAAGTCTCTGTCTCCATCAATAGAAGACCACTCTTGAAGAAAGAAGTCCCTAAAATATATTTCAGCTTATTTTTGTACTTTCACACTTAGGCGGGGAGCCAGGGTTTTTTTTACTGGGGTTTTTCCCTAGGCTTTTATGTCATACGCCGAATTGTATGACACCCCGTCACTAACCCCTGATCTATATGCTTTATTGTTTGCTAACTAAATATTGTCAGCCAAAAGTTCAAACGTATATATATAGCTTGGTGTTTTCCTATGAACAAGTGACAAAAATTTGAAATATACAACAGATCGATCCTTCATTTCCCCAAGTTCCATCCAGACAGCGTCAACACCTGAAACTATTCTCGGATCGTAACAGAAATAACACTCCGGAACAGAAATCCATTAGGACGTACGGTCCTAATCAATCATGAATGTCACATTTCGTATTAAGTTATTCGCAGAGATGGGCACGCGATCTTTGAGCTCCAGGGGTCATTACAGAAATGCCATTTTTTTGCCGTATCAGATACCCTATACCACGGCTAGCCGTTCTTTTTATTAATTAGCCGATTTGTTAAAAAAAGCTCCCCGTTTGACGTAGACAAAGCCGACCTGTTCGGGCACGTCTGAGAGCCCAGTGATTAATATACACCGTTTGATGGGACTCATGTCCCTTTGTGGCAACCACGAATTACCTTGGTCCTAATGCGATGTGACGAATAGGTGATATATAGGGTGGATCTTATAATTAGTGTTTTTTTGTCGTATCCTAATTATTTCTGCACACCTCACAAATTTATAAACATAAAGTGTGAGTGCCATGTTCCCAAAAAAATTATAAAAGCACTGACGGGAGGTCAGAAGCTTTCACGCGCGACGAATGAACAAACCTATATTAGGTTTTGTTCGGAACTCGGATTTTATTTTCCTAAAATCAATTCAAAATAGGCATATCAACTTCAGCGAAAACTGTTTAGGTTATTTTTCTAGTACTATGCTCTTGTTTTGAATAAAAAATAACCGTTTAATGACAAGATACATTATATCTATCGGATACTTATCTGGGAAGACGTTTTAACATTTCTCTTTCTCGATTTTATGAAAATATTGTCCAAATTTTTATTGGAAGCTCAAAACCAGGAATCAGAAATGGGACCCTTATTGAACATTTCATAAGAGTTCCACTCAATCTTCCATAATTTTTTACCGCTAATGTTCATATTGTATAACGTATTATACCATAATGACTTGAGTGACTTCAATCTGCAATTGAGTCTACCAAATCTCGGAAAGCAGCAAGTTTTAACGGAATTTCTCCTAAATTCATCAAACATTCAGGAAAAAATGCCTTGTCTTGATTATTATCTTTCTATAACAATATTCTGAATTCAGGAAACTTGCCTTCCGATTTCCGTAAGGAAAAGTAATAGATATTTTGAAACGAGGAAAAAATCCTTGTGATCACAATAGTTACCGATCAATCAGTTATTATTATTAAATCGAATAGTTTTCAAAATATCCAAAAAAAAACTAGAAAAAAAATCAAATATGTTCAGTCAGTAATATGTTCATTATTCTTATTTTAAATATCCTGAGCGTAAACCGTTTTGACAACATCGAAGAGGAAGGATGTGAGAAGGTCATGTATCTTTTGGATTTCAAAAATATCATCACAGGGTGTTTCAAATTTTGTGTTGAAAATTGTGATCTTGAATTAGCCATAACTTCTGTTTTTCAAATTAGAACCCTACTTTTTTATAATTGTATTGGATTCTGCGGTCAAAAATAATGATAGTTTTCTCACATGATTATGCTCCTAAATTCAAAAATTTCTGACTTATTTGATATTTTCTGGATTCATGGTGTAAGTAGAGTCAAATTGATTGCATCTAAAGAAATTCAATGAATATTCTTTCGAAACCATGGGAATACTCTGTTAATAATTCACAAGTGTCAGGTGTTATTGTTATTCGTTATCTTCATTTCTCGATTTAACAGAACGAACCGTTATTATAATTACGAAATTCTGGATCTATTTTATAAACATGGTGAATGTGACAGAATTATTAGTAGAACCTGCCGGCCCTTCAACGAGAAGTATCCCCATTTAACTTCCATGACTGAGAAGATCTTTAGAAAATATGTTTCAAACTTTCAAAGTTTTGGATGTGTATGAGCCCCTAAAGAATACAAAAGAAGGGTAGTTGATGATGAGGAAAATGAAATTAGTGTTTTGACTTATTTCGAAGCGAATGAAAATGCTATTCGAAGTGCAGCTCATGAAATCGATTTAGACAGAAATTCAGAGCACCGAATTTTGAAGAAACACAACATGCATGACTACAAATATGAGAAAGTTCATGTAATAGAACCAGGTGACTACATAAAAAGGTTAGATTTTTGTAGAGGAAAATTAAAAAAACTTGAAAATGATGAAAATTTTTTGAAAAAGATCATTTGGACAGACGAAGCAAAATTCAATAATGAAGGACTACTTAATAGAAAGAATTGCCACATTTGGAGAAGTAAAAATCCTCATAGAAAAAGACAAAGAAACCCCCAGAACAAATTTAGTTTTAATGTGTTTGCTCTTTTGATGAACAATAAAGTGCGGTACTACATTTATGAGAAAATTTAAATACAGAAAAATTTTTGGAAACCCTGAGAAATTTTGTTTCTGAGTTTTTGGATGAACTGCCGTTGAGTATGTCGACTACCGCATATTATCAATTGGATGGGGCTCCGGCACATAGTTCGCACGAGGTGTCTGAAGAACTGAATGCAATGTTTGGTAATCGGTGGATCGGACGCCATTCTTCACTGTTTTGGCCCCCATGATCTCCGATCTTAATCCCTTAAATTTTTATTTATGAGGTAGAATAAAAAACATAGTCTATGAATCTCCTATTGAAAGCAAAGAAGATTTGAAACGGCGTGTGGAGGATGCTTTCCACTCACTAAAGGGGGAGGAAATTGAGCGAGCGACTAACCGAGGTGTTTCAAGACGTATTCGAAAGTGTGTGGAACAAAATAGTTACCATATTGAAACTCTTATCATTTATTTTGTTAATTTGAGTTTTGAAACGTATTTTTATTTTTATTATCATAATTTATTTATAATCATAATTCGGTGTACTGAAGTAACGAATCTATTTCATGTGTTTCCTATTGAAGAGATGATGAATTCTCATTCGCTTCGAAATAAGTCGAAATACTAATTTCATCAACTGCCCTTTTTTTGTATTCTTTAGGGGCTCTTACATTCCAAAATTTGGAAAGTTTGAAACATCTTTTCAGAAATTGTAAAAAAAAATGGAGATACTTTTCATTGGATAGTCAACATTTTGTGTCATCCACCATGGATTTGAAATAAACAATATCATTCAGTGCATTCGAATGTGTATTGCGTATACACTTGAAAAAATACAATAATAAGAAATACTTAGATCCAAAATCTCATTATTAGAATAGCAACGATTCATTTTGTGAAATCAAAAAATTTCATAACGACTAACAATAAGACCTGTCTAACACTTGTGATTTATAAATGGGATGATTTATCTTCTATGCTCACAGAATATCCTTATGAATCAGATTCAAAGAATTTGACTCTACGTACTAGATAAATCCAGAAAATCATAAATAACTCAGAAATTATTGAATTTAGGACGGTTTACACTCAGGATATTTAAAATAAGAATAATGAACATATATTTGACTTTTTTCAGATATTTTGAAAACTATTCAATTTAATACAATGATTTTAACAGAAATGTATGAATATTTGATCATACCAGGAATGGAAAACTGAAAAAATTTTTCGTCGAATATATTTTCACTCCCGTCATAACCGGAAGTTTTTGAGCTTCGAAAGTATTTAAGCTCTGTAGAGAACTTCGAACAATATCATAATCCCAATTTTCAGATATGTCTAGTTCTCCAGAAACGTCTAATAGGCCCCAACTTGAGACACATATTTATGCACGAAATCAGAAGCTATTCAACTCAATCGTCAACTCTAATATAATTTAGATAAGCACTTATTCCAAACTTTAAGTCATTCCGGGAACAGTATCGATTATATCATAAATTTCTTAGAGGCATTTTCTTTTTAAAATTCAGCAAGGATCGAAGGGAAAAAAATTCAAAATTTCGTAATCACAAAATGAGATATAACAAAAACATTAATATAGGGGACTATTTTGGAATGATAAAGTTGGGAAATTGAAAAATTACCTGAAAAAATCAAGTACCTCTGCAGTTAACCGAATGTGTGGAACTACAATACTTTTCGATATACAATCTTTTCCCAGTTCTTCAAATTTATTGATGAACAGAGCCTGTACGGTAGATCTGCGTAGATCAATAGATCATTATGATTAATTTTTCTTACGGCTGTATTCAACTGTGTATCTATATGAACAATATCCTCAAATTCTAGGCTGTAATAAAATTAAAACAATTCCCACCCTCCGAGGTGCGCCACTTGGTATCATATAGACTTTCACATCATTCAAATTCCATTTTTCTTATGTACTCATTCATAGCCATTGTCCATCTGAAGATTACCTGTGAGAGTGAGCTTGTTTAGCTCAACATCTAACTATTGTTTTTAGACCTTTCTGTTCTTCAAGGCATGATCGTGGCGCCAACAAAACTCAAGTGGATGACAAAGCAATATTTGAGCATCTTCGACCTATTAGACATTCCATCCAAGAGCTTATCTGTCTATATTTTAAATTGATAAACATCCATAACAACGCGTATTATGTGAGATGACGTCTTAATATCGAAGGAACATAGGGAGTTGAGATACCTGGTTCAGTTTCACATTTTTGTGTTTTATTCTGTTCAAAATTTCATTTTTCATGGCATCACTTGAGATATGGCATTTTTTGAATTTTTAGGATCTTTACATAAACGGCTTGCTCGAATTGAACATCAAAGGTGAAATAATTGGCCATATATGGTGGATAATATAAGCATATAAGTGTTCCGCAAGGCTCCATATTGGGTCCTATTTTGTTTGTTCTTTATCTGAATGACATTGCCTGTATTTCCGCAGATTCAATGACTATTTATGCAGACGATGCCTCCTTTTTGGTATCTGATAAATTAGATGGTAGTTTGGAACGCAAATGTGACGAGGTGTTTGATGCAGCAAACAGATGGTTCACTAGCATTTATTTCTGAACACCGATAAGACAACTCTTGTGAGGTTCCATAACTATCAAAGGAAGTGCTCTAAAATTAAGGTCTGTGCAGGGGAGGATTTGCTTAAGCAGAGTGGTCATGTAAGGTTTCTGGGTATTCTTGTGGATGAATGTCTGAGTTTCAGGGACCACTGTGAATATTCGGGAAAACTAAATAGTGTGGTTTACTATATATGTTCAGAAACTTGCGCACTGTTTTGGACGAAAAGCTACTAGTGTCGCTCTATTATGCCCACGCAGAGACGCGATTGAGGTATGGCGTCGTTTTCTGGGGTTGGTCATCTCTTGCATATAAGGTGTTTATATCACAGAAAAGATTGATTAGATGTATGGCTTGTATTCCCAGTACATATTCATGTAAGAATCTTTTCAAAAAGTTTGGGATACTAACACTTCCAAGTCTTTTTGTGTTGGAAATATGTGTTTATGTTTTTAAAAATAGACTAAATTTCAATTTGGTGAAGGACAAACATGCTGTCAATACTCGTCAGCAAAATAATTTGTATGTTCCTTTCAATAAGTATAAGATAGGATGTAAGTCACTTGAGTTTTTGGGGCCACAATTCTTTAACAAATTGCCGAAAAATGTAATCGAATCACCAAGTTCGAGGGTATTCAAAAATAGATTGAAAAGCATATTAATTGAAAAATGTTTATATTCGGTTGACACATTTTCGCAGGTTATGTAATCGAACTTATTTAAATTGTTTTATTTTGACTATTCCTATACAAAATTGTTTTTGTCAGAAAGGAAAATAAAGATTATTATTATTATTATTATTAAATATTACAACAAATGGCACTAGTGGTGCCATTTTTTAAAAGAGTTCGGTTTCATTTAGAATAGTTTGTTGGTGTGTAAATTGATATTATGAAAATCCAATTTTTTTATAGCTAAGAAAAATTTTTTTCATATTTTTATATCACAAAACATGTAAGTACTCAAATTTCATATTTTAATTATTTATAAATATTTACGATTTTTTCTGAGATGCTGTTTTGTCCGTTCTTACACAACTGATGAAGATGTAAGTTTCAAATGACTTAGTTTTTGTTTTGTGTTTTTGATATTTTACAAGTACGCACTTATGAAGTTGCATGATTTTTTGTTTGACATTTCTGTTTGATGTAATTGTTCTTTTTATGATATATTTCAGCGTCCTGATGAAGAAGCAAATATAGTTTCAAAATAAAGACGCATTTCAAAATGGTTGTTTGAATCAAATAGCCCCCTTTGTCACGAACCCCAATAAATTTCAATCAAGTTGAAAAGTTATAAACATTTTAAGTTTTCACATTGGGCCAATACGCCTCTGTAGTCCAGTTTAGTTTGAATGAAAATTACCTTCCACAGCATCTACTATGCAATCTGAATTGTTTGAAAACATTATTTTCCCTCTAAAAAATGAGTCACTCACTCATGTTTCATCAGATGATTATATCGATTTAATTCCTTTCAACTTCAAACATCTGAAAAATGGTACAATTTAGGAAAAAAGAAGAATAATGATTTTATCTGCAAAAAAGAATAATGATTCCAGGAAGTACAAGATACAGACCTTTAGTTCAAGTGATATTTGTTTTTCATTCAATTCAACCAATCTGTACAGTAGTAGTCAGAAACCAACAAGAAATGGAATAAATCTATTGATGCCAAAATATGAATCACTGTTATCAAAAAACGGGAGTGATCTTAGCCACAACCACAAAACCGATAAAGGTCGCACACACGATCCGACTTATATATGTCAGGGTGCGAATATATAATAAATATATTCGAAATGTTACTTGAATTAGGGTTGATCACAGTGGAACTAATGTGGAATATGCTTTCGATATACCAGAAAGCTTATCGAATGAATTAAAGTGAGGAAACTTGGAAATTCATCTATCTCGAGATACAAGGGGCGAAGAAAATCGATATATTCGAAATTTTCACTGAATGTCGGTGTTATAACGAGCTCTAATTATATTTTCATCAGTGAGATATCCTTAAAGACGAAGTAAGAAAAAATGGACATCCGTCAGTGACGTGCTACGGGGAAGGCAAATAGTTTAATGAATATAAAAAAAGTTAAAAATTTTCGATGAAATCGGTATTGTCAGGCAGAAGGAACTATTGAATTATGTTTCTATTATATATAGGAGCTCACAGACGTAATAAGAAAAAATGGACATCCGTCAGTGACGTGCTACAGGGGTCCAAAGTACTGTTATGAATATTCAAAGAGATCGAGAATTTCGATGAAATCGGTTTTGTCAGGCAAAAAACGCTATTGGAATATGTTTCTATCGTATTAACAAGCTACAGACGGAATTAGAAAAAATGGACATCCGTCAATGACGTGCTACAGGGGTCGAAAGTTCTGTTATGAGAATTCAAAATGTTCGAAATTTTCGATGAAGTCCGGCAAAAACGCTATTGAATGTGTTTCTACATTGAAACGAGCTACCAGAGGGATTGAGAAAAATGGACATCCGTCAGTGACATGCTACAGGGGTCAAAGTTCTGTTATGAGTATTCAAAAAGTTCGAAATTTTCGATGAAATCGGTTTTGTCAGGCAAAAAACGCTATTGGAATATGTTTCTATCGTAGAAACAAGCTCACAGACGGAATTAGAAAAAATGGACATCCGTCAATGACGTGCTACAGGGGTCGAAAGTTCTGTTATGAGAATTCAAAAAGTTTCAAATTTTCGATGAAATCGGTTTTGTTAGGCAAAGAACTCTATTGGAATATGTTTCTATCATTGATACAAGCTATCAGACGGAATTAGAAAAAATGGATATCCGTCAGTGACGTGCTACAGGAGTCGAAAGTTATGTTATGAGTATTCAAAAAGTTCAAAATTTTCGATGATATCGGTTTTGTCAGGCAAAGAACGCTATTGGAGTATGTTTCTATCATTGAAACAAGCTATCAGAGGGATTAAGAAAAAATGGACATCCGTCAGTGACGTGCTACAGGAGTCGAAAGTTCTGTTATGAGAATTCAAAAAGTTCGAAATTTTCGATGAAATCGATTTTGTCAAGCAAAAACCGCAATTGGAATATGTTTCTATCGTAGAAACAAGCTCACAGACGAAATTAGAAAAAATGGACATCCGTCAGTGACGTGCTACAGGAGTCGAAAGTTCTGTTATGAGTATTCAAAAAGTTCGAAATTTTCGATGAAATCGGTTTTGTCAGGCAAAAAACGCTATTGGAATATGTTTCTATCATTGAAACAAGCTATGAGACGGAAAAAGAAAAAATGGACATCCGTCAGTGACGTGTTACAGGGGTCGAAAGTTCTGTTATGAGTATTAAAAAAGTTCAAAATTTTCGATGAAATCGGTTTTGTCAGGCAAAAAACGCTCTTGGAATATGTTTCTATCATTGAAACAAGCTATGAGACGGAAAAAGAAAAAATGGACATCCGTCAGTGACGTGTTACAGGGGTCGAAAATTCTGTTATGAGTATTAAAAAAGTTCGAAATTTTCGATGAAATCGGTTTTGTCAGGCAAAGAACGCTATTGGAATATGTTTCTAACATTGAAACAAGCTATCAGAGGGATTAAGAAAAAATGGACATCCGTCAGTGACGTGCTATAGGGGTCTAAAGTTCTGTTATGAGTATTCAAAAAGTTCGGAATTTTCGATGAAATCGGTTTGTCAGGCAAAAAAAGTTTCTACGATAGAATCATATTCCAATAGCGTTTTTTGCCTGACAAAACCGATTTCATCGAAAATTTGGAACTTTTGAATACTCATAACAGAATTTCGACTCGTCACTGACGGATGTCCATTTTTCTTAATCCTCTGATACTTTTTCAATGTTAGAAACATATTCCAATAGCGTTTTTTGCCTGACAAAACGGACTTCATAAAAAATTTCGAACTTTTTGAATACTCATAACAGAACTTTTGACCCCTGTAGCACGTCACTGACGGATGTCCATTTTTTCTTAATCCCTCAGATACCTTGTTTCAATGTTAGAAACACATTCCAATAGCGTTTTTTGCCTGACAAATCGGACTTCATCGAAAATTTTGAACTGTTTGAATTCTCATAACAGAACTTTCGACCCCTGTAGCACGTCATTGACGGATGTCCATTTTTGCTAATTCCGTCTGTGAGCTTGTTTCTACGATAGAAGATATTCCAATAGCGTTTTTTGCCTGACAAGACCGGTTTCATCGAAATTCTCGATCTCTTTGAATATTCATAACAGTACTTTCGACCCCTGTAGCACGTCACTGACGGATGTCCATTTTTTCTTATTACGTCTGTGAGCTCGTATATATAAAAGAAACATAATTCAATAGCTCCTTCTGCCTGACAAAACCGATTTCATCGAAAATTTTGAACTTTTTTTATATTCATTAAACTATTTGCCTCCCCCGTAGCACGTCACTGACGGATGTCCATTTTTTCTTACTTCGTCTTTAAGGTTATCTCATTGATGAAAATATAATTCGAGCTCGTTATAACACCGACATTCAGTGAAAATTTCGAATATATCGATTTTCTTCGCCCCTTGTATCTCGAGATAGATGAATTTCCAAGTTTCCTCACTTTAATTCATTCGATAAGCTTTCTGGTATATTGAAAGCATATTCCACATTAGTTCCACAGTGATCAACCCTAATTCAAGTAACTTTTCGAATAGATTTAATATATATTCGCTCCCTGACATATATACTTCGGATCGTGTGTGCGACCTTTATCGGTTTTGTGGTTGTGGCTAAGATCACTCCCGTTATCAAAAACCTTCTACAAGAGATCATTTCAACTGATATTGTCATTTGAATATTACAGGTGAAAATGCAATTCTTTTATGAAATTTCAACACCGAAACGGGGCCAAATTTGGAGAAATTTTTCTTTTGCCGTCAAGAATCTTTATTTAAAATTAACGCAGTGATCAAAGACTCACCCTGTATATATTTATTTGTTAGCCAATAGTTCAAAAGAATATATATATAAATATACATTTTAAGATGGTTCTGGGGCTATGTATGATGTGGTCAAAGACATTCATGGACGACTCGACTACCGAATATCATTCCGAATTCCCGAGAGCTTGAATTTCTTTTTTTGACCATTTTTACGTCCACGAATCCATCACGGGCTCGCCTTTATGAGTTCTTGATGGCGATCATTACGTCTATGAAATCCGATGATTGATAGACTATGAAATTATGGACACCTGGGCGATTTGTTCTATGGCCGCTACTGGTTGTATCTATGGGCCGAAAGCGGACCTAATGTAGTTGTTTGCACGCATACGGTCCACCATGATTACATGTATTAAGCCGTAGACTTTGAGTAATGGCCGAATTGACAAAGAAAGAGTAGCTTAGTATTGTGCTGTGGGTGAATATTCGGACTAAATGTGATCAAGCATTAGCGGAATGTGTGGGAATTTTTTATTAAACATATTTGTAGTCACTCAAGTAAAGTGCACCGTTGGCGAATGCCTTTATATTTACAGTTTACTGTATTATTTTTATAATGGATAAGGGTTTTTCTTCAAGTTGCGAAATTTTGTTGGGATAAGTCGAGCAGTAATGAGTTTATGTTTCGAAAATAATAGTTCAACCCATTCGATACTACTACATCGGCCAATAAATCCCTGGACTAGCTACCAGATGGCACCACAAACGAAATGTCTATATGATTTTTCGAAAGTGTCAACATTCAGAGGATTACTATCAAAATTTCATAACGTTTGGTTAATTATTCATCGAGTTACATTAGTTTAAGTGTCTTTTCTTTTGTAAATTAAAAAAAACGCTGGATCCAAAGCAGTTTCGTGTGTTGATCTTATATAGCATTGCTTTTTGAGAAAAAAAAACCTTCACGCTCAAGTGTCACTGGAAAAATGTCATCCGGACTCTGCACTGTAGTAAAAGAACTTCAAACGATGGTTTACCGATGTCAAACGTGCTCCTTATATACGTCTAGTAAGCAATTCATCTCGAAACACCCTGTAGAATGTGTACTGAAACTGAGCAACAAAGAATTTCGTGACTCCATTCACCTATGGCCATTATAGCCAAATTAGTAAATTATCAGTACATTATATATGTTTATGCATAAAATTTGGAAATTATGTTGCATATTATCATCCATGTTATGTAATAATGTGAAAGCTTTTCAGGTATTTGGATATGTATATTCAGATATTCCTCTTTTACATCAAAAACACCGACGTTTCGGTCTCAGATCGGACCTTTATCAAGGCTACAATAATAAAAACAGATTAAAACTAGAACATGACTAATTTCACAAGATTTACATTATTGATTTTACAGGAATCGAGTCATCACAACAAAAACATATATCAATCTGTTCCACCGTATTCCTTCTAAAATGGCCATGCATTCAGGTCTATTCTCTATTTCTCCACTTCAATATTCCAGAACCTTCACATAACGTGGAAAAAACACCGAAAATTTATGGGTTAGGATCATAGAGTACGTTTAAAATTCTTTTGACAAGGGAGCACAGAAGTCATCAAACATAATCATGATTATTTTCTTAAAGGAACTAATAGACTGCTATATATGGTGTTGAGTCTATTGACGTCTTCTCTATAATTCACTGTTTTGTTTAGTGTTATGTGAATCATTTCACTTATGTTTCTTCTATAGTTGTTGTTTTCATGGTCCAGTATTGTCGTTCCTTCGAAATTGAATTTGTGTCCTTCTTTGAATGTATGTGAAGTCAGAGCAGTTTTCTCTCTATGTGTGATGTTGTTGGAGTCTGTTTTATGTTGTCTAATTCTGTCTTTCAACAGCTGCTTTGTCTGTCCGATGTAGGTCTTGTCGCAGTTCGAGCATGGGATGTTATACACCACTGATGATTGCAAATTTGTTGGTACACTATCCTTCAACTGTGTGAAGTATTTCTTTGTTGTGGTCTTATTGTAGAAGGCACATGTGTAATTAATCCTCTTAAAGATCCTGGAAATTTTCTGTGAAAGTCCAGGTATGAAAGGGAATCTGCAGTATTGTGTAGTTTCCTTGTCTTTCTGTTGAATGTTGTTTCTCGTACACATTACTTTTTCTTTGGTCTTATTTGCAACACGTTGGATGATATATTTTGGGTAGTTGTTTTCCCTTAAAATTTTGCAAACCTTCAGTGTAGTCTCTTCTCTAAATTTGCTGTCACTCAATGATAATGCTCTGTACATCAGGCTGATTGCAGTGTTGACTTTTTGGGTGTTACTATGGTTGCTGTAGTAGTTTACAATCCTATTTGAATTTATAGTTTTCGTGTACCAACAGGTCGTCAAATTGGTCTCTTCTCTGGTTATTAAAAGGTCTAAGAAAGGAATTTTGTTTTCATTTTCATCTTCTATAGTGAACTTTATATTAGGGTGGTATGAGTTGAACAGGTCCAATATGGTTTGTCTCATTTCCAAGGGAATCAACATCAGAGTGTCGTCAACATAAAGTAGCATTAAAAGAATGCGAAAAGTTAATCTATCGCAGACAAAGTCAAACAGGTCATTCATCACCAAATTTGCGAAGGAGGTACTAGCAGGTGCTCCCATTGCAGTTCCAGTTAATTGTTGGTAAAATTTGTTATTGAAACTAAAATATCCTCCTTCAAAACATAATTCAATCAGTGATATGAAGGTAGTTCTGTCCAGAGTAGTAAAATTCTTGATATAGTTCCATCTTTTGTGTGCAACTCTGATTACCAGGTCCTTGGAAATATTTGTAAACAGGGAAACCACATCTAGTGATATAAGAATATAGCCTTTTGGTACCACAATATTTTTTATAATCTCTTTTGCCTGAATGGAATTTTTAACATTATATGGTGATGTTGACAAAACTTTGGATAGAATGTCATGCATAAGCTTTCCCAGGTTGTATGTGGGTGCATTGATGTTACTTACAATTGGTCTCAAACTCAATGTATCTTTGTGAGTTTTTCTCAGACAGTACAATTTTGGAAATTATGTTCCACTTGGATTCGAACCCAAGCCTCCCGCTGGAGAACCATTTGATTCTTTACTTCTTCCAGTCTTTTTATGTGACAGTTATCGCCTTCATTACTGTGTGATTGTCACGATATGGACGGTGACTTCATTCTTAATTTAATTATCCCTGCTTCATGCCTTTGTCGGCGCCCGCAAGCCAGGACAGTACTCGATACCATTACAATATCAACAACTTATAAGAGCTCAGAGCTAACCGTTTCGGCTGAAATGTGTGGCCCAGTAATAAAAAATGGGGTTCAAAGAATCAACCTCTGCAAACGTCAAGTTCCATTAGTAAATTTTTGGTTGTACTTCAACAATAATGTTTTTGAAAGATCTCAATTGGTTTGCATTTAATTTGGAAAAATCTTTGTCAAGTCTTTATGAGGGAACTTGCTGTTATGTTATATTATTGGTTTGATTGACAATTCATACAAGGGAGTCTTTGACCAATGGGTTAATTTTAACCATAGGTTCTTGAGATCAAATGATACACTTTTTTCCCATACCGTTTCTGCATATTCAGCTGCGTTAAAAAGTTATAAGCATTTTAAGTTTTCACATTGGGCAAATACCTCTCTGTAGTCCAGTTAAATTTGAATGAAAATTACCTTTCACAGCATCCACTATTGAATCTGAATTGTTTAAAAACATTGTTTCCCCTCTACGAAATGATTCACTCACTCATGTTTCATCAGATCATTATATCGATTTAATTCCTTTCAACTTCAAATATCTCAGAAATGGTGCAATTCAGGAAAAAAGATGAATGATTTTATCTGCAAAAAAGACTAATGATTCTAGGAAGTAAAAGGTACGAACCTTTAGTTCAAGTGATATTTGTTTTTCATGCAATTTAACCAATCTGCACAGTAGTAGTGAGAAACCCACAAGAAATGGAATAAATCTATTGATGCCAAAATATGCATGACTGTTACCAAAAACCTTCTACAAAAGATCATTTCAATAGATATTGTCGTTTGAATATTACAGGTGAAAATGCAATTTTTTTATGAAATTTCAACACCCTATATCGTTTAAACGGGGCCACATTTGAAAAATGTTATAGGAATAAAATGTTTCTTTTGACGTCAAGAAGTGGTCAAAGACTCACCCTGTATATTGTGAGCTCAAAAGCGAAAAAATAAATAAATAATCTTCGATTCAGCTTCAGTTTCAAAAAATTAATAATCCTGAAATTTCAATACTTGAACTAGGACTTTTTCATTCTGCATCCCCTTTATGAAGACCTTCCCTTCGTTCCCAATGAACAGTTTATGTATACAGAGTATAAGGGACGTTAGTTTTAGGTAAACATCGATTGTTACTGGGCGACGAGCTGTGCTTAATCTCCATCTAATACCATTTCGCCCCATTTCAAAAGGGGGCCAAAGGGAACGTGAACAGCTAGTTCGCACTTATGAATGACATCCCGATATCCCACAATGGACTTGGTGGCCCAAAAACCGGAAGAGATTACATTTTGACCGTGCTAATTTTCATTCTTCGAATAGCGCAGGATTTTTCCTGGCTTGGATGGACTAAATACCCGTTCCTTTATCTGTGTCATTGTTGACATTTCTTTTGTTGAGTTGTAGATCATTAACTCACTACGAAACCCTAGGTTTTTGATCTGTTATGTTCGAGAACTTGTAGGAATTTGGAGCATGGCGTTTATCTTTCATCTTCGACTCGGGCTGGGTGACTTGAAGAAAGGAGAACGTTTGAGGGAAGGATTAAGACATACTTAGACGCAGTAATCTACTTTTGCTAACCACAAGAATGGCGGAGTGACGTTTCCTTATCTCATTAAGGATTCTTGGGAACCATGCGGTTTAAATGAAATTGAACATTTTTAGGTTGTGAAGGATTTTCCAATAAGCACGTCTGAACCTCAAATTCAACACAAAACACAAGTTATAATACGCTAATTTTTATTTTATTATGAAGACCTATCTCTGATTGGTATTGTATATGACACTGTGTGGAAAAATAGATTCATTTTCAAACTCTATACCCATCTGAAGTGAAGCGAAAAAGGTACGATTATTGGAAAATATTTTATCAGATGGAAGGTTTCGTATTTTTCTTGACAATAAGAGTAGGAATATCAAAACATTGAAAAACGGGCTTCCTCAAGGATACGTTCTAGCTCCTTTACTTTTCAAATTATATCTAAGTGATTTACCCACTACATCATCTCAGAAATTTGTTTATGCTGACGACTTTGCTATTGCTCACAGACATTCGGATTTCCATACTCTGGAAAACATCTGTCATCTGATTTGGAAATTTTAAAGAATTATTTTATTGAGTGGCGATTATATCCAAATCCCAACGAAACAGAGGTATCTTGTTCCATCTGAGTTATTATGATAAATATAGGAAATTAGCTGTAACTTTCAATGATTCTCCTATCAAACATAATTTCTATCCTAAAGATTTAGGAGTTAAATTAGATTCATCTCTCAATTTCAAGGCTCATTTAAATGATATGAGCCTAAAACTGAAAAACAGGAATAATATTTTTCAGAAATTGGCTGGATCATCTTGGGGTGCTGATGCTTCCATTCTTCGCACAGTATCTCTAGCCCTAATCTTCTCTGCAGCTGAGTATTGTTGCTCTGTTTGGTTTAATAGTGCACATACACAAAAAATTGATGCACAATTGAATACATCCATGAGAATAAATACTGGCTTCTCAAGATCTACACCGGTTCATTGGTTACCAGTTTTGTCTAACATTGTCCCTCCCCATATTCGCAGAAAGACTGCAGCTCTGAATTCTTGGAATTTTTCCCAATTTATTCCCAATTATCTCATACATTCCACAAAATAGAATTCCCAGATTGAAGTCACGTAAACCATTAAGGCATAATACGTTCTTCAATATAAACATAAGCGATAAAGAATTATGGAAGACTGAGTAGAACTCTTACGAAATGCTCAATAAGTATCTCGTTTCTGATCCTTCTGATAAAATTCCTGGTTTTGATCTTCCAAGAAAAATTTGGACTGTTCTTAATCGTTTGAGAACAGGATATGATCGTACCAATAGCATGCTATTCAGATGGAACTCAGTTCCAAGTGCAAGTTATGAATGTGGAGAAGCAGAAGAAACAATACCTCATCTCATCAATAGTTGTCCCATATATGAATTTCAAGATGGTTTTAAGGCTATTCATGATGTTTGCCGATTTTTTATTTCCAGATTCGATGTGGGCAACTTGAAGAAGTCTCTGTCTCCATCAATAGAAGACCACTTTTGAAGAAAAAGTCCCTAAAATATATTTCAGCTTATTTCTGTACTTTCACACTTAGGTGGGGAGCCAGGTTTTTTTTACTGGGGTTTTTTCCCTAGGCTTTTATGTCATACGCCGAATTGTATGACACCCCGTCACTAACCCCTGATCTATATGCTTTATTGTTTGCTAACTAAATATTGTAAGCCAAAAGTTCAAAAGAATATATATATATATATATATTTAATATGAGCATTTTCTTCATATCTGAGTTTAACTCTAACGTTGGTCCCATGATAGGTACCAGTGTATCAAAGAATGATAGCATTTTGAAATCACCTCTGACCATTTTAACACCGAACCAAATAAAACCATACCACATAATCAATCAAACTTGTTATTTCAGGAAGTTCGAACCTCAATCCGAATCCGTCATCCGCGATTTTTTTAACGTGACCAGGCAATTTTAGTTGTTGTTTCAATCTGAGACCAGCCATCCTGCTGGGTACAACAACACAGCGTTTATGTATCATGGTTGCCTTGAAGGTCGATCCATCTTCATCACGTCACGCAGTGGGTGAATAATGAAATCTACGTGATTGGCGGCAGATGAAGACATCAAGATCATAATCGAACTGACCCATGTGGAACGCTATAGGTAATGAAATAGGTACAACGCAAGAAGGATGCCTAGGGCGTTTTGGAAAATGTAGAGTCATGTCGTTGACATCTTCGTTTTTGAATAAATGAGGTATAATTCATACTGATTTACGAATATCACGAACTCTGAGTGAAAATGGCATTCAACCCACAATCTAAACTGTCATCAATAATATCTTGTATACAGGTGTGAAATGAGCATTTTTTGTGAAAATAAAACACTAATTATTAAAGGGAAAGTAAAAAATATTTCATTCAAAGTATGGGCCATTGTTTTCTACACATTTTGACAATCTTTCTGGCAATTTGTGGATACCAGACCAATAAAATGGTTCGTCTTTCAAAGCAAACCAACCAATTTTCGACCTCCTCGTAGGAATCAAAGTGCTGCTCAGCCAATGCGTGTCCCATCGATGAAAACAAATGGTAGTTGGAAGGAGCCAAGTCTGGTGAATACGGCTGGTAGGATAGCAGCTCCCAGACAAGTGTTTTTGATTTTATCTTGAACCGGTTTTGCTTTGTGTGCAGGAGTATTGTCATGGATCAAAATTACCTTGCCGTGTCTTCTGGTCGTTTCTCGATCAATGCATGGTTCGAATTGATCATTTGTTGTCAGTAGCGATCAGTATTGAAGGTTTCACTAGGTTTTAGCAGCTTGTGGTACACCAAACCGTTCTGGTCCCACCAAACACACAGCAGTGTATTCTGGTTTTGCAGTCGATGTTGATGGTTGTCCCAGATAAACTCACGACTTTTTCCGTTTTGGATTCTTCAAATAAATCCATTTTTCATCGCCAGTAATAATCCGATGCAAAACTGATTTATTTTCGTGTCTTTGAAGAAAAATTTACGAGTTTCCTATCTGTCTTTCATTCAATCCATGTGGCACTCATTTTCCACACTTTTGGATCTTTCCCATAGCTTTCAAACAGTCAGAAATGGTTTGTTGTGCCACATTTAACATTTCTGCCATTTGCTTTTGATTTAAAGTGTCATCTCCATCCAATATTATTTGCAATTCGGCGTCTTGAAACTTTTTTGGTGGTCATCCACGTTTTTCATTTATCACATCAAAATCATTATTTTTGAAACCAACTTTTGCATGTTACTTCTGATAGAGCATGATCACCATATGCCTCGACGAGCATTCGATGCGACTTTGCAGCACTTTTCTTTAAATGAAAACAAAAATTGAAGCTTTCCGCTAATCATCATCACTTTCTGGTACAAAATGTTGTCTTTTCAATGACTTGATGTGTACTAAATATGTTCCACAGATATCATAGCAAACAAACAAACAGAAATTAAGTCTCGTTCACAACAAATGTTCCCTTTCGAGACATTTGTATCTTGATGCTCACTTCATACCGGTATTTAACACCAAGGATATAAGCCCGAAAATATAAAATCCAGGAGTTTATAAGTTGATCTGTCCAGGTTGTATTAGTATTTACATAGGCCAGACTACGCTAAACTTTTAAAGTTCAGGAGGTGTAATCATCTATTCCACATCACCTTAGGAAGGTACGCGTTTTCAACCCTCATGAATTTTTATCTTAATTGAATCCTAATAAAGCTCATAATCCATCGAGTAGTTAAAATGTTGGCCTGATTAAATTACAAGCTCAATTCTTCAGACCGCTTTCGCCAACAATGACAACAGAACAATACTTCATAATAGATGATAATTAATTAAAAGAATAATTGGATGATGAGATAAAAGACACGACAATAACCCCCTATAGTAGTGAAGAAACAGGAGCATCAAAAAATTATCCTCACAAAAGTATTTCTTGTCATCTCCAATTCAAAGTCTAGTCTCTTTTAATATTTCCAATTAGCAGTTAAATTGTTTTCAGAATCCAATTGGGACAATTTACGAATTACTCATCTGTGCATCTTCTCTACGGAAAGCACTTCTTTGCAGGTTTTTTGTTCTTAATGAATGAATAATTATATTTTGTAGTAGGAAGGGGGCTTCACGATTATTTACACGAATGATGCTACGTTCCTGACAGTATAATGAGCAACTGCTTATTGACTTTTTCCTATTTAGCGAATATTATGATTGAGTATCATTTGGTTTAATGAATTTCTATCTTAATTGCTTAGGAGTTGAATTGCATTGATTTCTCAATTGCAAGGCTCATTTATTTGACCTACGCCTGAAATTGAACAGTAGGAAGAATATTCTTCAGAATTAAACAGGATCATCTTGGGATGCTGATGCATTCACTCTACGCACAGCATCTCGAGCCCTAGTCTATTCTGCAGCAGAGTAGAATAGTCGCGTAAGCTCTTATAGCGTAATAGTATGTTCAATATGAACAAAATTTGACCTAATCAAGAGTTTCCATGTTTTCAGAATAGGTTTATTATTCAAATATCTCGGTCCAGTATGTAATTGGGCCGAACCCGTCGAACAAAACTAAAAACGGTTAATGGTTATTTCGAGTTTGAGATATACCTTTGTAAATTTTTCATATTCATTGCGGCGTTTTTGTTTTAGATTCATACACTGTTTAGAGTCTCGGAAAATACTTTTATACAAAAGTTCCTGACCTCAGATCAGTGCTTTTCTACATTTCTTATAATTGTAAGCCCAAAATTTGAAAGGAGACTGAAGTTTTCAATACCTACCGATTTCTAGAACAAAGGCGTTGGAAAGAAACAAGATAATGTGTGTGAAGTTGGCCCCGCACTTTTTGATTTCCGAAAAAATTTTTGTTGTGCTGAATTGTGCTAGGTTTGTGCTGCTTTGTGCTGTTCGAATTTTCTCGTTATTTCAAGTAGTTTTTGAGATATTTCACTAAATACATAAAATGGGCCAGCCCCGCACTTTTTGAAAATTTGAGTTTTAACCACTGAAATGAATTGTGCTAGACGTAAACTGAGTTGTGCCGTTCGAATTTTTGAGATGGATCTCTTAATTTCCCAGAAAATGGAAAATCAAAAAAAGAAGTTAGCCCCGCACTTTTGTTTTTTCTTATCGGAAATGAGTGTAAAAGTTGTGCTAGGTTTGTGCTGCGTTGTGCCGTAAAAATTTTTATGGAAATACCTCACGTTTTCCGGAAAATCCCGAAAATCCATTACAAGGCTAGCCCCGCACTTTCGTTTATTTTCGATCGGAATATGTGGAAAAAATTGTGCTACGCGTGTATGAAGTTGTGCCGTTAATATTTTTGAAAAATCGAGTTTTTTTTCCGAAAAACTGGAAAATTCGAAAAAGATAGCCCCGCACTTTCTTTTTTCCATAAAAATCATCTCATAGAGTTGTGCTACATTTGTGCTGACTTGTGCTGATAATTTTTTCAGAAAAAAAAACTTCAAGTTGTCTTTTTAAACGGTGAAAAATCAAAATATCAGTAGATTGAATGAATGAAATGGCACTGTGTGTGAATGGCAATTTGCAACACTTCAGACATTTACTAATGGTATTTGGAATAAGAACTATTTCATATTTGATTTTCATTTTTTCTTTCCGTTTAACGGTCATTTGATAACTGAATCTCATTCAACAGTGAATACACTGATTTGTGCTTTTCGAATTTCCTCGAAAAAAACTGTGATATACCGGAAAATCGAGTTTAAAAAATTTTCAATATTCTTTTTGTGTTCTTTCTTCCGAATCGAAATCACCAAAACTTGTGCTACTTTCGTACAAACTCGTTCAAACCTAATTTTCAAAATTCACATGAAATTTTTTCTCAAAAGGTGGAAACATTGGAGAAATCAGTATATTCCTGAAAAGTCTTGATAGAAGGCAACGTAGTAGTAATTCATGGAATTAGATGCTACCCCGTAGTGCGACAGTGTAAACAAAATCGTATGACTCATCTAGAATTTTATTATTTCCAGGTGGATAGCCGTAGATAGGAGAAGTTGCCAGATTGTGATTTTGAGAAGAAAATATTGATACTTAAGTTTCATTTCCTTCATCATGAAATTTCCACTGTAGTAAGAATAAAGTCTTAAATGTTTCTCAATTAGAAAATTTTTATTTTTACTGAATTGTGCTGAGGTTTTCTGAAGTTTTTCCGACTTTCCATAAAATGTAGAAAGTTAGCCAGCTCAACGACTGAAGATTGTTCCAGAATTCTAGACGTATTCTTAGTTGTGCCGTTGAAATTTTCGAGATAGTACTTTTAATTACGTTGAAAATGGAAAATTCAAAAGAAGTTAACACAGCCCTTTTGTTTTTGCGTGCTTGTTCTTAGTGAAACAGCGTTTTGCCCAAATGTCTGTAATTTTCGAATATTGAGCCGAAAATGGTCTCAATCGATTGGGTTCGACTTCCTGATGAAGAATCTGTTGTCAATTTGAGTATTTTTGGCTGTCCGGCCGTATACTCTTTATCTTCCGAAGGAGATCACCTATAGTTTCCATTTTTTCAGAATAGGTTGATTGTCCAAATATCTCGGACAAGTTCGTTATTTTTCCAAATCCATCGAATAGATTAGATGTCTGAATCTGAAATTTGAAACATTGAAGAGATTCAGTTATCAAATGACCGTTAAACGGAAAGAAAAAATGAAAATTTACATTATTCGCTTTTACTCACTTAGTGAAATATCTTATTAATCGTACCATTTGAAAAAAAAAAAATTACGGCACAAAGCAGCACAAACCTTGCACAATTCAGCATCACAAACATTTTATCGAAAATCAAAAAGTGCGGGGCTAACTTCACAACAGTGTTGCCATTCACAAAATTCATCATTCAATCTACTGATATTTTGATTTTTCACCGTTTAAAAAGACAACTTGAAGTTTTTTCTGAAAAAATTATCAGCACAAGTCAGCACAAATGTAGCACAACTCTATGAGATGATTTTTATGGAAAAAAAAAGAAAGTGCGGGGCTATCTTTTTTCGAATTTTCCAGTTTTTTCGGAAAAAAACTCGATTTTTCAAAAATATTAACGGCACAACTTCATACATGCGTAGCACAATTTTTTTCACTTATTCCGATCGAAAAAAAACGAAAGTGCGGGGCTAGCCTTGTAATAGATTTTCGGGATTTTCCGGAAAACGCAGCACAAACCTAGCACAACTTTTTACACTCATTTCCGATAAGAAAAAACAAAAGTGCGGGGCTAACTCTTTTTTTGATTTTCCATTTTCTGGGAAATTAAGAGATCCATCTCAAAAATTCGAACGGCACAACTCAGTATACGTCTAGCACAATTCATTTCAGTGGTTAAAACTCAAATTTTCAAAAAGTGCGGGGCTGGCCCATTTTATGCATTTAGTGAAATATCTCGAAATCTACTTGAAATAACGAGAAAATTCAAACAGCACAAAGCAGCACAAACCTAGCACAATTTAGCACATTAAAAAATATTTCGAAAATCAAAAAGTGCGGGGCCAACTTCACACACATAACAAGATAGGTTGATGCAACATGACAGATGTGAAATGATATTGTAATTTGGCACCGACTATTTTCATTCATAGTTTCCCCCTGAGAATGTGCCTAATGGGGTGTCTTCCTCTGAAGTGGATGACCTTTAATCTTTTCTCGACAATTCTTGAGGGGTGCGTGAATTTAACTGAATAAATTTAGAATGACGACTTTTTTTATTTATCCTATACTCGTACCTACATGACGTAGTAAATTAGCCCAGGTTTATATAATTATATACTCAAATTTTAAAAGAATCGCGCTATGATTCCTGGATCTATCTTCTTCAGTTAGCAATATTTGTATTTATTTTCTTAATTTTGTATGATTGCGGATATCTCTCAACATCTTCGGAATAATTTATAAAGTAGATTCCTGAAGCGATATACCCACCTATGTACAACATCGCTTACCAATTATTTTCATTGCTTTTGTTCTTTCATAATTTAATACATTTGTGTTCTTTTGATCTCACAGATATTTAATTTTGGTAAACCTTCAGAATGATTTATTGAGCATTAATCCTATATCTAGTACTTTAGAAATGTTGTGCAATAGATGCTTTAGTCCCTAATTGTCAACTGGTATAAATTTCATGACATTTGAATGCATACAACAATAGTTATTTAATCAACTCGTTTATTAATCTCGTGTTGAAATATCTCGACCATTAATCGTTATCATTAATAAACTAGTTGATTACAAGATTTTTCCGTCGACCTCATTATAAATTAGAAATAAATTATTTATTCAAATAAATTTTATTTCTCACTATGCTGGCCAAAATTATACCTCTAGAGATGTTATGTTCGCTGTTGCTGGAATAATTATTTTTATCCGCATTAGCATTCATTCATTAAATGTAGAGGTTGAAGACACATTTTTCACTAACAGAGGAAATCACTCCCTCATTCCTCCTGAAATCTATTATGCGGAAAATTCATTTTTCTTCACGCTTATTTACCACGTTCATGTTACTCTGCTGCCTGTTCGAAATGAATAAATTCTGGGCGTGTCCCTTTCGGATTGGCGGAGCAGAATGGACCGGATTCTCCGGATCAATATCAGCGTTTTCCGGGATGTCTGTCACTGTGTTTGAAATAAGTGTCGCTCCGGGTGAGATTTCATTCAAATCGATGGACGCTGCTATGGTGAATCGGAAAATATTCTATGGCACAGCGCGTGCTGAAGTCTGCGATTTGAGCAGTAGCAGGATATGGATCGATTTCAAGTTGTCTGTAATCGAAATGTAATTAAATTTTTATTTTTCCACTTACTGAGCAAACCAATTTTCTGATTAGCAAAAATGCCAAGCCATTGGGCAGATTTTGTCTAATAACGTAATCAGTCAAAATATTTCGACTTGTGAATATGAATGCTCTAGCTCATCTCCTTTGAAAGACTGTATCTTTCAGACATGCTTAACTCTGACCACAGATGCTTCATCATGGAGTCGAATCCAATCGTTTGAGTTTTTAGGGCGTTTTCCTATAAAATATGTTTGTATACCAACGTATACATGGTGATTCATCGAAAAATGGATGGAAACTGAAAGTATATT
This sequence comes from Micraspis discolor, assembly GCA_030674115.1. NCBI lineage: Eukaryota > Metazoa > Arthropoda > Insecta > Coleoptera > Coccinellidae > Micraspis > Micraspis discolor. The sequence goes on along the minus strand of JARTUT010002184.1, from coordinate 580,100 downwards.
GAAAACACTTAAACGAATCAGATTAGCCTTAATTTTTTGGGTATATTTGTCTTTTATTCGAGACTCATTGAAAACAGAACTTTCGAATAGGCCAATGACAGACTCGGTAAATCTATCTATTTGAGAATTATATTAACAGTTCTTTTGAAAATATATACCTCTACAACTGAAAAACATCAATATGAAACAGTGCTTGGCACTTACCAAAATAGCCTTCTGTAAGAGAATCAATTGCACTTGAAAACTTACACAGATTACTTTTTACAAACTATGCGATTTTGACGAATACCAAAAGTAGCAAAAGCCTACAGACTGGTGGCACGCTATCGTATCCTCCATGCTGACTGTATATCGTACACCGTTGCCAAAGAAAAGAAGGATTAATATTCAAATTCAAGCAGAGAAGATGTATGTAAGAATGTACTAGTGTTAATATTATTAATTTGAAAATTTTAAAGAATTATTTCATGAAGTGGCGATTAAGTCCAAATCCCAACTAAACAGAGGTATCTTGTTTCCATCTGAATAATCATGAAAAATATAGGAAATTAGCTGTAACTTCCAATGATTCTCCCATCGAACATAATTTCTATTCAAAATACTTAGGAGTTAAATAAGATTCACCTCTCAATTACAAGGCTCATTTAAATGATCTGAGCCTAAAACTGAAAACTAGGAATAATATTCTTCAGAAATTAGCTGGATCATCTTGGGTTGCTGGTGCTTCCATTCTTCGCACAGCATCTCTAGCCCTAGTCTTTTCTGCAGCTGAGTATTGTTGCTCTGTTTGGTTTAATAGTGCACATACACAGAAACTCGATACACAATTGAATACAATACATCCATGAGAATAATTACTGACACCATAAGATCTACACCGGTTTATTGGTTACCAGATTAGTCTAACATTGTCCCTCCCCATATTCAGACAGACTGCAGCTCTGAATTCTTGAATAAATATCATTCTTTTCCCAATTTAATCCCAATTATTTCATATATTCCACAAAATAAAATTCCCAGATTGAAGTCACGTAAACCATTATGGCATAATACGTTCTTCAATATGATATAAGCTATGAAGAATTCTGGAAGACCGAGTGCAACTCTTACGAAATGTTCAATAAGTATCTCATTTCTGATCCATCTGAAAAAATTCCTGGTTTTGATCTTCCAAAAAAACTTTGGACAGTTCTTAATCGTTTGAGAACAGGTCATGGTCGTACCAATAGCATGTTTTTCAGATGGAATTCAGTTCCAAGCGCATTTTGTGAATGCGGAGAAGCAGAAGAAACAATACCTCATCTCATCAATAGTTGTCCCATATATAAATTTCAAGATGGTTTTAGGGCCATTCAACAAGATACATATTTTTGTTATTCAGTTCTTTTTTCTGCTTTTGTCTTTTTATTTCCAGATTCAATGTGGCAACTTGAAGAAGTCTCGGTCTCCATCAATAGAAGACCACTTTGGAAGAAAGAAATCCCTCAAATATATTTCACCTTATTTTTGTACTTTTACACTTAGGCGGGGAGCCAGTGCTTTTTTTTACTTGGGTTTTTCCCTAGGCTTTTATGTGATACGCCGAATTGTATGACACCCCGTCACTAACCCCTGATCTATATGCTTTGTTGTTTGCTAACTAAATATTGTGAGCTAAAAGTTAAAAACAATATAACTACCACAGCGACTATTCAACGTTAAATCACAGTATAGATACCAACCAGCAGTCGCACTCCGTGAATTTTCTAACCTAACCTCATATTTTGGTCCTTGTTCATTGTTTTCATCAATAATTCTAAGATGTCTTTATAATGTCATTATTATTATTTTAGTCATCTTAAATAATTCCTTTGTATGATTAATTCGTTTAATATTCAGAAGAATATAATTTTTTTGAGATCTATTTAAAATTCAAAGAAGAAGTTGAAGAAAAATTCAACCTAACCTATAATTCAGTGGGATTTCTTTGAGCCAAAATCTTCCATGAATCAAAGCTCATTTATTTAATCATTTATTTTCATTCCTGTAAGGATTCTGTTTCAATTTTGTATTTTCAAATTAATTCCAAAATGATTAACAATTGTAGCGTATACAACTGCAAAAACAATAGTTTCAATAATCCCAACCTTTCTTTTTTCTCAATACCATTAGACACCGACAGGTGAGTGATACATACTGTATTGTAGAAAATGTTGTTTATTAAGCGCTCCGTTATTTGAGTAGTGCGTCATTCAATTAGTTGAGATATCAGGAACCAATGAAATTTCAGGAGGTTTACGCCTACTGTCGTCATTTCTTTACGATTAGTGGAGATATCAGGAACCAATAAAATTTCAGGAGGTTTACACCCACTGTCGTCATTTCTTTACGATTAGTGGAGGTATCAGGAACCAATGAAATTTCAGGAGGTTTACGCCTACTGTCGTCATTTCTTTACGATTAGTTAAGATATCAGGAACCAATGAAATTTCAGGAGGTTTACGCTTACTGTCGTCATTTGTTTACGATGAGGTGAGATATTAGGAACCAATGAAATTTCAGGAGGTTTACGCTTACTGTCGTCATTTCTTTACGATTATGTGAGATATCAGGTAAGGGAGAGTCTAGATTCATGTTTAATGACAACTAACATACCCAATTTGATATTGGGCGAAGACTTCAACCATTTTGAACGTTGCTGTAACGTGTGCAAATACTCTTCCTTCCACCGTTTCCAAAAATCAGAATTCATTCTCTGCACCATTTTTGCATCGCGACAACCGATTTAACGAAATATTTGACAAATCTGGTTCCGGAAAACTATTGAGTGTCTCCATCGTCAGGGGAAATGACCTGGAGTCAAAGGGGTTAGATCGTTAGGATCGTCGCTAATCGCAGAAAGGGGCCGAGAATTTAAAAGTGCCTCAATCTGTGTGGAGCAAGGTATAGAACTCCTCATACGTCATGGTTTGCTCACCTGCCAACACGGCGAAGATGAGTCTTGATTGATTTAACTCGGCCTCGCTCAGGCCATTGAAATGTGGCGCTGCAGGGGGATTAAAATGCGAATTGATGGACAGTTTTCTGGCGGAAAAAGTGCGGGCTGGCCCATTTTATGCATTTAGTGAATTATCTCGAAATCTACTTGAAATAACGAGAAAATTCAAACAGCACAAAGCAGCACAAACCTAGCACAATTTAGCACATTAAAAATATTTCGAAAATCAAAAAGTGCGGGGCCAACTTCACACACATAACAAGATAGGTTGATGCAACATGACAGATGTGAAATGATATTGAATTTGGCACCGACTATTTTCATTCATAGTTTCCTGAGAATGTGCTCTAATGGGGTGTCTTCTCTGAAGTGGATGACCTTTAATCTTTTCTCGACAATTCTTGAGGGGTGCGTGAATTTAACTGAATAAATTTAGAATGACGACTTTTTTTTATTTATCCTATACTCGTACCTATATGACGTAGTAAATTAGCCCAGGTTTATATAATTATATACTCAAATTTTAAAAGAATCGCGCTATGATTCCTGGATCTATCTTCTTCAGTTAGCAATATTTGTATTTATTTTCTTAATTTTGTATGATTGGTGATATTCTTCGGAATAATTTATAAAGTAGATTCCTGAAGCGATATACCCACCTATGTACAACATCGCTTACCAATTATTTTCATTGCTTTTGTTCTTTCATAATTTAATACATTTGTGTTCTTTTGATCTCACAGATATTTAATTTTGGTAAACCTTCAGAATGATTTATTGAGCATTAATCCTATATCTAGTACTTTAGAAATGTTGTGCAATAGATGCTTTAGTCCCTAATTGTCAACTGGTATAAATTTCATGACATTTGAATGCATACAACAATAGTTATTTAATCAACTCGTTTATTAATCTCGTGTTGAAATATCTCGACCATTAATCGTTATCATTAATAAACTATTTGATTACAAGATTTTTCCGTCGACCTCATTATAAATTAGAAATAAATTATTCATTCAAATAAATTTTATTTCTCACTATGCTGGCCAAAATTATACCTCTAGAGATGTTATGTTCGCTGTTGCTGGAATAATTATTTTTATCCGCATTCGCATTCATTCATTAAATGTCGAGGTTGAAGACACATTTTTCACTAACAGAGGAAATCACTCCCTCATTCCTCCTGAAATCTATTAGGCGGAAAATTCATTTTTCTTCACGCTTATTTACCACGTTCATGTTACTCTGCTGCCTGTTCGAAATGAATAAATTCTGGGCGTGTCCCTTTCGGATTGGCGGAGCAGAATGGACCGGATTCTCCGGATCAATATCAGCGTTTTCCGGGATGTCTGTCACTGTGTTTGAAATAAGTGTCGCTCCGGGTGAGATTTCATTCAAATCGATGGACGCTGCTATGGAGAATCGGAAAATATTCTATGGCACAGCTCGTGCTGAAGTCTGCGACTTGAACAGTAGCAGGATAGTTGTCAAGTAATGTAGTTCAAGTTGTCTGTAATCGAAATGTAATTAAATTTATATTTTTCCACTTACTGAGCAAACCAATTTTCTGATTAGCAAAAATACTGTAAGCCATTGGGCAGATTTTGTCTAATAACGTAATCAGTCAAAATATTTCGACTTGTGAATATGAATGCTCTAGCTCATCTCCTTTGAAAGACTGTATCTTTCAGACATGCTTAACTCTGACCACAGATGCTTCATCATGGAGTCAAATCCAATCGTTTGAGTTTTTAGGCGTTTTCCTATAAAATATGTGTGTATACCAACGTATACATGGTGATTCATCGAAAATGGATGGAAATTGAAAGCATATTGAAAACACTTAAACGAATCAGATTAGCCTTAATTTTTGGGTATATTTGTCTTTTATTCGAGACTCATTGAAAACAGAACTTTCTGAATAGGCCAATGACAGACTCTGGTAAATCTATCTATTTGAGAATTATATTAACAGCTCTTTTGAAAATATATACCTCTACAACTGAAAAACATCAATATGAAACAGTGCTTGGCACTTACCAAAATAGCCTTCTGTAAGAGAATCAATTGTACTTGAAAACTTACACAGATTACTTTTACAAACTATGCGATTTTGACGAATACCAAAAGTAGCAAAGCCTACAGAATGGTGGCACGCTATCGCAACCTCCATGATGACTGTACATCGTACACCGTTGCCAAAGAAAATGAATTACGGAAATTTTATCAGTTTCTATTTGAAGCATTAATATTCAAATTCAAGCAGAGAATATGTATGTGAGAATAAACTAGTGTTAATAATAGTAATTTGATAATTTTAAAGAATTATTTTATTGAGTGGTGATTAAGTTCAAATCCCAACTAAACAGAGGTTTCTCGTTTCCATCTGAATAATCATGAAAAATATAGGAAATTAGCTGTAACTTCCAATGATTCTCCCATCGAACATAATTTCTATTCAAAATACTTAGGAGTTAAATAAGATTCATCTCTCAATTACAAGGCTCATTTGATGATCTGAGCCTAAAACTGAAAACTAGGAATAATTTTCTTCAGAAATTAGCTGAATCATCTTGGGGTGCTGATGCTTCCATTCTTCGCACAGCATCTCTAGCCCTAGTCTAGTCTAGCAGCTGAGTATTGTTGCTCTGTTTGGTTTAATAGTGCACATACACAAAATATCGATACACAATTGAATACATCCATGAGAATAATTACTGGCACCATAAGATGTACACCGGTTTATTGGTTACCAGATTTGTCTAACATTGTTCCTCCCCATATTCGCAGACAGACTGCAGCTCTGAATTCTTGGAATAAATATCATTCTTTTCCCAATTTAATCCCAATTATTTCATATATTCCACAAAATAATATTCCCAGATTGAAGTCACGTAAACCATTATGGCATAATACGTTCTTCAATATGATATAAGCTATGAAGAATTCTGGAAGACTGAGTGCAACTCTTACGAAATGTTCGATAAGTATCTCGTTTCTGATCATTCTGAAAAAATTCCTGGTTTTGATCTTCCAAAAGAACTTTGGACAGTTCGAAATTGTTTCAGAACAGGTCATGGTCGTACCAATAGCATGTTTTTCAGATGGAACTCAGTTCCAAGCGCATGTTGTGAATGTGGAGAAGCCGAAGAAACAATACCTCATCTCATCAATAGTTGTCCCATATATAAATTTCAAGATGGTTTTAGGGCCATTCAATAAGATACATATTTTTGTTATTCAGTTCTTTTTTGTGCTTTTGTCTTTTTATTTCCAGATTCAATGTGGGCAACTTGAAGAAGTCTCGGTCTCCATCAATAAAAGACCACTCTTGAAGAAAGAAATCCCTCAAATATATTTCACCTTATTTTTGTACTTTTACACTTAGGCGGGCAGCCAGTGTTTTTTTTTACTGGGGTTTTTCCCTAGGCTTTTATGTCATACGCCGAATTGTATGACACCCTGTCACTAACCCCTGATCTATATGCTTTATTGTTTGCTAACTAAATATTGTAAGCCAAAAGTTAAAAAGAATATAACTACCACAGCGACTATTCAACGTATATCACAGTATAGATACCAACCAGTAGTCGCACTCCGTGGATTTTCTAACCTAACCTCTTATTTTGGTCCTTGTTCATTGTTTTCATCAATAATTCTAAGATGTCTTTATAATGTCATTATTATTATTTTAGTCATCTTAAATAATTCCTTTGTATGATTAATTCGTTTAATATTCAGAAGAATATAATTTTTTTGAGATCTATTTAAAATTCAAAGAAGAAGTTGAAGAGAAAAATTCAACCTAACCTATAATTCAGTGGGATTTCTTTGAGCCAAAATCTTCCATGAATCAGCAAAGCTCATTTATTTAATCATTTATTTTCATTCCTGTAAGGATTCTGTTTCGTCTTATTTTCAAATTAATTCCAAAATGATCAACCATTGTAGCGTATACAACTGCAAAAACAATAGTTTCAATAATCCCAAACTTTCTTTTTTCTCAATACCATTAGACACCGACAGGTGAGTGATACATATTGTATTGTAGAAAATATTGTTTATTAAAAGCTCCGTTATTTGAGTAGTGCATAATTCAATTAGTTGAGATATCAGGAACCAATGAAATTTCAGGAGGTTTACGCCTACTGTCGTCATTTCTTTACGATTAGTTGAGATATCAGGAACCAATAAAATTTCAGAAGGTTTACGCCCACTGTAGTCATTTCTTTACGATTAGTGGAGGTATCAGGAACCAATGAAATTTCAGGATGTTTACGCCTACTGTCGTCATTTCTTTACGATTAGTTAAGATATCAGGAACCAATGAAATTTCAGGAGGTTTACGCTTACTGTCGTCATTTGTTTACGATGAGGTGAGATATTAGGAACCAATGAAATTTCAGGAGGTTTACGCTTACTGTCGTCATTTCTTTACGATTATGTGAGATATCAGGAAGCAATGGAATTTCAGGAGGTTTACGCCTACTGTCGTCATTTCTTTGCGATAAGTTGAGATATCAGGACCCAATGGGATTTTAGCAGATTTACGCCTACAGCAGGTTTAATATAGTCGTCATTTCTTTACGATCAGTTGAGATATCAGGAACCAATGAAATTTCAGGAGGTTTACGCCTACTGTCGTCATTTCTTTACGATTAGTTGAGATATTAGGAACCAATGAAATTTCAGGAGGTTCACGCTTACTGTCGTCATTTCTTTACGATTAGGTGAGATATCAGGTGTTGAATGATTATTTGGGCTATTACCATCATCTATTGTGGATGTAATGTTTTCCGACGTTTCGATAGACATCTTCTATCTTTATCAAGGAGGAAAAGTAAAAAACCTTTCGAAAATTATCAATTTTCAAAAAGTCAATATTACAGGAAGTCATGAAAGAAAAATGAACAATGTTATATACTCATCTGTGATATGATGATCTTTTAAGTTGGATCGAACTATCGGCGTCCAAACTTCTGGCAGATCTATAGATGGAGCACTTATGGAATCTGGTGTTATTTTCATAAATGCTGCTTCTTTGATTTTTCTTCTTGCAAGTGTTTCTTCTTTGGATATTATTGATGCTTCATCCCATTTTATACGATGATTCTCATCTACAGCATGTTGGACTAACCTGGATTTGTCGCTGTCTAGAACTCGTAGAAGCTTCTGATGTTCTTTTATTCGTACATTCAGAGGGGGTTTAGTTTCTCCGATGTAAGATCTTCCGCACTCACAAGGTAATACATATATGCAGTTCTTTGTCCTTTGTGTCTCGTTATTAGGTTTAACTTTTGTAAGTTCAGCTCTGATAGTGTCTTGAGTTTTGAATGCAGTCGTTATGTTGTATCTATTTCCAATTCTTCTCATTTTCTCCGACAAACCTTTTACATAAGGAATTACGGTTTTAATGGTCTGATTTATATCTGTTGGTTCAGGTTGACTTTCTCTTGTTCGTTTAGCTTTTTCTAATATCTTTTTGGGGTAGCCATTGCTTCTAAGAGTTTTCGAGATGTTATTTATTTCTTCATTTTGGTCTTCTTCAGTGCAACAAATATTTATTGCTCTATCAAATAAACATTTTGCTACTCCCAATTTAGTGTTTAGTTGGTGGTTTGACTCAAAATGTAGATATTGTCCTGTGTTCGTTGGCTTTTTATATACAGTAGTTCTTGGGATTCCATTTTGTTTATGTACGAGTACATCTAAGAATGGAAGTTGTCTGTCCTTCTCGATTTCAATTGTGAATTTAATTGATTCCTCTTGATTGTTTAGATATTGAAGGAATCCATCTATAGTGTCTCTTCCATGTTGCCAAATAATTATCCTTGATAAAGATAGAAGATGTCTATCGAAACGTCGGAAAACATTACATCCACAATAGATGATGGTAATAGCCCAAATAATCATTCAACACGAGCTCCATCATCAACAATATCTCGTCATCAAATATCAGGAACCAATGAAATTTCAGGAGGTTTACGCTTACTGTCGTCATTTGTTTACGATGTGTTGAGATATCAGGAACCAATGAAATTTAAGGAGGTTTACGCTTACTGTCGTCATTTCTTTACGATTTGGTGAGATATCAGGAACCAATGGAATTTCAGGAGGTTTACGCCTACTGTCGTCATTTCTTTACGATAAGTTTAGATATCAGGAACCAATGGGATTTTAGCAGATTTACGCCTACAACAGGCTTAATATAGTCGTTATTTCTTTACGATTAGTTGAGATATCAGGAACCAATTAAATTTCAGGAGGTTTACCTTTATAAATTGAATATAATAAAAAATAGTATCAGTTCAAACGAAATCATCAGAGAATTCATTGAAAAAATTGTTCGAAACAATTCAATATAAAAATAAAGTTATTTTTCATGGACTCGAAGGTTAATGTTTCAGTGAAATTTAAGTATTGAGGATTTTATATTAAACACATTCAATGCTTTCAACCACCAACTACTTATTTTTCCATATAATACCTACCCGTCAACTCAATCTTCGTTTAGAAAAATTTTAATGAGTCATTTCACTTACAAACCTAAGGTACCTATGATTTTTAACACATTTCAAAAAGTTTCAGAGGCTGTTCCTGAGTAAACTATTGAGTAAATTTCATCAACAATTACTGTTTCTTTCAAAGTAATATTAAAACCATAATAAAACAATATATCTTTTATTGAATGCGTTCTGTTAATGAGGAAATGTGATTACATTTACGGTTACATTATGAGCGGAGTCATAATGTTATATGAATATAGACTAAACAATGGTCCACACACTCTAAATATCACTTATTACCAGCTTAAATCAAAATATTTAAGTTTTCAGATAACGCAAATAACCTTTTCTAATCAATTTTTAAATTCGCGGTCGATAAGATTAGATGCGCAGGGAGGAATGCGCGAGTTCCCTTTGGTGTAAGCGATTTCAATTCAAAATCCACGGAGTGCGACTACTGTTTGGTCCCTATACTGTGGTTAAATATTCACAGCGAAAATACGCCGGAATGCTGTATTTCATATAGAAAATAATAACAACTCATTTACGAATCTGTTGAAATGGTACAATTAAAACTTTCCCTGAAAATTACATTGATTTTGTTAAATATATATTGAGCAACGAAAGTCCTTCACCTGTTATTTAAACCATCAAACTTCAATAGTCATTGATATATCTATGAATCCAAAGAAATTGCTAACATTTCATCATTTTTTCCAATTATAAATGTATTTACGTAATTTCATCAAAATATAAAGAGCAAGGGAAGTACCTGTGGTTTGTTTATTCTAGATAGATGGAAAGTTATGTAGAATGTTTTATGCGTTATGCATAATTGATGAGAACCCAATAAATGTGGCTTTCAAGTTGAATGAAGTTTGCCCGAATGTATCGATCTAATGTATGGATCAGGAAATTCATTTCTATATTTATACAGGAGTCCGGGAACATTTTGGAGATATCTCGGATTCAGATATAACATTGAAAAATAGGATATCTTTCTTCATACAACCTTATTGCTTCATAAGTATTGAAAGATGCAAAACCGTACGTAAGATGTATATCTGCATACTCACTAAATGTGTATCCCATTATCAAATTAAATTTACCAAGTTATTCAAACTTCGACGTGTCAACAAAATTCAAAATTTCAATGAAGAATATTTATTTCATAGATACCATAGTAAAACAGACAGTTTTTAATTCTGATAACATATTCTTTTGAATAAAAATAATACATTAATTTTTTTTAATTTTTTTTTTCGAAGACGGTTGATTTTATCGACACTAAACATAAGAACCTTTTCTTCAGCTTGCGGCAGGGCTGCCAGGAGTCAATGAAATTTCAGGAGGTTTACGCCTACTGCATGCGTTTGTACAGTCGTCATTTCTTTACGATTAGTTGAGATATCAGGAACCAATGGAATTTCAGGAGATTTACGCCTACTGCATGCGTATGCACAGTCGTCATTTCTTTACGATTAGTTGAGATATCAGGATGTGCTGGATATGGGCTCAAAATTTTTAATAACAGTGAATTCATCCAAAACGCACTCGAAAAGAATATTCACTGTGGTGGATAATGAGGAGCGTATACACTTTTGAATCCAATCAAATTTTCATGGATTCGTTCGCCAGTAATTAATACATCAGCTCCTACCAGTTCAAATTTGAACAACACATATAGGTTACTGTTTATCGTAAATCGTCAGTAACGATTTAAATGTGAACTATTCAGAATGTCACATTTCGAAAATTCCGTCTATGAATTTTACGAATCGTTCAATTGGAACCATAAATATAAATATGTCAAAGTGAGCATGGAGATTTTCATTGTCAAATTTTATATTGTGAGAAATAAAATTTATTTAAATAAATAATTTATTTCTAATTCATAATGAGGTCGATAGAAAAGCTTGTAATCAACTCGTTCATTAATCTAGCGATTAATGGTCTCGAACATTAACACGTGAGCGAAGTGTGTTCCTTACTACTGTTTATCGTATTAAAATTTAAGAAAAATTGATTACCAGTGGCGTCCTTTACGAGGCCGTATGTCCGTAGGGAGGCCGCTAGGAAAAAACTTATGGGAATTTGTCATCTTATTTTTTGATGTTGTATCCGAATTCTAAAGATCTCCAACATTTTCCAGGAAACCTTGCGAGTGTGGAAGATCTAAAAAACAAAGTGCTCCTTGAAGTTGAGGTTATAGGGACATCAGAAACTTTCACAAGTGTAAGACACCGATAGATCCGAGTTGGTCCAACATGCTGAGTATGAAAATTACCTGATAAAATTGAACGAAATATCCAAGAAGGAGAAACCTACAAAAAGAAAAATCAAGGAGGCAGCATTCATGAAGTCACTCTCAATTCCATAAGTGCACCATCAATTGAGTTGCCGAAGGTTTGAATGCCGATTGTTCGATGTAACTTGAAAAAATCGTCAATCCACAGATATCTGCAAATTTTTTATCCAGTTTTCGTATTCAGTCGATTTTACATTTATGAAAGTTGAAAACCGATTGTACCTCGAAAACGGCATTAGATGCCTGTCAAAACTTTGGTTAAAAGAACAATAAAAGATGATGCTTATTGTCCAAACAATAATTCTATATGTCTCATCTATACTAAACATCTATGACAAATATAAATTCACAGGTCGTTTCCATAATAATTTTACCATAGGCATTGGCATAAAGAAGTGGGATTCTTCACGGATCGAAGTGACTGCAGGAAAATGGTTTAAAGCGCACGTTTATAGAAAACTTTTTTCTCACTGCATTAGTTATCGTGTGGATTCTATAATATCGATAAATAACTGTATTCGAATTTAATGAGTCTAGCGCCGTGCATCCGAAACGCTTGGTACGATATATCGCTTTTGCCACAGAGAGTTTGCATCTCCATATCATGATCCGGGTCGAAGGACCATGGGAAAAACGCTGTCGCGCCGGTGTCGATTTCAAAGCGTGCCGTCTATGACGTCAGAGTATCTATTGCGCCTGCTGTACGGGAACTTTAACCAACCAAGAGGTATCAGTTTCATTGGGTGCTCTGGAGAAATACTGATTGGCCCTTGTGTGTTATTGGACGATACGCCCTGTGGGTCGTTGGTTGGATGGAAATAAATGACTAGAAACGTTTCCCCTTTTTTGATATTCAGGGATTTTCTGATTCATTTCGACTCAAGAGCAGAGAATACACATGAGATGATGACTATTGAAGGAAAAATGCGATTATGTGAGGTCAAAGGCTTGTTCTGAAACTTTTCCCTGGTTCTGCAGTAGTGCGATACAAAAACAACAGATATAGACAGTATAAAATAATCAGAGGAGATTTATCTCGAATTAAAAATAAACAAAACTCCAGTTTTCCATCAAATCATTTCAGCACAATACTGTTCAACTAGATCATTCTAAATTCAACGCTTATCATGTTAAAAACTAGATTACAGAGAATCAACATGGCTTTATTGAAGATCGTAGACTGGAGACCAATCTTGAGAGCTTTCTTGATGACCTCTATGAGAGGATTGAATGCCAAAGTCAAATCGACGTAGTATATACTGATTTCAAAAGGGCGTTTGACAAGGTTGATCATTCAGTATTGCTGCGTCGCCTGGCCGAGGTAGGTGTATGCGGCAGCTTGTTCATATGGGCGAAATCCTACCTATTTAAAAGATCTCAATTTGTGTGTATAAATGGTCATAAATATAGGCAATTTCTAGTACATCCGGCGTGCCTCAAGGTTCTCACCTTGGGCCCCTCTTTTTCATTGTATACGTAAACACTATATCATCCTGTTTTTGCTACACTCAATTTTCAGTATATGCAGATGATTTGAAAATATTCCTGAGAATTAATAATGTTGAGGACTGTATTCGGTTTCAGGAGAATCTAGATAGACTGTGTGAATTTTGTAGGAAAAACTTACTCTTTTTAAATCTAGGTAAATGTTTCAAAATAACTTTCACACGAAATAATAACATCATAAATTTCTTTTATTCCATTTTGACGTTTAAAGACGACAATATTCAACCAATGGTAATAAGGGTAAGTTGACATTTATCCATTGAGTGAATTAAAAATTTTTTAATTCACTAGTGGAATAAAATGGTAACCACTCACTTTCTGGAAATTATTATTTCCACACACAAAGCACGTAACACACATTTTAAAGTATATTTCTTAAAATTTATCAAAAATTCTACATAAACAGTCATTTCTATCATTAAAGTAAAAATTACAATTATTGCACCTCCTCCAAAGGAAACACGTTAAGACGTTATAGCACATGTGTTTGAGGACTTCTCAGGCCATATCCATTTCTGCATCAGGAACTCCGGTTTTTGGGACACACCAAGTATTTGTTCAGAAATATTTATTTTGTTTTGTAGTGAATCTTTAATATATCCTTCTGCAACAGAACTTGTGCGCCATGTCTATTCAAAACTTTCAAATCTGCCCCAGAATTTGCGAGTAGTGTTGCAGAAGAACGCCTGAAACTGTGCCCTGTATATTGTTCAGCATCAGAAAGTCCCAAATACTTTGCAATAGTAACGGGCATTTGCGAAATGTATTCACACCTACAGGCTGGGAGGTACATTTTTCATTTTTATAATTTATAAATATTCGCTTGTGATCAACTTTGCTTGGCCTCAAGTTCCTATACTTGCGGAATATATCGAGTGCAGCAACCTTATTACTACCATTGACCACAGTGAACACTCTTTTCTTATAAGTTTTCGTATCTGGAATCTGAATAACCAATACGCTGCCCCGATCTTCCACGTCATCTTCGGTCATAGTCACCAGCTCGCCGATTCTACACCCTCAAGCAACACCCATAATAAAAACTACCTTTATCAATAAATATTGCTCATCAGGAGCGGCATCTAAAAAGTATTCAAACTCCTCCTGTTTATTCACTCGAAGAAATTAATTTAAATTTTCTTCTCAAGAATAAACATTCATTTAACTCACTTGTTGTATAAATAACTATTATTCGATCGATCATATTCAGTTGCAGCAAGTTAGTAGTATTCGAGATTTGGGGGTAACGCTGGATAGCAAATTAAATTTCACTGAGCACATAGAAAACATTATCTCGTCATAGAATAGAATGCTAGGATTTGTCCTTCGACATGGTAGATCATTTAGGAGGAAGAAATCAGTTCTAAAGTTATATCATGCCTTTGTGGTGAGTAAGCTCAATTTCGCATCTCAAATCTGGAATCCTCATTAAAAATACTAAAAATTTTTGAAACACCTTAATTTCCGTAATAACGAGGACTTTCAAATTCATAACCATGGTTAGGTAGAAGCTCAACAATGGTTTAATTTGATCAGCTTGGAAGATCGTAGAAAATTAAATGATTTATGTTTGTTGTACAAAATATCAAATGGTGTCCTCTCAGTCAAGAGCCTCCTTCAGCTGGTGTCATTTAGGGTCCCTGAGAAAAAGATGAGATCTAAAGAATTGTTTGCTATATCTTTTGGTAGATTAAATGTTACACAGAAGTCACCACTATGTAGATTTATGTCAACTTTCAATTCATTGTCTTTTTATGTCGATATTTTCAATATTTCCCTTGTTCAACAAAAATATTGTTTGAAGAAGAAGTTCATTATGTGTACCTATTAGCTTATTATTGTGTTTTCTCTGCATTTCTTCTCTGGAGTGTAGGGGAACTGTTTTCTTTTCTTTTCGCGTTTCTAGGGTAAGTATCAAAAGAAGTTTATGTACCTACAATGGGTTCGGTTTATATAATGCTGAGATTGTATGATGATCAAGTTTTTTCCTTTTTTGAATTGTGAATACTGTATTGGGTTGAAATACCTGTCTGTGTTCTTCTTTCTAATAAATAAAAATAAATAAATATTCTAACACAAAATTCCAGCATGTCATTCAATGAAACTCCAAAACGTATATTTTCAAAAAGGTATTCATACAATATATATGCTTGGGATATATTAAGGAAATTAGGCGAAGCTACTCGCCTTGCCTCATCATCATCAAAAATTGATCCAAGATTAATCGCTCGCCGCTTAGTTGTTGTACCTGAATCAGTTAATATATCCCAAAATAAAATGAAGAATATGAAGAAAAAATTACACATATTCAGGAGGTCAGCTCCTACTTTAGAATATGTGTCTGACCAATTTAATATAGATGAATTGATGGCTGCAATTAAGTCTACCAAATCTCGAAAAGCAGCAGGTTTTGATGGAATTTATCCAGAATTCATCAAACATTTAGGAAAAAAGGCCTTGTCTTGGTTATTGTCTTTCTATAACAATATTCTGAATTCAGGAAACTTTATTTCCGAATTCCGTAAGGCTAAAGTAATACGTTTTTTGAAACGAGGAAAAAATCCTTGTGATCCTTTCAAGATATTAGAAAGGTTAATTCTTTTTGGAATTGAATCTTATATAGAAAATGCTCTACAAAATTTCCAGGGAGTCTTTAGGAAAAATAGGAATTGTTCAGATGAGGTTCTCAGCCTTACAACTTTCATAGAATCAGGCTTCAATAATAGGTTGAAAACAGGATGTCACCAAACCCACTCGGCTCCAGAGAGTGCACAAAGTACCTCCTCGACTAGCTCTAGAGCTGAGACTACTTATAAAGGGGCGCCACTCTCTTTTATGATAATACAAAGAAAAAAAAGAGGAAAGTACACTAAAGATCTCAGGGTCGCAAAAGAGAGAAAATAACGAACTTACTCTCAGAATGCCAAACGAGCCCGATCACACAAGCGGGAGATAGTGGCTGGTAGAAAGAATATAGAGCAATTATTTAATAATATAATGAGCCCAAATGAAATACACAAGGTCCCTCAAACGAGGATATATCTTACAGAAGGTAGATCACTAACTAGTTCTTACTTCACAACCCGAATATTCGATATAAGGCTTTATCTCTTACTAAACAAACAGTAATATCACCCCAAGGTATATACTTAGAGCCTCGATGGTAATCGTTACAAATAGCACTTTACTTATATCTAACCGACCTTCTCGATAGGTCGGTTTTATGTACTAAACACTATTCACTGAATTGGGCCTCTTTGATACTAATCAATCTTAACTAAATTCTACAGACCAACCTTCTATAACAGTCTAGGTCGTGGCTTGACTGAAGTACAAAAGGATATAATTTCTCAAACCATAATTATTCTCACAGTCTCGTAGATGGAAACTGGGCTCAAATATATTCCTGGGCCAACGTAGTACAATTTCTCACAGTAATGCACCCTGGGTAGAAGACAGGTGTGGTATCTTAGATGGCAAAATCTGGTGGAGGTCCCCAAAGACAGCTCCCACGGTAGTAATTCAAAGACAGCCTACACAAACAGCTCGAAGACTTCAAAGACAGTTCAGAATCTGCGGTACCTAGCAACGGTACAATAATAATTGCCAATTCGAAGCAAAATGATGCTAAAATACGAACAAAAATCTATAATACCTCGTGACAAACATAGGTTGACACACCAAACAAATACGCCACTCCGCTAAAGCGCAAAAATCTCATCAACGAACAAACCAAACCAACATGACAAGATTTCTCTCAGGGCTTCAGTTAAAATCCTGTTCAGATCCGCAAAATTGCGATTAATTACTCCAGGATATTTTAACCAAAAAATGCGGAAAGAACGACGTAATTGACAACCTACGTCACAGGCACAGAATGACAGTGAATGACAGTATGACAGACTAAGACCACCGACAACAGCGTTCATTGAAACGTACGAGATAAGCTGGTAAACTACTGCGACCAACGCCACCAGTTCGGTTCGTAGGTACTAACTGGAGCGGGAATTTTGAAACCGTGACAAGGAGCTGCTTTCATTGATTTATCTTCGGCATATGACACTGTCGGAAGATGGATTAATTTTCAAACTCTATACCCATCTAAAGAGTGGGAAAATGGTAAGATTATTAGAAAATATGTTATCTAATAGAAGGTTTCGTGTTTTTGTTAACAATTAGAGTAGCATGGAAAAACGGTCTTCCACAAGGATCAGTTCTAGTCCCTTCACTTTTGAATTTATATCTCAGCGATTTACTCACAACATAATCTCAGAAATTTGTTTATGCTGATGACATTGTTATTGGTTATCACCATTCGGATTTCCATACTATGGAGAACATACTATCATCTGATTTGGCGACTCTTAAGTGTTATTCTGTTGAATGACATTATTCCCAACCTCAACAAAACAAAGGTCCCTGTTTCCATGTTGTTTTCATGAACGTTAAATAGGCCATCTCCGCAAATCAACCTGCATAATCGATAAAAATCAAAAGTTTCACTGATCTGTCATCGAATTGATAAATGTTTAGTTAATGAGGAATGCATTCAATGATTAAACTTGTACAACATTGAAATAAAGATTAAAATTCAAGATTAACATTAAAAGTCTTCATTTCAAAAGTCCGCAACGTTATGCTATTTCGAATTTGTTAAACATCTAATCCATTCGTAAAGAATGGAGCAAGCACCTGGTATGGCAACCAGGTGTTGCAAAATAAAGTGGGTATAATCCCCATTCCGATTCAGTGAACTTTACGATGACTATCTCGGACTTGAAAAAAGTTGTTCAATATTTTCCGTGAGTAAAAAGTGAGGTATAGTTACAAACAAACCCAATAATTTTCTGAGAAAGATTAACTAGACAATATGCATTATTTGGCTTGGTTGTCCTCGATTAACTTCTGAATAATCCAAAGTTCTGGTGGAAATTCTTTCACAGTCAAACTGCCTCTATGAAAATATCGTAGAAGCTACAAAAAAAGTTACGGGACAATCAATGAATGAATGAAATTAACAAAAACGAAAAAATGGGAAAACTAATGAAATGCAGGGAGACACTTTGACCTATATTATAAGATTCTTGAAGCAAAAAACACTTTTTCTCTCATCATTTTTCGGGTTCTATTCTGTTTCAAAGTTATTTGAGTGATTTGTGATCCCAAAGGAGAATCTGAACAATTTCTTTTACATGCTCCTGATTACCAGTGGTTGCTGTAACAATATTTGAGATTTTTGGATGTTGTCGATGTGACGAAATTCTCTCCTTAAACATGAATGTTGTAGAAGATACGGAAATATACGTTATTGTGACATTGCGGCAAACAAAAATTTAACAACAAGAAGATTCACCATAACCGATGATGGCCGCTTCAAGCTTGTTATACAGAAAATATGTAAATCTTCGGCCTCCTGGAACAGAAAACCTAAGATTTTTTTTGATATACCGACATGGAAAGTGCATTTCCCTTAATGCTGACCAGCACACTATTGGTGGTGTCCCAAAGCAAATAGCGAAATATTTAGGTTTAAAAGATCCAGAGTTATACACCGGCCACTCTTTTCGCAGAACTGGAGCCACTATGCTGACGGATTCGGGTGGAGATATTTTAACACTAAAGCGTGCAGGAGGGTGGGAGAGCACCGAAATTGCGATGAGTTATGTCGATGATTCGGTCAACAAAAAAATCGAAATGTCTAGCAAATTATTTGGTAGTAAGGAGAGTACAAATGTTCTGCATCATCAGTATCAACTCTTTCATCATAAAAAATCTGTGTTACTGGAAATAACAATTGAACCATGATTTTCAATATGTATGACGAAAAAACAAAATTTTTTAATATAAATAATACCACTAACTTGCAAAAATTTTGCAAGTTAATTGTCAGTTTTACAAGTTAGTGACGTGATAAATTAAACTTTCTTGATTAATATTGTGTTTTTGGAAACTGACGTTTACCAATGGAAACAAATAAAATTGATTACCAGTGGTAACCTTTAGGAGGCTGTATCTCCGCAGGGAGGGCTGCTAGGAAAAAAATTATGGGAACTTGTCTACTTATTCCTTAGTATTCTATCTAAATCCAAGGGATATTCCACATCTTCCCAGACACCCTGTATTACATACAAACAAATTATTTCAGCTAAAAATCATACTGAATTCCTTGGTTAGTGATGAATTATGAACTATAACACTTTTCAATACATTGTTCCGCTTGAAAGGTATTTTTCCCATCAAGAAGCAGTGAAAATTTAAAACAGGAAATGGTTTTGGATCTATTGTTTTAAACAAAACAAAGGTAGCGTAACTTTTAGCACAATAACTCACAAACTAATTAATAGAATATCATGAAACTTAAACAGCTGTCTTTTGAAGGTTAATATTAACTGAAAACAAGGCGACTGACAAAAAAATAGCTCCATCTATGTATTAGGCACGGGACTTTTCATCCCACGTAATACGAGTATACATATACAGGGTGATTCCGGAGGAGACCGTCAGATTTTAGATGAAGTATACACTAGTCAAGGAAGTTTCGAAACAATGTTTGGTTTATGGTTGGGGGCCTTTAATGAGAGTCTATAGTGTGATTTGTCCGATTCGACCGATTTTTCTTTTATTCATAACTTTGGTATGGCTTGATCAATCTTGATGAAATTTTCAGTGTAGAACAATATGATTATCTTCTTTCAATAATTGCAAACCTTTCTCAAAAATACAGGGTGGGAATTATGATAACTTCAGATTAAGTGTGCAGGTTGAAAAAACACCCTGTACATTCCGTTTTCAAAAATTTTGCTTCAGATTCTATCATAAGTTTACATTACTGGAGCGTTTTTATTTTTTTTGGCACACATCCAGTTTTCCTAGAAAAATTTTTCAAGGATGAACAATATCGTTATTTCGCTCCAAGGCAGTGAGGATATTCTGAACTAGAATGTAAACCGGTGTCGTCCAATGATACTAAGCTCTTCCTGAGTCCTAAAGTAGTTCTTCCAAATTCAAAATCTATTTTTAATCACTCATATTCTGATGTATAAAATCATTTAATCCAGAAAATATCTTTATACCTACCTACTTAAACCAAAAAATCTACAACTTATAATGAATAAACATTTGAAACATATCATGAACGGCAAAACTAAGGATTAACACAAAATTTACATAGAATGTTCGAAATGATTTCCCCTCTTTTGAATACATATTCGAGACCTTTTCATTAAATTTCCAATTGACCTTCTAATGAGGGATTGATTACGCTTCAAGATTTTACATTCCTCGAAAATCCTTTCAACTAGGTGTTCTCTACTTCTAATTTCAACCTTATAAACTCTTGTTTTCAGATATCCCCACACAAAATAGTCTAAAGGGTTCAAATCAGGCGATCTTTGTGGCCAAGCAATAGGGCCTCCACGACCAATCCATCTGTTCGGATAATTTACATCCGGGTGATTTCTCAATTCAATGCAAAGCGAGGTGGTGCTCCGTCATGCTGAAAGTACATAAAGCGGATATTTACATTTTCCAATAGATTTAGTGAAATATTTTCCAAAAAATCTAGGTAAATTTTTCCATTTAATCTTTCCGCAAAAAATGTGAGGGCCAACTAAATTTCCGTCTATTATTCCAAGCCAAATATTGGCAGAAATTCTGTGTTGTGTATTATCTTCTTCAAATGCGGGTTATCTCTTGCCCATTCATGGAAATTGTGGATTATAAAAATTTCATTCTTAGTGAACATAGCCTCGTCGCTGAATAGAATACGAAAAATAGTTCCTTGGTGACTAATAACCCAGTGACAAAATTGTAATCGTTGGGGCAGATCTTGTGGCAACAGTTCTTGCACCTTTTGGTAGTGGTATGAGTGGAATTGTTCTTTCTTCAAAGTCTTGTTCACTTTGCTCTGCGAAATTCCTAATTCGGTAGTAATAGACGGTTCCTCCTCCACCCGTTCAACAATTTGAATCGAAATTTCATTTTGAGTAGGCCTATCAATGTGCTCCGCCTTACTAGGATATTGCCCATGTTCTTTAGAATAATGGAATACTCGTCCGAAAGTACATTTATTTGGTTGACGTCGTTTGGGAAATCGTCTATGGTATTCCATTTTGGCTTCATTTCCATTTGACCATCACTGTGATGGTAACCATGGATCTTAAAGAACTTGATTTAAATAGAGATTTAATTTTCATGGAGAATCTTCAATTTCATTAAAACTATTTATCATACATTCGTGATTCAATATTTTACATACCATAAGGCCATAAGTGAGTACATTTTTGAACGAAACTACTATGTTTTAGGAATATTCGCATCATAGAAAACCGAAAGTGTGCCGAAAATCACCCGAATAATGACTCAATTTTATGTTAAGCCATAATTTTGCTTTTCATATGTTTCGAATGTTTTTTCTGAATTTGTAGTAGTAGTATGTAGATTTTTTTGGTTCACGTACGTATAAAGAAATTTTTTGAATTAAATGATTTTATACATCTGAATATGAGCGATCAAAAATGAATTTCGAATTTGGAAAATTCATTTTAGGACTCAGGAAAAGCTTTGTATTATTGGACGATACAGCTTGCCTTGGAGCGAAAAAACGATATTGTTCATGTTTGAAGAATTTTTCTAGAAAAAATGGACGTTTGCCAAAAAAATTAAAAACGCTCCAGTAATGTAAACTTATGGTAGAATCTGAAGCAAGTAGAAAATTTCTAAAAACGGAATATACAGGGTGTTTTTTCAACCTGCATACTTAATCTGAACTTATCATAATTCCCATTCTGTATTTTTGAAAAAATAATGGAATTATTGAAAGAAAATAATCATATTGTTCTACACTGAAAATTTCATCAAGATTGATCAAGCCATAGGAAAGTTATGAATAAAAGAAAAATCGGACAAATCACCCTATAGACTCTCAATGAAGGCCCCGAACCATAAATCCAACATTGTTCCGAAACTATATTGACTACTGTATACTTCTCCTAAAATCTGACGGTCTCCTCAGGAATCACCGGTATAGTCTGTGGAACTATCAAAAAATCCATTCAGTTACAAACGATTAAATTTGCAATGTTTCAGTATTGAGCAACCGTAATAGAAGAATGCTGCATACATTAGATAATGGCCCTCCTCACACGTAACAACAACACCTATATGAAGAATAATCCCGACATCAAAATTCTCCCCTCTTTCAGTACCGTACAAGCTTTTCTATCTCATGGCAATGTTTCACCAATTTATAGGCATGGATGAGCATACAAGGCGTTTTCAATGACATTTAATTCCGCCCTTATACCTCTAAAAGTACACCACCACATTGTGGTGCTTACTTTATTATCCGTATCTAAGGTTTACTGATGACACCATTTTCTAATGTAAGAGGGACAACGTTGTTCGAACACCGTGATGATTCGAACTGACATATTGGTGTTGAAGAAGTGGCCTCTGCCATTGTATCCATTGCAGATTAGATCGGCCAGATATCCAACCTCATGAGGTGTGAGGAACTGTTGGTATCATATTCGGCTACCTCTTAAGTGAATCCATTCGAAGATTTGACAAAAATCTCTTTCACGTCGAAGTTTTATTATATATACCTTCAGTTATGTAAAATATTCGAAGGAAGGAAGAATAAGCCATTTATTTTGAGGGTTTTCATTCGAATAAAGAGGTTCTATCGATCAGATATATGTACTTACAGAATAAACCTTCTTGAAACATTGAAATTAACTATTTCTGATTTTGACAAATAATTGACACTGTTGAAAACTCATCGATAATAGTTACGAAAAATAAAATATTATACATCCGGTGATGAAATAGGTATTTAATCAACTAGTTTATTAATTCTAGCGATTAATGGTCGAGTGAGCAGAGCGAGTGTGTTAATGTTCGAGAGCATTAATCGCTAGATTAATAAATGAGTTGATTACAAGATTTTTCCGTCGACCTCATTATGAATAAGAAATAAATTATTTATTCAAATAAATATTATTTCTCACAATATAAAATTTGACAATGAAAATCTCGATGCTCACTTTGACATATTTATATTTATGGTTCCAATTGAACGATTCGTAAAATTCAAAGACGGAATTTTCGAGATGTGACATTCTGAATAGTCCACATTCACATCGTTAGTGACGATTTGCGATAAGGAATGTGTGGAACTGGTGAGAGCTGTTGTATTAGTTACTGGCGAACGATTATCGCGTAAAATTTTTTCAGCAGGTTCCAATCGAGTTTTCAATGTACCCTTCTGCAATAGATGTTGATTCCCATCCTCCAAGCCGTTTGATGGCTGCAAAATCTGCTCCACTGTCCGAAAGGATACTTGCAGAAGAACGCCGAAAACAGTAACCAATATACAGATTGGGTTGTTCAAATTTGAGAAATTTTGCAATTAACGATGGTAATTTCGAAAACGTATTGATTCCTACTGGCTGTATTGAGCATTTAAATTTCTTGTAAAAGACGAAAAACTTTTCGTGTGGAGTGTGAATTGGTCTCAAGGATATATATCTCTTAATTGGATTCAAAAGTGAAAATATCCTTTTCGAGTGCGTTTTAGATGAATTCACTGCTATTAAAAATTTTGAGCCCATATCCTGCACATCATTTATCTGCAACTCATACAGCTCATCTTTTCGCAATGCCCCGGATACACCAAATATCAAAGCGACCTTCAAATACAAAATTTACTTACAAATTTTATATCCACTTGACAATAAGACAAATTTAGAAAATTAATTTAATTGAGTTTTATATTCACCTTTGACATCTAGAAAATACTGTCTGGAGCATTTGCTATAAACTCTTTTACATGATCTTTCTCGAGAACTTTCTATTTCTTAGGAATATAACCCACTTTTTGTCCCTTAATGAACAACACCAGTTTGTGATATCTGCTCTTATCAATATTCCTTTTAATGTTCAATGTTGCTTTCTGCATTGAATACTTTGGCCATAAACTTGCTGAGTATCCCTTGTAGAAACAACACACATGCCAACAAAACTGTTTCAGAATATAACTCGTAATTGGACAGATCGATTATGTGTTGAATTGTTTCATTATTTATTTTCTCTGTGGATTACCAATGGAAACAGAGATAAAAACGCGACCATTCTGTGATTGAAGAGTGAGAGTCACAGGCCTTATACATAACAATTAAATATCAGTCGAGTTGTGACGTTACTCATATTACTTCTGAATACTCTTCTGAATAATTCACCAAGGAAAAATTTTCATAACTGCGAGAGAACATAGTTACCGAACTAGAAGCAGAGGAACTAACTATGAGACCCGGAGAGCATAAAGAAGACTAGGACAAAGATACAATGAATATATTGCTCCGAGGATGTACAGAATCGTCCCTAGACGAATCAAAGAAATAAAGGATAAAAATAAATTTAAAAGGGAATTAAAAAAATGGCTTCTCGAGGAGGATAGGATGAGAATCCACAGAATAATAAATTCGATTTAATGAAGGACAAAGGGGAAGAACTGAGAAAAAAAAATTGTTAAAAAAAATAAATAATATACGTCGGAAAACATTACATCCACAATAGATGATGGTAAAAGCCCAAACAATCATTCAACACGAGCTCCATCATCAACAATATCTCGTCATAAACTCTATATCATTATTATTATTAAGTGGAACAGTTAGCAATGTACATAAAAGTGGACGGTTAAAAATTGCAACTATTGAAGGTGCAGTTCCAAATATTGCTATATCTTTGGAAGAAAATCTGCACTTATACACTACCGACCTTGCCAATGTGCATGGAATTAGCCAAATTTCATTTTGATATCTGTAATAATTTCAGAGATATTTTCTTGGTTCCACACACATTTGCCCATCACTGTATAGAAATCAATCCTTTTATGACTATTCCAAAGATAATTTATAATCCAGCTTCCCGTCGAAGAGTTAGCCTAAGGAACATCACAATTTTCATGAGATTTCCTGAACATATTCATTAATCATACTTCCAGGATATTCAAAGTTCTGTTTATATCACAAATTTCTTTAAATAAAACAAAGGAGTTTATATAATGAGTATTTATATACTTCAGTTCACATGATATTCACAATTCGCAATTAAATAATTTGATAAATGAATATTTCTCGTACATGTATACAGAATATCGCAGAATAACAACATTTTCTACCTACTGTGAAAACAATCTATATCCTCCTGAAAGTTCCCGTATCTACAATACAATCGTTACTATAAATATTTCATGATTTATATAATATGTTTACCTTATTATATAAATAATAATTTCGTGACTTGTGATGATTTTCGCTTTCAAGAAATTCTACACATACTCAACAGTATAAAACAATTTATCTACTTTCAATTCATTCGGGACTTTAAGCTTGTTCCATTTCAAACAAAATGTTTCTGAAAATTTTTTCATTCCGCAAGGAGGGAACTGTAAATAATACCAAGAATTTATACAAGTCGTTAATTTTTTGTGTTATACAGGGTGAGTCTTTGACCACTGCATTAAATTTAACCATAAGTTCTGAGATCAGAAGAAAGACTCGATCACCGACAAAGTCAATTTTCACCGTCACTGAGACCTATACATTTCACCGACTAGGAAACATGTCACCGATCAAGAGGCATCAAATTTTACCGACTGAGACAGAGGCCAGATAAAATGGAAGTTTTTGTTATGTATATTTTTTCTGGGGATTGAATTGTATTGTAAATATGAAGTCTATAAATTTTTTTTATATTGCCAAAGACTGGGATAGAGAATTGTATTTTGTTACATTATATTTATGTTGATAAACTCTATATTGTTGAATGATTGTTTGGGCTATTACCATCATCTATTGTGGATGTAATGTTTTCCGACGTTTCGATAGACATCTTCTATCTTTATCAAGGAGGAAAAGTAAAAAACCTTTTGAAAATTATCAATTTTCAAAAAGTAAATATTGACAGAAGTCATGAAAGAAAAATGAACGATGTTATATACTCATCTGTGATATGATGATCTTTTCAAGTTGGATCGAACTATAGGCGTCCAAACTTCTGGCAGATCTATAGATAGAGCACTTATGGAATCGGGTGTTATTTTCATAAATGCTGCTTCTTTGATTTTTCTTCTTGCAAGTTTTTCTTCTTTGGATATTATTGATGCTTCATCCCATTTTATACGATGAATCTCATCTACAGCATGTTGGACCAACCTGGATTTGTCGCTGTCTAGTACTCGTAGAAGCTTTTGATGTTCTTTTATTCGTACATTCAGAGGGCGTTTAGTTTCTCCGATGTAAGATCTTCCGCACTCGCAAGGTAATTCATATATGCAGTTCTTTGTCCTTTGTGTCTCATTATTAGGCTTAACTTTTGTAAGTTTAGCTCTGTATTGAAACAACATATTTCCAATTTGAAGACATCTTTTATCAACAAGAATTCGGAATGGCCATGGGTTCACCACTATCACCAATTTTAGCTGATTTATATATGGAAATTTTCGAACAGAAGGCATTAGAAAAATATGTACTTAAACCCAAACTGTGGAAAAGATATGTAGATGATACTTTCATTATTTGGCAACATGGAAGAGACACTATAGATGGATTCCTTCAATATCTAAACAATCAAGAGGAATCAATTAAATTCACAATTGAAATCGAGAAGGACAGACAACTTCCATTCTTAGATGTACTCGTACATAAACAAAATGGAATCCCAAGAACCACTGTGTATAAAAAGCCAACGAACACAGGACAATATCTACATTTTGATTCAAACCACCAACTAAACACTAAATTGGGAGTAGCAAAATGTTTATTTGATAGAGCAATAAATATTTGTTGCACTGAAGATGACCAAAATGAAGAAATAAATAACATCTCGAATACTCTTCGAAGCAATGGCTACCCCAAAAAGATATTAGAAAAAGTTAGACGAACAAGAGAAAGTCAACCTGAACCAACAGATATAAATCAGACCATTAAAACCGTAATTCCTTATGTAAAAGGTTTGTCGGAGAAAATGAGAAGAATTGGAAATAGATACAACATAAGGACTGCATTCAAAACTCAAGACACTATCAGAGCTAAACTTATAAAAGTTAAGCCTAATAATGAGACACAAAGGACAAAGAACTGCATATATGAATTACCTTGCGAGTGCGGAAGATCTTACATCGGAGAAACTAAACGCCCTCTGAATGTACGAATAAAAGAACATCAGAAGCTTCTACGAGTACTAGACAGCGACAAATCCAGGTTGGTCCAACATGCTGTAGGTAGATGAGAATCATCGTATAGAATGGGATGAAGCATCAATAATATCCAAAGAAGAAAAACTTGCAAGAAGAAAAATCAAAGAAGCAGCGTTTATGAAAATAACACCTGATTCCATAAGTGCTCCATCTATAGATCTGCCAAAAGTTTGGACGCCGATAGTTCGATCCAACTTAAAAAGATCATCATATCACAGATGAGTATATAACATCGTTCATTTTCTTTCATGACTTCTGTCAATTGACTTTTTGAAAGTTGATAATTTTCAAAAGGTTTTTTACTTTTCCTCCTTGATAAAGATAGAAGATGTCTATCGAAACTTCGGAAAACATTACATCCACAATAGATGATGGTAATAGCCCAAACAATCATTCAACACGAGCTCCATCATCAACAATATCTCGTCATAAACTCTATATCATTATTATTATTAAGTGGAACAGTGCAGTGGAAGGTGCAGTTCCAAATATTGCTATATCTTTGGAAGAAAATCTGCACTTATACACTACCGACCTTGCCAATGTGCATGGAATTAGCCAAATTTCATTTTGATATCTGTAATAATTTCAGAGATATTTTCTTGGTTCCACACATTTGCCCATCACTGTATAGAAATCAATCCTTTTATGACTATTCCAAAGATAATTTATAATCCAGCTTCCCGTCGAAGAGTTAGCCTAAGGAACATCACAATTTTCATGAGATTTCCTGAACATATTCATTAATCATACTTCCAGGATATTCAAAGTTCTGTTTATATCACAAATTTCTTTAAATAAAACAAAGGAGTTTATATAATGAGTATTTATATACTTCAGTTCACATGATATTTACAATTCGCAATTAAATAATTTGATAAATGAATATTTCTCGTACATGTATACAGAATATCGCAGAATAACAACATTTCTACCTACTGTGAAAACAATCTATATCCTCCCGAAAGTTCCCGTATCTACAATACAATCGTTACTATAAATATTTCATGATTTATATAATATGTTTACCTTATTATATAAATAATAATTTCGTGACTTCGTGATGATTTTCGTTTCAAGAAATTCTACATACTCAACAGTATAAAACAATTTATCTACTTTCAATTCATTCGGGACTTTAAGCTGGTTCCATCTCAAACAAAATGTTTCTGAAAATTTTTTCATTCCGCAAGGAGGGAACTGTAATAATACCAAGAATTTATACAAGTCGTAAATTTTTTGTGTTATACAGGGTGAGTCTTTGACCACTGCATTAAATTTAACCATAAGTTCTTGAGATCAGAAGAAAGACTTTTTTCCCATATTCAGCTGCGTAAAATTTATAAGCATTTTAAGTTTTCACATTGGGCCGATAACCCTCTGTAGTCCAGTTAGGTTTGAATGAAAAATACCTACCACAGCATCCACTAGTGAATCTGAATTGTTTAAAAACATTATTTTCTTTCTAAGAAATGATTCAGTCACTTATGTTTCATCAGATGATTATATCGATTTAATTCTTTTCAACTTCAAATATCTTTAAAATGGTGTAATTTAGGAAAAAAGATGAAGAATGATTTTATTTGCAAAAGAGACTAATGATTCTAGGAAGTATAAGATACGGACCTTCAGTTCAAGTGATATTTGTTTTTCATACAATTTAACCAATCTGTACAGTAGTAGTGAGAATCCCACAAGAAATGGAATAAATCTATTGATACCGAAATATGCATGACTGTTATCAAAAACCTTCTACAAGAGATCATTTCAATTGATATTGTCGTTTGAATATTACAGGTGAAAATGCAATTGTCTTATGAAATTTCAACACCCTATATCTTTTGAACGGGGCTAAATGTGGAAAAATGTTATAGGAAGAAAATGTTTCCTTTGACGTCGAGAATCTATGATTAAAATTAACAAAGTGGTCAAAGACTCACCCTGTATAGAATCAATATTATTTTTTCAGAATTTTTCAATACTAAGGAACAAAATTTGACTAGACATAAAGAGCGTTGAAAACGAAAATCACAGAAGCCACTCCCACATATACCTTAAAGTTAAATCACAATATATACACAGAAAACTTTACACAAGCTCTTTATATCATTAACTACATAATTTTAAAATGTACAATATTGCAACAAGTCCAAAATTTACAGCCTACCCCACTCTAGCGGCGAGTATCACGTCAATCGTGGGGGCGAAAAGGGTCTATGTAAATTTTGAGGGTTACTGTTGGTTGGTGGGCCAGTTATCCTAACTAATCCTCCATTCAGATGTGACATACCAAGTATGGTGCTATGAGGAGATGTATGAGACATAATTTTACTAGGAGAGCTAACCTGTATCCGGAGTTGATGATCAGGTGGCATTTGATGTGGAGCTGCAAGTCTCAGTGCCATTGGAGCCTCTATTTTAACTCCTCCATTTTCCTGAGCTAACCTCATGCTATCAGGCATTATCAGATTCATTGGTGGAGGCGATTGTCTCATGC
The DNA here is from genome assembly GCA_030674115.1 of Micraspis discolor. NCBI lineage: Eukaryota > Metazoa > Arthropoda > Insecta > Coleoptera > Coccinellidae > Micraspis > Micraspis discolor. The sequence continues at coordinate 550,043 of JARTUT010002184.1, read as the reverse complement.
TAGCCGATGGTGGAGGACTGTCAACCCTCACAGGACTAGAAGTTTTGTTTGAATCCACATCAATGGGTGACTCGTTGTGCTGCAATCTCAAATTGGTGGGATGGTAAGAACTCGAAGGCTCAGATTCAGGGCTACTCATCAGTTTCCGATCCATCCTGAAATTAGACGGCGTAGGAGATTGCCTGAAGCTCGCATTATGTCCGAAATGAAATTGAGGAGGCATGGGACCAGGCGAATGGGCACCAAATCTATAGTTGGTGATGTGGTTTGGTGAACTCCTACCGAAAAGTAGAGGTCCTGGTGATGTACTTGGAGGCGTGTGTGATCCAAGAGAGATGTCCGAGTCGCTATCTGAGGGAACGGGACTTAGAGGCGGAGGTCTTCCAGATCCACCATGATGGGCTAGCTGAGATGCCAGTTGTTGCTGTTGCATTCTGAAACAAAAGAGATATTTCAGATTGTTTGAAAAATCAACCAGATGCTTGTTACATATGATTTTAAAGGAACTATCAAATGTTTTATTGATATCGATAGAAATCTTGTTCATACAAAAGTGCTCTACAACTTGACCCTGGAGATATACAATAAGTACATTCGAATTTATCTAAAGCAAAAATGAAGACAAAAAGAAATTGAGTAAAAGTTTAATAATATGGGCATTGGATGATACAAAAATTAAGAGAGATTATAAGTGCTTTTAGAGTATGTTTGAAATTAGAACATTTCTTCCACTGTACCCTTCTGTCAGGGAACTGTGCCATTTATCAACTTTCTCGTATTGGAATTGTTTTAATTAGTATCTGATGAACTCAAATTAATAATTTCTTCTATTTCCCTTCATATTTTTTCGTCCTTGGTACAATTAAAAGGAACTCTGGTATTTACAGGGGGTTTGCTAGAGTTGATATATTTTAATTTTTTGTGTCTTTTCGATATAACGACAGAATCAAAAATTCAATCGCTAAATTTCTACGATTATTGTGTTCTTTATCTCAGGAAACAGTAATTGTCATTCTTACAGCTGTTTTATTGCTTTATTCACGTCATATTTTAATTCATCAAGAATGAAAATGCGCAGTCTCCATATTTTGCAAGGCCATTCGGATGGAAACAACATACTTCCGATTTATTGGAGTTTCGAAATGGCCCATTCAGCAGAATAATTTCTTGAAATTTGTTTAATAGTAATTCTAAAAATGTGCCACTCATTTGGTTCTAGCTTATCGTCTATTTATACGAATTTTGGAGATGATGTTGAAGGCGAATAGCGAATAGATATAAATCAAATAGTAAAGTCCCTAGAACTACCCCTGCGGAGGATTTTTTTAAATGTCTCTGAATAAAACTAGAGCTCATCTTTAGCTGTATCAAATTGAAACTCTCATTTAAATCAATTTCAATATAACTCCTATACCTATATCAAACTGTTTCTGCGGGAATTCCTCTGGAAAATAACCTATTAACGTCATCTCTTCGACCAACTTCCATAAAGACTGTTGAAGTGATTGCATTATGAAGATATATTGCAAATTATTCTGCTTGCCAGGTCTTCCTATGCGGAGTTGGTCCCTTGGAGCAACTCATCTCTCTCTGATAACTTCGCAAAGGTTAATTTCCCTCTATTTAATTTGCTCCCATAATACTAGCTCGGTACGTAAGGGAACATATGACATCCAATCTCTACACTTCAAAGAAGCAAACTGTGTTACGTGATTCACGTCGAAATTGGATTATTCGTATCGCTAAAGTTTTGAAGGGGCGAGTTCCATTGTTACTGAGTTTCAGATTATTTTTACATGTTTGAAAACATGGATATAACGATGATATTGGAGTTGTACACAGAGAAAACTTTTGGCAGATTCGCTTAGAGAAAAATTTTGAATAGAAAGAAAATATAAATGAACTGCTCCTCAAGATTCTCCCAGAGATAAGACGATTGGTGTTGATAACATTATTTTCAGATTCGTCGTCCCTGGCGGTGTTCGAATATACCCCATATATTTTTCAATTTTCACTAATAACTGTAAAACACACAGACTACAAAATATAGATGAAATTAGTATTTATCTGTGGTTTGAACACTTCTTCAAGTTACTTCGAACAATTGGCTTCCAAACTTCCGGCAATTCGAGTAATGGGGCACTTGTGTGATTAAATGCTACCTCGTTAATTTTTTTTGCGGTTATCTTTACTTTGAATATGACAGATGTATCGTTACATTTCATCAGATGATTTTTATCCACAGTATGTTGGACCAACTTGGATCTATCGGTGCGTAACACTTGAGAAATCTTCTGATTAACTTTAGTTGTCACTTTCTAGTGACTTGTTTCTCCAAGCTGAAGTGGTTAAGCGTCAGACCAGCAATTTGGATATGCGGGTTCGAATCCCGTCCGAGGATGCATTATTTCGGGAATTCAAAATGTCGAATTTCGGCGGAAATGCCTTAATCTTAATTCTATATTTACTTTCACAGATATTAAAATCAATTTAATAGCTATTCATTTTCTCATTTTCATCTTTTTAAGTTGGTGCTTTATCATATAAAAGTTTTTCCCACTCCCAATTCAGTATTCAGTTGGTATTGACCTGTGTTTGTGTTTATTTAGTATTCCTGTCAATTTGACAATAATCAGAGAAAAGTGAAACATTTTCTGAACTTGTTAACTTTATTGAAAGCTAATTTTCACCTTGAAAACGACACTAGGGAAGATGAATAATAAGACACGATGATTAATGCCCAAATAATAATTTTACACGAGTTCCATCATCAAGAATTTCTCTTCAACACCAATAAGTAAGATTTCAATGACGCACATACATCAACAAATTTTTGTTTGAATCCGACTCAAGTTCCAAATTTCAAGGATTTCTTTAATAACTTCAAGTAAGGACAGGAAGCTGAGTTGTTTATTAAAACAATGTCCAATATAAGACTGCGAAATACCTACAACGAAAGAAGATTTTTGAATTTCTGAAACCTCACTGCCAGAAGTTATTCAAAATACTTGGTTGTTTTAATACCCATGCGTTCGAAAACGAGCGACGAAGGAGCATTCGTGTTGAAATTGCCTTCTGCAACGAGTATTAGACGATATTTTCTCTATTTCAGTCAAGAATTGTGAAAATTTATTGGAATTCAATGAAAAATTCAGATTATACCTCCTAGTGCTTTTTGTATTTTATTTTCGCAGTTGGTGTGACTGATACGAAAATTGACAGATTATAGAATTTGAATAGTGCGTTCAAATCTCTACATGGTTTAATATTGACGATTAACATGCAATGGACGCGTATTGACATTCGATACGATAGGATGTCAGTGTTGTCAATCACAAAACGAAAAATATAACTATAACAATGCTGTAATGAGTTCATTACAGCACTGTTTTTAGTACTGTAATGAACTCATTACGACACTGAAATAGAGAAACAATTTTTTTGAATGTTACATAATGAATAAATGTTTGAAAAGAGACAACAAATCAGAATCTTGATAAAAAATATGAATAATCAGAAAATATTTACTAATATTCCAAAAATGGGACTCATAATATAATGTTTAGTATTCTGGAAGTATTTATGATAGATTTAATGAAGGTTCATCATTATAATAATCATCCCATACCATAATCGCATCCGGTAGGTAGAATCTGGATGATTTAACTGCATGACTCATTGAGAGAAATTCATCTATTGAATGTTCTGCGGTTAATATAGTTGTTACCGCTATTCATTTAAAATTTGTTAACAGTTTCTGTTTCCGTCCCAAATATCCTCTAACCCCAAAAGAATTCTATCAATGATACCCGATTTCAACACAATACCTCGTTAGAATCACAATGACAGGCTACACAGAGAATACCATAAATCTATCCCTGGGGTACCCCTATCCGTCACGTTTGTTTTGAGGACTCAACCTGTTTAAGAGTTGTGGAAAGGTGAAAGCCCAACTTCACGGCTACTTAATCTTAATTCCCTATTGCGGATCATCATTAGTGTTATGGCCAGTTTACAAGGGCTTCCTGCTGAGAAGGGTGGTCTATTTGACTGTGTTTAGGGGGCTGTAGGCAAATTACTGCCATTTGGGAGATATGAAGACATCTTCACTGCGTTTTGAGTCCAGATTATTCTTTCTCTTCAACGTCCTTTACAGTTTTAATTGAGAAGTTTGAAAATTTAGAAAAGCTCTGCTGTGATTGTTCTAAACCTCCGAAGAATTTGAAAAGATCAACAAACCTATATCTGATTAAAAAATAAGCACTCACAGTTTTCCTTCAGTTTTATTCAAAACTCAAATTCGTTTGTTTTAAAATCAACCACAAGAATTTAATTATGTCTCATTCAGAAATAGATATCTTGCTTTAAATAAGCTCTTGTCTTCTGAAATCGTAGCCTATTTATTAAAGTGCAAATTACGAAAAAACTATCTACGTAATCTACGCTTCTCTATTAAATCAAAATTTTGATCAAAGCATCAAGAATGTTCTGGATATCAATCACTTCTATACTCATTCAAAATTTTGTGGATGCATATTCTATGAGATATCGAGTGTTCAGAAAATAATTTTGAGAATTCTTCACTAATTTTCTAGCGTGAGGATTTCTACGAAAGTTTACAAACTTATTTGCTTCAATCTGATTCAAACATTTCCCGAGTTACAAATTGATCAGATTCTTGGAGGTATTGAGAAAAATAAATTTCAGATGCTCGTAACTGCTGAACTATTTGACGGATTTGGTCCAGTAATGAACCTGACCCAGATAATGGGAAAATTAACCTTGTTTGAGAATATGGAACTTTTAGCTCAACTCTTTCCAAAGGTTCAAAGTATACGGACTTATTAGACACCGATTAAGACAACCATTTTTGATAAACGAAATAAAACGGAGAGCTTCGAAAAATTGCAAATCAGATAATAACATCAAGATACTATCAGCAGACAGAGAAAAAATTAATGGATGTTGATTCTTATAACAAAACAAAAATTCGACGAAATATAAGATAATGATGAATGTGAATCTTCTAGCAAATATTTTTTCCAAGCTCTATCGATCTTAAAGAATTAAAAAAAAAACTTTGAATGTTAAGTAAACCATCATCACAATACACAATTGAAAGTATCGAAATATTTATATGATTAAGCAACAAATTTATGTTTTACTCAACAGAACAAATGAAGATATTAATAACAGATGCTGGAAATAACCCAAATGATCAATCTATACAAGATTCTCACTTAGTCAATTTTACTTTGAAAATAGTTATTTATTATACCAGGAAATGAAATATTAATATTGAAATTTGAAATTTTAAACTAGTAAGATGTTAGACCTGCGATGCTAAGGACCACTTCAATGTAATCAAATATCTGTCAATTTAATTTTGTGATTTGATTCAAAAATTACGAACTCAGTAATTGTTTAGTAGTTATTTTGAATACTATAAAGTTAAAAATGCTTGATTCTGTGTTTTCTCTGACTCCACCGGAGTTGATAGGAGCAGCGCAAGTAGCGTCACGAAAATTAATGCCAGCTAAATCGCGGAATATTTACGAAACCGCGTATTCACTGTCTCGAAGACAGTGTTATTGGCTTATTTTTCGGACCTGGCAACACAAGAAAAGCCATCAACAGTGTGGTCGAATTATTCAATGATTAAAATTATGTTACGAACCAATAATAATGTAGACATTTCAAAATATTTCAAACGAATTACATCTGAAATAAAATGTGAAAGGTTACAGGCCCAAGAAAGCTGTGATTTTTACTAGTACACAAACTGTGATTTTTTAAATAATGCTCCCGATGAAGTTTATTTAAAGATTTGTAATACCAGAAAACAATCTTTTGAGGTTATCAGTTAGATGATCAATCTTGGGAAGGACTGCATAAAACATGATGTTTTGTCCATCTTCTCTGATTGTTGAAGTATTTGTTAGTTGGTTATTGATTGGTGTATTATATAATAAACTATTCAATAATTTTTTGGGGTATGAGTTCTTTAAAAGTATATCGAAAAGTTTCTTGATATTTTTTTGGTAAAGTGATGGATGAGATATTCTGTATCATCATACCAAGTATAAAATTTATTTTGATTTTTTGTTTGTGATTGGAGTAGAAGTTGATATAACTTCCAGAACTGGAATTTTTTGTGTACCAATCTAATATTACTTTGTTCTGTTCAGTTCTTATTAACTTCGTGTCCAGAAATTATTGAATAGCTTATTATATAATACACCAATCAATAACCAACTAACAAATACTTCAACAATCAGAGAAGATGGACAAAACAACATGTTTGTCCTTCCCAAGATTGATCATCTAACTGATAACCTCAAAAGATTGTTTTCTGGTATTCCTAATCTGAATATAACTCAAAAATCCATCAAATTAACAAGAAACAATTTCTCTCGATTGAAAGATAAATTACCTAAATCAATGACCACAAATTTAGTCTACAAAATAAACTGACAAAACTGCGACCTCTGTTATATAGGACAAACATCCAGAAATTTGAAAGGACGTCTCACATCACACAAGAGTGACTGCAAATTTAGAAAACCAAGATGTGCACTTTCACAACATACAATAACAACTGATCACAAAATCAATTGGAACATCGATAATGTAGCTATCTTAGACAAATGTGACAAAGAAAAATCAAGAACAATTCTAGAATTCTAGAATTTCTCAAGACCCAAAAACAATGAACAGAAGATCAGACATCAACAACCTGAGCAACATCTATTCATATTTAATTAAAACAGATCTTGACCTGTTAAATTTGGCATTCTTCAAAAATTCAGAAATAACTGAGTCATAATCACTCGACATAGTTAGATTTTAAAATTGAAATATTCAGAAAAATTCGGAATTCCTCACAAAATTTCTAAAAAAAATCTATGATTCAAACATTGTTATGATGAATGTCATAATTATGACTATGTCAATTTAATTTCAAAACTTGGGAAAGAGAGAAATCCTCTCCTCATCACGTTCTGAAGTTTGTTGGATGTCAGTTGAACTATTTTGAACTCTCAATTCAAAGAAACCCAACATTGTGTAAGTTATTCATTCCATTTTGCAGTCATGTCTTTGTAACAAGCCTTAACTTTAATTTATGTAACTTCCAGATTCTTTACGTATGTACTTTTTTTAGATGTTCTGAAGAAGCAGTTGAAATACTGCGAAAGCAAAGCATTTGCAATAAATGATATAACTATTGAAAGACCAACAATCTCTATTTACCAATTATACATCAATTCTTTATAAACATTAATCAGAGATGAACTCCACACAACTTATTTATGTATACATATATGTATATATCAGGGAAAAAAGTAATTTCGCGAAAAGTTACATTTTGTTACCTGTCAACAGAGAAGAAATATCAAATTTTTTTCCCGTCACAGAAAAAAATTGTTTAATGACTCCAATAATCAATAACACTCAATAGTCGAAATTACAATGTTGAAAACTAAAATCATGATCACTGTTTAAACGGCTTAGCCAAAACCTATGAGTACGTGCTTTGCAGGGGTGCCTGAAGGATAGGATTTATGACGTTGACAGTGTTTGCGGTTTCAGTACAATGAAGTGGATAATTAGCCATTGTGTTGAAGGATATTTCTCTCTCAGGATCACTTCAATATCCAGAATGTGGTCGGAAAGACTGCGTCACCACATTTATGAATCAGAATCCAAGCATTATTATCTCAATCCTCATCTGAACTCTCTTAAGTTCCTGTCAGGACAATGCTTTCACGGAACGATCATTAACTTTTCAACTGAGATTATGAATGTTTAACTATTATTTATTTTTCTTGGGTGAAACTATTTCTATAAAAGATAAATATCCTTAGAAAAAAGTGGAAAATTGTAATTCATTTCATTACTTTGATTAAGAGTTATAGCTTCAATGAAACAATTTAGAGAAATCAAACATAGACTATTCACAAAACGTTATAAATACAACAAAAATATAAATTTTTTGCACTTATAAATGAGAGGTAATACCTAACTTCAGAGATTATGTTGCCCCTCGTTCAATAGTTGAGGAACACCCCTTCATTTTAAACCCCAAGGGCAACAAAGGAAAACCTAAAAACATTAATGCAATACCCTGTTATCAAGTTTCCGACAATAGCTTGTGCAACTATACATAAGCAACAATATAATGTATCGAATTTCAATTATATTGAAGATTGGTATCTGATAGAAAAATATACCGATTGTATTCATGCTGATTTCAGATATATTATGAAAAAATAAATTTAAGTTATACTAAATGTACTGACGTGCTACACTACAATTTGAAAATCCATAAAAAGTAAAAAACGCATAGAGAAATAAATATTTGATTTAACATATAATAGGATGTGGAAAACCTTCCAAATAACAACAAATAAAGTAATAAAACAAGTGTATCTTTCGAAATTCAAATTATTTCAATAATTGTTTCACAAAGTATACTAACTAGCTGACCCGACAGTGGGTGTCCTGGCTTCACGATGATTATTCTATTCGAATTGGTATAATCAAAGAAAAAATACTGTTTTAATGGTTTATGATATACGATATTATTTTGTTTTTTGCGCATATACGAATAGGTTTGTTGTTATTTCAGCACAGGAACAGGCGACATATATCTGGTCATCTGAAAAAAATAGATTTTCAAAATTGATGCCTTGAGATATGTATGTCGACATTCAATTTTTTGAATTTTTTTTACACGAGAAGTATCTGCTGAGGATAACAACACATAACAATAAAAGGAAATAGATATTCATTTTTGTACAGAAAGATTAATGAGTTTTTCTTTCTTCTTCTGTTAAAATAGTTGAATATTGTTAAGTATTGTTCCGTTTCGCCGTTTGCTGTTCAAGCTTGAACATCTTGGTGTGAGAGGTAGGGTTTTGGACTGGCTGCGTTCGTTCATTGTTGGTAGGTATTTCTCAGTAAGAGTTGGCGACTCATTATCTGACTTCAAACCCGTTATCAATGGAGTACCGCAGGGTTCTGTTTTGGATCCGATCCTATTTATCAGATCTGCCTGGTTTATTCTCGTCCCACTCATCCCAATATGCTGATGACATCAAGCTCTTCAATGATGCTCGCTCGCCTAATATTCTTCTGTGTGACCTGAATCGGTTTAGCCAATGAAGCAGTCAGTGGCTTCTTCCCGTGAACGTAGAAAAGTGTAGAGTAGTTCACCTTGGAAGTCACAATCCGCGTAACCAGTATATGATCGAAGCCAAATGTTTGGTCTCCGCTGCACAGCACGTCGATCTCGGGCTGGTGATAACTGAGGATCTGTCTTGGTCAGCCCATGTGAGCAATATAACCGCCAAATGCCGGAAGATTTTGTACTTGATGCGGAAAGTTTTTCCTAGAAGCTCGATCGAGACATGCCGGCAGCTTTACATCACCTATGTTCGACCAATTCTGGAATTTGCTGGCCCTGCATGGTTCCCTAGCCTGATCGCAGATCAACAACGTTTGGAGGGAGTGCAGCGTTCTGCAACGAGGATTCTTTTCAGGGTGGTTCGCCCTTTTTATGAAGACAGACTAAAAATGTTTGAGCTGGACTTGTTTAGTGATCGTAGGATGCGTGGCGATCTAATAGTGACGTTTCGTATACTGCGTGCGTTCATTGGTGGTAATCTGGGCGGTATTGTCTAGTTAAATAGAAATCATCTTCGAGGCCACCAATATTCCGTGCTCGTGTGAAACTTTTTCCTGCTAACCTCTCTTCCTGACAGTGTATTCCGTGTATACTCTTTTGACAACAGATTGGACGCATTAACAATTGTGTGTAAATATTTTTCTGAAGCGCCACTTTTGTTACTAGGCAACCCTCGTCTATGATATTTTCTGTCAAACTTGTTATCTAGCCTGATATTTTCTGTCAAAACTGTCATTGCTGTAAATGATTAAATTATTGACAGTAACCGAAGAGCAGATACATCTCAGCTCGAACATCGCCTCATCACATCGGATATCGAACTTCTAACAACGTATGACTATATCATGAACGCAACAAATCCTTCACAGGTTATTTTCCGCCGCTACAAATTCGTTAATGGTTACAATAATCCAGTTTCACGTGTCCCAAAGGACTCGGAGCGTTTTCCATTCAGCTCCATAATCAGTTCAAACTCCACCTATAAACTCGAGGAGCTCGATCCTGTCGTTGATGCCTTACAGCATTGATGAAACGAAACGTTGCCTTTAGGCTGTTACAAAGCTAACACCATTCCTTGAGGTGATCGATGAAAATCGGGGGAAAAAGGGAGGGGATAATGTGAAGTCTGTTATCGAACAGTCTGGGCCCATAACCTGATACGAATACAATCTTGTTCGTTTGATCTCATCTTCATCACTTTCTTCACATGATTCCCAATAACGTTAAAACTGTTGAGTAAACTGCTGAAATTACATAGAATAAGGTATCTAATGATGCCATAATATGCTGCCATTTCACATACAAATGTTTCGGAGATAACCGGAAACTGCAGAGGTCGGAAAATATTTTAGTGATGAAGATTTTTTATTTTTTACATTAATCTCGGTTGATTTTATATCGCAATGTCCATTTCAGAGCATTGTGAAAGATTGAATTTCAATTTTTTTCACTTCAATAAGAAACCCGTTAATTTCTTCAAGGGAGAAACCAATACAGCAGCCCACATTGTTAGCTTCTCAACTCCATCAAGGCCGAACTGATTAATATGCAAATTTTTATCAAGAATAATATAATAAGACTGGCATTAATTCAACCTTTTGTAGCGTAATCTCATTTCGGAATTATCCACTACAGGCTTTTTCCACTCGACTCTGAAAATACAATTCTCAATATTAAAAAACATGACTCGGGTTTTGTAGCACTAGCAATCTAATCTCAATTCTCTCGCTATCAGTTCCTTCAATCTCTTGTTCCCCGGTCTACAAACTAGAAACCAGTTCCGTACCTCCCGATTATTTGGTGGAAGCCTGAAACTGGAACGTTTAATAATAACCCAGTTGACAGGTCGATGAAAGATATCGCTCCCAAACAAGGCATTACAGGCTTATCCACGATTTGAAATGTACACCGGTCGAATTGCGTCTAAATACTACCCGTATACGTATTCTCATTACCTTCTCATGATGTAATATCACCGATTACAGTTCCCTAGCTCGCCGGTGGCTCCATCTGCAACGCTGAGACCTAAAAGTGCGACGGTGCGTGTAATTGATCACCATCATCCACCGAAGAGCTTTGTCTGGCGTCTAACAAAAGCAGAGGGTATCAGTTACACCAGTACCATTTATTCGCATAGACTGGTAGCTTGATTGGAACGTCGAGGGTCTGTTTTTGGATCTTTTTGGTCCGATGGCCAAAACAATGGACGCTGCCAGGTGGAAAAACCGCATATTTTCGGAGATATCGATTTCCAGTCTTCGGGTCGTTGTGCAACACGAGATGCACCTCTTCAACGTCGTCTTGGATCGTTTAAGGGTTCGTTAGATTGCAAAATTGACTAATTAGGCGAATGTGGTCGTAATTGGTGGTATCTGGAGGCAGGAACGTATCTTGAAATAAGTTTGCCAGAGTTTAATGAGTTTTTCTTTCTATTTGATGACATCGAACATCATTCTTAATTTTTTCTTCATTCCTCATCAAAGTGGCTCTGTGTTCATTCTATTTTACCTCACTTTCTGATGTGTCCGTTTTTTGTATCTATAACTTCTGTCAGTTCAGATTGAAGTTGATAAGATTTCTACATTCATAGTTTTGAAGGTTGTTTTAATAATGGGAATCTTTGGCGCCTGCAGAACACAAGAGTTGGTGAATATGCTATCTTCAAATATCGAAGATCTTTGAGAGTTAGAAATGACAGTTTGAAATGAAAGTTCAGAATAGTAATTTGGAACAAAATGAAATTTTTATATGAAAATTTCGAGAAAAAATGTTTCGATGCCAATGCTGCCAACATCGATTGTTTCCTAATCGCAAATCATAAATAAGGATTGTTTGAAAAGGTAAAAGATGCTTTGAGGTTGTCGTTTGCACTTCATCAATTGATATTTCAAAACAAAATTTCGGTCTTTCCGGTAAAGGCTGTGTTCGGTCCTTTTGTTATAGCATGAATTTGAAGCTGAGGCGATCGCTAAATATTTGAATTTCGCGCTAATTTTATAAGTCAACACTGGTGACTTCGCACATGTTATGGATACGCATACGCATCTAGAACGCGAATTGGAATAGAAGAACGCTCGCTATCACGTTTGTTATCGAAATTGTTTATAAAATCACGCTAATTTTGATTTGTTTTTTTGGATATATTACACGCTTGGTTTCACCCGCATATTTGGAAATTTCGCATCGCATTTGGATTGTGTTTTCAACACCGCATTTGAACAAAAGTTGTACTAGAAATCCCGCAGCAAGGGTCCCTGTGAAGAGCTGATAATTGGAGCAGAGCCCTGAAATCATTGTAGTTCACCGCTGTGGTAAGTCATCATTGTTGACCGCATTTCTTTATATGAATTTTGTTGTTTCATATTATATATTTCGCGTTCGCACCAGCTTCAAACGCAAAAATAAATACAGTCTATTTATCCCTCAAAATTACTGAGCTATCGGACATAACAAAGATCAAACTCTCAAAGATTAAGAATGATATAAACAGAATGAAGATGAAGAAGATCTGGGTGCTGCTCGTTTGGTGAGGGAATATTCGGCGTAGCGTCCGCAAGACGTTCTTAGGTTCTTCGTAGCTTATAGGAATAAGAAGTGTACTCTTCAGCCTGTCGGCAAAAATACCTTCGGAAACATTCCGAGTAATTTTGCTGAATGGTTGGATTTAGATAATCCGAAAACGTGGAAGACGTGACATTGGTTGCCGATGAGGGAGCCTCAATGACAACACTCAAGAGACATGGTGGTTGGAAAAGATTGTCTGTTGCAGAAGGCTATCTGACTGACAGTATGCTGCACCAAAATAAGGTAGATAGATAAGATGATAGTAGGTGTGGAGGGAGAGCTATCTGCAGCATCACAATCTTTGAAGACCGTTTTGGGAGAAACGTACAAGACTGCTGCTGCACGGAATGTTCTCAAGAAAACTAATCTCTTCAACGAATAAGATATTTCTTCTTCCTTTGTATCTGGTGGAAATACCTTTAGTCGAAAGTTCAACAATTGCAGTTTCCATTTTGTTACTAAATAAAGAAATAAAATATGATTTGACGTTTTGAAAGGAATATGATTTGAAGTTTCATATTTGTCTTTGGGAAATATGAGTGTTTTATGACACATGGTAACTAAGGCGATATAGCTCAATATTGGTTCGATCAGAAAAAATATATATTTTTGATATTTTAATAATTGTTATGTCCATTTCTGAACAGCTAGCGGACCGAGTGTTCAGGGATATTTTCATCATGGGACCTCAGTAAACTAATCGAAACGTCAAAACTGATTAAGATCTCAACCACGATATATCTTTGAGAAGCTACATACCAATTCATAAAGATTCTATTCTTCGTCACACCGTTTGAAGCTTCCGGAAGTCGTCAGAACTGTAATGGTCTGTGACATCGACGTGATAGTGACAATTGATTAGGCTTCCTCAATAATGAAATCATGAATTTTCAACATGAATGGACAAGAAACGATCACCGCATCATGCGCTTAATTGGTTACGGTCTGTCGCGTCCAGTGTACAAAGAAGGATAGCGGCAGGATCATAACTGCTGACAGGATTTCATTCAATTAATACGTCCATTCAATCGATGAAGAACTGGTCGCATCTCGTCCATTCATACAAAGTAAAGGTTATGTGACTGCGTAGAGCTACTCGTTATGGGATGTTGATGAAGACAATTTGGAATACAGGATGTTCGAAAGAAGGATATAGGGACTTTGTCAGATGATCAGGAAAGTTCTTTCAGACAGATGCACTAAAATTAGAAATCAAAGTCTTATAGTTCATAGTTTTGCTCATTTCAAGATTTGGTAGACGAAAAATGTAGAAATGCATTGAGGTAAGGCAGGAGCTTTTACAACCTTGTTGCCAGGTCCTCTTTCGAACTCAGGAATTTTGCGATATAAAGAACAAACAACATGTTTTGAAGTATAGGGAATGTAAAACAAAACAAAGAAAGCTTGTAAATTCAGTAATTGTTCATTCAAATGTGTGGAATCAAGAAAATATCTCTGGAATTATTAAAGATATAAAAATGAATTTTGAAAGATGGATACTGCAGTGGATTGCCTATTTGTTTTCATATTTTTCAACAATTTTGAACTTCCGGTTTCACCGGAAGGAATGTCAATTTTAAAATTCGCAAAACAACACTCTATACATCATTTTAGTTTCTGTTTAAACATTTCATTACGAGTACAAAAATAACTGGTTCGATATTTTTATTTCAATACCTACAGAGACATTAACAGAAAAGTATCTAAAGAAAGTAAAAATCTAATATCCATTAAAGAAATAACTCATTATAATTATCAACTAAAAATAAGTAATTTACAAAACATTGAAACTTAACTAAACTTAATGTATTTAATATTCAAACTGAGCAACGTTTACTTCTTGACAATGAGCAAGTTTGTAAATCCTCTAGTTACATTAGTTATTACTTCTGGCGCAATCCTCTGTATCTCGTGAGTTGTTCCAGCAGCTAATTCTTGCAAATTATTTCTTCTATCAACATAAACCTTAAACTTTAAATAACTCCATAGAAAATAGTCCAGTGGATTAAAGTCGAGACTTCGTGCAGGCCATTCATTAGTACACCTTCTTCCAATCCACCTGTGATGAAATGTCCTATCAAAATAATCTCGAAGCATGCGAACGTAATGAGATCGTGCTCCATCTGATGATTACAGATATTATTTGGTAATTGTCCATTTACCGGAATCACTTATGTCTCTAAATGCTGTAAATACTTATCTCCGTTTAAAGTTTCTTGTAGGAAGAAGGGTCCCACGATTCAGTTGTTATAAATGCCGGCCCAAACGTTCAATTTTTGGGGATGTTGTGTATGAGCGTCTTGAACCCAATGAGGATTAGTTTGTGACCAGTAGCGGTAGTAATGTCGATTAACTGTACCGTTAAACAAAATGTAACTTCGTCTGAAAACACCACTTTTCCAAATATCCATCATCGTTTCACAAAATTGTCGACGTATGTCGAAATCGTCTTTGAACAGTTCTTGGACAAGACGAATTTTGTAGGGATGATATTTTTCTCGTCTGAATATTCTTCCTACTGAAAGACGACTAATTCCATGCATATTGGTCGGTAGTGGATGATAAGTGAGGATTTTCTTACAAAGATATAGCAACATTTTGAGCTACACCTTCATTTGTTGCACTTTTCAACCGTCCACTCATTGATACATTGCTGAATGCTCCACTTGTATCTTAACTTCGCAGGATATTTGTGCATTAGGATGAACAATGTTAAAAAGGTCACAAACTTCTCGATCATCTTTAATATTTCTATTCTGTCTCTGTCACTCAATTCGGCTATTTCACGTTCGAATTCAAGCACAAATAACTTATTTTGACAACTACTGTCAGTTCTACAATGAATTTCATGGACTACTAGATACCATTAAATTTTTCTTTTCATTGGTTACTTTTCTATTAATATCTCGGTAAGTATTGAAATAAAAAATATCGAACGCAATATTTTTGTACTCGTAATAAAATGTTTCATCAGAAACTAAATCAATATACAGGGTGTTTAATTGTAAATTTTAGAATTGATATTACTTCCGGTGAAAGAGGAAGTTCAGAATTGTTATAAAATATTAAAACAAATAGGCAATCTACTGCAGTACCCATATTCCAAATTTTATTTTAAAATCTCTAATAATTCCAGAGATATTCACTTTATTGCCAGACATTTGCCCATCACTGTATATCTCAAATGAACAATTACTGAATTTACAGGCTTTTCAAAATATGAGGAACTCCTTGAATATCATAACTGTAGGATTGGTATTCTATGAATTTTTTTTTAGAAATATTCAATCGTATTGGGATGAGAATTCATAAATTTCAATATTCTCCCCAATACTCACTACTTGGAAGACACTAACCGTGGAATTCAATATGATTTCCAGCTAAAATTATGATTTGGATGAAATGTTATGTGACATTTTTTGAAGAGCAAAAAAAATTTGTATTTTCTGTGACGGAAAAAAAATTTAACATTTCATCTCTGTTGACAGTTAACCAAATATAACTTTTCACGAAATTACTTTTTTCCTCAGGAAAAGATGGAATACTTTATATAATTATTAAATGTGCATTGCGTGAATGACAGGTTCCTTGAACTATTCGGTGCAACAGACGAATTTTCTTGTGTTGAAATAATATTCCCTGACATGGACACAACAGCTGTTGATGTACCTGGTCGCAAATCGGGTGTTATTTCAGAACTGCCACACGTTCTGAACACCTGATATATTTTTAATTGCGATATGCATAAAACAAGCAGCGATCTTTTGCTGCTGCGGGACAAAGGGCCATGTATATTCAGTAATATTTAATATATTCTTCAGTAACTACAAATCTTCTGTTTACATCATTCTTTGTTTGCTTCAGTTTCACAATTAATAACTTTCCCGAATCTTCAATATCATCTGATGTTACCTGGCTGATTTCACAAATTCGACAAGCTCCTGCAATACCAAATACAACAACAACCTTGGCCATTAAATGAACTTCATCGGGTGCATTATTTAAAAAATCACTTATTTGTGTACTCGTACAAACCTCAGCTTTCTTGAGCGTGTAATATTTCCTAATTTGTAATTAGTTTGAAACATTTTGAAATGTCTACATTATTATTGGATCATATCATACTTTTAATCATTGAATAATTCGACCACACTGTTGATGGCTTTTCTTGTTGTGCCAATTCAGAAAAATAAGCCAATAACAGTGTCTCCGAGAAAGAACTGCATGTCATTTTCATTTTCCATTCCATAAATCTGGAATACGCGGTTTCGTAAATTTTTCGCGATTTAGCTGGCAATAGTTTTCGTGACACTACTTGCGCTGCTTCCATCAACTCCGGTGGAGACAGAGAAAACTCAGAATCAAGCATTTTTAACTTTGAAGCATTCAAAATATTTACTAAACAATTATTGAGTTTGCAATTTCTGAATCAAATCACAAAATTAAATTGAGAGATATTTGATTACACTGAAGTTTTCCTTAGCAACGCAGGTCTAATAGCTTACTAGTTTAAAAATTCAAATTTCATATCGATAACATTCTGACTTTAATATATTGTAATAATATTTTTTTCACCATTAAATCGTTGTTTTTCCTGTTACAGAAAAAAATAGTGTATTATACACGGGAAAAATATTAGATTTCAGCTAATATTATATTTAACCTCGAGCTAAATACTTTTTTCCCTTGTATAATAAATAACTATTTTATCATAAATATTACACTTTGGAACTTTACACAGAAACAGGATGCATGAACAAGAATGTAGACCAGACCAGATATAAGAAGACAAATATGTCTTCAAAACTCCAACAGCAGAAACCAACAACTGTAAATGAGAAAGTACGATAAAGATAATCATTTCATTTTCAATTCAAATTCAACTTGACAGTAGAGTAAAACTGACCTATTACGTACTCGCGCGAGCTTTTTATTAGCCAGATCTTATTCGCAGTTGTAATGACCATATTCACACGTATATATCTTTCGTTTTTACAGCCAAGAACTACTATCAGATATCGATAAAAACTTGGATACGATAATTGATTAGAGAACTAGAAATTAATGAAATTTATATGCCGTGGGAACGTTAAAATGACACAAACTAGATTTCTTTCAGAAACCTACGTATGTATGTATATATTCATGAAGAAATATGTACCAATTGCAGATTCCCACCGATCGAAATGTATGTCATTTCCTGACGAGAGAAATGGAAAAATTAAGTAGAGTGATTTCGATCCACAATTTACATCGTAGTTACATTTAAACGCAATGCCATAAAATAATTCTTCACGAATATCAAATCTATAAAGAATATTGAGGGTCGTTGATTACTATTTGCTTATTTTTGACAGGTAATAGGTCTAGGGTAGAAATAAAACCAATTCTTCAAACATGGCCTTCTTCTATCTGAAGTCTTTCTGAGGGCACTATAAATGTACAAATTATATTTTAAAATTTTCTTTGTAAATGAATTATAATTTGAAGATTTTTTTTATCAAATAATACATGAATAACATAATTTAAATTTTGAAACAATCTTTTAAATTTCTTCTAACATTTTTCTAAACAGTTTATAGTTTTAGCTATCTATTTCATAAAATAAAGCTCATATAATGAGAATATGAAACTTATGGAATAATTGATTTGACCAACACGAATTAATCAAGAATGAACATATTGAATAATAATAAAATTCTTTATTGACGATGACTCAAACTAACAAAATTTTAAAAAAACACACATAAACGAGGAATTTCATTTATTAAATTAATATGCTAGTAAAATCCAAAACTGCTAGCAATCAAGAGAAAACAAAGTTTATTTTGAATTTATAAGGGATTCCTAATCACTAAGAACTATTAAAATGAGTTTATAAGAATATCAGACTTACAGTTTGTTATGGCTATTTTGTCGATGGATTATTATATTAAAACGCAGACTGAAATAACATATTTACCTACATACAGTTTTCAGAGAGATATAGGTGACTTTTAAATTCACATGAAACTCTTGATTAAGGAAATATATTTTAAGGGTGCTGCTCTATTTTTTTCTGACTGATTAGAAAATATTGAGAATTGAGATTGTCGATATCAGTTCTTTTGTTTATAGATTTTGAGTTCTCTTTTATCGAAATCATTTCATGTAGTAATCGTTTTTTTAGAAATTTTTGAGTGCCTCATATTTTACACGAATCAAAATCGAATGAATGTAATGTCGTTGAGACATGTTCTGATAGGGCAGAATTATTTTCATTCTTTTTTTTTCAGACGATTAAGGATATTTAGATAATCTCTTTTATGCTCATTTATTCGATTTTTGATATATCGTCCTGTTTGTCCTATATACACACACTGGCAATCGTGGCAAGGAATTTCATAAATTATATCAGATAAAATTAATTTTGGTGTGACAGACTTCAATTTAGAGAAAAACTTTTTATTTGTGTTGTCAGAATTAAAAGCCGTAATTTATTTTAGAAAAATTCCGGTTAAGGTTTTCAATATATGGTATTTTGAAATATCTTTTGTTATTCATATCTACCGGGCAATTTTTTCCTAGGTGCCACTTGTCACACAGCCAATGAGACGATCAATTTATTGAAAACCAAATTTGCTGATCGCCAGTGACGGCTGGTCTGGGTAGGAAGGGTCGGCAGGGCCGACCCAAAAGCAACCGAAAAAAAGAAGGTGGAAATAAATATTTTTTTAATCGAAACTTATTTGAAAAATTAATAGCAATATTTAAATCTCGAGAAATTCCCTTAGTATCTTTTCCTCTCCCCTCTATATATCTCAAATTTCCCCTCAACACACCCAAGTATTATTTCTCACTTCAAATTTTTTATTCCAAGTTCCCGCATCAACGCACTCAGCCAGCCGAGCCACAGTTTATTTTCATCTAACAATAAGTTCCTATCATGACTCTACAATACCTCGACTGGGACACTTGCGAGGTCGTCCGAGAACCCTTGGCCTCCCCCATGTGAAACGGCAGGCGGGTGAAATTGTTTATTATTATCGATGTTTATTGCAAATATCAAATTAAAAATTGTAATTCAACATCCGACATCTTCATATGTTTAACCTAAATTTGAGATAAAAAGAGAAATCATTATGTATTTAAAATTTTTTCACGTATCCTGTTAATAATTGAAATTTTCACCCTCAAATCTCAAATGATTATTATCATAAGTACTTGAATATTATTTCAATTTCAGAAAAAAGTGTATTGGTACTGTATGGAATAAATTTTGTGATTTTCTGACCATAAAAATTCATTCTTAGTAACTGTAAATAGCAAAACAGCAACCCACGACTTATTGATTTTTCAAAGACTAGGTCGGCCAAGATACTCTTGGGGAGGGGGTATATGAGAATTGCATTGCGTGTGTTTACACTTTGATTATCAGAGTTCAGTTCACTAGGTCAGTAGTTTGGAGTAAGATGTAAGTGTGTAGGGCTTAGGGTTGTACGAGTTTTCGTTCGTTTTCGGTTACAAGTTGAATGTGATTGATCCAGATGGCAAGTGTAAGAGAGGTAGTATCAAATTGCGGTGATTTGATTAGTTTTTTTGTAGATAACAGGTTTTCCATTATTAGAATAATTCTAATTGACAGCGTTCACAACAGGATGAATATGATTTTAATTTTACTAAGTTTTAAGCTGAATTGTTGGACAGTTATACATTTTAGATATGATTGTCACTGTATTTGTAAGATGTAAACTTGAAAAAGGCTCAATGTACGCCGAAACATATGTAGTAAAGTATGAATAAAAAAAGATGAAATCCTAATTTCAATCCAGTGCTCTAATCCCAAGAAAATTGCTTCTAAATTATATATATAAATATAAAGGTCAAATAAGGGAATCGGCCTGGTCTACACCAAAATGATACTCTTGTTTTCTTAGCCGAGCTTTCGGATTTATTTTAATCCATCTTCAGGGCATCTACAAGTATATAAAGAACATCAATCACAACAAAACAACACAGTATTACAAAACCATAATAATCTAATTCTAACAATACGTAAGTGTACTTATTTTGCTTGGAAGTTTTGACAGAGTAATTGTGCAAGTTCATGTTGATTAAAATCGTAATAAATATAGCTTGAATTTGGAACAATTTGGAAAACTAAGATAGTTGACTGTGAAGCTGGATTCGGGTGTTCAGTTCTTTTGTTCTTAGCTGCATCGACAAACTTTTATTATATTTAGTTTTCTGATGAAATTTTGTAACCATTAATAACTTCTTCTTTGGGTATCCATTCTCAAGACACCCCTAACCTCAAATTCATCCAACAAAATAAGTACACTTACGTATTGTTAGAATTAGATTATTATGGTTTTGTAATACTGTGTTGTTTTGTTGTGATTGATGTTCTTCAAATGATATTATTACTTGAGAATTTAGATGCCCTGAAGATGGATTAAAATAAACTGTAAAAGCTCTCAAAGAAAACAAGAGTATCATTTTGGTGTAGACCAGGCCGATTCCCTTATTTAACCTTTATTCGAGTTTGCGGCCATTATATTGGCAAATCAGTATATAAATATATATATGCTTGGTCTGGCCGACCCACTCCTAGAGGGCACGAGCCGTCACTGCTGATCGCATAATTTCACGAAATTCAGCTGTTGAACGGCCAGCAAGATCGTGTGATTCAACACTAATGGACTATTTTTTGCGGGGCTATCTTATGAACAGAGTCTATACGGAGCCAATCGAATCGATTGCAGCTTTAAAATTCAGAATCTGTGATGTGATGCCAAAATAAACCCGACATTTTGCCAAAAAGTGATTGAAAATTTCTATGGAAGACTTAAATTCTTTCAGCGTGGTCGTGGTGGACATTTGCCAAAAATAATTTTTCATTCATAAATGGCGGAATTTTCTTTCTGTAATAAAATAAAAATTTAAATCATTGTCATCAAAATTTTTTGTTTTATTTTGTTGTAAAAAACAAAATTTTTGTTGAAGACCCTTTAGGTGCATAAGTAATTATTTCTCAACAACACTATGAAATGTCATAAGACAAACGCTGAATATTCGTGTTCTCGAAAGATATCCAGTGGTGGATCAGCCCAATTAAAAACCTCTATTCCGTTATAACTTTGCAACGTTGCAGAATTGGAAAAAGAAGTATAGTAATAAAGATCGCTTCAAGAATCTGTAGTTGAAATTAAACTTTTCCAACTCTACCCCTTTCCAAGAATCCACCTTTATGAATCCTGGTTGAACAGGCTGTTGAATTTCATGAAATATTCTCATTCACCTCGAAGCTATCAGAATACACTCATAAAATTCCACAATTGCCTCCATTCTTATCCAGCATCAAAGAATCGACAACTTTTCGCGTCAAGACTCGAGAAGCATCAATTTCCATACCAAATTATCATCCAGAGTTTCATCCCTTCGGATCCAGGACCGGTTCATTACAATCAAGTACGATTCAGCGAACGCCACCCCTAATCAATTTACATCTAAATATATTCTCTCTTCCGTCAAATATGATACAGTTCGCAGACGTCTTGACAATTGTCATTTGCATTTCGTAGTTCGAATGTCTCGTCATTTATACTGTCATATCATGAGGGGTAACCAATCGTGGCCAATTTAATCGGTGCGATAGGGAATTTGCCGGATTGTCTCATGACGACGATTTGCATTTTTGGCACAGAGAGGGATGAATTGAATGGATTTGACTCACATGGTTCATACAGAATACAGGGTGAACTACTTATTTTGTAACATTGTAATTTTATCATCCCAAAAATCTATAAAACGCAGAGAATGAATCCTGTAGTGGCTCTGGATGGACTGTCAATAATGTTGTTATTATAATCCTTACGTTATTGAAAACCATTAAAGAATAAAGAGAATTCGAATCGGTTCGCGTTACGAGCTGTCAAATTCACGGATTGATATGCAAATAAACCGAGAAGATATTTTCGAACCAGATTAAAATAAAAGATGTTATCCCCTTTTGACGAGATGACAAAGCAAGAATGGGCAACTTGGTTCGATCCAGTCGCTCTTGGAAAACAAGACACGGTCGGGCAGTGGCGCCACTCTTCCGGCCCGATTGACAGTCGGTGATGCCAACATATGGAAGACCTCTGGACTACCAACAGTTCCGACGGCGTTTAAAGGTAAAATGGGAACTTTAGAAGATGTACGGACCCTGATTAAGTTACTGAATATACTGAACCGTGTGTACTTGTCTATTATTTAAATAAACAAACTGTTTGAGTGTTTTCAAATACGGTTTAGAAAGAAGGGGAGGATCGTCGAGTTAGTTGTTGTGCAAACACAAGTCGGACAAGAAGCTCTCAAAACGTCTCTGAAGTTTTAGATTCATACAAAACCATGTTTCAATGTGTCTTGTGTGCAAAGCAAATATATATTGAATTCCCCCAATTTCATGGGAATTGGGACAGAAAGTAATGCGAGAGGATATATCGTCCTCGGCATCCTTCTATTGTATGGGAAAATTGAAAATTCTCAAGCGGGCTGAATTAGTCTTTCGAGATTAATGATACCCAAACTAACAAAGTTGATATATCATTTTGTTCTAAATGAACGGAAAAGTTCCATTTACGTTTTAAAAGTGGTTTAAGTCAGTAAATTTGTTGTGTAGCCTCTAGTATCGTTAGTTTGCTCATGAAACTATTTTGATTCATAATATTGTTCCGAAAACATTATTTCCGTCGACCTCCCAATAAAAGCTCTGTTTAACGTTCACAAAACCATGCATTAATGACCATTTTAATGCACGATTTCTTTTTATTTTAATGCATGATTGTCATGGGCAACCTAATATAGAGTATTCAGAAGTAATATGAGTAACGTCACAACTCGACTGATATTTCATTTTTATGTATGAAGCCTGTGACTCTCACGCTTCAATCACAGAATAGTCGCGTAGTTATCTCTGGTTCCATTGTTATTCCACAGAGAAAAGAAATAATGAAACAAATCCAGACGTAAGCGATCTGTCAAATTAGGATTAATATAACGTTTCCATTCGGAGATTTAGCGTGAAAAACTCTTTCCTGGTGGGGGGGTTAATTACCCCCAGTACACCCCCCGTAAATACTCTCCTGCGCTAAATATGCTGAGTGTTCTCTAGAAAGGGTTTCCTCATTATGGTGAGAGAAAAATAAAAAACCTATTGAATTATTGTTGTATATATATTATAGTATTGTTATTTCTATTTATAAAATTGAAAATCATATAGATACACACTCAACTATTTATCTAAAAAAAATTCACTCTTCTGCATACGCATGCAGTAAGAGTAAACCTCCTGAAATTCCATTGGCTCGTGATATCTCAACTAATCGTAAAGAAATGACGACCATACTAAGCCTGCTGTAGGCGTAAACCTCCTGAAATTCCATTGGTTCCTGATATCTTTAGCGATTAATGGTCTCGAACATTGACTTGACTGATTTTGATCATATGCAACGGCAGACTCAACCTATTATACCAAGCTGGTTACTGTCGGACTACTACTGCGAGAATTACGGCACAAAATCGAAGTTGATTTTCTTGAAGACTCAGAATTTCTTCAGTGAATTTTTATAATTTGCAGACCATGTTCGTTTGTGTACTTTACAATGATGAAAATTATCAGTGTACTCAATGAATTGACAGAGCCAGTTCGATGGTGAGTGAAAGGGTGCGTTCAAAAATTTAATTTAAAGTAGACAAGTTATATATAACAGTTCTTTTTTCTTCAATAACTAAGCCAACGTCCTATTCCAGTTCTGCACCCAGAGCTTCCTCGTCAAATACTCAAAACGGAAAATGCGATAAGAGACCTCACCTTTATCCCATCATCAGCCTCGCCTAACTTCAGGTCATCGATAATTAGAGAGTGCGCAATATTCGTTTCGACTCTGTAATTTGAACCTGCTCGTTGCAGAAGGGCTCATTTAGCCGGATTGATCAAGTCCTCATCTTTAATTTTGCAAGCGGGGCGAGCGTTGTTGAAACGTTACTGGGGGTTTTATGTTACCTCGATCTCTTTATTTAGCTACTGTCAGCCATCTGATATCAGGCAGGCTGTGTGAAGCGATTAGCGAACCAAGTTTTAGAAATTGACTGATGTTCGTTCGACAGAGTTGGAAGACGTTGGCTAAAAATACTGGTGCTTGTCGCGGAATTCATTCGTTTTGTCATAGGGTAATAAGAAAAACTTTCTACAAATTTTACTCTGTACTGAAATGAGTGCATATTGTTTTATAAAGATCATTCGCTTCAAATTAACGTCATACATTATCACTTTCTAAAACTGGATATCGGACTGAGAATAATTCACTTCTTTATGTCATTTTCGTTTATACTCAATAAATAATAATTCATATGCTCCAAAATCAACTAGAAACCTATGAAATATCGAAATAACCTATTTCAATTACAACTGAATGTATGTTGTAACATCCGGTGGCCCAAGATACTATATAGGCACCAATCGAAGAAATTCTACAATTTCATAATTATTATCCTAATTTGTTTAATGGGTATTTTGCAAATACCATCATATTCCACTATACCTACTGGTTTCATAACAATTTATTGCAATATGCCGGTATGATTTCAACTGTCGATTAATCCATTGTTGGGAACCGTGGCAGTTTCTCATTTAAATAACTATATAGTGTTATCTGTTCGAATTGAACTTTAATTGATTTAATAAAACAAATGCATTTGACAAAACTCTATCTCTTTTATATTAAATATATCCCATTTAAATGCAAAGCATCAATTATGGTGTAAAAAAATCTCAAAAATTAGTAGATACATCAATAGTCTCAACATATGTAAAGATCATTCTCCATTGATCTATGATATAATTGAAAGAAACATGAAATAATATGTAATAATGTAATTGAAGATATAATAATATAATATATATAAGATAATAAAGAATATTTCAAAAAACTTTTGTTTATTTCAAGGCGAATTAACTGGAGAATGACAGTAAAGGGTGATTCATTTACAGGTACTCTTTGTGGAGGGGATTTAGTTGCAGATCGCGCATTCGTCGTGTAAACTGAAGTGGTATTCTTGTTCAGTAGTGTAATTTCAAAATGGATCGACTTATCCCGGTATAGCGTCTACAAATTGTTCAGCTTTATCACGAAAATGGGCGTTCTGCGAGCATTTCGGCGAGCAGATAATTTCACGTTTCGGACCAGTGAATTGGCCGGCTATATCATGTGACATCACACCTCTTGATATTTTCCTTTGGGGCTATGTGAAGTCCAAAGTCTACATTGACAAGCCGGCTACGATTAAGGTATTGGAAGCCAATATTACTCGAGTCATTGGAGAAATATCACCCGAAATATTCAAATGCGTGATCGAAAATTAGATCTATCGAATGGATTTTGTTAACCGTAGTCGAGGACAGCATTTGAAAGAAATTATCTTTAAAAAAATAATTGTATTGTATAATAATGGTTCTTTCATCTGTTAATAAAGATTATAAAATGAAATTGTGTTTACTAATTTTTTTTTATTTAAAAAATAAGTACCTCTAAATGGACCACTCTATCGAAATATTGGTACAAATAAGATAAATAGTAGATAGTGAAAATCGCTCAAATAATTTATGTGTAACTTGGCCTGAACGATAATTACTACAAGTGCTATCAGATATCAGACAAAAACCAGTCTGTCACACGTTCCTCTTCGATATTATGTCAAGTTCAACAGGACGTAGGACCAGGTTGTTAAGTAGTTTCATCGCTTTAAATCATCGGATAGGAAATGAAGAAAAACCAAGAGTAGAACCGTTAATGAGATCAATTAATCGAAATGGGAATGAATGAAGATTCAATTCAGTAGTAGACGATCTCTCGTATTTCCTATAAAGGTGTTTCTTGAGGAGGAAATTGGTCTTCTGATTATACGTTTCATCGATGAATATTTATTGATAAGTATGGTTGTTATACGTGTTACAAGAACATTGTTTTTGATACTGTTCCTTGGAAGGTGACACTCATCGACAGACAATTTTTATTTTCAAACATGCAATAATATAGTAATTTTTCGATTGAGACGATCATCGAAAACTTCTTTTTTTTAAGTGTTGTTAAGCTAAGTTTTACTGGTCAGCGACAGGAAGTTTCTATCAGATAACATATTTTCTAATAATCTTACCATTTTCCCACACTTCAGATGAGTTTGAAAATTAATCCATCTTTCCTCACAGTCATATGCCAAAGATAAATCAATAAAAGTAGCTCCTGCTTTCAACCTATTACACAGGCCAACAACAAAAATTTTTTTATTGGTGCCTAGAATTTTTGAGCTGATTTTAACTATATTTTTATTGCTAAATCTAAATATGATAGCAGTTTTTCTGTATCTGCTCTAGATTTTTAGATATATTCACATAGGTATCTATCAATGCTTTTTCCTATTTAATACTTTCAAGTATGAGTGTTGTAATATTTATATAAGAGGTAGATTCTTATATATTTTCCTTATTGTCAGTCTTCATTTGTAACTAATTGAATTTAAAATAATAATATTCATTATAATTATTTTTTTAATTCATTTATTACAAATAGAAACGACAGTGGACTACCGGAAAAGGAAAAGTCAAAAATTCGAGTACCAATGGTTTGGAGAGAACCAAAAATCACTTCGATGACTGTTATTTCTGCCTAGTAAATATTACTGGAATCAATCGAAATAACCGTAACAAGTGGACTTATGCAGATTTAGTCTCTGCAAGACGCCCTATCCCTCACTCAGAAGAAGTGCCAATTCCAACTTTTCAGCAGCTACCAGAACTCTGTGAGGACACATGTCTCTCTGATCAGAATTCTGATACTACTGAAGTGATTTTGAAACGATGTCATCAATTCCCCAATGTTTCAACCAAGATGCTCGTATGCATAGAATCTCCTACATCAAGTTAGTTTTCTTTATCTCATTTTCAAACAAGGGATTTTCCGTCGACTAGTTCATTATTTCCAAAATATATAGGCCGAAAACTTTTCGCCAATCATCCCTTGCCGAAATAGAACCATTATCATAGAATTTCACCGTCCATTTCAGAAATGGAAAGCTAGTTGTGGGCGTAACCAACTTCCTTATCTACGCGCCTGATAAAAGGCTGAAAGTGACATTTTTTATCTGGGAATCACGCGATCAGTATAAACCCCCGGCAATTTGCATGAGAGGAATTTCAATAGAAATCCACCCCTTGTTGTACAACACTCCATTTCTTGTAATTGCTTCATTATTGCTAGTCGGCACTTCGTGTTGCTATTCGGCAATAAGCAATTAATATTTATAGCACAGGTCAGATGTTCGACTAGCTGTTTTATTCACTGAAATCATTCTCCAACTGTACGGTATCAGAACAATTTGAAGTATTGATCTAAGAAATAATTCTTTTCAAAGTAAAGTAAATAATTTATCAAAAACTCACATCAATTAATTAAATATTCAAATTGTTCACCATTAGCTTCCATACAATGAAATAAGTTTTGTTCGAAACGATGGCGCACATTTTGCAGCATTTCTGGAGTGATTTAACGACATTCGTTCACTATACGTTTTCTTAAATCTTCTATGGAATCGGGCTGTGTAGAGTAAATTTTACTCTTCAAGTGGCCCTAAAGAAAGAAATCTAGTGGTGACAGATCTGGCGATCTGGCTGGCCATTCAGTGGGACCCCTTCTTCCAATCCACCGATTTGGAAATCTTTGATCCAGATATTCTCGAACTGGTAAGGCGTAGTGTGGAGGAGCTCCATCCTGCTGAAACACAATCTGATCTTCCACATAATTTCCAGCATTGTTTTCAATAATTTTCTGCAACATTAGATCAATGTGTCATGGTTGTTTTGAAGCACAAAATGTCTATTTTTCACAAAAAAACACTACAAGTGCTATGAAAACACCACTTCATTTTCAAATACTTTAAGAATATTTCGAAAACTAATGCATAAAATGAAAAAACAATTACTGTGCTGAAATGAGTATAAAAATACCTTTCAAATGAGATATCACTCACCCCATCTTCTCTATTTAAAATTTGAGGGTGAGGGTTGTAATAGCAAGGGGTTGAAGCGCTATGCGTCCTTAATCTACATCTTAAGTTGTCACCCTCGAAACAGAAATCGACCTGTCCAAGCATTTTTATCGAAAAATTTATTTCGTCTGTAATCTCGTCTGTTTCGTTTTCAAATGGTCACCCTGTATAATTTGCCAGCAACTATGAAACACTCATTCAGTCGACTGCTTTTTACTTTTGGGCTCATACGCGTAAATCCACGATTCATCACCTGTAACGATGTCATAGACTTTTCGAAGCACCGCGATCGTATTTTTGGAGCATTTCTTCAGAGCAATCGACACGAGCCTTTTTTTGAGTGATTGACAAATTGTGTGGGACCCAACGCGAACAAATTTTTAGCAGATTGCAATACTAGAGTTGTCCAATCCCGAGATATAAAAGGCAATTCTTGTTGTGGATCTATTAGAATCGCACTGTTCCAGAGTATGGGAAAATACTCGTACTTCAGAAAAAGCGCGCAAAAGCTCAGTACTTTTCTAAATTTTTTTCAATCTATCAAGGGTTCAACAAAGACAAATTTTACAAAAAATCCCCACGATTCTATTTATAGATATAGTGTGAAATGATTGATTAACACCATGATGTGGCAGGTAGTAATTTAATTGAGGATCCAACCGCTCAAAACAAGATTCCAGATAAAAAATCAATTACATCACTACGTTCTATCCAACAACCTACTATTTAAGTATGACGAGTAAAGAAAATAGAATCAATTTTGTGAAAGGTATATTGCGGTCCGTCATTTACTTCATTAAGAAAGGGGGGAATTTGAAAAAGATAATACCATGACGGATTGGCGCTTCTTTGAAAGTAGAAGTGATTATTCTGTGTTGCATTAGTGAAAATTGTGGCATGGCTATATTAGACTCGACTCGATTCAAGACTTATATGAAATGGTAGCTTTTTATGGATTATACTGTAGCTTCCATGGTATTATTGATAATTGCGGAGAGATGTAGGAGAAAATCGTTTTGATCGGCTTGTTTTGTATAAAGAATTTCATAAAAATATTTCAAGGATTTATAATAAGAAACTTACATCATTGCTGATCATTTGATATCCAAAAAAATATTGAAAAACGCTGACATTAGGTCAGGGGCATTTTAAAACTTATTCTAGTATTTTCCCGGACTCTGGAAACAGAAAGAACTCCCAAGGAATAAAAACCTATATCTTAGATACAAAATAAATGACTTGATAGTTTTCCTTCAGTTTTGTTCATAGTTGCAATTGAATTTTTCTAAAATTAACCAAAAGAAGACATCAAAGTTCGAGTTTTTGGAAAACTTGACAAATTTGATATCTGAAAATTGGGATTATGATATTATTTGAAATTTTCTACCGAGATAAGATATTTCTGGAGCAAAAGCACTTTCGTTTATAGAAAAAGGAAAAATAATTTGAAAACCAAAATTTATTTAATCTTTTTGCTTTTAATGTGATTGGGTATTCAATGTTGATTTCATATCTGTTAAAATTTTTCAATTAGCACTAGTAGTTTTCAAAAAATTTGAAAAACAAATTAGAAAACACTGACGTGAGGTCAGATTGCTTTGGCGCTCTTGTTGAGCTACTTGCGAGTAAATATTCAAACCATAACAAATCTATAAGCACTCTGATCAGGTGAACAATAGTCTTTTCCCGTACTATGGGACAATGTGATGCAAATATGAACGCCTAATGAATGATCAAACCTATATCTCAAATTTAAAATAACTACTCATAATTTTCCTCAAGTTTTGTTCGAAGCTATAATTCCCTTCCCCTAAAAACTTACATCAGTGCTTTTCTAAATTTTGACAACGTATATCATTTCAGCCATCGAGATTGAATTCTATCTCTATGATTTCCCGTTATGAAAAATTTTGATGAATATTACGCCAACTGAAACTGATTAATGAGCCCGGCATTTGTCAATCGAATATCGATCTGTGATGGCCATCCTTCAAAGAAAATCACCGGGACTTAATGTAATTTCTCCTTTTTCTTCAGTAAATGAAAAAAATGATCATATCTTTTGATGGAAAAAAGCTACGACCATGAAATTTGAGGATGAGTAAGATATCGATCACCTCAAGATATTTTTATTGAAATCCGAAAAGTGTCTTATGAGATGAGAAAATTTTTTTTGGGAATTTTTTAAACATTTTCCAGCTCTATAATTTCTGCGAAATTTTGCTAGCCGTTTTGTTACGGTCTCCCTCAACAATATTTCAAGTATCAACTTGATCGGATGGATATTCTAGTAGTTATTGAGGAAACAAAATTTCAGATGCTCATAACTACTGGACCATCCGACGGATTTGGCCCAATAACGAACTTGACCGAAATATTTGGACAATTAACCTCTTCTGCAAATATGAAAACTCTAGCTCATCTCGTTTGGATGCTAGAGAGGTTACGGCCGGCCGGCGGGCCAGCTGGGCAGATTGGGCAAAATGATAGGCACTCTGTTCGGGTGAAAAAGAGCGCCAAAAACAGGAGAAAGGATCAAATATTCATAGTTTTTGTCATTCCCAACATAATGAGCGAAAACTGTCAACATAATGTCAAAGTAGGAGAATATGGAAAGGTAATGTGGCTTTGGGTTTGGAAACCGTGATCACGAATTGGCTTATAACTTCTGTTTTTCAAATTAGAACCCAGTTTTTTTGATTACGTTTGATTCTGCGAAGAAAAACAAGGATAGTTTTCTTAGATGATCTGAGTTTTTGCTGGATTTTCAGAGGAAGGTCTGAGTGTAAGAAAGCTGCATCAAAGATGATACACAAGAAAGACGTTCAAATACTGAAGCAGGATAATAAATCTCTAACCGTCCTGCCAAGAAAAAACCCAGTGAATGATCCCACACATACCAACATATTGTCTGAATTTTTCCAAAATTTCTTCTTAAAGGTGCGTCCCCCTGAAGCCCACGGCCAAATCTTCAAATTACGTGTTAATTATCGACGCGGCGTCGAACAATAGATCCGATAATCGGCGTCCCCCGTCGATCTCAAACGACGTGATTAACAAGCCACAACTTGGTCGGAAACAAAAGACGCGAGCGGTGTCCGAAGGCGCGCATCGTTCGAGATGGCGTGGAAATGACAAATGAACGCGTGACCTGCACCGCAGGGCGCCCAACTTGGGGCTAATGAAGAGACCTGCCAGCTGCTACGTCGCCCAGACATTGAAATATTTCTGGTTTGACGTTGACGTTTCTACTATTGGTTCGTATCGCCGATAGGTGATTCTTTAGGCGGTTATCGTTGCTGGCGTTACTTCCGGAAGACCGGAATTCTATACAAGAAATGTTCTTTGGTTCGGCATTTTTGTCAACTTATTAACTTAGTCGTTTCGAGCGCTATTAACAAAACGGGACATTCGAGCGCTAGTGTTGCTCGCCCAAATCACAGTTTTCGGAGATCTTCCACGTCATAGCTAGCAGAATCATGAGCAAATATTATGGAGATTAAGAAACATGGTGGATGGAAGTCTATGACTGTAGCGGAGGGTTATCCATCCATTGCTTATAAAAATGCCATTGCGGAAAAAATTCTCCCAACCTTTAACAACTCTAACAGCTGATATTGGAACGTCATCACCTGATATTGTATCGGTTTCTAGTAGTAATGATTGTACGTTGAGAAGCACCCTAACATTGCGAGGCATTAATGTTTGGTATTATTTTAGTTGTACAATTGATATTAATATTTATAAGTAATAAATGTTAGGTAATGAAAATAAAAATTTGCAAAATTCTGATTTTATTATAAGAAAATGCTTTCAACACTGTGTTAAAAATATTTTCCGTCGACCTCCTAATAAAAGCTCTGTTTAGAGTTCACAAAATCATGCATCAATCACCCATTTTAATGCACGATTCCTTTCTATTTTAATGCATGATTGTGATGGGCAACCGAACATAGAGTATTCAGAAGTAATATGAGTAAAGTCACAACTCTACTGATATTTCATTTTTATGTTTGAAGCCTATGACTGTCACTCTTCAATCACAGAATAGTCACGTATTTATCTCTGATTCCATTGTTATTCCACAGAGAAAAGAAATAATGAAAAAATCCAAACATAATCGAGCTCTCAAATAACGAGTAATATAGCTGCTTTCAATCTTAATCTTAATCTAATATCGACAGTTACTTTAATTACAATGGGTAACGATGTCAATATCCCGTTAACTCCCCCGGCCGTTGCAGAAATGGCTAAAGCAGCACCTTTGACCCTGCTACCTGAAAAAAGCCGACATTTGTATGATAAAACCTACGCAGAATTCATGTCGAGGTGGTTTTCAATTATTCTGAAACAGTTTTGTTGGCATACTTCAAGAGTGTTGGAGAAAAGGGATACTTAGCAAGTTTATGGCCAAAGTAATCAATGCTGAAAGCAACATTGAACGTTAAAAGGAATATTGATATAAGCTGATATCACAAACTGGTGATGTTCATTAAGGGACAAAAAGTGGGTTATATTCCTAAGAAATCGAAAGTTCTCGAGAAACATCATGTAAAAGAATTTATGCAAATACTCCAGACAGTAATTTCTTGATGTCAAAGGTAAATATAAAACTAAATTAAATTTATTTTCTAAATTTTCCTTATTGTAAAGTGGATATAAAATATATAACTTTAAATTTTTGATATTTGAAGGTCGAAAAGATGAGCTTTTAAGTTGCATATTGTGCAGAGTATCCGGGGCATTGCGAAAAGATGAGCTGTATAAGTTGCAGATAAATGATGTGCAGGATATGGGCTCGAATTTTTATAACAGTGAATTCATCCAAAACGCACTCATTTCTTTTAAAAGGATATTCACTGTGGTGGATAATGAGGGCGTAACGTACACTTTTTTTGAATTCTCAAGAGATATATATCCTTGTTAGACTCAGAATTCATTAATACATTATTTTAAAAGTTTTTCGTCTTTTATAAGATATCTTTAAATGCTCAATACAGCGTCTTATTTTCATTTCTTTCGTTCTCGAAACTACCATCGTTAGTTGCAATATTTCTCAAATTAGAACAACCCTAATCTTTATACAGATGTTCGAGTATATTTCTTTCTTGTCAATAGAAGTGGTTTAGTAGGATATATTTCAAGATTATATTTCTTTTTTGAAAGGCGTATATTGTTTGATATAACGATTAAATTCGGATTGCCTGAATCACCCTTTGGCTACTTGAATCCTCGTAATTCGGGGTGGATTCCTTTCACTCATCAGAACTTTTTTTAAAATTCAATCCTTTAGATTTTTTCGGTATTACTCTTGAGTCGATAAAAATCAATTTGGCTAGGAAGAATTCTGAACGGGGCATTTTCCACCTTGTAACATCATTAATTAGAGGATTTTGGAAGACATCATATTTTTTTTCATCTGTCATCACGCAGTCAACGCCTCACCACGTTTTTCCTATGGAGAAGACAAATTGTTCCAGCTAAGTTCTCCGTTCAAAGTTAAGTTTGAAATCTCGTCCTTTTTATTGCTCACATCTCGACCTACCTTCATCACTTTCTTGTAGTTTATTTTTTTTTAAATTAAAACAAATTGTTGCTGATCAAACTTTCAGTACATTGCATTTGTGAAACAAATTTTTCATGGTAATTGAGTTTTTTCTGAATTTTTTCAAACTGTAGAATTATTGGTGTGGAAGCCGACCTATTGTCAGTAGAAATAGGTTACAAATTACCATTCCAATTTCAGGTTCAACTTTTTTTTTTCAGAATCTTAGTAACATGGTACTGTTGTAAGTAAAACATTGATTTTGTTAATAAATAGTATAATGGAAACTGTAGTTTAGGCTATTCCTAGGTTCACTAGAGAGGGAAAATAAACCCCGTCTGATAAATAAACAATATTTCTAGTATTGAGTTATACATTACTGATTTCTTTAATTTCATAGCCTGGAAAGCACGTCTCAATCGTTAGTTGCAAAATTTCTCAAATTAGAACAACCCAATCTGTATACAGGTCACTGGTTTCGGCGTTCTTCTGCATCTATCAACATCTTTTACAGAAGGATACATCGAAAACTCGATGAAAAATAGATTAGAAACTGTTGAAAAAAATTTCTCCAGTAATTAATAAATCAGCTCCCATAAGTTCCACACACTCCTTATCGCAAATCGTCAGTAACGATGTAAATGTGGACTATTCAGAAGGTCACATCTCGAAAATTCCGTCTATGAGTTTTACGAATTGTTCAATTGAAATCATAAACATAAATATGGCAAAGTGAGCATCGAGGTTGTGTATGGTAACTGCTTATTTTATAGCAAGTTTTGAAGATTTTACGAGTTGGTGTTACATTAAGTAGAAGATCTTAGAGGATAGTGTTGAATCTGAAGGAATACCATTCGTTTCAAACCTCCTGCAAATTTTGAATTCATTCGGGTTATCCATTATGTAGATATAAAGAAAAAACAACTTTTTGATGAAATTTCAATACATTATCTTCCAGTGGAGCCCAATTTGAAAAAATGAAAGAAAAAGAAGAAAGTGTTTCTTTTGGTTTCAAAAATGTATGGTAAAATTGTAGTCGAAGACTCACCCTTTATAAATAAGACACTTTTTAACAGCGAACCCTTCATACTGAAGATAGAAAAAAACATTTATTTTCTTGTCCCCTCCTCCCTTTATGGCATTTTCCCCCGCAAAAAAAACCTATTCCCCACCACTCAGAATTGACAGGTCGTCCTCGATTATTGTGTTCGAATCAAATTGTCCAGCTAGACTGGATCGCTTGAAAACTCGGGCCACCAGTCGTTTTCGATTTGGGATCGGGGTTCAGACGACGAAATTGAATTATTATAAACGTCACTAGTATTAACAATATAGTTGACGAGAGGATCGCCACCCCTACGTTGAGCCTTCACATAACGGACATGTCAAAACCACGTTCGATCTCGGACATATTCCGGCCATTTTTGAAATGCAGGCAATGTGGGTAAGTGATGAAAAGAAGGCAATTCGATTAATCTATGACTGTATTGTCATATTCCCTACTTTTACTAGTAAAAAATGACATGAATTATTGGAATTAATCTGAATGCAATCCTGGAATCTGAAGGACCCCAGATGAGAAATTTGGATTTTGAATGCGACTTCTCGAACAGTAAGCAGTGTGGTCTTTGTTAGGTACAAGTGATGAAGCAAATTCGTTAAAACTGAAATGGATGAGAATCAGATAATAATAATAATAATGCTTTATTTTAGCCCATGGCTACAATATTTACAGCCGAACAAAGACATATAGCATAACAAAATGTGTACAAGATAATAACTACAACTTAAAATAAAGTTTTCTTAACCCACTTTTAAAATACTTTTATGTTTGGTGAGGACTTAACTATCAGCGGTAGACAATTATATAATTTAGGCCCTTCAACAAATAATGATTTCTATAGCACATTCGTATTAAACTTATCTATAAAATAATCTTCCCCCGTTCTTAAATTATAACCCAACATATCCGATCTTTTTATCAAATAGCCTGACACAAATTGAGGCATCAAATTATTTTTAATTTTGTGTATGAAAATCAAGTTGGCTTCCCCACCATCTGCCTAATATTCAGAAATTTCAATTTCGACAACATATATCCTATCCCAGTATATCTAACACATTTTAAAAATATTCTCATCACCCTATTTTGCATTATTTGAATCTTATTCAAATCTTCATTATTACAATAGATCAATAGTGACATACAATACTTGAAATGCGGATGTATTTTTGCATTATAAATCATATGCCGCGACCAATCAGACAGTTTATTTGCTATCCTCCCAAAGTATCCAATTTTTTTTCCTAACTTTTTACACATATAGTCTACATGCAAATTTAAAATTAATTGCGGGTCTAAGATAACCCCTAGATATTTCATTTCTGTAACCAAATATACATCCACAGAATCTATCTTAATTCTGAAATTTCCCTCAGCAAACAATCTACAGTTCAGTCTTGTACCAAGAATCATACCTATTGCTTTAGACACATTTAATTTCAGTTTTTTCAATCTTAGCCAATTTTTATAAAGTCTAGCTTATTATTTATTGTTTGAACCATATGTTCCAAATTATTATAATATTATAATTAAATATTAAAGAAAACATATCGGTCAGAAATAATTAATTCTTAATTTCAAGGTTCGTTCGGATCATCTGCCGTTGAAAATTAAAAACTGGGAAATATAAAGAGTGCGGCAAAAGTCAGTTTACACTGTCTGGTATTCACGCATGCGCGTATTCTCGGCCAGTATCGTACCTAGGGCGAAACGAGGCAGTTCAAACGTAGCGAGTTGAGTTGTCCGCGTGTAGTAGTGTTGATCTGTAGGTTAACA
This sequence comes from Micraspis discolor, assembly GCA_030674115.1. NCBI lineage: Eukaryota > Metazoa > Arthropoda > Insecta > Coleoptera > Coccinellidae > Micraspis > Micraspis discolor. The sequence continues at coordinate 512,843 of JARTUT010002184.1, read as the reverse complement.
GTGCGTTCTTTGCCATGGATGGCCGTGTAAAGTACGGGAAAGAAGATCGTGTTTATTGGCTAAAACTTGATGGAGATTAAGCTGAAATTTCGCCAGCGCTTTCCAAATAAGCAAGTCCACACCAAGCAAATGATGCATAAACTGTAAATTCGCGTAAATTCGTAAGTACTGACTCCGTAGTCGACGCGCCGCGTTCATTTTTTTTACTGGGGTTTTTCCTAGTGTTCTTAAATTGAACGTACAAACAATTGGAGAAGATTTCTCAAGTGAGATTAAGAAAAAAAATCCCCCATTCGATTGAGACTATTTCCGGCTCTATCTTCTATAGACATTTGGGCAAAACTGCACGCTGTTCTACAAGTTTTGAAATTAGAACAAGAACGAAAAACATAGTTGAGGAATCCAGTTAATGAATTCAAGCAACATACAAGAGACTTGGCAAAAACTCAGATGTTGAGAAGGATCACCGGAACGGTCAACAAAGGAAACCACAACGGGGATATTTAGATTGAGTAATTAGAAGTTGCAGGTCTGAAAGTATCATTAGTAGTAATGAAATCCAAAATTGCGGTATTGGACCCTCAATGATGGCGAGTTAAAAGTTTTTACAGCCGTTTTCGAACACTAGTTGTGCTAAATTAGGAGATTTACGATCTGTGATTATCGGCACACACTTGTTTGATGACCCAAGTCATCATTCGTCTCAAAACCAGGACTGTACTATCTGGATTTTTCATATTACATCCTTTATAGGGTTAGGGTCAGGGAGAAAGACCTCAGTTTGATATTGAGCGTCATAGACACCAGACAGTAGGCGTTAGTGTGCGATATAGTGTGCTCTTGTATATGCAAGAAGTGTTGGGTACCTCTTACAAGAGGCGGCTCATTTGTCCAGTACACGACGAGGAAATGTAAGAGCGGCTCATTTTTATACAATGTACCACCTCACTTCAAATGTCCCATTTCGACTCGATGAGGACCAGGAAGCGATGGAGCCACGCGGGTCACGCGACAAATATAAAGAGAAAGAGAGAGAGGGGATAAGTCCTGGTCCTGGTCACCGGTACAAAAACGACAAAGGTAAACGAGGGCTGACGGGATGTACCGATTCATAGTAGACAGTACACAGATGTCATAAATTATGGAATTACAGAGGCTTTTAGGGTGCGGCGGCGTCTTTGTCACTTTGGCACCTCTTACCAGATATGATGGGATTTTATAAAAGTGTCCTTGAACGCAACAGAACAACAGTTTCATTTTCGATGATTGTATAAAATATTGATTCTTCAGAGAAGGAATAAAATGCTAAGCTCTCGATTAGTACCTGCTACTTTGTACCAGTATCTCATGACAATATAGTGTTAATTTCTCCGATTTGAAAATATTAATTATTATTAGGAATTCTGTTCGTCATAGATAAAGAAAAATTAGAAGAAAAGTCGATTCGACGAAAAATTTAACCAGGGGTTATTATTCTCAAAGGGCGCAATATTCAGTTTCTTATCAACCAAATGAACACAAATGATAAACTACAAAGATGAAATTTTCGAAATATTGATACTCAATAAATGATCCTAATAAATGTTGAAATTGCGAATTGCGATGAGCAATAAATAAGCAATATATCTTTTCGTCATAATGAAGTCCCACAAAACGAATTCAGCCCGAAATTACTAGTAATTGGATACATTTTTATAAAAAGAGTTTGTCCTAAAACGAACAGGAAAACTGTGTATGATGTGAGAGGAAACTTTAAATACATGAGAATATATAATTACGGTTAGCTTCAATTATTTTGAATAACAAAACCGTCGTATTCAGTAAAATCTTCCCCTCACTCGCTCACCGTCCTAAACTTTGAAATCCAACAATTAATTTGCATTTTAAATTTGCCTCTTTTTTTTACTTCAATTCTGTTGACAGTTAACGTTGCCCTTCTACTGCATCGACATATTTGAAGTGAAACAGACCATCAACGTTCCTAGTTCTTACCTACATCGACCTCGCTACGCTACACCGCTTCAACAACCCGTCGTCTATACTAGTACAAATTTTATCCCGACATCGTATGGCGTCATGAACGGCCAGACCCCCTCGCCTCATCAAAAGTGGTACAATGTTCCGCTTCAGTACAAAAACGAGGCACCTCTTACAAACTCAATTTTAAGACGTGTACTACCTAACTTTACATGAAAGTAAGTCTCCTCTGGTCTTTATTTGAAGTAAAATGAGAGCGCTGGTTCAACTTCAAGAAATAGTGAAGCCATCTGTTCTCCCTTACTTAGAGTATCCAATATATCATGGTAAGAAGTAGTGTTAGTTAGTACATGTCTTAAAATTTCGTTTGTAAGCGGCGCCCAATTTTGATACTGAAGTAGTGCAGTGTAAAACTTCAAATGGGGCGAGGCGTTGCGGCCGTTCATGATGCTATAAAGAGTCGGCACTAAATATGTATTACTACAAATACTTACTGACGACAGGTAGGTACGCGAGGTAGCAGTGACTCTTCTCGCTTCTAATAAGTCGATACCAAAAGGGCTAGGTCGACGAAAGTGAACCAATAATAAATACACAAATTTTAAAATTTAAGAACGATGAGTCGGCGAAGTGAATGTTGCGTTGTATTTCATTAGATGATTTCCATTCACAGCATATTACATATTAATAGAGTAATATCTTCTTCAAGATCATCGTGAAAAACCAACTTGCCCGTTCCTGAAACACTCCCTATTCTTCGCTATACCTCCAATTCTGTGAAGTATAACGGAATCGGAGAGCAGCAGCCAACCTGGTTATTTCAACGATCTACGGTAGCACATTTTACGACTGCGTTATTTGCAAATTACCCTAATAACGCGGCAGTAATTGTGGCAACGGGGCCTAGTAGCCCGGCGAAATGGGGGCTTTAGATGCCGTCAAGGCAGTAAAATTCGGAAGTCATTCATGTGGATATTAACAAAGGTGTAGTAACCACCGGTTTTACATGTTCAGAAATAGATGAGTTGAAGTATCGGCGATGTAATGAATGAGAAATATGGAAGCTGTAGCGCTCTTTTGAGGTTTATTCGGAGGTATTGTTAGGTTTATGAGTTAGCAAGTTGATTGGTTCATTTACCGAGTATGTGTTATGACTGAAGTACCAGAAGAAAGTTAAATGGTTGTTAAAAGTGTTTCCGTGTAAGGTGAACCTTTTTTTCTTCGTATATTGTTGGTTGATACCGACATTAAGTTTATGATGAATCCACAAAGTGTGCACCAGGGGGATGAAACTCCACCGTCCTTTTCTCTCGATTTCTCTCCCTCTGCAAAGCCAAAATGCAAAAAACGAAGATTCATGGTTGGAATCTCAGTTCCGACGAATCCAGCAGACGCTTGTGCGTTTGCAAATTGCAAATGGTGTAAATGTTGTTGATAGCGTAGGTATGAAACATTTTGATGCTCGGGTTGCAGAGGAAAATTCATTTTAATTGTTTCTCATTTGTAAACGTGGGTTTCCAAAAACACAATATTAGTCGAGAAAGTTTATTTTATCAAGTCACTAACTTGTAAAACTGACAGTCAACTTGCAAAATTGTTACAAGTTAGTAGCATTATTTACATTAGAAAATTTTGTTTTATCGTCATATATGTTGAAAATCATGGTACAATTGTTATTTACAGTAATACTGATCTTTGAGGATGAAACAGTTGATACTGATGAGGATGACTCAGAAACTGCTGATCTCGAGGACTGCAGAATATTTGCACTCCCCTTACTACCAAATAATTTGCTAGACATTCCAATTTTTTTGTTGACCGAATCATCGACATAACTCATCGCAAATTCGGTGCTCTTCCACCCTCCTACACGCTTTAGTGCTAAAATATGTCCACCCGAATCCGCAACCATAGTGGCTCCAGTTCTGTGAAAAGAGTGGCCGGTGTATAACTCTACTCTAACCTTCTTACAAATGAGAAACAAATAAAATATAAAACAATACACGGGAGGTAACGGGTTTTACTGGCTCAAGGAGGTAGATCCTCCATTCGCCAGTAAAAACCCTCTTACTTTGCTAGTAATGTTATTATATACTACTAGCTGACCCGACAGACTTCGTCCTGTCAAAAAGATTTGTAATGTGGCAGTTTTTGTGCCTACGTATTTTAAAAAATTCTCCTGAACAGAACCGTCACCCTGGTGATAGGGCGTTTTGAATAAAAAATAATTAAATAAAACATATATAAGGATTTAAAAGTCAGTAATCGCTTTATTGTTAATCATGTGAATCATAATTATTATTATTATCATTGTAGTGCTTTGTGGTATACGATGTTTTTTGTTTGATTACCTGGCGCATAGATAAACAAATCTGATGGTTTTCCAACACGGGAACAATTGTTATATTGTTGGATATGTGTCAAAAAGTGTATAGAATCTGTTCCTATTCCTGAAACCAATGAGTGCAATGGTTCTGGTGGTGGATCCAATGGTATCAATTTCACTTTACCATTTGCGCAACACAATCCATTGGCTTCGTTTTTGTATTTTAATGCCTTACAGTGTGAGCAAACCGAGTTCATAGAACCAATAACAACACATTGGTAGTTACTGTAGTCAATTGACACATCGTAACTGAAAGCAGCTCGATTCAAACTTGCGCGATTATTAGTTGAATGTCGCGCTCGCGCTTCACACGTTTGTGATATCCGACTTCTTTTACGTTCATTTCCGTCGTCACGTTCTTGTGCAGTACGATTAGATCGGTAATTAGCTTGGTTTGTAGCATTTCTGGTTCTTCTACCTAAATTGCTTCGTCTTATGGGAGGCATATCAAATATAAATTATTTTTTCACTAATCACGAACTAAACAAACACTAACTAACTAAACGCTCTGCACAAAACACGATATACGAATTTGTTTCATGTATCAGTTGACAAAAGCAAACTCAGTAGATTAGGTAACAGACAACTTTTTTTTTTAATTTGATATGACTTGGAGTCAAATCATTTTAAGCCGTACGAATTGTTTTATTTATTTAAAATTTGGATATTAAAAATAATAAAACACTGTTGGTAACGCGATTTTTGTATTCTGTGCTCCCACGCACACATCCACATTGTTTTGATAGATATGATCTTTGACGTTAGGAACACACCTACATTGCTCAGACAACATTGGGTGCTTGTAATTTAATATGAACTTTATACCATAGCAATAAAGCTCAAATTGACTACGTTTTAGTTACAAATCATTTGTATGGGAAAAAGAAAAGGGCTATTTTTAGGGTTTTTCCAGCAATAATTCTAATTTTTCTGGCCGTAAAAACCATCCTTGAACTTCAACGAACAAAAGATTTGGCCAAATTGGTCCAGGCGTTGTTGAGTTATGCGCTTACCAACACATTTTGCAATTCATTTTTGGCGCTCTTGTTCACCTGAACAGAGTGCTTATCAATTTGCCCAAATGTCTGTGACTTTCGAATTTTTGGGCAAAAGTGGTATCAATCGTTTTGTTTGGACCTACTGATGAATAATCCGTGGTCAAAATCGATTCTGTCCGTCCGGCCGTCCGTCCGTCCATTCCGTGAACACGATAACTCTCGAACGGATGAAGTTAGAGAGTTGAAACTTTCAGAATAGGTTTGAGGTATAAATATCTCGGCTAAGTTCGTTATTCGGTCAAATCGGCCGAATAGGTTCGGAGTAACAAAAAAAAAATTTTTTTTCAAATGACACTGTTCAAATAAAAATTTTTTTATGGTGCAGTTTTATCAGACGTATACAAAAATACCAGTCCCGACTTCGACAAGCTAATAGTTCTGGAGATATGATTTTTCAAAATTTAAATAATTGTAAGTGGTTTACAAGAGTGCCTAAGCCAACTGACCTCACGTCAGTGCTTTCTAAATTTTTATATTATAGATAGCCTTACGGAATTCGGTAGGGAAAGTCCCAGAATTTAGAATATTGTTAAAAAAAGACAATTAGGAAGACAGGGCCCATTTTCCTGGGTATTTGATAAATACAGGATCAATTTCGTCGAAATCTGCTTCATTCCAAGATTCGGTATTGAATGGTTACACTAATTATTCTCATTGTTGTAATCAACTCTTTTTTTTTTGTTTATGCACACTATGTAATAAAAAAAACAACTGTAGCTATTTAGCAACAAGACTGAGCATGCTGTTCGTAGAGTGGAAACAGCACACGAAGATGATCTAGCTAACCTCTGAATAATATTTTTTTATTGTTTTCAATTTCAGGCTTAAATCAGCCTTTTATTTGAAAGATAGGTTTGATAGGAGAAACATTGCATTATAATTTATTTCCTATATTCTTTAGGATTATTCAAATGGAAACACAATACCTCTGTTCTATTAGGATTGGGACAAAATCACCATTCAACAAAATAATTCCTCAAAATCTTCAAATCAGTTGATAGTATGTTCTCCAAAGTATGGAAATCCCTATGGTGGTAAGCAATAGCAATGTCATCAGCATATACGAATTTCTGAGATGATAAAGTGAAAGGCTGAGTTATAAATTGAAGATTAAAGAGGCTGAAACTGATCCTTGTGGAAGACCATTTCTCAATGTTTCCTCTTATTGTCGACAAAAACAACCGGAAATATATTATCGATAAAAGATTGTACATCATGTGCATTTTGCCCTCTAGTGCTCACCTGAAATATTTCATAAATACTGTCTATTTCGTTCAAAATATATTTACTTTATCTAAACCCTGTATACTTTTACACAATGCCACTGTTTCAAATGATACACACTTGATTGATATGAAGGTTATATCTTTCACCATTTCTCGTACTGGTTTCTACCACCTTATTCATTAAGAAACACAATGCCAACTCATATTACAGGTGTAGATATCCATCTTTCTATACGGGTTACTCATAGTTCTTGGACACCTGTTCAATTAAAGTGATTGATATTGAAAATGCCACGAGCATAGAGGGGCGGTGTGAGAAAATGACCCTCATTACGGCCTTTTTCATCTACTACACCGAAAATCCACCACCTCAGAATGTCCCTTATCAATCAAAACTTTTCTTTTGTTCTTCGTGATTGTCTCTCATAAATCGATGTTGTTGTGTCGCTGTAGGATTCTTTGTGTTTGACCGATAAAGCTATCAAGCGATTGATGATGCTGGCATGTGGGTGGTGGGTAGATCGATGTCTTGTTGAAGGGATGCTGGGAGATTTCCTCTCTGAGGTTGGTAGTAGGTTTGAGCAACCTTTTCTGCATATTGACTTATTTGTCATCAGGTAATATGTTGATGCTGAGTTGAGTAATTCTATTATAAATAAATTTTTGTTTATGCTACATAGGCGTACAAATTAAAAACCTTCACAATTTGAGGTTTTATTATAAAAACTCGTTATATACTCATTCTTCAAAATATTTTTCATTGCTAGCCCCAACTTTCTCCCATCTTTGTGGCCGCTTCTGAATTCCTCGTTGAAAAAATAGTTCGCGATCCACGAATCGTTCCAATTTTTGGTTTTTTCCTAAGAACCAAAGTACTGGTCGGTGAGGTCATGCGTCATCGATCGGAATAGATAGAAATCAGAAGGGGGTGATGTCAGGAGAGTACGGCGGGTGAGGTAGGATGGCTCATTTCAATGTTTCCAGGTATGTTTTCAAGACCTTGGAACATGTGGCCGAGCGTTTTCACGAAGAAGTATTATCTTGTAGTGCCTTTACGCGTATTGCGGGCGTTTTTCCTTTAACTCTCAACTCAATGTATTATTTGCCTCCGATAGAGAGCTCCTGTAATGGTTTTGCCTAGCTGCAAGAGTTCATAGTACACTACGCCAAGCTGGTCCCACCAAATTCACTGTCAAAGTTGATGCATGGCCAGGAAGGCTCCACGAGTGTATCCACTTTTCATCTCCGGTCACGATACGATGCTAAAAACCCTTTCTGTTTTGCCGTTGGAGGAGTTGTTCGCACGTGTTCGATGTCCCTCGGCTTCAACTCGTATGGCACCCAATGTCCCAGTTTCTGGATCATTCCTAAGCATTTTAAACAATGAGAAACCGCTTGCTGAGTCACGCCTAATAAATTTGCAAGTTCCTGTTGCGTTCTACAAGATTCTTCATCCAGCAAAGTCTCCAAATCCTCGATCTTTTTCACGGGTCCTGGACGTTCCTTGTCTTCCACGTCATATTCGCCATTTTTGAACTTATAAAACCATTACCGACACGTTCGTTCACTAATACAACAAACACCATAAGTTTCTACAATCATTTAACGCGCCTGAGCTACATTTTTTTCGAATGAAATGCAAAAAACAACACTTCCCGCACATGACGCTTGCTCGGCTCGAATTTCGCCATTTTCGCGCACAAACAAAACAAAGTACAGTAAAAATAGACGAGCAAGATTTTGCAGAGTTGTTGACTGATGCCTCAGCTGACAATGTCACATTTCTGTTAGTACTTATCGACCGATTTGCAATGCTAGGCGACCTATGGAAAAACGCCGGTTTTCTATTTGTGTGTAATGTAAATATTAACATTATTTGAAAAGTTTATTGATTATTTTTTGAATAATTAAAAAAAATTCTAATAATAGCTCTACTCGAGTTCCATCATCGGAAATTACACGTCATCAATCTTAATTTTGTGTTGGATATATAGTAAAAAGATATGTTACAGCAATTTGGTAATTTACAGTTCAACATCTTCGTTCGTTTATTCTTTTATATTGTCCATCGCCTTTGTTTTTGTATCACACTGTACCGGAGTAGCGGAAAACACATTTGAACAAGTGAGTAAAAGCTCCTGACATCATATCAACGTTTTTCTAAATTTCTAATACTATAATGAAATCATTACGAAGCAGAAAAAAAACCGATACATAATGCTATAACCTTAGACTATACAACAATAGACCTCTTTATTTACATTGAAAAGTGTCGCATCTGAAACTTAGAGCTGGTCGATTGTAAAGTATTGAGCTGGTCCACTCAGGTCATAAAAAATTCTCATGTTGCCAAACTGAGCAAATATTCTGTATTCCCCTATAATTGTTAATAAAAACTTTTTCTCCAATTTGCATTCAAACATTGTATAAAATTTTATATTTTGAATTGAAACTGTCTTATCGGATATATTAGCAAGAAGTAAAAATGAAAAACTTTAGTTGATTCTGCTATTTTATGTCAGAGACCGCAGATGGAAAGAAATTCAGATGAAAGTCAAGACAACGTTGCCGCATTCTCTGTTTGACTGTTTGAAGGTCACATGATGTTTAGAAGACACACGTTGACACCTCTGTATCGAAACTAAATACTCAAATTGAAGAAAATTTGTGAGAGTCAGTATTAGGTTTTTCATATTTTTGATTGTTTATTACTTTCCATAGGTGAGTGTATTGTTAGAACCTTAGACTATATAAGAATGTTATTAAAATCAAAGATTTTATGCGGTGTTGGCGGGTGAGGTTTCACAAGGGACTTTCAATAAGATTAAGACTTCCAATGAGGGAGCCAAAACAAATCGATATTTTACAAAGGAATGCTTTGTCTATCTTATACAGTCTAAGGCTATAACTAATTCCTAAGAACAAGGACTTACTTGTAAAAACGACTGGAACAACTCTACGCAAGCTAAAATCCTCACACATTATCAAATATGTCTGCTGTGAGACGCGAAATAACAATTTTTCACTTCAATCATCCCTGCATCCGAGGGGGATGTAAAGAAACAAATCGAAAGGGGAGTTACTCCTCGACAAATCGGTTTTAAGAGAGAGGTGAATGCTCAAATGTTGCTTCTTTTCGAGATATGCAGCCTAAAATCAATGAATTCAAATCGAAGGCATCTAAAAGAAATAGGGGAATGCGATTCCTTCCACGAATTTCACGGGGGTGCGTTCCGGAAGGCGACGGGGTAGGTGTCTGAGAAACGCTATGTGTGATTTTTAGGGTAGATCTCTTTTGCCTATACTAATCCTCTGGAAATATGTTTTTTTTTTTTTAGTGGCGCTGTATTGGGTAAACTGAATCGATAAGATTATTTCACGAATGTTGAATGATACAGATTTGGAGCCTTTATCGTAGCCTTTAAGACTAGTGCTTCATCGATTATTTGAAAAATATTTATTATTTATTTATTTATTTTTTGAATCTCGAACTCTACAATATATTATAAGTCCAAAAATATTGCTCCTGAAGGGTCTTTCAACAAGAACTTTGTTTTTTAATTGTGGCCACACCTACCACATGACAGCATTGGCAGTAAGTAGATGCTGTGGCAATTCGTAGTATTTTCGGATAACATAATCGGCCTTCTGAGACCGTTATTAGTTAGTTTTCCTTTAGTTTTGTTCCAAGCTCAAATTCTCTTCTTCTAAAAACCTACGTCCGTGATTCTCTAACTTGACTCAAAAGCATTTATAAAACTTCAATAGAACATTTTCGTTCATTTAAACAAAATAATACGCCAACTATGTTTATTACTTCAAGTTAATGATTTTGATTTTTTCTCAACTAGTTCTTTGTGTTTCAAGTTAAATAATTTATTTTAACTCAATTTTTAAATATTTTAAATCAATCGTTCTGTAATTTGAGTTGTGAATATCTAAATTTTTTACGCATGAAACAAATAAAACTATTAATCGAACGCTACGTTGAAGAATACCCAAAGGGTGTGACTCTTCATTCGACATATTCCCACAGGAACCAAAACCTACAAACACTCGACATCTCGAAACTCTTAATCAAATATCCCGGTAATTATTTAAGTATCCAGATCCAAGTATCGACTCGATACTCGACCTCTTCCATCCGACGATTCTACACTGTATAAGTATGTAATGTTTCAATGAAAAAGGGGGGTGATCGCTACCCCAGTCGTTAAGTCAATACCTAAACAAGATTAGCGTCTCTGTGTTCAGTTAAGAAAAACAATGAACTGTAAAAGAATAACTGTTCGGGTGAAAAAAGTACAAATGCTAATAACGTGAAGGGATATCGAATAGGGGAGGGTTCTGGTACTCAACACCGACAGTGTTTTAAGGGTGTTCTCATTATTTCATGTATATCGACGACTTAGGGGTGATTTAGAACGTTGGGGTCCATAGTTATCCGAAAACAGAGGCGTTCGAAGGAGGGATACACTGTTGAAACAGCTGGAAAAGTTTCTTAATCGATAAATTTACTTTTTCTAATTTTGACACACAAAGAGGCACTTTTCAAAATAGATAGACGTGATGAAACGTCTTACATTCTGTAAAGAACTGCATAAAGTATAATATTATACAGGGTGGCCATCTGAAAACGAAACAGACAAGATTACAGACCAAATAAATTTTTTCGATAAAAATGCTCGGACAGGTCGATATCTGTTTCGAGGGGGACAATTTAAGATGTAGGTTACGGACGCATAGCGCTTCAACCCTTGCTACTACAACCCCCTCCCCAATTTTTGAATAGGGAAGATGAGGTGAGTGATACCTCAATTCAAAGGTTTTTTTATACTGATTTCAGCACAGTAATTGTTTTTTCATTTTATGCATTAGTTCTCGAAATATTCTTAACTAAGTATTTGAAATTGAAGTGGTGTTTTCATGGCACTTGTAGTGTTTTTTTGAGATAAATCGACATTTTGAGCTTCAAAACAACCATGACTGTGGCTTCCTTCCTCTAATCCACTGACATAGAAATCTTTAATCAAGATGTCGAACAAACAAAGCGTATTGCGAAGGAGGTCAATCTTGCTGAAACTCAATCTAAATTATCTTCGATATAATTTGCAGTATTTTCAATAACATGCGGTAAGATTTCCAAATCGGTGGAATGGAAGAATGCATAAAATGAAAAAACAATTACTGTGCTGAAATCAGTATAAAAATACCTTTGAATTGAGGTATCATTCACCCCATTTTCCCTATTCAAAAATTTGGGGGGGAAGGGACCTGTCCGAGCATTTCTATCGAAAAAACTTATTTCGTCTGTAATCTCGTCTGTTTCGTTTTCAAATGGCCACCCTGTATAACTGGTAACGAAAAACGAAGTGCAACAATGAAGACAAACAAATTCTATCTATTTAACGATTTTAGCACAAAAATACAGAAATAAATTTATTGTTATAAATATTCATAACACAATTTTTGCCATCATTCAAATTAAATTTCTAAGACTATTTCAGAAGAAAAATATTTGGCTAGAAAATCCTAAAATTGCTCAACTTTGTTTCACCTGTACCAATTTTTTATGCATTTTTAAAAGATTTTTTTTTTAAATTAGTTCGAAGTGGTTTCCAGCATGTGCAATTTGTTATGACTCATGTATTTTGAGACGATGGTAGCTGATAAAATTTGTCTTCGAATGAAAGATGATCTTTACAGTTCTATTCATGTACAACTTTCAACCCCTTGAAATTTGAACACTACTGTAATGGTCAACTTTCAATCAGTGAAAAATTTAATTAATGTACCATCGTCTCCAAGTCAATGAGCTATGACAAAGTGCAAATACTAAATACAGATCAAATAAATAAATAATAAAGAAACAATTTGAGACTAAAAATTATATATACATTCTTTCTGTTGGTTTCATTATTCTTTGTTCATTTTACATATTGTATAGCTGTATAGATTCATGTGTTTTTTTCAACTCGCAGTCGTATTGCCATTGAATACTGAATTGAATATACAGACGTATTATCAGAGCTAATAATACATTTATGTATATGTTATGGAATGTTGCATCATGAACAAAATTAAAATTTTGTGGGCCTAGAATAGACCCCTGAGGCAACTCCTTGATCCGATTTCTAATAATATCATTTATTGGATTATTTATCTTTACTATGGAATTCTCAGTTATTCTACTCAGAGGTGTTGATTATGTATAAATGGAAGTTAACAAAATCTATAATTTTCATAAGCTTTCATATTAAGATGCAAAGTTACTATTTTAAGTGATCATTCTATGAAGGAGAAATAGGATTAGTTTAGAATGAAGATGTTGGTTAATATTTACAAATTGGTATCAAATGCGATTGAAAAAATCTCTGCTTTATGGGAAAAATTATACCACAGGAAGTTTCATTTGATTCTATCTAAGCCCGTAAACAGCTAAATTTCACCCCTACAACTACTTTTCGTAATTCATCTATGAAGGAGAACTTGTATCAAATTTTGATTTTCGACAAATCACTGCTTTTTCATAAGCTTTCATTTGATTCTACTCTGATTTCCTTAGGGAGGGGATGAGAGGGTTAAATTCACCCCTAAACCTGTTTTTCGTGGATTTTGCTAAGAAGGACTTCTTGTATCAAATTCGGATTTTCGACAAAATCTCTGCTTTTTCATAAGCTTTCATTTGACACTACTTTGATTTCCTTAGGAGGGGATGAGAGGGTTAAATTCACCCCTAAACCTGTTTTTCGTGGAAACCTGTTTTTTTTCGTCTCTGGATTTTGCTACTTTGATTTCCTTAGAAGGACTTAAACCTTGTATCAAATTCTTGATTTTTTTCGACAAAATCTCTGCTTTTCATAAGCTTTCATTTGACACTACTTTGATTTCCTTAGATAGGGGATGAGAGGGTTGGTTTTTGCTAAATTCACCCCGGATTTTCTAAACCTGTTTTTTTCGTGGATTTTGCTATGAAGGACTTCTATCAAATGTATCAAAATTCTGCTTTTCATAAGATTTTCCTTAGATAGGGATGAGTTGGTTAAAATCTCTGCTTTTATCAAATATTTTCGACAAAATCTCTGCTTTCATTTGACACTACTTTGATTTCCTTAGGGAGGGATGAGTTGGTTAAATTCACCCCTAAACCTGTTTTTCGTGGATTTTGCTATGAAGGACTTCTTGTATCAAAATCGGATTTTCGGCAAAATCTCTGCTTTCTCATAAGCTTTCATTTGATACCACTCTGATTTTCTCAGGAGGGATGAGAGGTTAAATTCACCCCTAAACCTGTTTTTCGTGGATTTTGCTAAGAAGGACTTCTTGTATCAAATTCGGATTTTCGACAAAATCTCTGCTTTTTCATAAGCTTTCATTTGACACTACTTTGATTTCCTTAGGGAGGGGATGAGAGGGTTAAATTCACCCCTAAACCTGTTTTTTCGTGGATTTTGCTAGGAAGGACTTTTTGTATCAAATTCGGATTTTCGACAAAATCTCTGTTTTTCATAAGCTTTCATTTGACACTACTTTGATTTTCTTAGGAGGGGATGAGTTGGTTAAATTCACCCCTAAACCTGTTTTTCGTGTATTTTTTCATGAAGGACTTCTCAGTATCAAAATCGGATTTTCGGCAAAATCTCTGCTTTTTCATAAGCTTTCATTTGACACTACTTTGATTTCCTTAGGGAGGGGATGAGAGGTTAAATTCACCCCTAAACCTGTTTTCTTAGGAGTGGATTTTGCTAAGAAGGACTTCTATGTATCAAATTCGGACGTTCGACAAAATCTCTGCTTTTTCATAAGCTTTCATTTGATACCACTTTGATTTCCTTAGGGAGGGGATGAGAGGTTAAATTCACCCCTAAACCTGTTTTTCCTATATTTTGCTATGAAGGACTTCTTGTATCGAATTCGGATTTTCGACAAAATCTCTGCTTTTTCATAAGCGCTCATTTGACACTACTTTGATTTCCTTAGGGAGGGATGAGAGGGTTAAATTCACCCCTAAACCTGTTTTTCGTGGATTTTGCTATGAAAGACTTCTTGTATCAAATTCGGATTTTCGACAAAATCTCTGCTTTTTCATAAGCTTTCATTCGACACTACTTTGATTTCCTTAGGAAGGGGATGAGAGGGTTAAATTCACCCCTAAACCAGTTTTTCGTGGATTTTGCTATGAAGGACTTCTTGTATCAAATTCGGATTTACGACAAAATCTCTGCTTTCTCATAAGCTTTCATTTGATACCACTCTGATTTTCTTAGGAGGGGATGAGAGGGTTAAATTCACCCCTAAACCTGTTTTTCGTGGATTTTGCTAAGAAGGACTTCTTGTATCAAATTCGGATTTTCGACAAAATCTCTGCTTTTTCATAAGCTTTCATTTGACACTACTTTGATTTCCTTAGGGAGGGGATGAGAGGGTTAAATTCACCCCTAAACCTGTTTTTCGTGGATTTTGCTAAGAAGGACTTCTTGTATCAAATTCGGATTTTCGATAAAATCTCTGCTTTTTCATAAGCTTTCATTTGACACTACTTTGATTTCCTTAGGAGGGGATGAGTTGGTTAAATTCACCCCTAAACCTGTTTTTCGTGTATTTTTTCATGAAGGACTTCTTGTATCTAAATCGGATTTTCGGCAAAGTCTTTACTTTTTCATAAGCTTTCATTTGATACCACTCTGATTTTCTTAGGAGGGGATGAGAGGGTTAAATTCACCCCTAAACCTGTTTTTCCTATATTTTGCTATGAAGGACTTCTTGTATCAAATTCGGATTTTCGACAAAACCTCTGCTTTTTTATAAGCTTTCATTTGACACTACTTTGATTTCCTTAGGAGGGGATGAGAGGTTGAATTGATCCCTGAACCTGTTTTTCGTGTATTTTGCAATGAAGGACTTCTTGTATCAAATTCGGCAAAATCTCTGCTTTTTTATTAGCTTTCATTTGATACTACTCTGAACTCTTTAGGGAGGGGATGAGAGGGTTAAATTTACCCCAAACCCGTTTTTCGTTAAATTATTTATGAAGGATTTGTACGTAAGATCAGATGATATTTGACCTCCTCCCTCCTTCTTCTTGAACACCCCTAGTATTTTATTGTATGCCCCAAAGTTCATTGTTAGGATCGTATGACTTAGAGTACATGCGCGCAGGAGCTCCTGATATTTTGTCCGTGCTTTTCAACATTCTCAGAAATATTTTATTCAATAACAGGAGCCCCCAATTTGTAATTCAAACCTAAGCTTACTGAAACCAAAACTCATCGAACTCTTTCATTTTGAAATCGTTTTCCGCTACGTAAGCATTAATCGAACTCACTTCATAAATGTCATTTTCATCCACCCGACTCTAAGTGCGGAAGATATCACTTGAATTGCGTCAATTAATACGAGATTTCCGAATTTGATACAAGTCCTTCATGGCAAAATACACGAAAAACAGGTTTAGGGGTGAATTTAACCCTCTCATCTCCTCCCTAAGGAAATCATAGTAGTATCAAATGAAAGCTTATAAAGAAGCAGCGATTTTGTCGAAAATCCGAATTTGATACAAGAAGTCCTTCTTAGCAAAATATAGGAAAAACAGGTTTAGGGGTGAATTTAACCCTCTCATCCCCTCCCTAAGGAAATCAGAGTGGTATCAAATGAAAGCTTATGAAAAAGCAGAGATTTTGTCGAAAATCCGAATTTGATACAAGAAGTCCTTCATAGCAAAATATAGGAAAAACAGGTTTAGGGGTGAATTTAACCTCTCATCCCCTCCCTAAGAAAATTAGAGTGGTATCAAATGAAAGCTTATGAAAAAGCAGAGACTTTAGAGGTATGTAGTTATTTGGGCCAAGCAGGAAAACAAATCAATGAACGAACATCTCCCCAACTATGGCCCCGGAATCAATCGTCTAACGAGGTATTTCCCTCGAAAAGCTGCGTGAAAAGACCTCGACTTCTATTGTCTAAACACATATAATCCAGACGCGTTTATTCCAGAACGATGTTTGTTTTGCCACTAGAGAAAATTACTTTTGAAACTTCCGGACTGAAATCCGGAGAACAATGGTTTATTTGTCACGGTTTGGAAGCCGCTGTCAACCACTTAACGACCTTCTAGAGTACCTGCGCAAACAGAATGCTGTGTGCGAAGGGTTCCGTAATATGGGAAAACTGTTTCGAGGAAACATTCCCAATATACTCACTGACATAAACGCCTGTCAAATAGCTTTCCCGGAGTTCTTTCAATATCTCCTGTTGATGAAGTTGTCTCACCTGAAACAATAGAAAATGATAAAAATAATTTTATTGTAGCGAAGATTGAGATACAATTTTTTTATAGTTGTAAGTCCTCATACGAGGGTTGCCCTTTATAATTCGAGATTAGAGATCAAAAACAAATATTAATCATAGAAAATCACTTCATTGCTTCTCAAAATATTCCCCATTAAGATCTATATACTTTTTCATACGTTTGAACCAATTGTCGAAGCACTTTTGACAGTCTGATTGAGGTATTTCCAAAACATGCATTCTGAACGCATCACCCGCCTCTTTAGATGTTGAAAAACGTTGATCTCTCATTTTATTCATTACGAACGGGAATAAGTAGTTATTCGGTATCAAATCAGGACTATACGGCGGATGACTCATCAATACGATGTTTTGAGTGCTCAAAAATGCAGTTGTTTGATCGACACGAGCAGTTTTTTGAGGGATTGACAAATTGTATTTAAAAATTGAAGAGTAGTAAGACTTGATCATTTTATACACCTACACCCCAATATCTGCAGAAATAACTGAGATTGCTACCCTTTTTCGGATAATTAGATGAATCTATTGGCGAGTACGAGTCACAATATCTTTGAAGCTCTTCTTGGGATACTGGGTGAAAATGAAGCTCCATGAGAATACCAATGCTTAAAACTTTCTGGTGACAAAAAAACATAATTGTAAAATATTAATTTTCAACACATCCACCATCGCAAAGTGAGAGTTCACGAGCCGCCACTGTTAATATCCTAAAGTTATTGTTATCATTCATCTTCCCATCAGCTAGAGTATTAGTTTTTAATGAACTCATTCATGACATCTCATAGGAACTAGAAATATTCCATTGATTTCCTGCCTTCCTTGTAAAATTTGATATTTCCATGAAATCAGGTTCTTTCATTGCAGAGCAAAGAATTTTTGGTAGAAATTTGTGAATGATTTAAGGAAAAAATTGCTTTACTGCAAGGCATGAAGTAATTATATCAACATACATATTTATAGATTAAATGTAGATCGGATTCATTCAGTTAAATCGATATTTACGCATTCAGTGATTACCAAATCAATATTTCGCGGAAATCTCATTATTTTACAGTGATTGGCAAATGTGTGGAACCAAGTAAATATCTCTGGAATTTTTATAGATATCAAAATGAAATTTGGAAGATGGATACTGCAGTAGATTGCCCATTTGTTTTCATATCTTCCAGTTCCAGTTTTACCGGAAGTAATGTCAATTTTAAAATTTGCAATGAAACACCCAGTATATTATTTTAGTTTCTGATGAAACATTTTATCACGAGTACAAAAAAATTGAGATCGAGTCTGAAAGTTCATTACAATTCTTCATTTGACATGAATTTAATTTATTTTTCAAACTGTTTTTCCTTTGCATTGTGGTTTCAAATTATGCAATTCGAAAACTTCAAATCCTTTAAATAATTTTTATCTGTGACGAGAAAAAAATTTGACATTTCTGTTGACAGGTAACAAAATATAACTTTTCACAAAATTTCTTTTTTCCCGGATATATAGACATATAGATAATGTTCTGAGCATCTGAAATTTTCTTTCCTCAATAACTACTAGAATATCCATCCGATCAAGTTGATACTTGACATATTCTTGAGGGAGGTTGAAACAAAATGGCTCGCAAAATTTCTCAGAAATCATCACGCAAGAAAATTTTTAAAAATTCCCAAAAAAAAATTTTTTAATACTCAATATCTCATATCACATTTTTCGGATTTCAATAAAAATTCGTGAATATATTGAGGTGAACGTTATCCTCATCCTCACAGCTCTGACGTAAGTTTTTAGGGGAAGAGAATTATAGCTTCGAAAAAAATTTGGGAAAAATTATGAGTAATTATTTTTAATTTGAGGTATAGGCTTGTTCATTCATTAGGCGCACATTGTCCCATGGTACGAGAAAAGAATATTGTTCACCTGATCAGAGTACTTATAGATTTGTTATGGTTTGAATATTTACTCGCAAGTAGCTCAACAAGAGCGCCAAAGCAATCTGACCTCACGCCAGTGCTTTCTAAATTTATTTTCTCGACATTTCAGAAACATGAGATCTTAGATTTACTTATAAGTAAAAAAAAATCATAAACGAATCCAAAAAGCGAAAAACAGTTAAAATTTGGAAAATTTACGAAAGTATTTCTGAAGTACTAATTGATGATTCAGTAGGAACAAAATTAATGATGCCATTCCTCACCAGACACCCTGTATAAGAATGAAAAAATGTTTATGTTGGTACCCAACTAACAATTTAAGTTTTATAAATGGCCCAACAACGTTTACAAAATAATTCTTATAAAATCTCCAAGTGGCTATAAACGTTTTAAAATTATTTATACAACATCTATAAAGCCAAAAAGGGCTCAATTTTGTTCTTTACTTTGTTTTATTATGGCTTTCACAGGTTTTATCGGATAATTGTTTAAACATTTCCAAAGTTATTATAAAACATAGTTTGAAACAATTATAAAACAGTTTTGTGAAAATCAGTTATAGAGTTAAATATTATTTCATCATTACGGAATTCATTTAACATGTCATGTTTTTTCCGAGAAACATTAATTACCGAAAACCGTGAAACGTTATGGTTGTGTAGTTTCCGAGCTACAGGCGATTTTGGCATGGAAAATTGGCTGTAACTATAGCATTTTGAAACTATGGCCTCCTCATCCAATTCATCAAGTTCTATTTCCGAATTATTTAGTACACCTTCATCTTCTTCAAAAGTCCTTCTCTCAACTTCTTTATGATTAAGAGCTACTTGGTGAAAAAAGACCACTTGAAGTAAGTAAATCATTTTGTTCATCTGATTTCACACCTTCTGCTTCCTTTATAGAGTCATCTAACGAATTATTATCAATAATCACTTTGCCACCTAAGATATTTTGATAGCACTTTCTACCTTTTCTGTAAAATGCTCCACTTTTTTTTAACTTTCTTCCATAGCGAATCCATAACTACACCTCCCACAATAATAGCCGTAAATAGGTGGTTCGTTTTATGAATGTTTTAATAAATGAATTTGTATCCCCACAAATATTTTTTTTATAATTATCATAAATTGATTTTATCATGACAGTGTTCATGATGATTAAATAATAATTTTTTTAAGATTGCATTTGAGTGCAATATGCTTCTGACAGTAATAATATATGAAAGACAACATTTAAATAGTAATCTTATAAATGTTGCACTTAACGCTAATAGAATAGTTTTATGAATGTTCGCGAAGGAACAAACTAGTATCACCAATCACCAATATAAATATATTACAACACAAATTTTTTCGGTAAGCTGAAATGTTCTTTAAAATTGTCGTTTAACGTTTATAGAACAATATTATAATTTGCTGTAAAACTGTTCTGTATTTTTGCACTAAGAACGTTCTTACGACAACCTTATCGAGCAAAATACTCGTCAAAAGCTTAATTGTGTCATTGGCAATTTCAATAAAACCAAATTGCGTTCGAGGAGCCATAATAAAATTATTATGAAATAAAATGCTACGAAGAATTTGAAATTATAAAATATCTTTGCTAGTTGGGTATCACAATATCTCCCAACTTGAAATGAAATCACGAATTTCAAAAACAATATATCTGGCTATAAAAAATAACAGCTCTTATAGGAAATCCCTTTACCAAATAGTGAAACGCAAAATACAAATGGTATTTCATCACATTATTCAAAAAAAAACTGCATTCTGGTCATTTCCTAAATATAAGTAAACTACTACATCGCGTATTTCAAAGCAGTTTACCACACCTATATTCGTTTCACACGGTTCGTCGAAAGCTGATTACATAGCGATAAAATCAGGTTGTATAAAGGGCCAACAAGGTGCCGTAATGACGAACCAGAAGTCGAGGTGAGTTATTATTTCGCGTAAAAAACGAAATTAAACATTCAAATGTATGCGGACTAATCGAGTGTCGCTATGGATTTGATAAACGACCACCCTATTGGAAATAATGCGGTGTTGGTACACCAAAAAATGCTTTTCGTGCTGCCCGCATGTCCATTACTTAACTTTAATGCTGGTAATAGAAAATAATATAACAAACGGATTTCTTATGTGTTTTCATTTAGGGTAAGGATTTGTGAGGGGAAATCTAGATTTGTTGGGGACACGCAGTTGTGTGTACAGGTCCTCCGAAGATATACCTTAGTTACTACCTTAGACTATATAAAAGTAGACCCCTTTATTTACATTGAAAAGTGTCGCATCTGAAACTTAGAGCTGGTTGATTGTAACGTATTGAGCTGGTCCACTCAGGTCATAAAAAAATTTCATGTTGCCAAACTGGGTAGGTTTCTCTATTCCCCTATAATTGTGAATAAAAACATTTTCTCCAATTTGCATTCAAAATATTGTACAAAAATTTTATATTTTGAATTGAAACTGTCTTATCGAATATAATAGCAAGAAGTAAGAGAAAAACTTTAGTTGATTCTGCTATTTTATGTCAGAGACCGCAGATGGAAAGAAATTCAGATGAAAGTCAAGACAACGCTGCCGCATTCTCTGTTTGACAGTTTGAAGGTCACATAATGTTTAGAAGACACGCGTTGCCACCTCTGTATCGAATTGAAGAAAATTTGTGAGAGTCAGTATTAGGTTTTTCTTATTTTTTATTGTTTATTACTTTTCATCGCACTAAAAATAGTTCGTAAGTGTAAAAGTTGTAGTAAAGACAGGAATTTTTATCCGAATTTATCGTTCCATAGGTAAGTGTATGGTTAGAAACTAAGTATTTAGTTATTTACATGTTCAGTAGCGTAGAAAGTTTTAATAAGGAAGATTTCAATGAGATTATTATAAAATAAAATAAGGTTTTCTTGAATTAAAGTTCCCAGATGACGATGAAAGAAGAAGAATTTGGGCTTCGCTGTTGGGATGGTCAAGTATTTGCCCAAAGAAAGCAATTTTCATTTGTTCGGATCATTTTGACCCTGAAGATATTGTGATCCGAGTAAATGGAAAAAGGGGTGTGGTTTGACAAGAGACTTTCAATGAAAGAGTTAAAACAAATCGACATTTAAGGCTGTACATCACCTTCTTTGTGCCTATACTATTTCAATGCTAATTTACTTCAAGAATAACGCATAAACCGTTTGTCGGATTTCATTCAAAATTTGAGTGAGCATTGGCATGAGTATTCCCTAGTGCGTACCTTCCGCCGATTTTTGATATGATGCATAGTTTTTGGCTAATTACACTTTGAAAATTGAAATACTCTTCAGATGCAAATATTTCCTCAAGGAAATATTTTATCGAAAAAAACTCATAGGTAGTCGTTCGGTATTACATTGAACTTTGAAATTAGCTAAATTTTTTTTTCAATTTTCTCAATTTCTCGAGTTATTCTCGTTCTTGTATTAAATAATTGTATTTGGCCCGCCTCCCAATGGTTGACACCTCTTTACGGCAGATAGGCCAATAGAATCTTATCCTTCATTTATGATCATTTATGACCCCAGGTATGATTGCCACAACTATTTTTACCAAATTCAGGGACAATTAAATATATGCCGTAGAGAATATTGCGACTTGATTCTTTATTGCGATAATGATTTCCATGTGGAAACCATAATAAGGGATCGGAATTTCTGGAGATATACGATGCTTCCAAAATTAGAGGACTTTTACAAGAAGTGCATTCTTCCAGAAATAATAGATGGCAGAATACCAAGAGGAATGAGTGTCCGCGAGATAAATTGAAATTATTATGGAAGTGGGTAAGTGTTTCTCACGTACGAAGCCTACATTCTACTCTCTCAGCAGAAAAAATTATGTCGAATTTTTTCAGATGCAGGGGTCGAACACCCGTAGAAAGTTATATTTTTTTGACACGGGGGCAGGGTTTTTTCTGCTGAGGTTTTTCCCTGGACTATTGTATCATACGCAGAATTGTATGGTACCCCCTGCACCAACCTCAGCTAGGAACATTTTGTTTCAATATGTATTGCATTATATCAGCTCTCTCAATCCACATAATATATTTTAAAAAACAAAAATTTTTTATTTCCCATGTTTGATATGCCCAGGAAAAATGTTTTGGAGACATGGAAATTTTATATGCTTCTTCAACTGATTAGATTTGTCCGAATAAATTTTTTTTCATGTAGTATAGCTCCCCATGTACAAATTCAAGAGCTTGTTTTAATTAATTTGCATCACTCACATTCACATGAATAATTATAGGGTCAATTTAGACATTCAGGGTTACATTAATTCCCAACAAGCTGAAAGTTGGTGCAATTGTTCAGAACCTAATTATGAATAAAATTTGAAAGTTTTTCATTATTCCGCTGTACGGAAATATTCAAGTCAAGGTCAAAGGTCAAGAATGCGTTTTTCGCGATTTTCAGCAAAAAGGCAAGTTTTATCACAAAATTACTCCAGAAAAAATTGTAGAACATATATTATCTATAAAATATCTATCAACTTTTTTTTCCTAAGAGCCACCGTTTCTGAGATACAACGTTTCAAAAAGTTATAAAAGTTGTAATCGTCATAATATGCATTCTGGGATATGAGTTTATCCATCATACTATACTTATTTTTCAATGTACCCCCAGATAGCTCGATACGCAATTTTGACTCACCTTGTATACGTTGCCAAATCATGTATATTATGACGATTACAACTTTCATAATTTTTTGAACCGTTATATCTCAAAAACGGTGACTCTTTGGAACAAAATATTGATACCCATTTTATAGATAATTATATGTTCTACAATATTTGTCTGGAGTAATTTTAACATAAAACTTGACGTTTTGCAGAAAATTTTTTGGCCTGCTTGAATAAAATTTCTCCATACAGGGAAACTAATATTTTATTCATAATTATGTTTTGAACAATTTCACCGACTCTCAGCTTGTAGGGAATTTATGTAACTTCACCCTTATTATTTGGTCTCAATTGACCGGTCTAAATAGAATGAACTCCGCATTTACCATTCTCTTCGAAAACCACAAAAAATCCATACACACAAATTTACGTTCCGTTTCGATCCTACCCACCGGCGACAGTACCTAGAAAGTTTATTAGGGGTCATAAATACCGTACAGACCGTCCTATTTCGTACAATGGGCGTGCCTGTTTTCAGTTCCTTGAAATTTTCGCTTGGTGCCATCTAGCGGAATTCGAGTTTCGCCGCAAGGTGGTGTACAGCCTTAACTCAGGAATACTTTGTCTATCTTATATAGTCTAAGGTTACTACCTCTACAGCTTTGACTTTTCAAGGAGTTTATTGGGATCCAATAATAAAATTATCCCAGAACAATTGGTCAGCCTAAGCCTGTATTTAGTATTTTTTTCTTAACTGCACTCTCTGATTTTTCAATTTTCCAGTTGTTTTTTGTTGTGTGAAATGTACCTTCTTTTCATTCTTCTATAGTCCAGTTAATTAGTTCGAAAGTACGTTAAAATTACATACTTTTACTAAAATTATGTGCTATCGCTTTTCTTGATTATGTTTGGATAAAAGTGCGCCAAATTTCGATAGTATATTGGAATTTTTGAAAATTACAAACCAAGAAAATGGTGAAAAATTGGTGCTTAATTTTTTTAACTTTTTATTGAATTTTGGAAAAAAATCTTGGCAGGGGAAAAAATAAACTGAAAAAGTTTTGGATTCTCTGAAATGTACGTCCATTATTTATAATCTTAATTTCACGGTAATATGCCGTACTGGCGCCATTATGATGTTGAGCGTATGACGTCGCAAGTATGACACAATAAAAATTTTTTTATGGTGTCTATAATGGTTTCAAGAATGTAAGAAAATTACAATATGATCTGAACACTTCAAAGAAATAATATAGATCATTGTTAATTAACAACATATTCCGGGACTTCCTTGATCATAGTAAAATATTTTCGCTTATTGGAGCATTTCTTCTACACCCATTGAATAAGATGGTGATGAAAGTTTAATTGTATTCAAAACTTTTTTCATAAACATTCACTATAATGTTTTTTAATGTATGTTTTTTAATTTGTCACTTACTTACCGTTTTTATGTTATCAAAAATCATAAACGAAAAAAAATTTTCTCTTTTGTTTATAAATTTTTCATGAACAAATGACTAATTTGATAAATTTAGTTTTGTTGCTTATTTTAAAAAAGGATAATTTGTAATAAAATCTATATTTTTTGCTCATATTTCTATTGTCTCAATAATCAGTTGGTAATTTGTTATTAATCATTATTGACATTTCCCTACAAATCAACAAACGAAAAAGATCTTTCTCATCATTAATTTCATTGCTTATTATATAGGACGTTTTAGTTATTTTTCAAACTATCAAAAAAAAAGTTTGTTTACAACAAATTGTTAATGCAATAATTAATGGAATTGTTAATGAACAAAATAATTTTGTTTGAGAATTTGTAGGGAATTGTTAATCAAGATTGAAAAAATTTTCTATTAATAATCCAAATAATAGAAATATGAAAAAAATGTTTATAAACGATTAAAAATTATTAATATAGAAATACATACTAAACGCTTACTTACAAAACAGTCAAAACGACAAATGAAAAAAAAACAAAGTGTTGAATTAATTTAAACTTTTATCACACGTATCTTATTCAATAGGTATACAAGACATATCAGTTCTTTGGAGTGTTTAGATAACATTATAATTTTTGAATTTACTATAGTCTTTGACCACCTCGTAAATTTTAACCATAGATTCTTGGCATCAAAAACAACATTTTCTTCCTATAATATTTTTCCAAACTTGGCCCCGTTCAAAATATATAGCGTGCTGAAATTTCATGCATTTTCACCTGTTATATTCCAACGACAATATCAATTGAAATGATCTCTTGTAGAAGGTTTTTGATAACAGTCAATTAATATCTACATATTTTCAAAATCAGAAGCATACGTGGAACATATTATTTTATATTTTCTTTCACTTGTTTTTTCCTTTGATAATGTTGATAATTGTTTGCTTTATGAATTATAATTTCTCTGAACTTGTCGCGAAAATTTTAGTCTTTTCGTACCAGAACGTTTATTTGTATAGACGATTGAAAGAAATAGGAAAATTATTCTAATTGTTTGGAAATAATTAATGGATAACTTTGCCTTTATGCGATTTGTATAAAGGTTGAGTTGACGTAGATATATTTCCTACTTATTTCGATACCGCTTAGGTAGTCGAATTTAAGGGTATTTTTAGGGGTTTCTTAAATCAACAATCATTAGTATTAGATACCTTGAATTATGGTAAAGATTTGAAGGAATATATAAAGCAATTTAAAATTCAGTTTTAACATTCACGAAGTTTGCAAATCGTTAGAACAACATAGATGGGGATTGCGAATTACATAAGAAGATCAAAATAATTTCAGTGATGATATTAGAAAAATAGATATACAGGGTGAGTGTTTGACCACTTCCTATAACATTTTTCCAAATATGGCCCCTTTCAAAAGATATAGTAGGGTGTTGAAATTTTATTAAAAAATTGCATTTTCACCTGTAATATTCAAACGACAATATCAATTGAAATTTTCTCTTGTAGCATATTTTGGTGTCAATAGATTCATTCCATTTCTTGTGGCTTTCTCACTACTACTGTGCAGATTGGTTAAATTGCATGAAAAACAAATATCACCTGAACTAAAGGTCCGTATCATGTACTTCCTAGAATCATTAGTAATTTTTGCAGATAAAATCATTCATCATATTTTTTCCTGAATTGCACTGAATTTTAGAGATATTTGAAGTTCAAAGGGATTAAATCGATATTAATCATCTGAATAATAATGAGTGAGTGAATCATTTTTTAGAGGGAAAATAATGTTTTTATACAATTCAGATTCAATAGTGGATGCTGTGGAAGGTAATTTTCATTTAAACTAAACTGGACTACAGAGGGGTATTTGCCCAATGTGAAAACTTAAAATGCTTATAACTTTTTAACGCAGCTGAATATAGAAAAACGGTATGGAAAAAAGAGTGTTTCTTTTGATCTCAAGAACCAATGTATAAAATTAACGCAGTGGTCAAAGACAGCCTGTATAAACCCTAAGAAATTTTTTACTGCAATTTCCAACTTGTGACGCCATGAGCTCAACCTTTATATAACACATAGACGGCAATTTTCAACGTTGAATTGAAATAATTGATAATGGAGATACAGTTTCGAGAATCAAAACTTTTTTAGTACATTTCCTACTCTTTCTATAAGATTTTTTTTATGTATTTTTAAGGGGAGGAAGTTTAAGCTTCGAACAAAATGTAAGGTGAACTATGAGTTATTAATAATCATTTGACATATACGTTTGTTATTTCTTCCACGTCCATTCTGTTCCAGAGTCTAGTAAAAGACTTTAGAACAAGCGTGTAAAAGCTCCTGAGCAAATATCAGTGCTTTTCATCAATATGTTATCTGATAGAAGGTTTCGTGTTTTTATTGACAATAAGAGTAGCAACTTCAAAACATTGAAAAACGGTCTTCTTCAAGGATCAGTTTTAGCTCCTTTACTTTTCAATTTATATCTAAGTGATTTGCCCATTACATCATCTCAAAAATTTGTTTATGCTGACGACATTGCTATTGCTTACCAACATTCGGATTCCCATACTCTGGAAAACATACTGTCATCTGATTTGGAAATTTTAAAGAATTATTTTATTGAGTGGCGACTATGTCCAAATCTCAACAAAACAGAGGTATCTTGTTTCCATCTGAATAATCATGAAAAATATAGGAAATTAGCTGTAACTTTCAATGATTCTCCTATGGAACATAATTTCTATCCAAAATACTTAGGAGTTAAATTAGATTCATCCCTCAATAAAACATACACAAAAAATTGATGCACAATTGAGTTCATCCATGAGAATAATTACTGGCACCATAAGATCTACACCGGTTCATTGGTTACCAGTTTTGTCTAATATTGTCCCTCCCCATATTCGCAGACAGACTGCAACTCTGAATTCTTGGAATAAATATCATTCTTTTCCCAATTTATTCCCAGTTATTTCATATTTTCCACAAAATAGAATTCCCAGATTGAAGTCACGTAAACCATTATGGCATAATACGTTCTTCAATATGAACATAAGTGATAAAGAATTATGGAAGACTGAGTGGAATTCTTACGAAATGTTCAATAAGTATCTCGTTTCTGATCCTTCTGAAAAAGTTCCTGGTTTTGATCTCCCAAGAAAAATTTGGACAGTTCTTAATCGTTTGAGTACAGGTCATGGTCGTACAAATGGCATGCTATTTAAATGGAACTCAGTTCCTAGCGCAAGTTGTGAATGTGGAGAAGCAGAAGAAACAATACCTCTTCTCATCAATAGTTGTCCCATATATAAATTTCAAGATGGTTTTAGGGCTACTCATGATGTTTCCAACTCTTTCTTGGAATGGGTTTTAAATTTCAAACGAATATGATACGTATTTTTGTTATTCAGTTCATTTTTCTGCTTTTGTCTTTTTATTTCCAGATTCAATGTGAGCACCTTGAAGAAGTCTCTGTCTCCATCAATAGAAGACCATTCTTGAAGAAAGAAGTCCCTGAAATATATTTCAGCTTATTTTTGTATTTTCACTCTTAGACGGGGAGCCAGGGTTTTTTTTACTGGGGTTTTTTCCCTAGGCTTTTATGTCATACGCCGAATTGTATGACACCCCGTCACTAACCCCTGATCTATATGCTAACTGAATATTGTCAGCCAAAAGTTCAAAAGAATATATATATATCATTTCTTCTAGTTGGATTTTACAAATTTTTGTAAACATATTTGGGATATCTTAAGGCGCTTAGGTAGAGAAATCTCCTTCCAATTTTAGTGCTTCAAAATGATATTCTTTCATCAAGTTGTCATAATATCGTAACTTCGTCGAGTTTTAATTTAATAAAACCGAGTAAAATTAATGTTCCTGAACCTATGCATTGTTGATGTATTCGACATAAAAAGGTTTGAAAACAGAAAGAGTTATATAGATACTTTTATTACATAAACCTAAATAACACAATTAAGTATTGTTTATCATTAAATATAAATAATCAATTTACTCCTCGATACTTTTGCGAAATATTCACATATACTTTTATTTACAATAAATATGTTATACTATCCATAATGTTCAAGGATACTTTCATCTAAATTGCACTATACACTCCTCAGTAGAACATGATGGAAATTGAAGATATCTTGTATAAACTGTGTCTCAATCATTTCTTCAGGTTTCTTTCTTGCTTTTGATTTAGCAATTTCAGTTCTCTCAGATTATCTCTAGATACTCGTCATCGTCATCTATTATAACATCCTCTGAAGATGAGGACTTGGGTCGTCTAGGGGAATCTGGACTCAAAGAATGAACCATCGTGTAATCGTCCGAGTCCGATTGTCTAGAACCTTCCGCTGTATTTCTTCTGGTACCACTGCAAAAAATAAAATTTCAACATGACGAAAACTATATGGTTAAGAATTAGATTATCGTACCATAGTGCTACTGAAGATCTCCTAGGTTAGGTACAAGATCAACTTCAACTACACATTCAACTCGATAAAGACCGATAAAACAATTAATTCCAATTTATTGCTAACCGTTTGGAATATTTATTATTTATACTGTATAAGTTTTATTTCATTATCATTCTCTATTTTGGTTTATTCTTACTATATATATTTTCTACCAACATTCTCATGAAAGAAATATGATCATCATAAAAAATGTTAGTAGAGAATTTATAGTAAAATTATACCTAAATATTTGAAATAATCTCTGTCTAATAGATGCAGAAACAAAATATAACAATATAAACTTAGAAAATCATTACAGAGATGGAATAAAATTATCGGAGAGGCTTGGGCAAGGTTTATTGAGATTTCGAGAGATAATACTCAAAAAGGGTTATTTTTAGAACTATATGTACCAAGTGTTAATTTTGCACAGCTCGTGATAGAAACATACATTTGTCCATAAGTACCGAAGTATATTTACATCTGAAGAAATGGCATAAACAGCTATTTTGGAATATTTTAAAATAATTTTCACACTTATTTCGCCAGTTTTGTCCATTTGAAAAACATGCATTAATTCTGACAGACCAGGTAAACGAGTATCAGTGGTTCACTAACAATTTTCAGACATCTTCATAATCATCAAACTGGATAAAAAGGACGAAAAACACGACAAAAATGACCAAACGATACCCTATACAAGGGTAGTAAATCGATACGTAGCAATCAAATCGCCAGTGAAATACGATAGACTATATGGCCGAAAATCGTTTACAGGTGAAAAAACTGTGTTAAACGAAGTGAGCTAATTAGCTATCGTTTCTGAAATCAGATAACCCTACCAACTTGAATTACACGACACGTTCCGTCTTAATTACACGCTCCTTTAGCCAAAATCAAGGCGAATTTCGCCTAAAGACCAGTGGCGTACGTCTGTGTCACCCTTAAATATAATTGAAGACCCTTTTTGTATATTGAAAAGAGTCGTATCTCAAACTTAGAGCTAGCTCGTCCATTGCAACGTATTTTACTAGTCCACTCAGGTCAGACACAAATTTTCATGATCCCAAACGGAGCAAATAGTAGGTTTCTGTAATACCTGATTATTTCATATTCATAATAACTATTTATCCAATATGAAATCAAAATTAAATATGATACGAAATCGATTTCAACGTCTGCAAAATTTATGTATACTGGGTTAATTTTAACCATAGATTCTTGATGTCAAAAGAAACATTTTTTCCTATAACATTTTTCCAAATTTGGCCACGTTCACAAGATATGGTGTTGAAATTTCATTAAAAAAATGCATTTTCACCTGTAATATTCAAACGACAATAGATTTATTTCATTTCTTGTGGATTTCTCAGTACTACTGTACAAATGGTTAAATCGCAAAAGAAAAACAAATATCACTTAAACTGAAGGTTCGTATTTTGTACTTCCAAGAATCATTAGTCTTTTTTGCAGATAAAATCATTCCTTATCTGTTTTCCTAAAATATTAACAAGTTTCTATTCTATTCTAACATGTTTTTGGACCCTTGTTTTGTAAGACAAACACAAATTTAAAGCCATTCGCACTGTTATAATCATTTAAAGAGATCCACCATATATTAAAATCGACATTCTGTATGAAAAATATCCTGTTGTCAATAACTATTACAATATTTCCATATGTATATATTTAAAACAATAAATTTCATCATGGACTAAGTGTACACAAATTCATCCCAATAAACAAATCATCCGATTTCAATAATAAATGATTCATCGAAACTTGCACGATGAAATAATAGAATGCAATGATGCGAAAAGCGAATCATATAAAATTCCATTAAAGAGATCTACAGAACCCCAGGGGAACGTATAACAATTATTGAGAGAACCAGCAAACAGAGAGCGCAAACGAAAATTTAATACGGGACTAAAACGGGGCTCATTAAAAAAGGAATAACAATAAACGCGACGTGACAACTTAAGCCAATTGCAAAACGATACACAATGAGAGTAGAGCAAGGGGATGATGAGAGAAGTCCACTGGGACAGTGTTGGATTCGAAAATTTTATAGTTGTTATGTGGATATCGAAGAATTTGAGAATTTACACGAATAATGAATAAAATTCACAGACATCTGATCAATTTTTCTGACAAAGAATCTGTTGTTTAAAATGTATTTCATTAGAAAACATGGATAAGATAGCAAGGAATGAATAATTAAAATTAAAAGAAAAATCATTTCAGTTTTTTTATGTTAATTTTTGTTGTAACTTGAATATTATAGTCGTTTTTGGAAATTTTTCAAGAACCTCAGTTTGATATTGAATGTCATGTACACCAGACAGCAGGCGAAATAGTATAGGGTGTTAATGCACATGCAAATAGGTGATCTTCAGTCTTAATTCGAGGTAACATGACAGCGCTGTGTAAACCTTCCAGAGATAGTGGAGCTATATGTTCAAGGTTACCTTAACCGGTTAGAGAATCTAATATGGTAAGTTTTAAAGCGACCCATGTGAGTATCAGTCCAGATCTCCTGATTTTTTGCCCATAGAGCATGTTTGGGGCATCATAGGTATAGGGGCTGTCAATTTACCTCAGCGCCCATGATGGTTGGAGTATTTGAGATATAAACTACAGGTAGCTTCGGATAGCACCCTTCGAGAATAAATAGGCCATTTTATTGCATCAACTCCAAGACTTATTGGGAAGAGTATAGGTAATCGCGGTGGATAAACACATTATTAACAAATTTATTAGAAAAGTTGTAAACACTTCGATTTTTTTATTCAAATTTCAATCAAT
This sequence comes from Micraspis discolor, assembly GCA_030674115.1. Classification (NCBI taxonomy): domain Eukaryota; kingdom Metazoa; phylum Arthropoda; class Insecta; order Coleoptera; family Coccinellidae; genus Micraspis; species Micraspis discolor. The sequence continues at coordinate 480,581 of JARTUT010002184.1, read as the reverse complement.
TACTCCTAGCTATAATATATATATATATATTTAGAAAACAGCTTCTGTTCCTTTTTCAGTTAGGATATTTTATGAAATATAAGTAAAATGTTTCAAGGTTCCCTAGAATTATGTTCAAAAATGAAATAGTATTCATTCAATCATCGCTTCTACTACCAGTTTATTCAACGACGATCTACATTTGATAAAAGATTACTAAAGAGATACCTTGGTTATTCGAAAAAATATTCAAGAAAAAAGTTAATCAAGATAAATGCTACTAAATAATATCAAAATATCGAATATTTACTTTTTTAAAGAATTAGTGTTAATGAATAATTGTAACTCTGTGAACAACTTCCATATGAAGAATATCAAACTAACTCTTATTTTTGGTCGTAATTCTTGCCTTAGCGAACAGATAGTAAAACGTAATCTATCAAAAAAAAAAGAATAAAGTTTAGTTGAGTGAAATAATCCTAAACTTTCATTGGAGTTAAATAAAGAAATAAGATGTGGGAAAGGGTCGTTTTCGCATAGTCCGGCACTGTCCTCATCCATTCGTTTGCTTTCACGAGTCGCGAGCACCAAATCGAATTTAAAATTTATACTGGAAGCTCGCTGTTTGATACTCGAAATCCTTTGTGTTTGCATACGCCGGATGATTGCTAGGGTAAATACCTTTCGTAGCAGACTCTATGCTGTTTTTATCCACGGTCTATATCCTCATGAAATATTTACTTCTGCTTTTCCTATTGACGTGATGATATATCCTCGAAATTTCCCTTGATACAGGTTGATTGAAAATAAGGATATTGAGTTGTGAGAATCACTTTATTTTTTGATATAATGTCCAGAAAGCTCAATACACTTAAGCCAGTGCTTCTCCAATATTTTTATGCCATTTCGTTAATTGAAGATATTTCGGATCTACGCGCTATGTTTACTTACTACGTGCGCTGACAGCTGGACCGATTTAGTTCGAGTGTAACGTAACTAGATGTTCATCACTAGCTAGCTGAACAGCTCGAAAATTTTTCAAAGTGGACAAAGGTTATTTTGTCATTGCTAGATCGTCAAGGCAAAAAGGTATGTTATCGTGTCCTTTTCAATGTCAATCATCACTTTCTGCTACAAAATTCGACATTTTTAAGACGATGATAAATATATATTGTCTGTTCAATGACTTGATTTATCTTAAATATGATTCACAGAAGTCATAGCAAATAAACTCTTTCACAACAAATTTTCCTTATCTAGACATTTGTATCTTGACGCTCACTTCATAACGATATACCTGGTAAAATCTTCATTGTTACTATGAACTGGGCCCATAACCTGTTGTGACCTGGGGTCTCATATAATTTGAATCAATCTTTTCCAATTTATCCGACAAGGAAACCTTCTATGGTCGTGATTGTAGTCGTCGAAATCTATATTCCAACCGCTACATATTTCCATGCCCCCAGGGAGGTGTTTCATCGCCCTATTGTCATGCTTCGCAAACCCCGTGTCCTATTTCGAGTTGTATTATATGCGATTATTCCTGATTCAGTTATGCCGACTACATTTCGTTTCTCTGACTTCGAAACTTACTGGGGTCACCGTTTCGGCTACGTCTGTTATGGAAATCGACATTAATGTTGCTTTATACCCGGATATCTACCCCTGCGGAAGACTATTCTTCGTCTCTATCTCAAATATCGGATTGAAAGATGTGACAATTTTTAATCTGGAAAAGATACACGCGAATCGAAAGACATTAAATAGATGAGAAATATTGATGGAGTGTTGAACTGCATTTTGAACCGAATTAGAAATGCTCATAAATACCGTCATTGTTGTTAGAGTATAATAATCCATATACCTCCTAGTGAAAATTTCCGTAAAAATTATAATAGTGTAATGTAAGTAAGTGACTTTACACGTGCATCAATTGCACAGAACTTTCAACCCAGTGAAGATTGCATTGGAAAATTTCCAGCATCGGTTGACTGAAGCAAGAAGGCTTGAAGACGATCCAGACATTGTTTGAAGGTTTGAATATGCCATAAAGAGAACGTCAAAGTCATAATGAAATAAGATAGGAAATAGTTTATGCTGTCTGCCAATGTGACAGTTCTCATTCGTGCATCTCGTAATCGTTAAACTTTGCTTCTATCGACTTTGATTTGTGTCAACTTGGATTCGATGTCCACTTCTAGTTTAAGAATATTTAACCATAGAATATCTTGACAGATTGACGATTAGGATAAATTTTATGGCCCAATCGTTTCCCAGACCTGAATCCAGCCGATGTTTTCACTGAAGATCCATAAAATGAAAAGTCTACACCAAAGACCAATCTTTGAGTTATCGCCCTGTATCTGATTATAATTGAGTTTCAGGAAACCCGGTATATTTCAGTCGTTCAATTTCAATTTCTTCGGCATATCTGTACCCACATCACATCTGTTCAAAGTCTGATCAAGTTAAATCCACTGAATTCCTCGGTCAAGTTCATTACTCACATCCCTTCCGTCCTAGAAGTCTAGTAAGAAAAACATACGGGATAAATCCTAAAGCTTGATACACAGGAAGTAAATCCTCACCAACCCTCGTTATTTTTATCAGGCTCTGGACCCTGCTCGGATCAGGACTGACGTTAAATTTGTACGGTCCTCTATAATCGGATCTTCAAAGTATCACTCACGCCACTGGACTGACCGTAACCTTTCTCGGATACTTCAGAAAAACCCGCTGAGCACTTCGGCTTTGAATTCTGATTTTTTTTTGCTTGTTAGACGAATCGAACAGGTCTGAATTTGTGGTGATGACCAGGTGAGGATTTCGTTCTTATTCATCTAGCTTCCTGTTTAAAATAATTATTCAGCGCGTTCATTACGTCGACGCTACGAAAACGTAACTGCAGATTTCAAGGCGGGTTCTGATTTAAATTTGAGGCAAGCCTCGGTCCTCTATACAAAACCGTTCATTATCTACGGTAAATTGCAATATTGTATTGTGTTCTACCCTATCGGGGTTAATCTAGTAACGAGAAATATTAAAATCCAAAATCAATTTCACTATTTTTGTATATTAAACTCATATCTTTTTTAAGTGGGCGGTTTGAGACGTGCCTAACTGTCCTGAGTGTTATCTACGAATACATACATGACCGACGAGAACATATGAGGTCTGTTCTGCTTAGTTTTCGAAATTGTAGGATTGTGTGAAGATAAGAACAAACAAACACCTTATTGGTGGGACAATGATATATAAGAAGATATCCAACAAAAAAAGGAAAAATATCATAAGTGCCTAAGCTCCAAAAAGATTGAAGATAGAATTGAATATAAGAAAGCACAAGCAAGAGTAAGAAGAAAAATATGCAAGAAAAAAAACGAGGCATGGGAAAAGAATTGCCAGAGAATAACCTCGTACTTAGGAGGTTCCAGAAGTTCATAAAACAGGAGGTTAATAAAAAACCTAAGAAAGAATCGAAGCAAAGATGTTATAACTACTATACAAGCTCAAGAATGGGACGATTACTTCAAAAGACTTTTGGTCGAAAAATGGACAGAATTATTAGACAACAGCCAACCAGAAAAGAAACCTTGAAATAATAATGTTTTGGGATCATCAGAATTAAAACAGAAGAAGTTAAGAAAATATGCAAGGAGCTGAAAAACGGTAAACTGCAAGACCAGGTGGAATACCTCCAGACCTATTGAAATATGGTACAGAACAACTGTTTGAACACCTAAGAAACCTATTCCAAAACTGCCTCAGTATGTCACAAATACCAAACGACTGGAAAATTTCCTATATTCATAAAAAAGGGGTCCAGAAACTTTTCCCGTAAAAGAGCAATGGTTTCGTTGCTTGTGTGGCACGTAGCCCCCTCTTGTTGAAAGTAAACGTTGTCCAGATCAATACCATCCAATTCCGGCTATAAAAAATCGTCAATCATCTCTCGATAGCGCAATCCATTCACCGTAACTGTTGCTCCAGCCTCATTTAGAAACAGTAAGGTCCAATGACTCCGCCGGACCATAAACCACACCAACAGTCACACGTTGAGGATAGAGAGGCTTTTCAACAATAACTTTTGGATTTTCAGAGCCCCAGATGCGACAATTTTGTTTGTTGACGAAGCCACCGAGGTGGAAATGGGCCTCATCACTGTAGATGATTTTTCGATGGAATTCCGGATCATTTTCATGCATTTCAACGACCCAATCAGCAAAGACACGACTTGTTGATGATCGGCCGGCTAAAGTTCTTGTGTTAACTGAACTTTATAAGCCTTAAGACCCATATCTTTATGCAAAATATGGTGTAGACGTTTGTGGAATGCCTAACTCCAAAGAACGACGAGTAATGGACAAACCTGGGTTTTCTTCAACAGTTTCGGCTACAGCAGCAATATTCTCGGCTGTTCTTGAGCGACGTGCATCTTATTCTTCACATCACTAACTTGTCCCAACAGCTCGAATTTTTCCACCAATTTCTGTATTGCGGACAAGGTGCTTCACGACTACCCAAAAATTGTCGAGTTTTACGAACCGACTCTGCCAAATTTTCACCATTTTTATAGTGAATTTTAATAATTTCATTGCGTTGTTGAAGCGTGTATCGTACCATTTTTGTTAATGGCGTAGTTTCTACTTGTCAAATGTCAAAAAATGACAGCTTCAAAAGCGATATCTACCGAAATAGCGGGCTATTCAAAATAACACCTCTTATTGGAAAACGTTTTACATGCAGTGACATTTTGAGTTGATTTTATTCGAAACTTGCATGATATTCCGCGAGATATATTCGGCTTGATTATTATAGTTGGAACGGTTCATTTCCTTGTCACTTTTTAATCGTCTATACTTGTGTAGTGCAAGATAGCTGAAGGGAAGCCTGAAAACGATCCGGAGCTCTGGAATTGCCGACTTACTTAAATTAGTGCGTTATTACTAGCATTTTTTGTTTATTTCATTTTAGAGATCACAGTCCTGAAATTTTCCTCCAGTTTATGAGTTACCGTAATACTAGTAAAAGTAATTCAATTTTTTCGATGAAACAGGTTATGTGCCCACGATAGGTATAAGATGATGGTCTTAGGGATTCCTATGGAACATCTCTCATCGAATACAGGGTTTCAGCCTGGAAATTTCCCTTTTCCACGCATTAAATGGAATAATATTGGTATATTAACCTAATAGGCTCGATGGAGCAGCTGCGTGTTTATCGAAAATATTTGAGGACAGCGCGGATCCATCTAATAAGTGTTATCATAACAACACATTCAATAATGGAAGAACGGCGGTTATAGCTTTGAAGAGGTGTATTTCACCCTTACGATTGCAGAAGTGCCTAGTCATATAGCAGTTCGAGCTCGAGCTAAACAATGACAACTGACACTCCGGGTGCTGTGTGTGTTTTGGCACAATGGACTGGGGATTGTTATCGAATTGGATCGTTCTTTATTATGTTGTGTTATTATTTCGGAGATATTGTGGGTTTATGATGGAAACAGTTGCATGAAATGATTACGCATTTTTTACTAAAGAAGCATGATATTCAACAATATTACACTTGAAAAATTAAGAAAAACTTTTGAGGTTGATCAAACACTAAGGAAAAGAAGATATATTAGCGAAAATTCAATAATGAAAAGCTTTCTGTTTATGAATGAGAAAAATAACCATCTACGTGACAAATACATCAATTTGGTCATAAAGTTTAAGGTATTGGAGCGAAGCGAGTGATGCCAATGATTTGAGCAGGTCTAATTACTATAACAGTCAGAAACTGAACTTTCATATGATTTTGCTAACCTCAAAAAGATTACTGTCAAAATATCATGACATTTGGTTTTCTCTTTATCGAGTAACCATGTTTTGAGTGACGCAGTTATACAGGCTGAGTCTTTGATCTCTGCGTTGATTTTGACCAAAGATTCTGAAGTCAAAAGAAACATTTCTTCCTATAATATTTTTCCAAATTTGGCCCCGTTCAAAAGATATATTTCATAAAAAAATTGCATTTTGACCTGTAATATCCAAACGAAAATATCAATTGAAATGATATCTTGTAGAACGTTTTTGATAACATTTATGCATATTTTGGCATCAATAGATTTATTCCATTTCTTGTGGGTTTCTCACAACTACTGTACAGATTGGTTAAATTGCATGAAAAACAAATATCACTTGAACTAAAGGTCCGTATCTTGTACTTCCTAGAATTATTAGTCTTTTTTGCAGGAAAAATCATTGGTCATCTTTTTTCCTAAATTGTACCATTTTTAGGGATTGAAAGGAATTAAATTGATATAATCATCTGATGAAACATGAGTGAGTGAATCATTTTTTAGAGGCAAAATAGTGTTTTTAAACAATTCAGATTCAAGAGTGGATGCTATGGAATTTTCATTCAAATCAAACTGGACTACAGAGGGGTATTTGCCCAATGTGTAAATTTAAAATGCTTATATCTTTTTAACGCAGCAGAATATGTAAAAACGATATGAGAAAAGAGTGTTTCTTTTGATCTCAAGAACATATGGTTAAAATTAACGCAGTGGTCAAAGACTCACCCTATATAGTTTTAAAGAACCATATATTCAAAGCACGTGAAAAATGTTATCCGGACTCTGCCCCATCAGAAACGACCATCAAACGATGGTTTGCCCTTTTCAAATATCGTGGGCAATTGCAAAGTGAAATTGCAAGAGACAGCTGACGCTCTGAATGAATCATAAGTTAGTATTCACACCTTACACACAAATATTTAGATATGAAAAAGTTGTTTTATGAATGGATACAGCATTTGCTCACACCTGAGCCAAAATCACAACGATTCTGTGCAAAATATACAAACCTGTATGAATTTCTCCAATAAAATAAATAAAATTTATACAGAACTGGTTAAATATGGTCCTGCTAAATTGATTGAAATGCTCGAACGCTGTCTAAATGATGAAGAAACCCCAGAAGAAGGGCGAACATCCTACATTTCTCCAATTCATAAAAAATGAACAAAATCAGATATCTAAAACTACTAGAGAATAGCAGTGATCCCAACCATTGAACGAATATACTCTAGAATCTTGAAGAACCTGATCGAGGACGAGATAAAATTTAAGCACCCTGATGAACAGGCTGGATTTCGATCGACTGTGGAAAAAATTTTCACAAAAAAGGTACATACAAATCTGATCAATACCACCAAAAACTTTTAAGTAAACTTACAATTCCCCTTGAAACCTCAAAAGGCTTAAGACAGAGCTGTTTTATCCCCTATTCTCTTCAAAATTTATTTAGATAAATTAAATGGATTTAGATCTCGCTAAATGGACGAGAAAATGTAAGAATATGGGAGTTAAAGTGGAGGACAAGAACCTGTTCAAGTTGTACTTTGATGATGTTCAGGTACTGATAGCTAAAGACGAAGACGACCTCGCCTATTGGATTCGGAAACTAAAAGTGAAATATGAGCTGGCAGAATTGGCTTCAAATATGTGAAAGTGTGAGTACCTAATAGTGGGCAATGAAGATGTTAAAGTCTTAAAGCTAGATAATGACATAATCAAAGGTGTAGAAAGATGCAGATATCTAGGTGCTATCCTGAATAAACAAGGAAACAGTAAACGAAAAACAAGAAAGGATAAATAAAGGATACGTACATGATACGTACGTGATACACGTACTCTCAATTCCCTATTGTAGGACAAAAATATAAATGAGGATACCAAGAAACACATTTACAAAAGTATCAAAAGTGCAACAGATCGTTGCACTGTATGGCGCAGAAATTTGGGATCTATCCCAGGTGAATAAGAGAAAAATGATGGCAACCGAGATGGACTTCTTTAGAAGCTGTAGACTATCAAGGTTGGAAAGGATTAGAAGTGAAACTATATAAGAGCAGAGATGGATATGGATTGATCAATAACAGAATAGATTGAAAGAAGGCAATTGGTTTGGTTTGGTCATGTAAAGAAGATGCAGGACGACAGATGGCCCCGAAGGATTTTGGAAAATAATGTTTTTAAATAATTCAGATTCAATAGTGGATGCAGTGGAAGGTAATTTTCCTTCAAACTTAACTGGACTACAGAAGGGTATTTGCCCAATGTGAAAACTTAAAATGCTTATAACTTTTTAACGCAGCTGAATATGAAAAAAACGGTATGGGAAAAAGGGATCAAAAGAAACGATCTCAAGAACCTATGGTTAAAATTAACGCAGTGGTCAAAGACTCGCCCTGTATATAAATAAATTTAAAATTCGTAACGAAAATGTAATTCTCTTATTCAATTTGTATGAAATCAAGATCTAAGATTCGAACACTTTAATCAACATTGTAGCTAGGTAATTTCCATAGTCCAGTGAAGCATGCAGATCAAGATATAACCTCATTAATTTAGTAGCAGGAATCCCGTTCAATTTCAGCAGGGATCTTTATCAATACTGAAATTATGTCATTTAAAGTCATACAGTTCATTTATTTTATGAAATATTCGTTCATTCCCTTAATGAATGGGCACAGCCATATATTAATACACGCAAAAAGGTCTTTAGGGATTATCAGTGTCAAATCCTGAGTTCTTTGAGACGGACGTAAATATTTGTTTAACTGAGAATGCGCAAGGCGCTTTGAAATATTAATTTACTGACGAATAGACCTCATACTTTAAAATATAATAAATTGCAAACCTGACATTATATTAAACAAGGTGCTACAGCTATAAATAATCAAAAATTCAGAAAAAGCTATCGTGAAGTCAGATTACTGTGCCCCTCTTGTCAAACAGCTTTCGAATAAATATTCAAATTCTCAAAAATCATATCTACGCAATATATGCTTATCAGAGACATGATAACTGTTCAAGTTAACAAACATGCCGAAATGGTTTATTGGGCAATGGGCATGATTCATATCGGAATAAGAACTAAAGAGTAGGATAAAAAATATTCAATTTGAAAACAGCAATACGATAAAAGTTTTTTTTACATTCTGCTCACATTCTTGCTCACAGACTGATAGAATTGGTTTCAGCCTTAGACTATTTAAGAATAGACCTATTTATTTACATTGAAAAGTGTCGCATCTGAAAGTTAGAGATGGTCGATTGTAACGTATGCAGTTGGTCCACTCAGGTCATAAAAAATTTTCATGTGGGCCAAACTGAGCAAATACTAAGTTTCTCTATTCTTCTATAACTGTGAAAAAAACTTTTTCTCCAATCTGCATTCAAAACATTGTATAAAATTTTATATTTTGAATTGAAACTGTCTTATCGGATATATTAGCAATAAGTAAAAGAAAAACTTCAGTTGATTCTGCTATTTTCTGTCAGAGACCACAGATGGAAATAAATTCAGATGAAAGTCAAGACAACGCTGCTCCATTCTCTGCTTGATAATTTAAAGGTTACATGTTCTATAAGAGACACGTTGCCACCTCTGTATTGAAAATAAATACGCAAATTGAAGAGTATTTGTGAGAGTCAGTATTAGGTTTTTCATATTTTTTATTGTTCATTACTTTTCACGGCACTAAAAATGGTTCGTAAGTGTGAAAGTTGTAGTAAAGAGAGGAATTTTAATCCTAATTTATCGTCCCATAAGTAAGTGTATTGTTAGAACCTCAGACTATATCTATAAGAATGTTGTTAAAATCATAGATTTTATGCGGTGTTGCCGGGTGAAGTTTCACAAGAGACTTTCAATGAGGGAACCAAAACAAATCAACACGCTTTGTCTATTTTATATAGTCTAAGGTTTTATCCAATGTTATTTCATTTGATTTGCAGGTTATAATTTGAATAACAATACCTACACTGTGATTTGACAGCGTTTCGGGCAATGCCCTGTTTATAACCTCTAAAAAACATCATACACAATATTACCTACCTCATCTTAACAAGTACCTCAAATTTTGCATGAAAAGTGGTATTTAATAGAATCATATACATCGATTCCTAAGAGAGAATTCATTGAGGCAGTCCAACTAATATAAGGAAACTGTTACTTCAAATTTGGGGTAGGTTGTCATCAATGAATAGAAGGAGTTGTGATGGGCAGTGGCGGATTTACCAATAGGCCAGTGCCTAGGGCGGCAGATTTAGAGGGGCGGCAAATTTAGCAAATTTTTTTTCTTTACAGATTGTTCTTTTATAATTATACGTGTACACAATCTATACTATAATAAAATCGTGAACCTAAAATAGTCTGTACATTAAAGATATTCGAAAAAAAATTCGCTAGGATGGCTCAAGATGAGTAACTGAGTAGAATAAGATTTTTTTTAAATTTCTTGTTTGTCTGTCTGTCTGTCCGTTTGTTTGAATGAACATCACGCAAAAACTACTGGGCACTTTTACATGAATCTCCTTGAATTGTGTAGTCCGAAGTCCGGTTTAACATTCAGCATAAAATATTTATCAAAATTGTACCCTTAAGGGGGTCAAAAAGGGGGTCAACGTTTGTATGGAGCTACGTGATTCCGTGGTCCAATCTCTTTGAAATTTTTCATGGATATTCTTCAAAGTTATTGGAGGACCACATATTTATTTTTTTCAATTCGGCGGTTGTGGGGCGGCAATAGCGCTGGTGAGGTGCGGAGCGGGGGCAGATACCCGAGTGAGCAACCGGAACGCGGCAGACGCGCGAAGGCAGACGTTGTTGATGGTCGTGTCAAATATTGAATTTTGCGGGCGAACTTTTCACTATTCTAAGATGGTTCAAATCATTATGATCTTACTAATATTTTATAAATGTGGCAGTGAGTTTGGATGTTTCGTTGTTTGGATTGTTACTCAATCACACTAAAACTACTAGACCGATTTTGATCAAACTTTGCACTAATAGTAAAGTCTATCTTTGTTTCTGCGAAAACAGAATTTGGAGCATATTTATCCAAACTTGGATATAGCACTTAGAACGGGTTAAAAACTATCTACGATCTACTTTAAGTCAAGAAAAGCTTAATGCTTTATCTTTTTTGTGCATAGAGTCAGAACTTATAAAAAGATTTCATACGACGATATAATTGATGATTTTGCAAATTTAAAATCACGCAAGAAAATAATGTAAAACTTATTTGATCTCATTGTCTGTCACCATTAACTGATTGTTAACATGTTATATTTTAATAGAAATTGTTTGTATTGTTTTTAAACTGTTAAGTGCAATAAAAAATATGTAACAAATACAATGTTTTCTGACCACTCATTATTTTGTCTGTGTTCATATAGTGTAGGTATTTTTAAGTCATGCCTTTCCCCACCTTATGATTAGTACATGCTGCTATTTTTAACCCCCGACGCAAAAAGAGGGGTGTTATAAGTTTGACGTGTCTGTCTGTCTGTGGCATCATAGCACCCGAACGAATGAACCGATTTCAATTTAGTTTTTTTGTATTACAGTTGTTTTACGGGCGAGTGTTCTTAGACATGTTTGATGAAAATCGATTGAGCTGATTAAATGTTACAGAGGTTTTACGCTTCAAAGTCGGGGGTTTTTTGTTTTGCCTGTCAAATAAACTTGTTAGGTCAACATTAAACTCTTCAGTACATAGCGGGTTGCAAAAAAAATCTAGTAACTGACAGAAATATCATTAAGTTCACAATCATACTAATAACGGGATTAAACTAACGTATTGAATTTCAAAAGGGGCGGCAAAGTTGGCCTACTGGCGGCAAATTTGTAAATCCGCCACTGGTGATGGGTAGTCCCATAAATCAAGTTGCCGGAAGTTTGGAGGCCCATTGTTCGAAGTAACTTGAAGAAGTCTTCAAACCACAGATAAATGCTAAAGAAGTCCAATAAAAGATTATGGTTATTGTCTTCAGATACGACCGACCGCTAGCACGTCTGCCATTTCTCTGGATGTTAGTTTTAAAAAGATTGTAAATTGAAATAATGGCTTACTTTTTTCAGTTAACTTTTTCCTTCAATGCTTTAATATTTTTGAGATAAAAACTGTCCAGCCCCAAGGGGTGAATTAGAGAAGACAGTGTACTCAAAAAAGTCGACTACTACTATTCTTCAATGTTCATACAAATTCATCCTGACAGCACGTCAATGCTTATCGACATTAATTAATTCGAGAGAAAAAACAAATTGCTGACATAAACATGTTGAGAATTATTTCAATACAATGTCGTAACAGCAATAGGGGGTAGCGCATGTGGTCAAAAGGGCGATTTCCTGTTAGGCCATACCAGCAACAACACGTCGTTTTCGAACCACCGACGGGAGTGATCTGTTGTATTCATTCTAGTTTGTGGTCTCCGTTTAATTGTTAGGATGCGATTTTGATATACATGTAAATTGGATGTAGTGTCCCAATTTCCGATTGACATCTAATAATTCTTGAATGGAGGTCGTTACATTTGAAATCATTAAGAAATAGGTTATTTCCATTTTATCAAATACCGCATCACATTTGAATCAGATAAGTACACGAAAATTATCGATTTTTATCACGAAACACGATGTGAGTAGCACGTCAATGAATTCATCATTCATTCATGGTTTTCTCCATATGAAAAGGAAATGAACAAAATTAAACACGTCATTTTTGGAAGGATAATCGTAAGTATATCCGATAATGCCATCTCATTGATGTTAACCGATCGATGGTAGGAAATTTTAAAAGCTATTTTTCCAGTTTGAAATTCAAATTAATAGGTTTCTTATTACCACATCGATAAATAAGTCACGATCCGAACTGCCAGATGGCGTCACTAACAAAATGTTCAAGTGATTTTTTGCAAATATCAACCATCAAAAGATTACTGACAGAACCATGACGTTAATATTTATCGAGTGGTTTAAGTGACGCAATTTTTATGATTTTCATAAATGATAGATGCAAACTCTTTCGTGTGCCGATATACAGGGTGAGTCTTTGACCACTGCGTTAATTTTAAGTATAGATTCTTGACGTCAAAAGAAACATTTTCTTTCTTTAACATTTTTCCAAATTTGGCCCCGTACAAAAGATTAGGGTGTTGAAATTTCATAAAAAAAATTGCATTTTCATCTGCAATATTCAACCGTCAATGTGAATTGAAATAATCTCTTGCAGAAGGTTTTTGATAACAGTCATGCATATTTTGGCATCAATAGATTCATTCTATTTCTTGTGAGTTTCTCACTACTACTGTACAGATTGGTGGAATTGAATGAAAAACAAATATCACTTGAACTAAAGGTCCGTATCTTGTTCTTCCTAGAATCATTAGTCTTTTTTACAGATAAATTATTGTTCATCTTTTTTCCTAAATTGCATTTTTGAGATATTTGAAATTGAAAGGAATTAAATCGATATAATCATCTGATGAAACATGAGTGAGTTAATTATTTTTTGCAGGGAAAATAATGTTTTTCAACAATTCAGATTCAAGAGTGAATGCTGTGGAAGAAAATAATCATCCAAACAAAACTGGACTACAGAGGGGTATTTGCCTAATGTGAAAACTTAAAATGCTTATAACTTTTTAACGCAGCTGAATATGGAAAAACGATATGGGAAAAGTGTTTCTTTTGATCTCAAGAACCTGTGGTTAAAATTAACGCAGTGGTTAAAGACTCACCCTGTATAATTGCTTTATATGGAAAAAACAGTTCAAGTCGAAGCTGGGCGTGAAATATCTTATCGAAAACGACCAACAAACTATAATTTATCTATTTCAAACGTGGTCGTACGGACACAGTTGATGCTGAACGCCCTGGGCGGTAAAATGGGGTAGTTATTCCGAAAAACCTTGAACATTATCATGGGCAATCTCATGGTGAGGTTTGATTTTGGGATACGCATGAATTTTTATTCATTGACTAATTGGAACAAGGAAAAATAACCAACGGCGACTTTTATATCGGTTTGTTGGATAGTTCGAAATTGCCCAGAAGGTATTAAAAAAACTAGAACTTACTGAAAAGTTGACATCAATTTTTATGATTTTCAATGGGAAAGATATACCTTCTTTTGATAAGTTTATAAATGAAGTAAATTTCGACTTCAAAAAAAAACTTGAGGAACATTGGTAGTCGCTAAACACATAAATAAAAAATTTCACAGTACCTATACAAGTCAACAAATCAAGACATCCCATTCGCAGAAAAGGTATCAAAAGAAAAATCGAATAATTATATCATTACCTTCGCAATCATATTACCAACCTACAATACCAAATCGACTCAATCTCATACAACTCCTAACTTGAAAAGACAACATTCTTGAACATTAGCGAGAAAAGCCTGTGGGGTATCAATAAAGATCATGGGAAAAGATTTAATGATACGTCTTCTCCGCTTTAACAGGCACGGTAGCCTTAATTATAACATTAATCACAGTAAAAGCCATTCGTCTTCGATTCTGAAACTCACAAATAACTTCCTTCCATCAGAGAACTAGAAGACATCTGCAATATATCCAGATCTGATTTATCACTCAAAGGAGTATTTTTATGAACAGATCACTATCTTTGGGATTTTTTTTCTTAGCCCAGAATTAAAAAACAAATTGAGAGCACTTTACTTTAGTGCACTTTTGCAACGTACGCAGGGTTTTATTATTATTTAAATATACAGGGTGAGTCTTTGACCACTGCGTTAATTTTAACCGTAGGTTCTTAAGATCTAGAGATACACTTTTTTCCCATATCTCTTCTCCATATTCAGCTGCGTTAAAAAGTCATAAATATTTTAAGTTGATATTGTCGTTGGAATATAACAGGTGAAAATGCATGAAATTTCAGCTCGCTATATCTTTTGAACGGGGCCAAATTTGGAAAAATGTTATAGAAGAAAATGTTATTTTTGACGTCAAGAATATATCGTTAAAATTAACGCAGTGGTCAAAAACTCACCCTGTATATCTATTTATCTAATATCATCACTGAACTTATTTTTATCTTCTTATTTAATTCGCAATTCCCATCTCTGTTGTTATAATGATTTGCAAACTTCTTAAATGTTAAAACTAAATTTTAAATTGCTTTATATATTCTGTTCAAATCTTTTCCATAATTGAAGGTATCTAATTTGAATGATATTTGATTTTAGAAACCCTTAAATACCCTTAAATTTGACTACCTAAGCGGTATCGAAATAAGTAGGAAATATAACTACATCAACTCAACCTTTATACAAATTGAATAAAGGTTAAGTTATTATATCCATTAATTATTTCTTAACAATTACAATTTTGTTCCTATTTCTTTAAATCGTCTATACAAATGAACGTTCTGGTATGAAAAGACTAAAATTTTCGCAACAAGATCAGAGAAATCATTATTCATAAAGCAAACAATTATCAACATTATCAAAGGAAAAAACAAGTGAAAGAAAATATAAAAAAATTGTTTAACATATGCTTCTGATTTTGAATATACTATAAACTATAAAAATAGTAAAATAAAAAATTCTTAAACCAATTTTGTATACTCAGAGTCTTTTTTATAAGATATTGTCACGAAAAAAAAATCATAAATTCGAGAAACATTAATTGTCGACTAATGGATAAATCAATCGATTTTTGGAAAATTTTATTTATGGAAGATAATAGAAATCTAAAAAAAAAATTTACTGTAAAAACTATTTTTCAATTCCGTTTCAACAGGATACTTCAATTTCCTGTAAATTTAATTCACCGAAAGTATGGTTAAAACTGATTTCTAATGGTACATTAAACCAAAAGATCTAAACAATATATATGTATAGATGAATTGATTGATAATTTGGAAAGTTACGCTTTTACGATTTTATTCAAGGTTCCCTTCAATTTAATCCATGAATGGTCGACGAATAACTTCTATCGATTTGAAATACCCAAGTGAATTTTTCTCAAAATATAGTTGACATGAAGATAAGTAGCCCCACTTTATCAACCCCCCTACTATTTTAAGATGGTCAAACACGGAAATTTCTTAGATGGAATTTTATATGATTCCAAAAAATTTTTTAACCAAAATAAACAACTTCGAATTTCAAGAAATAAATAATATTTCAAGTCATCAGATATGAAAATCTAAAATCAAGCGGATGTGAAAGTATGTACAAGATACATGAACAATAATAATTCGTGGTGCCAAAACTGGAATCAGATTTTTTCAATTGATTAACCGTGAATTAAATATATAATAATTCAAGTCCTCAGATCTGAAAATTATCTAAAAATTTTTAATTAGGCGGATAGGAAGGTACCCTACAACATTAATAAACAATAATAATTCGTATTCCAAAAACTTGAATCGGATTTTTTCAACTGATTAATCGTGAATTAAATAACAATTTTTTGTAGCAAAAAATTAATATTACAGGTCATCTAAAAATAAAAATCTGCGAATTTTTTAAAATGGGTGAAGTATTTTAATTTTCTAGTTTAATCTTTTATGTTCTAGAAGATTCACTAATAGGAATTTTTGGCGCTCTTGTTCTCCCGAACAGAGTGCCTATCATTTTGCCCTAATGTCTGAAATTTTGGAATATCGAGCCGAAAATGGTCTCAATCGATTGGGTTCGACTCCCTGATGAAGAATTCGTGGCGAAAGTTGAGTCTGTCCGGCCGGCCGTATCCTCTCTAGCATCCAAAAGGAATAAGCTAGAGTTTTCATATTTTCAGAATAGGTGAATTGTCCAAATATCTCGGTCAAGTTCGTTATTGGGTCAAATCCGTCGGATGGTTCAGTAGTTATGAGCTTCTGAAATTTTGTTTCCTCAATTACTATCAGAATATCCATCCGATCAAATTGATACTTGAAATATTGTTTAGGGAAGGCTGCAACAAAACAGCTCGCAAAATTTTGCAGAAATCGTCACGCTAATTTTTAAATTTTTAATCCTCGCTATCTCATAAGATATTTTCCTGATTTCAATAAAAATTCGTGAATATTTTGAGGTGGTCGATATCTTACTTATCCTCAAATTTCTTTGTCGTAGCTCTTTTCCATCTAAAGATATGATCATTTTTTTAATTTACTCGAGAGAAAAGGGAAATGACATACGTCCCGATGATTTTCTTTGAGCGATAGCCATCACAGATCAATATTCAATTGACAAATGCCGGGCTCGTTAATCAGTGTCAGTTGGCGTAATATTAATCAAAATTTTTTATAACGGGAAATCATAGAGATAGAATTCAATCTCGGTGGCTGAAATAATATACGTTGTCAAAATTCAGAAAAGCACTGACATGAGTTTTTAGGAAAAGGGAATTATAGCTTCGAACAAAACTTGGGGAAAATTATGAGTAGTTATTTTTAATTTGAGGTATAGGTTTGTTCATTCATTAGGCGTTCATTTTGCATCACATTGTCCCATAGTACGGGAAAAGACTATTGTTCACGTGATCAGAGTGCTTATAGATTTGTTATGGTTTGAATATTTACTCGCAAGTAGCTCAACAAGAGCGCCAAAGCAATCTGACCTCACGTCAGTGCTTTCTAAATTTTTTATTTCTGAGCTTAACAAATTTTTAATAGCAAAACTAATTTTTGAAAATTTAAATGAATCAAATGTTAATATCCTTTCAATTCTGTATTTTTGCGTTTTACACACAGCATAACGATCATTGGAAAAGAAATTTTCGTTCTGTAATATACTTGATGACAATTTATTTTATAAGCTCAAATTTAGTATTAGAAGAAGGAAGATAATGTAAAAATTGTATTTGAATGTGTTTAGTATTAATTCTTCGTCTTTTGATTTTATTGTCGATAGTCCAGATGAAGCAAGACAAATAAAAAAGAGTACACCTATTAACTCCTACAACGAGTCGAACTTTCCTTAGACCATAATTATATACTTAATACACTGACTCTGATTGATGATATTGAAATATATATATATAAAAGGAATTTTATATATAACTTTTAATTTTATAATTTCATCATTATTATTTTTTAGTAATATTTCGAATGATTTCCGACATACTCGTAAAAATCAAACCATTTTTGCGTACTTGTATAATTGTTCGAATACAAAGTTATCATTTTAGTATATAAACTAGTACCTATAGATACTAGCTATATATGTAAATCTAGCTACATTGTAGAGCAATCTTTACGAGAGGCCATTGAAATTTCTCTAAAACTATCATACAATCATACCTGATTTTCGAAAAGTGTAAAAAAGTTAAACAGTATTCATTGACTGAACTAGCAAGAATTGGTTTTTGTGGTAAACATCATAACATGATTTGGCAAATAGCTATTTAAAATTAGATATAGAAGTGAACCTAGGTACTATTACATATTTGTATATGTTTTGATTTTAACCAACACCGAATATGACACTTCAGATTAAAATTCTTATATTACTAATTCTTTTTTTTTTTCAATAACTTGACTCACCTGTTTTTAGCCGCGGCTGCTCTATCTCTCTGCCTTCTGTTTTTGAACCAATTTCCAACTTGCGTCGGTGTCAGTCCAGTTGCTTGAGCCAATTCCCTTTTTTTGGTAGGATTCGGATAAGGATCTTGTAGATACCACTCCCTTAATAAACTACGAGTCCTTTCTTTAAAACAGTGTGTCTTTTGTTCCCCGTCCCATATGGTCCTGGGCAAGGGAAATTTCTTTCTCACCCTATATTTATCGACGGGACCTAAAGATCGTCCTCGGAGTTTTTCCGCTTCTTGATAATGGGCTTCCAACCACATCGCTTGAAGCTTTCCATGAGAACTTTTGGTGAATTTGTGTGTCTCTAAGATGGTATAAAGTTCTCTAAAATTTCCGCTGTGAAACGACACAATGGCTTTTGCCCTTAACACGGCTTCGTTCTTATTTAGTTCACTAATATTTGGATGGGCGACTGGTAAGGACCACAAAAACCTAGCCAATCGTTCAATATCACCACTTTCTTCGAGAGTTTCACAAACAGCAGCCACTTGGCCCACTGTAAAATTTAAAGTTGGCAAAGCGAACATCGGATTTGGTAAAACAGCCGCTGTTGGTACCACTGGAATAGGAACACTTATTCCGGGAGAGGATGAAGTGTCTGAATGGCCGCCGGTACTACCGGAGCTCAGTCCAAGTGCCATGTGACTAGCCAGGTTGATAACGTTACGCACTACGAAAATATAAATTCATAACAAGTTGTCAAGACGCGATTCTATTTACTTAAATTTCGATTAAACACAACCGATCCGGTTATATTATACCTTTTGTCATAAAGGTTACTACCACGCACACAGTATAATACTAACTAGACACCACGGCAATCTTCAAATACTACCCATCACTCCCAACAAAGAGTGGGACTTCTCTAGGCCGACATTGGCCAGAAAGTCCCTCTCGCGGCCAATAGGAGAACCAGAGAGGGGGTAAAAGCTTCTCGTAGGGCGTTCCCACTATCACTTTGATACGTAGCGTTTGAAGTTAAGCTTTTGTAACCGTGTATCTGACTAGAAATGATGGATAAAGTGGTTCTCTCTTGGCGTTGTCCTTTGTTATAGTCACCACCCAGATAACTTCCAAGATACGCCTTTTTATGTTTGTTTAAACTTGCGGATGTCAACGACACGGATTATAGGAGACGGTAAACCTTCCCTCCAACACCCCCTCGGCAGCTCCCAGAGGGGTGATGGGGGTTTTTGGAGGCTCGGATCAATCCTGGAGCTCTGATGACGCGAATCGGGACACTTGTCAATTTATGTCGTGTTGAAGGAGTGCTGGAATTAAAAGTTATAATAGTGAAGTCAATCGAATTGATTTTTTGTTGCAGGTATACGGATATATAGGGTGGTTTAGATTTCTGGCAATGGGAGTTATCCGAAAATACCCGTTTGGGGATTCTTTTACATTCATTGTAGATGTTGTTTTATAGTTATCACTCTGTTTTAGAGCCCAGAAAAAAACGAGCAAGCAAAAGATCCTGAACTCACGTCAATGCTTTTTCTAAATGGATATAATGATAGTCAGAAATAACCATTCACGAGCTCCAATGTTTTTCCCTTCAATGAGTGTATTACTTGAATTTGTAGATATTAGTTGAGGTCCCTAATTGATGGATATTCATTTTGAATTAATTCAAAAATGTTTAAATCAAAAACTTAAATGATAAAATTTTTTCGTGTTTATTATATTTCACAATTGGAACATTTTTTTTTATTGGAACACAACCAATTATTTAATAAATTAATTTAATTAATCATGCTCTAAGATTAGTATAGGTACCCCAAAAATGAAGAAATAGAGGAGAATAGATATACTGGGTTAATCTTTAACCACTGCTTTAATTTTAACCGTTTTTCCATATTCAGCTGCGTTAAAAAGTTATAAGCATTTTAAGTTTTCACATTGGGCAAATACCCCTCTGTAGTCCAGTTTAGTTTGAATGAAAATTACCTTCCACAGCATCCACTATTGAATCTGAATTGTTTAAAAACATTATTTTTCCTCTAAGAAATGATTCACTCGCTCATGTTTCATCAGATGATTATATCGATTTCATTCCTTTTAACTTCATATATCTCAGAAATGGTGCAATTTAGGAAAAAAGATGATGAATGATTTCATCTGCATTAAATGGTTCTTGGAAGTACAAGATATGGACCTTTAGTTCAAATTATATTTGTTTTTCGTACAATTTAACCAATCTCTACAATAGTAGTGAGAAACCCACAAGAAATGGAATGAATCTAACGATGCCAAAATATGCATAACTGTTATCAAAAACCTTCTGCAAGAGATCATTTCAATTGATATTGTCGTTTGAATATGAGTGGTGAATATGCAATTTTTTTATGAAATTTCAACACCCTATATCTTTTGAACGGTGCAAAATTTGAAAAAATGTTTCTTTTGACGTCAAGAATCTATGGTTATACTCAGTATAAGATTACAACACACAAGTAAAAAATCAATTACAGTAGCAAATTTTTTGGAAGAAAAAAGAAATTTCAAAATAACCAATAATAAACTAGTAATTTGATGAGAAATATAGAGGACCAATTAGATAATAACAAAAAAACAGGAGTATGAATTATTTGTGTTTCATGGCAGAAAATTTTTCTGGACAAACAAGAAGGAATTTTGAGAAGAGGATTAAGAAACTTTCGAACAATTTTCTGAATAAGAAACAGAAGTCGACATTTGCGAACCATCTTTAAGTCTAGGAACAAATATTTGAATAAAACTATGAAATTTAACATAGGTATAAAAAATAAAAGCAGGTAGAAGCAATAGAAATATATATATATATATATTTTTGTTTAAAATTTCTTGGGTGTATAGCACTTAATTTACTAATAATGGTAATTGTTAAATTATTATTTTATTTTTCCAACATATGTTTTGGCGTATCTACGCCTTTTTCAAGGAATATAATACAGTCGACAATTTCCTCTAAATTACACAATAACAAATACACAGAAATATCAACAAACAACACAAAGCTTTTACGTACTCCTTCCAAATCGTCCGTCAAGATATTATTTTCAACCTATAAATCAAACTTTAAAAGATCATCAAATATTAAATTTTTTTTCGTCAGCCATAAATGAAATAATGTGACGATGATGCGCTGTCACGAGTTTGTTTTTCCAACTTCTTATTCCAATTTAATGCTGCGACACCTGTACGAATTAACCAACAAGTGATAATCCCAAATCTGGGTTTGAATTGGTTCTTTTTAATCCAGATGGAGTTGGTAGTAGAAGATTGGAAATTTGTATTTCCTTATTTATGTTATTAGATTGAAATAAATTTGGGTCAAGTTTTTGATGTCCGTTTTATCGTTTATAGCTTATTTTTCTTTTTCAATGTGGATCATTTCTAGTATGTTTCTAGTTTTGTTGTTTCTTTCTTTTTCCAGGATAGAAAAGTTCTCAAAATCCATTTTATGTTTTTCTGTTTGTTCATGCTCTTTTAGTGCGGTCATATTTTTGCAAAATTTGTGCCCATTTATTCTTTCCTTTATATATCGTGTTGTCTGTCCTACATATACTTTTGGGCAATCCATACAATTTATTCGGTAGACACAATTCGAGATTTTATTATCTTGGATTTTTTATTTTAATTTTGTGTTTATGAATTTCAAATTATTTGTGTTTTTATGTGCTACTTTTATTCCATAATGCTTCATTGATGCATTTAGTGCTTCTGATAAGCCCTGTATATATGGTAAGGATACATATTTTTGGGTTTCGATATCGGTTCTTCTAGTTCTTCGTTGTTCTGTATTATAAAGGCTAAAGATTTTGTCTTTGAAGATCTTGTCTATTAGTTTTAGAGGATAGTTATTAATGGCTAGTATTTCTTTTGCTTTTTTTATTGTTTGTTGTCTGAACTCTGGACTAGTGAGTTTTAGAGCTCTATCAGCGATTCCTGATATGACACTTTTTTTATGAACCATTGGAACTGTGGCTTCAAAGTTCAAATATCGTTCACTCCAGGTTGGCTTTGTGTACCAAATTGTGTTTACTTTTGTGTTTGTTCGTATGAGTGTCAGATCTAAATAATTAATTTTATTTTGTTTTTCTAACTCACAGGTGAATTACAAATTAGGATGGTAGCTATTGAATTCATTTATAATATCCTCTATTTCATTTTCAGGTGTTGCTGTAAGACAGTCATCAACAAAACGTATTCTGGTACTTTAATTTCTTTATAACCATTTCTTCCAGATCCTCCATTACGAGTTGAGCTATTACTGCAGAAATTGGAACCCCCATGCCACATCCATTGATTTGACAATAAAATTCATTTTTGAATTGGAAATATGAACTAGAAAAACATAGATCGATCGCTTTCAGAAATACATCTCGTGGTAGGTCAGTATATTCCTTTATTTCGCTCCATTTTTTAATAATAATGTCCTTTGCTATGTCTAACGGTAAATTTGTGTATAGACTGATGACATCCAGTGATAATAGCTTTTCATCTTATATCACCTATAAAATCCTTAAAAGTCCATGAATCTTTCACATAATATTTATTTTTTCCAAGTATTGGTGTTAAACAATTTGCGATGTACTTTGATAACTTATAAATTGGACTTTGCACACAGCTGATGATTAGTCTTAATGGTATATCCTGCTTATGTAATTTTGGAAGTCCGTAAATTTGGGGTGGATTTGCATTATGAAATTTCAAGTCATTACATAATTTTTTAGGTAGTAAAAGTTTTCTTTGCGATGATTTTATTAGATCATTATTTTTATTCTGAATTATATTTGTTGGGTCTTGTTTGAGTTTTTTGTAAGTAGTTTCATCATTAAGGGGATCATAAATTTTTTTATTATAGTCATCTGTGTTCATCACTACCGTTTTATTTGATTTATCTGGTTTAAGGACTGTTATTTGAGAGTTCTGTCTAAGGAATGAGTTCGTTTTTCTGATTTTCTTATTTAGTTGTAATTGTTTTTTATCAAGTTTTGTAGACCTTTTTTTGAAATTGGTAATATTATTCACTACTTTATTTCGTATTTCTGCTTGAGTATCTTTATCAAACTTATCGATCACCGTTTCTATATTTGCAATGATATGGTGTATGGGAAGCTTCTATTTATCTATTGGTATGCAGTATTTTGGTCCCAAATTATGTGTAATTATATTCCTTGAAAAAAGCGTCGATACACCGAAACATATGTTGGAAAAATAAAATAAATAAAATAATAATTTAACAATTACCATTATTAGTAAATTAAGTGCTATACACCCAAGAAATTTTAAACAAAAAAATTTATACCAAAGCACAAGAAATTCTAACAAAAAATATATATAGAAATAGTAGTAAAACGCAAAATATTCTACTTAACGACCAAACAGATGTAGACAGATCATCACTGCACAATGGTTTATTATTTAACTCTATTAAAAAAGAAAAATATTTCAATAAGATTCTAAATGGACAGTTTGATATCTACAAAAACAAAATATATAGCAAAAATGACCAAACTTTCAGTTGTCCTAGAATTTTGTTTGAATTCGAGACCTTCTTCCTCTAAAAATAAAGAAACCTTGAATACCTCAGTCATCATCAAATATATTGGTGTTCATCGACCATGACAATGATAATGACACAATTCCATCATCATAATTCGAATATTTATAAATATTATATATTCTACGATGATAAAATTTCACGATATGCCGAATATTATTAGCTTCCATATATGCCTAAATTTTTGTTCAGTTCTGACATATAGTTTTTGAGATATGAAATTTTTCCTAGAAATTTTTTTCATTTTTTTAATAATTAATTAGCCAAATTTTGTAGTTGAAATCTTAGAGATTGCTATCCTTTAACTTTATTCAAGCAATACGCAATTTACAAATTGATCATAGAAACATTTGTCTATTCATTGAAGTTTCAGATATCTACTCACTTTAAAATTGTTCTGAATATCAATTACACCGATATTCATGTAAAATTTTGAGGATCTCTGATAGATATCTTGTAAGATAACTAGTATTCAAAATTATAGGAATATTTAAAGAATAATCTACCTCTTATAAGTCACAAACTGATCAGGAGGATATTTCAGAATTAAGATTCCAAATTTAACATGGTCATAACCGTTGAATTTGGTCTATAGCAAAGTTGTCCGAGATATCTGCACAATTAATCGCTCGCCGCTTAGTTGATGTATCTGAATCAGTTAAAATATCCCACTCTAAAATGAAGAATATGAAAAAAAAATTACACATATTCTGGAGATCAGCTCCTGCTTTAAAACAGAATGAATTTATCTAAAATTCATCAAACATTTAGGAAACAGGCCTTGTCATGGTTATTTTCTTTCTAAAACAATATTCTGAATTCAGAAAACTTTCCTACCGAATTCCGTAAGGCTAAAGTAATAGGTATTCGATGAAAAAATACGTAATACGTGTGATCCTAATAGTTATCGACCAATCAGATTATACGGGAGTGATCTTAGCCACAACCACAAAACCGATAAAGGTCGCACACACGATCCGACTTATATATGTCAGGGTGCGAATATATATTAAATCTATTCGAAATGTTTATTGAATTAGGGTTGATCACTGTGGAACTAATGTGGAATATGCTTTCAATATACCAGAAAGCTTATCGAATGAATTAAAGTAAGGAAACTTGGAAATTCATCTATCTCGAGATACAAGGGGCGAAGAAAATCGATATATTCGAAATTTTCATTGAATGTTGGTGTTATAACGAGCTCAAATTATATTTTCATCAATGACATAACCTTAAAGACGAAGTAAGAAAAAATGGACATCCGTCAGTGACGTGCTACGGGGGAGGCAAATAGTTTAATGAATGTAAAAAAAGTTCAAAATTTTCGATGAAATCGGTTTTGTCAGGCAGAAGGAGCTATTGAATTATGTTTCTATTATATATACGAGCTCACAGACGCCATAAGAAAAAATGAACATCCGTCAGTGACGTGCTACAGGGGTCGAAAGTACTGTTATGAATATTCAAAGAGATCGAGAATTTCGATGAAACCGGTGTTTTCAGGCAAAAAACGCTATTGGAATATGTTTCTATCGTAGAAACAAGCTCACAGACGGAATTAGAAAAAATTTTCGATGAAAGCACTGACGTGAGGTCAGTTGGCTTAGGCGCTCTTGTAAACCACTTACGAGTAATTATTCAATTGTTTGAAAGTAACATATTCCTAAGTATAAATTTGTCAAAAACATGTCAACTGTTCAAATCAACAAGGTCGAAATAATCAACGAGAATATGTTTTGTAGGAATCACTAAGCATATCTATTGAAGCTCACCCAAAGTGGAGTAAAAAAAATGTTTTTCTTGTTATCCTGACAATTATTTAAATTTTGAAAAATCATATCTCCAGAACTATTAGCTTGTCGAAGTCGAGAGTGGTATTTTTGTATACGTCTGATAAAACTGCACCATAAAAAAATTTTTATTTGAACAGTGTCATTTGAAAAAATTTTTTTTGTTACTCCGAACCTATTCGGCCGATTTGACCAAATAACGAACTTAGCCGAGATATTTATACCTCAAACCTATTCTGAAGGTTTCAACTCTCTAACTTCATCCGTTATCGTGTTATCGAGTTATCGTGTTCACGGAACGGACGGACGGACGGACAGAATCGATTTTGACCACGGATTATTCATCAGTAGGTCCAAACAAAACGATTGATACCACTTTTGCCCAAAAATTCGAAAGTCACAGACATTTGGGCAAATTGATGAGCACTCTGTTTAGGTGAACCAGAGCGCCAAAAATGGACATCCGTCAGTGACGTGCTACAGGGTCGAAAGTTCACTGACGGATGTCCATTTTTTCTAATTCCGTCTGTGAGGTTGTTTCTACGATAGAAACATATTCCAATTGCGTTTTTTGCCTGACAAAACCGATTTCAATGTTAGAAACACATTCCAATAGCGTTTTTTGCCTGACAAAACGGACTTCATCGAAAATTTCGAACGTTTTGAATTCTCATAACAGAACTTTCGACCCCTGTAGCACGTCACTGACGGATGTCCATTTTTTCTTATTCCGTCTGATAGCTTGTTTCAATGATAGAAACATATTCCAATAGCGTTCTTTGCCTGACAAAACCGATTTCATCGAAAATTTGGAACTTTTTGAATACTCATAACAGAACTTTCGACCCCTGTAGCACGTCACTGACGGATGTCCATTTTTTCTTATTCCGTCTATTAGCTTGTTTCAATGTTAGAAACAAATTCCAATAGCGTTTTTTGCCTAACAAAACCGATTTCATCGAAAATTTCGAACTTTTTGAATACTCATAACAGAACCTTCGACCCCTGTAGCACGTCACTGACGGATGTCCATTTTTTCTTATTCCGTCTATTAGCTTGTTTCAATGTTAGAAACAAATTCCAATAGCGGTTTTTGCCTGACAACACCGGTTTCATCGAAATTCTCGATCTCTTTGAATATTCATAACAGTACTTTCGACCCCTGTAGCACGTCACTGACGGATGTCCATTTTTTCTTATCACGTCTGTGAGCTCGTATATATAATGGAAACATAATTCAATAGCTCCTTCTGCCTGACAAAACCGATTTCATCGAAAATTTTGAACTTTTTTGACATTCATTAAACTATTTGCCTTCCCCGTAGCACGTCACTGACGGATGTCCATTTTTTCTCACTTCGTCTTTAAGGATATCTCATTGATGAAAATATAATTTGAGCTCGTTATAACACCGACATTCAGTGAAAATTTCGAATATATCGATATTCTTCGCCCCTTGTATCTCGAGATAGATGAATTTCCAAGTTTCCTCACTTTAATTCATTCGATAAGCTTTCTGGTATATTGAAAGCATATTCCACATTAGTTCCACAGTGATCAACCCTAATTCAAGTAACATTTCGAATAGATTGATTATATATTCGCACCCTGACATATATAAGTCGGATCGTGTGTGCGACCTTTATCGGCTTTGTGGTTGTGGCTAAGATCACTCCCGTTCAGATTATTGAGTGTTCGTTTAAGATATTAGAAAGGTTAATTATTTTTAGAATTGAATTTTCTATAGAAAATGCTCTACAAAATTGCCAGGCAGGTTTTAGGAAAAATAGAAATTGTTCAGATTAGGTTCTCAGCCTTTCAAACTTCAGGCTTCAATAATAGGTTGAAAACAGGAGCTGATTTCATTGATTTATCTTCGGCATATGACACTGTGTGGAAAGATGGATTAATTTTCAAACTCTATACACATCTGAAGTTTGGGAAAATTATTAGGAAACATATTATCAGATAGAAGGTTTCGTGTTTATCTTGACAATGAGAGTAGGAATATCAAAACATTGAAAAACGGTTTACCACAAGGATTAGTTCTTGCTCCTTTACTTTTCAATTTATATCTCAGTGATTTACCCACGATATCATCTCAGCAATTTATTGATGCTGATGACATTGCTATCACGTACCAACATTCGGATTTCCATATTCTGGAAAACATACTATCATCTGATTTAGAGATTTTAAAGACTTATTTTGTTATGTGGCAGCTATGTCCCAACCCCAACAAAATCTAGTTACCATCTGAATAATCATAAAAAAATAGGAAATTAGTTGCAACTTTGAACTCTCCTAAATATTTTGGAGTTAAATCAGATTCATCTCTCACATACAAGGCCCATTTAGATGATCTGATCCTAAAACTGAAAACTAGGAATAATATTCTTTAGAAATTAGTTCAGAAATCATCTTGGGATGCTGCAGCATCTCTATCCTTAGTCTTTTCTGTAGATGTGTATTGTTGCTCTGTTTGTCATAATAGTGCACATACACCAAAAATCGATGCACAATTAAATACATCGATGAAAATAAATACTGGCACCATAAGATCTACACTGGGTCATTGGTTGCCAGTTTTGTCTAACATTTTCCTTCTCCACATTCGCAGACAGACTGCAGTCCTGAATTCGTGATTCGAGTGATTACACTGGTAAACAGTGGTTTTGGTGCCGAAGATTCTGGAGGTGATTTCATATGAATTTGATGCCCTGAATTCAAATATGCTATTAGGTTTTGCCTGTCAGCTCGAATTTTAAGGATATCAACATTTTTGTGAATTATACATTTTTAAAAGAAAAACCATGGTTTAAAGAAACGAATTATTAAAGCAATTTTTATTATATTACACAGATATTATTCATTATATACTATAAAAAACAGAAAAAGTCATCATTTAAACCAATTACTCACTAAACATTGGTGTTCATGAAACTTTGTTTTTACTGATGTGAAAACAGCCGAGTAAGATAGCCGAGTTTTATACAGAATTTTTCGTACGCCACTGGAATATTGGCCGGATAGCGATGCAAAAAATTTTGATTCGCCGAGATAATTTGGGATTTTTCTATTTTCTCGTTGGAATCTGGATACGGTACGTTCTCTACTACGATGGCCCATGATGAATCCATCATCAGCACTCATTCCACAGCACCCCCGGGTCGAATATGCCGAATGACGAACGAGTTTTCAATAAAAATATTCTTATCTGGCAAACTAGACATAGGATTGATGTAAATTTTGGCAATAGCGTCCAGGAAAATAAACAGATATTAACTTCATATGCCACTTTTACTGGCTCCCCCCAGGGGGGTCAGTAGGTAGTCGGCCTGATTTTTAAAAATTCATAAAAAATCAACCATAAATGAGAATGCCATCAAACTCCTGCAGAATTATCAACCTGTTGATAAAAAAATAATTAAGTAGTTATCTCTGACTTGCAACCCCTTGGGAGACTAAAATAATTTTTTGTAGGCCTGTGTTATAATTTGGAATAGTATATTTTTAAGTGGAACAGGAATGTAACTGAACTCAAACTGAAAAGAGAAGAGAATTTAAGTTTCGAAAAACCTGAAGCGAAAGCATGAGCAGTTATTTTTAATTTATGATATAGATTTAAGTATTCATTATTCAGTTGTAATGTTTGGTTTAGTATTACACTGTTCTTGTGCTTTTAGAATTTTTTTCAGTATGAAAGAGCTTTATCTTATCTGGCAATCTCCATTATAAAAATCCTCTTTTTTCATGCCACGTCACCAGCCATAAAATCATTCCGGAGGTACATAATAGAGGCAGTTAAGGTGCTAAAAGTTCAAAATAATTGTATTGAGATGATTCACCGGTACAATTTATGGATCTTCTTAATGAGATCCAGGAAGTTGTATGCATTTTAAAAGCAACTAAATCGTCATTGGTCTACTAATTGGGGTTGTATTTGTGGTCAAACACAGCAGGTCGTTTACTCCAATTCAAACAAAACTGATATTATGAATGAAATCAAGCAGAGGTAGAAAGTTTGTCATGAATGAAAGTAGTATTTTCTTGTTATTGCAATATGGGTACCTTAACAATTTTAATGATATATACAATACCTCCGTTAACGACCGTTGTTATACAGTGTGTTGCATCTCAAACGAGTCACCACGTATATTTCTCATTCCCTCAACACAATTTTCCTTTTGATGAATGTGCCATACAAACCAATACTAAGGATCCTTTTATATTTCAAGATTGTTTACAGTAACTTAAAAAATTAATCTCGCCCAAAAAATTTAATTAAATCGTGATCAATCCAGCGCAATTATTCTTTACAAATTTCGACGTGGATTAACTCAACAACAGTATACGATAAACTGAATTAGTTAGTTCTTATTTGGATATGAATCATACCCTTTATCAATTCAACCATTTCAGCACACTTGTTAACATGAAAAGCAAGTATTGCTTAGATGTTATATTCGAACGTTTGAATATTCATTCGGAAATAGACTAACAAGAGGCGCTATATTCCCTTTACTACGAACTGGATGTTGTCTATTTGGTCGAGTATTATCCAATAACGAGTATTGAATCTTAAACTTAGTGATGGTAGAGCGAATTGTAAGTCGCTTTAAGTGCCGATACACATTAATCGGAGAACGCCCATTTTAGTAATAAAGCTAAGAAAATTGTAGACGCTGTGCCGGGCTAAGTCGTTCCATGATGAAAGCTCAAACACTACTGAACAAGAACACCACTTCAGTTTACACGACGCATGCGCGATCTGCAACTGAATCCCCACCACAAAGAGTACCTCTAAATGACTCATCCTTTATTTATAGGTGATAAAGTATTATCTCTCTCTCCTTTCCAATTGAGAATTAAACCATAGTTTCATTGAAATTCAATGTAAAATTTCAGTGTTGTTGGAATTCAAGGGGAATTCCATGATCAGTAGGTCATGTATCTTTCTAATAACCTCAACGAATCTACTTAATTGATTGTGAAAAAGATATTTCCCTAAATGATGTTCATTCATAAACAGAATTATGAATGACTTTGAAAATGACAACAGGATATAGCCATAAATTTGTGGTAGGTATTCCACAGTTTATTATCGATAGCGATAGTAGATATTGGAATAATTAATTAATGAAGGAGTATACTCCGGAAAAAAATTATACAGGGTCTTTCACGAGGGAACTTACCCATATTTATACGGGAAACTACTGAACGTATTTTCATGAAATTCAGCACTCATAAGTATTTCACGATGCTGATGAAATCTAAAATATTTTCAAGGCATGAGCACCTCCGGTTTTCCCGGAAATGACGTCAACTTCCGTTTTTCAAATTACAACACCATTTTTTGATTGCAGAAATAGATTCCTTAGAAAATTTTAAGTTATTTTGATGTAACATTTTTCAGTTTTGGTTGGACAATTCTCTCTGAGCGGGAAAATTCGAAAAAAAAATCGAAAATAGAGCTCCGCTGAAACAAGAATAACTTCGAGGTTTTTGGATGGAAATTTTTCATTTTTGGGATTTTTCAAGATGTAAGATTTATGTGTCGACTTTAAAAATCTAAATCGCGATTCATGATACAGGAGGTGAAAAAATCGCTTTCATAGTTAGGGATTACAAAATCGTGAAAAATCAATTTTTTCAAATTAGAACCTCATTTTTTTATGGAAGATATTGAATCTACGTTAAAAAATAATGTGAGTGTATGCATCACACCCTTGCCCTAAAGTGGATATTTTCTGAGTTATTCACAAAAAACTGTTTTTCGTCCTGAATTTTCAGCTATTTCTTTTCCCTTCACGCCAAAAAGATGAAATTTTCAGGAACTGTTATTGAACCATGCTGTAGATTTTTCACCCCTTCTTGAAACCGACTTCAAGTTACGATTAGGAGAACCATGGCAAACTAACTATAAGTATATCTCTATAACTAGAGAAGATGCTCTAATTTTTGACCGTTAATTTCTAGACATTTATTTATACGTCTCAGGAATGCTTCGTGCGTTGCTCTTCTTATTTCATCGGCAGGAAGAGATCTGCAAAAGTGTTTAAAAACCAAATTGAGTTTCAAAACTCTGAATCCAAAAATCTAAACAAACCTGAACGCATTTCTGACTCGTTCTATGCAGTCCTCTTTATCAGTCAGGGGAGTTGAGTAGACAATATTTTTTATCCTACCCCAAACATAATAGTCTAAAGGAGTTAAATCGGAAGCTAGTGGCACCGTCCTGTTGAAATCACATGTTAGCCAAGTCCATACCTTGCAATTGGGGCCAAAAAAAATTCGTTATCATAGTGTGGTAGCGATCTCCATTGACAGTAACGTGACGATTGTTGGCATCAATGAAACACTACAGTCCAATGATGTCGCCGGCGTGAAGACCGCACCAAACCGTGATTTTTGGGGATGCAATTGAGTCTCGTGAATCACGTGTGGATTGCTGCCTGTCCAATAACGCATATTTTGCTTATCGACAAAGCCATTGAACCAAAAATAAGCTTCTTCGCTGAAGATGATATTTCGATGAAAATCATTATCATGGCGCAGCTGTTCCAGAGCCCAATCGGAGAACGTACGTCACTTCAAATGGTCCTACGGCTTCAATTCTTGAGTCACCTTGATCTTGTACGGGTGTAAACCAAGATCCTTACGCAAAATTTGCCATAGAGTAATCTGACGGATCACCAATTCTTGAGAACTCCGTGGAATTGACTGATTTGGGTCGTCGACCACGGAGGCCCGAACGGCAACAATGTTCTCGTTACTGCGACCGGTCCTTTGTCTCACTGGCAAGACAACATCCAACAGCGAATATGTAGACTAAAATTTTTGCACCAAACTTGTGATTGCTTGTCTACTAGGGCGCGAATTACGACCGAGAATTGGAGTTAAGACTCTTAAATTTGCGGTCACCGACTCCGAATTTCGGTAGTAAATTTTTATAACTTGCAAACGTTGTTCGTTCGTTTACTCCACCATGATGAAAATGTTCACTTTACTGAATGAATTGACGTTGACAGTTCGATGATTGACGTTGAGAGTTCGATGATTGGTCTAAGGGTGCGTGCCCAAATTAAATTCAAAGTTGTCAAATCCCCATTGGAAAACCCGATATAATTTAAATTGATATTCTTTGGAGAACATTTTATTAACTGATTTGAAGATCTTAAAGAATTATTTTGTTAGATGGCGTTTATGTCATAACCCCAATGAAATGAAAGTATTTTGTTTTCAACTGAATAAAATCATGAGAAATATAGAAAATTTTTTGTAACTTCTCCCAAACATAATGTCTATCCTTAAGAGTTAGATCTAATAATCCCTTAATATCAATAATTCTTCAGAAATCAGCTGGATCCTCTTGGCGTGCTGATGCTTCCACTCTACCCACAGCATCTTTTAGTCTTTTCTGTTGCTGAGTAATATTACTCTAATTGGTTAAACATTGTACATACAAAAAAAATCGATATACAATTGAAAATATCCATGAAATTAATTACTGGCACCATAAGATCCACACCGGTTCATTGGTTACCAGTTTTGTCTAACATAGTCCCTCCCCATATTCGCAGACAGACTGCAGCTCTGAATTCTTCGATAAAATATCATTTTTTTTCCAATTACTTCGTACATTCCACAAAGTAAAATTTCAAAATTGAAGTCGCGTAAACCCTTATGGTATAATGGTGTTTCAGTATGGGCTTAAGCACAGCCCCCTTAAGAGAGTAAACTATAGAGGGATGTGACTTAAGTATGGCAGATTGAATGGTACTCTTGTGAAATGTTCAATAAATATCTCATTTTTGACCCTCCGAAAGGAATTCATAGTTTTGGTCTTCCTGGAAAAATCTGAAAGGTTCTGAATCGTTTGATAAAAGTTTATGGTCGTACAAATAGCAATCTATTCAGATTTAACTCAGCTCCAAGCGCAAGTTGTAAATGTGGAGAAGAAACAATACCTCATCTCATCAATCACTGTCCCATATATAGGGTGAGTCTTTGAACACCGCGTTAATTTTAAATATAGGTTCTTGAAAGAAACACTTTTCTTCCATATCGTTTTTTCATATTCAGCTGCGTTAAAAAGTTATAAGCATTTTAAGTTTTCACATTGGGCAAATACCCCTCCTTAGTCCAGTTTCGTTTGAATGATAATCACCTTCCACAGCATCCACTATTGAATCTGAATTGTTTAAAAACATTATTTTCCCTCTAAGAAATGAGTCACTCAGTCATGTTTTATCAGATAATTTGATCGATTTAATTCCTTTCAACTTCAAATATCTCAAAAATGGTGCAATTTAGGAAAAAAGATGATGAATGATTTTATCTGCAAAAACGACTAATGATTTTAGGAAGTACAAGATACGGACCTTTAGTTCTAATGATATTTGTATTTCATGCAATTTAACCAATCTGTACAGTGGTAATGAGAAACCCACAAGAAATGGAATGAATCTATTAACACCAAAATATGCATGACTGTTATCAAAAACCTGTTACAAGAGATCATTTCAATTGATATTGTCGTTTGAACATTACAGGTGAAAATGCAATTTCTTTATGAAATTTCAACACCCTATATTTTTGAACGGAGCCAAATTTCGAAAAATGTTAGAGGAAGAAAATGTTTCTTTTTACGTCATAAATCTATGGTTAAAATAAACGCAGTGGTCAAAAACTCACCCTGTATAGTGCGAATCTTTTGATTTCTGCATTAATTTCAGCTTGTGAGATAAAAAAAAAATTTTAAATGCCACTTTTTGAGATTCAGCTATGTTAAAAAGGTTCATGTGGAAAATAGAACAAAATAATAATAAAAGTATATGATGGCAGAGGTGTCAGCTACAATATAAATCTTTGTTCTATTATTTTAAGCAAGCGTCTGAAACTAAGAATCAATGTACTTTGCGAATAGTGAAGGACCCAACATTGAACACCACTTTAAATCACTCTAGTATCAGATAGCAATCAGTTGAAAAAATCTGTTTCTCAGGAACTCTTGGAACCTCCAATTTTTAATTACAGACAATTTTTGAGACAGATGTTCGTAGATATCTGAGTTCGACCCTTACATAATCTAAAACATTTTCAATACACTCCTGTAATATCTCAAAATCTGTGATTGCCTTTGTTCGTCGCTCGAATTCAATCAATTCTGTGACCATATAATAATAGTACATTCTAAAACAAGTTTCAGAATGAGCACCTATTCCAACACTTATGCGTTCAAAAACTCGTTCCTTGACAGATAGATAGATAATAATTTATTTTGTTCGAAGTACATGATGAAATGTACAAGAAAAAACGTCAAACAAAGATACATTAAAGAGAAATCGACCTTTCAGCCTTACAAAAATCAAAGTATTCCTTAATATTATAAGGTTCACACCTCAAAATAAAAGAGTTCAGCTTACACAGCAGTAGTTTCTCTGTATTTACATCACGAAATTGCCTTGGCAATGCATTAAACATTTTCATGCACATGTACATAGCATTATGCTGTCTATTTGCCTTGGCTTTTCATTCTTATTTCGATATGGCTCAAAAATAACCCGATGCTGAATTACAAACTTGAGGGAAGTGTACACGTACAATCCTGTTAAGGTATGAATATTGCCAGCCCGAAAAACTACATGACTGCCTGTATTTCATGTTCATAATGCATCTTAAAGCCCCCAGCAAACAATACCATATGACAAATTCGACTGAAAAGCAGCATAATAAAAAATCTTCAAGGTGGGCAGATCAACAGACTTCTTGAGAACATTAATGGCATACAACGCTGAATTTAATTTTTTATTTAAGTGATGTATATGTACATCCCATCTCAACTCACGATCTACATGGATCCCAAGGAACCTGGTAGACTCAGAGATCTTCACTTGACTTCCATCTAGAGAAATTTCATCCGGGAATCGAAATTTTGACCTTGAAGAGTGAAAAACAACACGTTCTGTCTTTTGTGCATTCAATTTGAGCATATTTGTTGTCCACCAATTTTTTACACTCGAAAAGGCAGTATTCAATTCTTCATTCAATTGAGAGGCGTTACACAAGATCTTAATAATATTGGTGTCATCAACATAGATGATTGCATTCAACATTTGGTCAATATTGTGAGGTAGGTCGTTTATATATACAATAAACAGTAAAGGACCTAGTATGGTGCCTTGAATTACTCCATTAATGATATCCTTATCCTCAGAAATGAAGCTTTTATCGTTGATAGTAATGAGTACTTTTTGTTTTCGTCCTTGTAGGTAGCTTTGTATAAGTTTTAGTTGGTTATCCCTTATACCATATGCTTCAAGTTTACTTAATAATCTACTATGGTCTACAGAATCAAAAATATCTAGAAATAGTCCTACCGGCACTTCACCCTTTTCAATTGATGTGATAACAGTTTGAGTCAACTCAAAAATTGCTGTACATGTATTCTTGTTGTTCATAAAGCCGTGTTGAGATGAACAAAAGATGCCATATTTCTTAAAAAATTTAATAAGGCGATCTGAAAGAACTTATTCAAAGATTTTGCAAAAGTTGTTATAACATTAATAGGTCGGTAGTTATTAAAATCATCATTACAGCCAGATTTATATAATGGTGATATCATTGATAGCTTCAAAGCAGATGGAAAAATACCAGTTATAAATGCACAATTCATAATATGCCTGATGGGCTCAACAATAAAGTGGATAGCCTTCTTTATTACAATGCTAGGGATTTCGTCATAGCCTGATGAAAAGGAGTTTTTCAACTGCTTCACTATGTTAAGAATTTCGACCGCTTCAATATCAAAAACAAAGAATGACTTGTCTAGACGTCTCAACCCACCAACATCACCATGTGAAAGAGAAGCTGAACATTTAGAGGCATTCACAAAATGTTCGTTTAAGTTTTGTACTACCATTTGGGGGCAACCATTTGGAGGTATGCTTTGCCTATGCTGAGTTCTACCAGTTAGTGACTTTATTATTACCCAAGTTGTTTTGGTTTTATTTCCAGATGTTAGGATTCTGTCTCTGATTATCTTCTGTTTCAATTTTGTGATTTCTAAATTATACTGCTTTTTACATACCTTATATTCTTTCTTGCACTCTGGTCTATGTTGTGAGATCACATATAAAACATTAAGCCTCTTCCTCAGGGCAACTATATGAGGATCAGATCTACACATAATTCTGTAATCATTATTTATCGGATGATTACTAGATGATTTTACCGTCACAGGAGGAAATGAAGATTGAAACATTAGATTGAAACCATTAAAAAAGAAATTCCACATTTTATCTACCTCGGACTGCCTAAATTTATACAGATCTGACCAGTCAAAGGCGGACAACTCTGCAAAAAAATCGTTCAAACTTACATCATTAAACTTCCTGATAACTCTCTTACTTGCATTTCTATGGTAACTACTTTTTATATCAGACATATAAGACATTGTCTGTGCAGAATGATCAGATAGATGTGGCTGGACAACCTCAACATTACAGCCATCAACACTAGCAAAAACATTATCAAGGTAGGCAGTTTCTCTTGATGGTTCATTAACTAACATCTTCAAATTAAAACTTTCAGTTATTGTCAGCATGGTGTTGGTGTATTTATTATGTGGCTTGAGAAAATCAAAGTTAAAATCACCAGTGAGAACAAGTGTATCATCCTTAGCCGCATTATTCAGCATCGAAAGATCATGAAGTTTCTCAAAAAAGATGTCAGGATTAGCTAGAGGTGCTGTGTTTGGTCTATAGACACATATAAGAACCAGTTTAAGGTTATCTTTTAGGTAGCATTCTATCGCACAACATTCAATAATACCCAGAACAGTGAACTTTGCGATGTCCAACCTATCTTTACACTGATATCCTATTCTAGAATAAATTACAACTCCACCATGTTTCCCTTCTTCTCTACAGTGACTGGCCACAATCTCATAGCCTACGATACAGAAGTTCTCAAGTTGTTCCCTGCTCTGCCAGTGTTCTGTTATTGCGAGGAAATCCGGTTCATTATCATTGACAAAGTTGAGAAGTCCATTATAAGACAGATTATAGAATTTGAAAAGTGCATTCAAATCTCTACATGGTTTAATATTGACAATTGACATGCAATGGACGCGTGTTGACATTCGAAAGGATAGGAGGTGAGTGTTGTCATCCGCAAAACGAAAAATATAACTAAAAACAATGCTGTAATGAGTTCATTACAGCACTGAAATAAAGAAAAACTTTTTGCGTTCAAGTTGTCAGGAATATCCTTGAGTTGACAGAGTTTTCTTTACTGAGGTCCCTCAAACTCTGCTGAAACATTCACCAAATACACATGCTACATTGTTTGTAGAAACAAAGTAAGCCAAAAGTTCGAAAGAATAAACCTATGTATTCTTGTCGTATGTCCTAAAAAAATGAAATGTTTCGAAATATGTAGCAGACACAAGCGAAGATGAAGTATTTGTATACCCACTAAGAGCAAAGATATTCTCGCAAAAAATATTTATTTAGTCGATCAGATAACTTGAGAAGCACCCCTCGTATTAGTAACATCACAGTCTAAAGCGATAAAACACGTTTCCAATCTCATCTCCGGTTGTTCGAGTCGTCTCAAAATGACATGTCAAAACAAGGACGGTCCTAATAACCCCTTAATTGCTTCAGTGTCTTCACCGAAACGTCCTGCTCATCATAGAGTCGCATCTAAATACATAGGTGTCATCTACTGAGGTTGACAAGGGACATATGCTGTTGGCGCCATCCCGGAGACTTTATATAAACAAGAGAATGTCGGAAATCGTGACTAGCTCACCCTGTATCCCTTGACTCTTGTTGCACGTATTTGATCTTGTATTTTAATGAGAAAATGTAATTTTTCGGCCGTAAGCTGGATAATTTTGATCGAATTCTTACATTGATGGATCCTCCAAGAGATTGAGATTGAGAGGATCATACCGATCCAGCACTTAGCACAAAGAATTGTAAAAAAACACCAACATTAAGTAAATGAGCTCTGGAACAGTGTACTACAAAACTGATATATACAACATAAAAGACTGAACGAATAAATATCTTGGATTGACAAAAACCAAGCTTACGGTTTTCATTCAATTCTCTTCCACTAAAACTGTATTATAGTTTAGTTAGTGAATTCAAAATGGCGCAACTAGAATATATTTTTACTAAAATCATGTGATATATCTTATTCGATTCGGGATTATGTCTAGATTATTGTACAAATGTATTGTACGAGTACATAAAAAAATTCAATAGTTATAAACAATTAAAGATAGTGAAAACGTAGTGTTTAGGTTTTACCTATATTTGGTGAAAAAATAATTTCCTTCTTTATTATAAATTTTCATCTCAATATACAGGGAGAGTCTTTCGTCACTTACTATAGATTTTTGTCGCCAAAAGAAACATTTCCTTCCTAAAACATTTTTCCAAATTTGGCCCCGTTCAAATGATATAGGGTGTTGAAATTTCATGAAAAATTGTATTTTCACCTGTAATATTCAAACAACAATATGAATTGAAATGATCTCTTGTAGAAGGTTCTTGATAACAGTCATGCATATTTTGGCATCGATAGATTTATTCCATTTCTTGTGGGTTTCTCACTACTACTGTACAGATTGGTTAAATTGAACTAAAGGTCCTTATCTTGTACTTCCTAGAATCATTAGTCTTTTTGCAGATAAAATCATTCATCATCTTTTTTCCTAAATTGCCCCATTTTTGAGACATTTGAAGATGAAAGGAATTAAATCGATATAATCATCTGATGAAACATTACTGAGTGAATCATTTCTCAGAGGGAAAATAATGTTTTTAAACACTTCAGATTCAATAGTGGATGCTGTGGAAAGTAATTTTCATTGAAACTAAACTGGACTACAGAGGGGTATTTGCCCAATGTGAAAACTCAAAGTGCTTATTACTTTTTAACGCAGCTGAATATGGAAAAACGGTATGGGAAAAAAGTGTGTCATTTGATCTCAGGAACCTATGGTTAAAATTAATGCAGTGGTCAAAGACTCACACTGTATAGTCTTTATACTGAGTGAGTTACCATAAATTTTTTTTAGGGTACATGAGGTGGATTTAAAAATCTAAAAAAAAATATATATAATGTCAACACTTCGAAGAACTAATTCCATTGGGTATTTTTACTAAAGTTAATTTTCCAATAAACTAGACCTTTGTAAATTTACAACCCTGCAGGAACTTCCTTAATCAACGTAAATTGATAAAATATTGTTTTCTTCGTAGAGCTCTTGTTTACCCATAAAATGAGATAAAAATTTAAATAAATTCAATACTTTCTTTAAAATCATTTTTTCAAGTTGTTAAAAGAGCACAATTATGAACCAAATTTTCATTGGTCACTTATCGTTTTTATGTTAACAAAAAACATTCAACAAATGGACAATTTTACATACAATGTGTTTCAGAATTTTTTTCACCATCAATTCATCATATATGACTATTTAATATTTCTTTTCTCGATAATAATTTTCAATTGATTTTTTCATACTTCTATTGTTTAAGTAATTAGTGAAGAAACATACAAATTAACGAACGATTTTTTTTTCATCAACAATTCCTCAGTAATTTTAACAACTTTTTTTATGTAAACAAAAAATGTTTTTTCAATAATAATTTTCAGTTGTTTAAAAAGGATTCTTTTATATTTCCATAGTTCAAATATTTAGAAAATAGATTTTTATAAACCATAATTATTGGCAGTTCTACACAAATTAACAAATTTTTTTTCAATTACAATTTTATTATCTGTTATGTATAAGCGAATTCTGAACTTTTTTAAAATTTTTAAAATAACAAAAACATTGCTGTGCATTAAAATCACAGAAAAAAAATATTTCGTTTTTTTATTTTAGTAATAAAATATAAATAGTACGAAAGTTACTGCAGCTTATTCATTTGTTCACTTAAAAGCAACTGTAACTTTCAAACCATTAGAGATACGACAATGAACAATTCAATTCATTTTAGTTAGTAA
Organism: Micraspis discolor; assembly: GCA_030674115.1. NCBI lineage: Eukaryota > Metazoa > Arthropoda > Insecta > Coleoptera > Coccinellidae > Micraspis > Micraspis discolor. The sequence continues at coordinate 439,843 of JARTUT010002184.1, read as the reverse complement.
TGAAATTGTCTTTCAGACAGGCCATTTACTAATTTTGTATTTTTTGTTTATCTTATGAGTTCTGTATTTGTTTATACAAATTTGTAATTCGTTGGTATTTTTCAAACATGCCGTCTAGCTATCTAATTTGGTTATTCCACTTCATGGCATCTAACGGGTGGTCCATCTAGTGTTTGGAATTTGAACTACCGATTATTTGACATTATAAAAGTCAACTATTCTTTTTGACGTGACTAATATTTAGTTGAAAGTTTGAAGTTTACGAAATGGGACGCTATTCGCTTGAAGAAAGTTGGGAAATATTAAAAACTTATTTCCAAAGTGGTGAGTCTTCTAATCAAACTAAAAAAAAAAACGCGCAATGTTGAACGATTGGTTCTTTCAAGAAATTGAAGCTAACGACTTGGACGATGTTTGGTTTCAACAGGACGGTGCAACGAGCCATACAGCACACGCCACAATCGATGTTTTACGCCGCATTTTCGGAAATCGAATAATCAGCAGAAATGCTGATGTGAATTGGCCACCAAGAAGCTGCGATCTGACGCCATTGGATTATTATCTTTGGGGAGCGGTGAAAGATAAGTGTTACGCCAACAATCCAGAAACAATTCAAGACCTCAAGACCGAAATTCGAGCTGCTATTGGTGAAATAGAGCCCCAAACAATCGAAAATGTATTAAAAAATTGGGTGGAACGAATAGGCTACTGCCAAGTCAGCCGTGGTGGTCATTTGGCCGAAATTATTTTTCATAAATAAATGTCATGATTCAACCTTTTAAATAAATGTTCAACCATTGGAAAATATTGAGCAGTTTTTTTTTATAGCAAAATTAAATTCCAATTTTTAAATGGGCCACCCATTATAAATTATTTAATTCTAGGCAATTTCTTATTATAATGACAATAGTAAATATTTTCAATGTTAATTTGGTTGTATTATTTGACCTTTTGCTAACAAATATGTGACGTATTTTTCATTCATGAAATATTCATCTCAAATACCACTCGTGCTTTAACTTTAACTTTCGAAAAAAATGCATTTATCTCCAAATTGGAATGATATCGAAAAATTTCGTGACAAGTATTTGCAGATTAAACGTTTATGCATTGGATGTAATGTTGAAAAATCGTAATTGAATCAAATAGAGATCTTCCCACATCATATCCTCATATCCAGGAGCCAGTAATGAAACTGTCATTAGCATTCGAAAAATAAACAACATCCTACATCCTAATTCAGATCAATTAATTAATTGGACAGCCAATACATTTTATGAATCATGATCTCATTATTGCTACCAAGTTGTTGATGATGTTTTAGACTATAACGCAACTATTCCTAACTAATCTAAATGATGAAACAATAAGTGTTATTGAATTAAAACTCCGCAAAAATGAATGATGGCATCGACATTATTTATAAAAAAGCAAAATATCAAATGAAAATGCTCAAATACACAAAGTAAGTATGCTTTCGAATCAAAAACGTTTAATTCGCCATTGAGAAAAAACCTTTGAAAAACAAGTTTTTCACGTCTTTAGTCAATCTGTGACAGAGTAACTTCCGCCATCTACCCATCCGAGTCATTGTTACTCAAGCCATTTTCTAGTCTGATTCAGGTAATCCAGCCGAGTACTTAACCTTTTCATAATTACTCACGCCATTCGCCATGCTAATTCTCCAGCCAACTACCCCCCCTAGGTCATAGTTACTTCCGCCATCTATCCGTCCGGTTCATTGTTACTCAAAGAAAAAATCCTTGTGATCCTAGTAGTTATCGACAAATCAGTTTATTGAGTGTCCATCAAGATATTAGAAAGGTTAATTCTTTTAGAATTGACTCTTCTGTAGAAAATGCAGGTCTATGAAGTCTCTTGATATGATACTGTTAAAAACAGGAAAATCTTTTTCGAAATCTTCAACAACAATAAATGATGTCACTACGAATAATTATTTTAAAAGTATGTTACTTTGCTTGATGATTATTTTCTCTACTGAATCCCAATAACAATTTACTTTGATAGATTACAAGTATTCCCAGATTTAGGTGTGCAATTATACTTGCTTGAAGAAATTGAGTTGATCACCTAAATTTGATTCTGAAATTCCAACTACGTGTTCTTTGATAAAAAAAAGTTGTATGAATCTATTCTATTTAGACTCTAATTAATTACTGAACATCCGTAAATTTGTGGTTTTTATAATCAGAATATCTGTTTTAATTATGTAAACAAAAACAGAAATATTAAATAATGGTTATTCATAGATTATGTCAAATTTAATACCTTAATAATATTAATTTATTACCGAACCCCAGGAGTGAAAAAATAATTAATAATTAATAATTGCAAAGTTTTTTTAAATGAAAGATGATATCTGTAACCATTATTGATCTTTAGTTATAATTTTTCTCAGAATAACTAGAGTTAATTATTATTACATTAAAATGTTATTATAACGTCTTTGTGGTGGGTAGTTCCCAATAAAATAGTGTTCTGTGGTTCCTTGTTGTTTTGATTCTGTTTGAAACTGTCAAAAATTATTTGTACCTTAGAAAAAATGTGGAAAGTATTATAATAAAATAATAATAATGATTTCGATAGTTTGAAATTATTCAATTCGGTATGAAATGATTATGGTCAGAAAATACATTTATATTCTAATCTTTCTTGTTTATGAGCCTATAGCTTCCAATTTCGATATTGATTGAATTCTAATTAACCATGTATCAAAACAAACATTCAGAAATATTAAAACTAAGTCAAATTATCTCCTAATTTTGTGAACCAGGTTGAATCGGTGTATGAAATAAAGATGTGAAAAAACTTCTATAAAGGTACAAAACAAATCAAGGAGACTGGGTTCGAAGTTTTTAAAAGTCATATGAGCTTAATTTGAAGCATTCTTATATTAGAATCGATATAATTCGATGAACCCTGAAATTTTGAAGCTATAAAGAAACAGCTCTTCATAAAGACAAGTCTTCAATTTAACAGGTCCTGACAGAAAATATATTACCTATTTCAAGGGTCATGAGAATATACCGAAGTACCTATGTGAGTGATGGAAATCTTTTTCTCTATTTATTATGGAATATTACTCTGGATTAAATATTAAACAAGGTGCTAGACATCATTAATAATGAATACAGCAAATGGCAATTTAGATTTTGTGGTGAATGTAAGACAAAAATTGTTCAGTGGTAAATTTCATCTATAGTGTTTAGTGGTGGAACCATAGACTGAAGAGATTTCCTTGTAGAACTTGTAGAAATATTTAACACACAAAGTTGGATTTGGGAAAATCAGAAAATTTGGACAACATTATATCGATTCAATTCCTTTCAACTTCAAATATCTCAAGAACGGTGCAATTTAAGAGAAAAGATGATGAATGATTTTATCTGCAAAAAAGACTAATGATTCCAGGAAGTATGAGATACGGACCTTTAGTTCAAAAGATATTTGTTTTTCGTGCAATTTAACCAATATATAGAGTAATAGTGAGAAACCCACAAGAAATCGAATAAATCTAATGATTCCAAAATATGCATGACTGTTATCAAAAACCTTCAACAGGAGATCATTTCAATTGATATTCTCGTTCAACTATTACAGGTGAAAATGCAATTTTTTTATGAAATTTCAACACCCTATATCTTTTGAACGGGGGGAATTTGGAAAAATGTTATAGGAAAAAAATGTTCCTTTTGACGTCAAAAATCTATGGTTAAAATTAACGCAGTGGTCAATGACTCACCCTGTATAGGTAAATTTCAAGATGGTTTTAGGGATATTCACGATGTTTCCGATTGTTTCTTGGAATTGGTTATATATTTCAAACAAATTTGATACTTATATTTTGTATTCATTTCTTTTTTCTGCTTTTCTCTTTTTATTTTCTGATTCGATATGAGCAACTTGAAGAAACCTCTGTGTTTATTAATAGAAGACCACTCTTGAAGAAACAAGTCCCTCGAATATATTTAAGCTTATATTGTACATACAACAATACTTATGCAGGGAGTCAGGGTTTTTTCCCTAGGCTTTTATGTTATAAAACGAATTGTATGGCACCCCGTCGCCAACCCCAGCTAACCTTCGTGTTGTAAGCCAAAAGTTCAAAAGAATATATATACTATATATATATATATACTAGTTACTCCCGCCATCCACTATTCCAGGTCTAAGTTACTTCAGCAATTTACGCCCCTAGGTCACAGTTACTACCGCCGTTTACCTGTCCGAGTCATAGTTACTTACGCCATTTACCAGTCTGAGTCAAAATAAATCCTTCCATATATCTACCTGAGTCCTTGTTACTCTCGCTGTTTACGGATCATAGAATTCGTGATTCAAATTCTCAGTGTCTTCGAAACTCTTATACCGTCCGATGCTTGGTTCTGTCGGCTATAAGCGAAGATCCAGGAAAAAAAGCAATTTTTTCAATAGTTTTCCAAATTTCAAATCAATCAACATCGAATATCTTGAAAATGATGCATTTTTTCAAGATAAATGTCGACTGGTAAATTCTTCTAAAATGTTCGAGCATATAGACAATGCTAAGATGTATTTCGTCAGTGCCTTTTTTAGATTCAGTTATGCGGGTTTTGCAAGTTGGTGATGCACTTGAAGATTTTAGTGTAGTATAGAGCAAGTATTTGTAATCGTAATATTGTATCCCATTCGCTCAAGATCTACGAGGTTTAAATTTGGATTTATCATTACGAAGATAAAAAATATAAAAATTTTTTCAACTTTGTCGTTTTCTCGTCAACAAATTTGAACTTCCTGTATTTTTTAAACCCTGTATAGCTCTCAGAACATTCTTCCCCTTATTCTTCAATATTCATATTAAAATCATTCTTGGCTATTCCATCTTCATTCGAACCAGGGCAACTCCACCAAAATAAATCGATTTGAGCAGATGAAATTCTGGTAAGTGTGTTTGCAATATTGAATACTGCGTCCACTCTTATCTCCCCAGGGACAGATGGGAAGGAATAGCCGTTCCTCATGATATTCCCCAGGCCCATTTGCCGAAACAATAAGAAGAATCGGGAGAGCAAAAACTGATAAGATAGACCCGAGAAAGAATGAAATCAAATCTATGCCGACGTATAAAATGAGCAAGAGGATTCCCGCATTTTGTCACCGTGTAAAAATTGAAACGGGAAATGGATTTTCCTGGTGTGTTTCGTATTTGGTTAGAAGGGAGATTCTTGTGTTAAAAATTGATCGACGCTACACAGCGTCAAAGAATTGGAGCAGTGTCATAAATTTAATTACGAATTTCGTCATCCGTTTCATGACAATCTGGCCGTAATAAAGATCCTAATAGTCACAGGATGAGAAATTCTAGAACTATTTCTGGACTTGAAGGTGAAAAAGACTCTCGAGTGATACATCATTATGATATAAAAAAGATGTGGTGTCGTGGAACACCAGGTAGGAACGAAGTTCCTTCAGTTACTGTAGAATCGACACAATTTGCAAAAGAAATACCATGCTCAATTTTATGTAGGTTTTCTTGATTTTTCTCTTAAATTTTACTGATTAGTTTTTATTTAAGTACAGAAAAGTCTTAAGGAAATTCAGTATTTTAGGAAATAATAAATTACGTAAAATAAAAAAAATGGTAATTCAAATTATCAATTAAAATAACAAAATATGTCCCTTTATTTTTGATTGACATAAAATTTTATAGAAATAGAAATAATTACGAAAAAACAGCATCAACAGCAGTACCATATCTCGTTGTCGATCCTTTCGAATTTTTATTTATTTGTAATTTAAATTTTTCCAAAAGAAATTTTTTAGTGGTTCTGATTCTTCATCAGAAAATTGATATTGAAGTCCCCAGATATAACCATCAGAAGCTGATGGAAGATTCCACCAAGTATTTCAGAAACCTTATCTGCATATTCTATCAGCGCTCGATGGATGAAATGTTTCACATCTTCAATGTTTTTGTTTGGTGGAATCTAGACTAGTACCTTGACAGTTTCAACTCCGTTGTTCGTCTTACGTATATGCACTGAATTTACCGGGATAAGTTCAAAAAACTAGGTGTATGGCTTGACAAAACTTAAACAGAACTATGAGTAGTTATTTTAAATTTGAGATATATGTTTGTTCATTCATCATGGTGGTTGTACTAATATCGCATTCTTCAAGAGTACGGAAAAAGACTCTTTCACTAGCGCGCAAAGGCTTCTAACCCCGCGTCAGTGCTTTTCTTAATTTTTTTCATTTCCTTTGTTTCTTTTTCAACCCATCACCTCAAATTTATCCCTACCACTATAATATGTTCATTATTCATCACAGATGTACGGTGATGGTTTTATACAAAAGAATCACAGATTGCCATCATAATTTAAGTCTTCCATTATCATATACAGCTTGCTCGGTGGTAAATGTGGCTTATTATTTCATATATCCCAGTGACGTACCATGAGATAGGGTGATAATCAAAGTAATTACTCTTTATTGTGTGTATTTGAAAAAATTGATCCTTTAAAAGAAAGAATGTTCATTCTATTTTTCAATTTTTCGTTTCTTAACGGAGATTTTCACGATATATGCATGAATAAATAGTTTTTTTTATGCAGGCTTCAGTTCTTACCCGCTAATGATATTTATGTCCCAGTATTTAACGGTAGAAGGGGCCCAACAGATTTCATGCGATAAGACATGTTGGGTATCGGATTTCGGATGAGACTATGATGGATTTTGTGGTACACCCCTGCAGTCCTGCATGTTATGAAATATGAAATGACAGCTCCATTGTGTAGATTTTGCGAAGATTTTAGTTATTTGATGCAGATTTCGAGGGTGGATCTTCAGTTGTGGTTTGGATAGCGATTAAAGACTTAGGCTTCGTATACAGAATATTCTATCTCTGACGAACCACCTCGTACTGGTGGCGCAGCCAGTACTTACGAATTTATGATACTGTTTATGGACCATTTTTCTGGTGGGAACTTGCTTATTTGGAAAGCGCTGGTGAAATTCCAGCAGGTTTTAGGTAAGAAGTGAATAAACAAACACGTTCTTCTTTCGTGTACTTTACACTCGCAGCCATGGCAACGAACTCACTGTAAACGTACACAACAACACAACTACACACGGACAACTCAACTCGCTACGTTTAGCTACCTTATTCCACCCTAAACTGACTTTTGACGCACTCTGTATTTCTTGTGCTATTTACATTTATAGCAAGATTTGGTTAAGGATTAGACAAGGATCTAAACCATTTTTTCTGTATTTCTTACTTCATTGATGTACATTCTAGTTAATATCATTAATCAAGTATCAAAGACCTTAGATAAGTCCAGCAATAGAGCAATTAGGATTTTGGAGTCCTCCAAGGCGTTCAATACGTTTCGGACAAATTCAAATGCGAAATTTTTTATTTATTTTGTAACCGTGCTGTAATGGAGTCAAGATTTTCTCTTGAATGAGTTAAATCACCAGTTGTTCACAAGTAGCCAACTTTGATATTTTTGAGATGGTAGGAAGAATACTGATTGGTCTATAGCTTTCAGGTTTGACCTCTTTCCATTTTAGTATATAGTCTTCATTAAAGCTTGCTTCAAAACCACATATTTCATAGAAATTATGACTTAGTGGAGCCACTTATTCTTCCATATAAAATTTTACGGTTCATATTATGGAGAATATCATCTATTCCTTTCTGAACTGTTTTCATTCTTGAGTCTTCTCAATTTCAATGATTCCTCTTCAGTGATTGAGCAGAAGTTGAAGTTTTTGTCAATTTTCTTGATGTCATGATGAGATGATATTTTTTTTATCTGTGGTTTATTTTATCTTTTGCTACCGTTGCAAAATACAGATTAAATCCTTCATCTACAAAAGTGTCTCCTTCCAGTTAACTTGAAAACTGATTCGGATTGCTCCTGTCGATGGTTCCCATATTTTGCAACCAAACAAACACATTTCTACGAAACTTATGTGATTCCTCCTCTCACATTATTCGATGGACACTGACGGCGTATACTGAATAATACTAATTCCCTGACATTGTGTGAATCCGAAAAAGGATCATGGGGGATTGAATCCCTGGGAACGCGGTGTCAATCATCCCACCAAATCGGCTTTCGTTTCAGCGCCCCGTACACCGAGCCATTAGATTACAAGAAGTCCAAACAGCTTTCGATGAAGCGATTCTGTAGTCCCCTAGTGGATGTACGGCAGGGTCGTATCCAGGTGGAAAAATCTATGATCGATCTCATCTTGAAGTACACGGAGAACCATGAATATGCCGAAGAGAAACTGAAAGATTAATGTGTCCATCAAGGGTCCGTTCTAGGTCCCATTTTTTTTATCTATGAGAATGACTTGTCAGAAAATGAAAGAGCAATTCAGCTAATTAATTCCTTAGACATATAAGTACTTGTTAGTTTGATTTTTTTCTGATATCTTTCATTTCCAAAGTTTATTCTGCTTAAAATTGAAAACTACGAAAATATTCTTCAGAAAACAGCTGGATTGTGGTGGGGTACTGATGCTTACAATCTGTTCAATGGAATCCTTAGCCTTGGTCTTTTTCAATGTTCACCAATAAGTGTCATGTGGATAGACTACGAAAATTTGATAAAATTTTACTTAAAATATCTAAAATTGATATTTCTGTAGTTTTTTGAATTGTTTATTTTTATGATAAGAATGAAAAACTCTTTTATTCATCAAAGAAAACAGTGTTATCTAAAATAAATAAAGATATCATTGATACTTTCAAGAGGTGTAAGACTATTTATCAATTTAATATATTTTTGGTTTATTTATACTTTCAAGGATAGACTTGTTCAATTAAATAAAATTTTACTTATTTGTGGATTGAAGACTCCTTTAAGTTACTTTTAACAATTGGCGTCCAAACATCCGGCCACTCAATTAATGGTGCACATATGGGATTGATTGCGAAATTCATGATTGAACTATTGTTTTGGTCTTCTTAGGAAAATTTGGTCAGATCCAAATTATTTGAAAACATACCATTGTTATACCAACGGCCCAAGAGAAGCAAAGGAAACAATACCACACCCATATATAAATTTCAAGATAGCTTACGTTCTATACATGCTGTTTTCTATTCTTTTATTAAATGGGTTGTAAATACCAAACAAACTTGTTTTGTAATGTTTCATTCTGTTATTTTTCCGCTTGTGTCTTATTTTTAAATCGATGTTGTCAACTTGGAGAAGCATCTATGAATGAAAATAAGTCGAATACGCCTCTGTCTTACTACCATAATATTCAGAATGTATCCTATCCCCCCATTTATTTCCTCACCTTCATCTCTACATTAAAGGATCATAATCTACTAATAACACGTCAGATTATTTTATAATATTCGTTGGTATATAAAAATTTTAACCGGTACGAGATGGTATCAAAATAATGAATAATTGAACAAGAAAAAGTGATACTTTGGGTGGGCTGGATCCTTTTCTGTTGTTCATACACAGAATTATTAATTACTCACGTTATCGGATTGTAAATACAGGGGGAAATTAAGAATAAAAAGGTGGTTGCATGATGTTCACTGTTTGCTAGGTAAGGTACAGAACTAGAAAAGAATTCTTTGTTAATTTGTGATTCATTTTGAGGAAAGAATTAAGGAAAATTACTTTTAGGTTAGCGCAAATTAATTTATCTTGAAATCAGATAAGTTGATGCGATATGGTACTTGAAAACTCAGGCATCCGTCCGGTCTTAAACATTCCCTATTCCAAAGGAGATGAGCTAGATTTTTCATAATTTCAATATTGGTTAATTGTTCAAATAGCTCGATCAAGTTCATTTTTTGGACCAAATCCGTCGGATACTCCAGTATATTTCATTAACTTCTGTGATAAACTCAATGAAAAAACTTCTATATCTTCTCGGAATTTTACTCTACGGTGACAAACTTTCGAAATATACAGGGCGAGTTTTTGACCATAGATTCTTGACGTCAAAAGAAACATTTTCTTCCTATAACATTTTGCCGAATTTGGCATCGTTCAAAAGGTATAAGGTGTTGAAATTTCATAAAAAAAATTGCATTTTCACTTCTAATATTCAAACGACAATATCAATTGAAATGATTTCTTGTACAAGGTTTTTGATAACAGTCATGCATATTTTGGCATCAATAGATTTATTCCATTTCTTGTGGGTTTCTCACTACTACTGTACAGATTGGTTAAATTGCTTGAAAAACAAATATCACTTGAACTAAAGGTCCGTAACTTGTACTTCCTAGAATCGTTGAATGAAACCTGAGTGAGTGAATCATTTTTTAGAGGAAAAATAATGTTTTTAAACAATTCAGATTCAATAGTAGATGCTGTGGAAGGTAATTTTCCTTCAAACTAAACTGGACTACAGAGAGGTATTTGCCCAATGTGAAAACTTAAAATCCTTATAACTTTTTAACGCAGCTGAATTTGGAAAAACGATATGGAACAAAAGTGTTAATTCACTCTAATTATTCTGAGGAAAATTATAACTAAAGATCAATAATAGTTACAGATGTTATCTTCCATTTAAAAAAACATTGCAAATATTAATTTTTTTCTCTCTTGGGGTTTGGTAATAAATTAATATTCTATGGTAAGGTATTAAAATTTGACATAATCTATGAATAACAATTATTCAATATTTATGTTCTTGTTTACGTAATTAAAACAGATACTCTGATTATAAAAATCAGTAATCAGTAATTATAGTCTAAACAGAAAAGATTCATATTAATGAGTCAACAAAAAATTCTTTATTATAGAACACCTAGTTGATTTTTCAAAATCAACATTCAAAATTTTAGGTATTTCTTCAAGAAAGTATAATTGCACACCTAAATCTGGAAATACTTGTAATCTATCCAGGTAAATTGTTATTGAGATTCGGTACAGAAAATAATCATCAAGCAAAGTAACATCACTTTGAAATGATTATTCGTAGTGACATCATTCATTGTTGTTGAAGATTTCGAAAAAGATTTTCATATTTTTAACCGTATCCAGAGACCTCATAGACCTGTTCACTGGTCTCTGTCAAGGAGAAGAAACTTCAGAAATATCAGTGTTTAGAAAATCATAGATGATTTTTTCTGGCTTTGAGTGAAAAAAAAGCACAGTGACAACCTCTTGCCTTGGAAGTTTTCATAGAAATGATGGTTTTCATGATTTGGAAATTTTAAGAAGAAAATTACAAATGTGTGATGATAACACCCAATAATTCTGAGGTTTTTTTGGAATTTCTCACTAGAAAGGCATGGTTTATAATCTTGAAGTAGAAAGAAAATATAGTAGAACAACAAAAATCTATGTTTATGGTGTTGAATTTTTTTTACCAGAAAATTAGTATTTTGTATCTTCCTTCTGGATATGGACCTCATTGGATGAAACATGAGTAAGTGAATCATTTCTTAGAGGGAAAATAATGTTTTTAAACAATTCAGATTCAATAGTGGATGCTGTGGAAGGTATTTTTCATTCAAACTAAACTGGACTACAGAGGGGTATTTGCCTAATGTGAAAACTTAAAATGCTTATAACTTTTTAACGCAACTGAATATGGAAAATATGCATATAGGCCCAGAATACCAAATATACTCGACTTCAATGAATTATTCATTGTGGATCATTTTTGGCCGAATATTCCAAAATAACAGACGTTCGAACAATGCTCGCAGTTTCTCTAGAAATCAAAGAGCAAAAATTGTGGAAATTTGGAAGAGATGGTTGGTAAAACTTAAACATTTTTGGGTCGCCGTGAAACATATTGTCGGACGGACAAGTTAGAGTGTTATATTTTCAGAATAGACTAGTTGTTTAAATATCTCGGTCAAGTTCGATATCGGGTAGAATCAGTCTGATGGTACATCAGTTTTGAGCATCTGAAATTCGGTTTCCTCAATGAATCCTAGAATATCCATCCAAGTTTATAACTTGGAAGGTTTTTGAATGAGGTTGAAACGAGTAGGTTTGCGAAATTTCTTGAAATCGACAGATTTGAAAATTCTGAAAAAAAATCCTTAAATATTTCATTCAGAAATTTATTATCTCATAAAATATACATCACAAAGTCACAACATTTGAAAGGTACTATATCAAAGTGATTGATATTCAGGAGATCTTTGAATTACAGCAAACTACCGTCTCATTTCAGGAGCTAAGTTCCTAACATATGAAAACGTTTAATGATTAAACATTTTCAATTCATAAAGAAGCCTAGATTACGATCGTCATTGAGTTCACAGATTGGTGTTCACTTAGAGATCGTTGTTTGAAAAATTCAAAGAATCCTTCAAATTTGTCAAATAGAATATTTCTAGAGTCAATTTGACTTTCGAACAGAACCTTTTATTTCTAGTTTCTATGTTATTATCGTGTGATTGTGAAATTGAAATAAGAAAATGGAAAAAGGTAAAATTGAAGGTGTTTGAGATTTTATTCGAAGCCAGAACTCTTAATAGCATATATTCGTGAAAAATATGAAAAATATATATACATACTAGGGTTGCCTTTATATTTCGGGATTAGAGAATGAAAACAACATTGAAAATCGCTTTATTGTTTTACAAAACAATCCCCATTAAGATATACAGGGTGGCCATTTGAAAACGAAACAGACGAGATTACAGACGAAATAAGTTTTTTCGATAGAAATGCTCGGACAGATCGATTTTTGTTTCGAGGGGGACAACTTAAGATGTAGGTAACGGATGCATAACTCTTCAAGCCTTGCTGCTACAACCCCCACCCCTAATTTTTAAATAGGGAAGATGGGGTGAGTGATACCTCAATTCAAAGGTATTTTTCTACTGATTTCAGCACAGTAATTGTTTTTTCATTTTATGCATTAGTTCTCGAAATATTCATGCGTTAGTTAATTTTATAACTTAAATTAATTTTTTGCGAATAATTGACACCAAAATTTCCGTACTTGTATTTGAAATTGCAAAACATCTATCTACCACTGGGCAAATGAAGTCATACCGTACGTGTTAAGGCTACTAGGGTCAGATTGATGACGAGATATTGTTGATGATGGAGCTCGTGTTGAATGATTGTTTGGGCTATTACCATCATCTATTGTGGATGTAATGATTTCCGACGTTTCGATAGACATCTTCTATCTTTATCAAGGAGAAAAGTAAGAAACCTTTTGAAAATTATCAATTTTCAAAAAGTCAATTGACAGAAGTCATGAAAGAAAATGAACGATGTTATATACTCATCTGTGATATGATGATCTTTTTAAGTTGGATCGAACTATCGGCGTCCAAACTTCTGGCAGATCTATAGATGGAGCACTTATGGAATCAGGTGTTATTTTCATAAATGCTGCTTCTTTGATTTTTCTTCTTGCAAGTTTTTCTGCTTTGGATATACACAGTATACTGTGTATAAAAAGCCAACGAACACAGGACAATATCTAGATTTTGATTCAAACCACCAACTAAACACTAAATTGGGAGTAGCAAAATGTTTATTTGATAGAGCAATAAATATTTGTTGCACTGAAGAAAACCAAAATGAAGAAATAAATAACATCTCGAAAACTCTTAGAAGCAATGGCTACCCCAAAAAGATATTAGAAAAAGCTAGACGAACAAGAGAAAGCCAACCAGAACCAACAGATATAAATCAGACCATTAAAACCGTAATTCCTTATGTAAAAGGTTTGTCGGAGAAAATAAGAAGAATTGGAAATAGATACAACATAACGACTGCATTCAAAACTCAAGACACTATCAGAGCTAAACTTACAAAAGTTAAGCCTAATAATGAGACACAAAGGACAAAGAACTGCATATATGAATTACCTTGCGAGTGCGGAAGATCTTACATCGGAGAAACTAAACGCCCTCTGAATGTACGAATAAAAGAACATCAGAAGCTTCTACGAGTACTAGACAGCGACAAATCCAGGTTGGTCCAACATGCTGTAGATGAGAATCATCGTATAAAGTGGGATGAAGCATCAATAATATCCAAAGAAGAAAAACTTGCAAGAAGAAAAATCAAAGAAGCAGTGTTTATGAAAATAACACCTGATTCCATAAGTGCTCCATCTATAGATCTGCCAAAAGTTTGGACGCCGATAGTTCGATCCAACTTAAAAAGATCATCATATCACAGATGAGTATATAACATCGTTCATTTTCTTTCATGACTTCTGTCAATTGACTTTTTGAAAATTGATAATTTTCAAAAGGTTTCTTACTTTTCTCCTTGATAAAGATAGAAGATGTCTATCGAAACGTTGGAAATCATTACATCCACAATAGATGATGGTAATAGGGTCAGATGTTCGACTAGCTGTTTTATTCACTGAAATCATTCTCCAACTGTACGGTATCAGAACGATTGATCTAAGAAATAAGACTTTTCAAAGTTAAGTAAATAATTTATCAAAAACTCACATCAATTAATTAAATATTCAAATTGTTCCCCATTAGCTTCCATACAATGAAATAAGTTTTGTTCGAACCGATGGAGCACATTTTGGAGCATTTCTGGAGTGACTTGACGACATTCGTTCACTATACGTCTTCTTAAATCTTCTATAGAATCGAGCTGTGTAGAGTAAATTTTACTCTTCAAGTGGCCCCAAAGAAAAAAATCTAGTGGTGACAGATCTGGCGATCTGGATGGCCATTCAGTGGGATCCCTTCTTCCAATCCACCGATTTGGAAATCTTTGATCCAGATATTCTCGAACTGGTAAGGCGTAGTGTGGAGGAGCTCCATCCTGCTGAAACACAATCTGATCTTCCACATAATTTCCAGCATTGTTTTCAATAATTTCCGTCAAAATTGGATCAATGTGATTTTCCAATAAGTCCATGGTTGATTTGAAGCTTAGAATGTCGATTTTTCACAAAAAAACACTACAAGTGCCATGAAAACACCACTTCCTTTTCATATACTTAGTTAAGAATATTTCGAGAATTAATGCATAAAATGAAAAAACAATTACTGTGTTGAGACCAGTATAATTTCGGGCTCATACGCGTAAATCCACGATTCATGACTTGTCACGATGTCATAGACATGCTTCGAAGCACCGCGATCGTATTTTTGCAGCATTTCTTTCGACCAATCGACACGAGCCTTTTTTTGAGCGATTGACAAATTGTGTGGGATCCAACGCGTACAAATTAAGTTTTTTGACGGTCAAATCTTCATACATTGAATGTAAGCAGTTGATTGTCCAATCCCGAAATATAAAAGGCAACACGCATATCATACTGTTCCAGAGTTCACGAAAAGACTTTAGAACAAGCACGCAAACCTCCTTGCCTCACGTCAGTACTTTTCTACAGTTTTAATACGCGAATTAGTTGAATACAACTGATCTGGACGGTCTTTACTTTCAACAACAATCGCTAAATATTCATTAGAAATATTATTTTGTATCAATTACTGACTAGAGATGTTTACACCATGTTCATTAGTCAACAGAGGCATCAACATATCCTTTACCATTTGCGAAGCAGCAACAAAGAGCAAATGCCACATCTTTCCTCTCTTTCGAACAAAAAAGGAAGCAATTTCCATCAGATATGATGATTTCTCTTTTCGTAATTAGATCTTATCGCGTCGCGTGTTCTTCCTTAATTACAACGAACGCCTCTGTTGGGTTCGCGCTCTGGTTAAACAACTATCTGCACATAATGACACTGAAGTGTCTTGGAAATTAGAGATGGCCTGTTTACACCATGTGATTTCACGGTGTCCAAAAAGTTTGAGATTCTAATATGAAAAATTTAGAAAAGGATTGACGTTCTTTGGAACAGTAGGTTTATGGTTTATAATCTTAAAGTAGAAAGAAAATATAGTAGAACAACAAAAAACTATGTTTATGGTGTTGAATTTTTTTTACCAGAAAATTAGTATTCTGTATCTTCCTTCTGGATATGGACCTCATCGGATGAAACATGAGTGAGTGAATCATTTCTTAGAGGGAAAATAATGTTTTTAAACAATTCAGATTCAATAGTGGATGCTGTGGAAGGTATTTTTCATTTAAACTAAACTGGACTACACAGGGGTATTTGCCCAATGTGAATACTTAAAATGCTTATAACTTTTCAACGCAGCTGAATATAGAAAAACCGTAATGGGAAAGTGTTTCTTTTGATCTCAAGAACCTATGGTTAAAATTAACGCAGTGGTCAAAGACTCACCCTGTATATTGATGTCGTATGTTGATGTTGTATGTTTTATGTTGTATGTTTTATGTTGTATGTTTTATGTTGTATGTTTTATGTTGTATGTTGATGTTGTATATTGATGTTGTATGTTATATATTACTATATATATTTCAAGTCCTGATTATAAATATCTTGGATAAAAAAATAATAACACTAACAGTTTTCCTTTACCTTACTTTCAGCCACAATTCTGATCGACTTAAAACTGTACTACATCATGGTATAATTACTTAAATCATCCAATGCATATGACAATATTATCAGGAAAATTTATCTTTCGTTAAAAAAGATGTTCCTTTCATTATCATAACAGAATTTGTGACGAGAAAAGAATTGTCCTTTGAAATACCTTACATATTCAAATCCAAATTACACAAAATCGATGATTATTCGAAATCGAATTTCCTGAAAACTCTACATGACTTTTACAAACGGTAGATTGAATTTTTAACAGCACGATTTTAGGTTCTAAATTCTGGCAACCTCCTATCAACTTTAACTTCAGCGATTGCTTACTCTTAAGTACTTGAAAAAAAATTATATCTTTCGGAAGATAGACACTATACGTCCGGCCTGCCGGACGGACCTACTCGAATTTGACCATTTGACTTCATCAGGAAAAACCCAATCGATCGAGACCAATTTCGGCTCGTTATTCGAAAATTACAGACATTTGGGCTAAACGATAGCACGCTGCTTTTATAGAACAACGGCTTACTCGGTTTTTTCCTCGTTTTTGCGCGCTTCTGTCTACTACAGCGTGCTATCGTTTTGCCCAAATGTCGGTAATTTAAGAATATCCAGCCGACAATGGTCTCGATCGATTGAGTTGGAATACCTGATGAAAAAACCAGGGTCAAGCTAGAGTATGTCCGGCCAACCGGCAGTATACTCTCTATCATCCAAATGAGATGAGCTAGAGTTTTATATTTTCAAAATAGGTTTGGTGTCCAAATATCTCGGTCAAGTTCGTTATTGGCTCAAATCCGACGATTGGTTCAGAAGTTATAAGCATCTGAAATTTGATTTCCTCGATAAATCCTAGAATATCCATCTGATCAATTTGTAAATAATTCGTAAATTTGAATAGGCTTTGGAAATTTTATGAAAACCGTCAAGCTGGAGAATTTAAATGAAATTCCTAAATTTTTTTTCAAATACTAGATATTTCGTAAATTATTCGATATTGATTCGCAAAATTTGGAAATTAGATCAAAGTAATTAATATCCAAGACACCCTTCAATCTCAGCATTGTAACACTCTGTTTTTAGACGCTATGCATTACTATATTAAGACGATTAATGTGTAAAAACTTTGATTTCATAGAGAAGCCTGGATTACGATTTTGACTTATTATAGAAACATTCAAAGTTCCTTCAACGAATAGGTATATCGAATAGAGTTTTTCTAGTATATATCTAGTATATTTCTAGTATATATAAATCAATCATATTAAATTAAAGAAAGTTCATTCCGAAATCCAAATCGTTTCACTTCTACTATTTCAATTCCCCTCTAGCAAATGACATTGTGAATATTGTACCACCCCCAACTTAAGGGGGTCCGTTCGAGTGGAAAATTACGCCTTGTGAGAGGCTTCTGTCGTTTTTGGACTCGTTGACAAGTATCATTGACGTAATGAAATAAGCACTCGTGAGCAAGTAAACGGCATCGAATCCAATTTTCCCTTCTTGTGTAGGCATAATGGGGTTAAGGGGATGATGTTTGACGATCCAGAATCCGAATAGGTCATGGTCGTACCGATATAATGATGCTGTTCGGATGTAATTCAGTTACGAGCTAGTTGTGAACTTGGAGTCGAAAAAAAAATTTAAAAGCACTGACGTGAGGTCAGATTGCTTTGGCGCTCTTGTTGAGCTACTTGCGAGTAAATATTCAAACCATAACAAATCTATAAGCACTCTGATCAGGCGAACAATAGTCTTTTCCCGTACTATGAGACAATGTGATGCAAAATGAACGCCTAATGAATTAACAAAACTATATCTCAAATTAAAAATAACTATTCATAATTTTCCCCAAGTTTTGTTCGAAGCTATAATTCCCTTCTTCTGAAAACGTCAGTGCTTTTCTGAATTTTGACAACTTATATCATTTCAGCCTTCGAGATTGAATTCTATCTCTATGATTTCCCGTTATGAAAAATTTTTATTAATATTATGCCAACTGACACTGATTAATGAGCCCGGCATTTGTCAATGGAATATCGATCTGGGATGGCTATTGTTCAAAGAAAATCCCCGGGACTTCATGTCATTCCTCTCTTTTCTCTTGAGTAAATGAAAAAAATGATCATATCTTTAGATGGAAAAAGCTACCCCCGGTACGAATAATTCGCTCCTGAAATTCAAGATTTCGACACTTGAAGTGGAAATTGGGGATAAAAATATTGTTATCAACAACCTATCAAAAAAAATTAAACAACAAAAGTACAGGTGGAATACTCATCACAAGAGAAACCGAAAATTCATGAAATTAGGAATACTGTAACCGATAATCATAATTTCTCGGATCAATCAGGTGTTTCCAGTCACAATGATACCGCAGCGGTGATTTCCGATCGCTTGAGTATACCAGGTGGCTCCGGCACCAGGAATGTTGATAAAGAAAATTTGAAAATTGCCACTCCGAAAGAAGTGTGCAGGAGAGAGGTATGGAATGGGAAATATTTGAGTTTAATGAAATCAAATCCTGCTAAATTATCCTCAACACCGAATAAGGAGAAGATTGACTCAGAATGGAAAGTTATTTCTCACTCATTAGTTGTAGGTAGTCATCCAGGGAGTTCGACGGTGGAGGAAGTGGAGAAATTCAAGGCTCTTCACCTATACAACTTGACTCCTGAAACAACAGTGGAGAACTTACAGGAATTTTTAAGTAAAAAATTTTCTTCTATAAAATGTGAAAAACTTGTTTCAAAATATCCGGATAGTTACTCTTCATTCAAGGTTCTTATTCCAAAATCTGAGTACGAGAAAGCTCTAGATGAGTCCAACTGGCCGAATAAACCGAGTGTTCATCAGCTTTTTCAGCCGAGAACATCTTGAAAAAAGCTCCTATTGATATTGTGTCTTATGTATGTGAAAGAAAATGAAGACATGAAGAATGGGTTTCGCAGAGATAATTTCTGAAGCTACATTACCCTATTTTTTCAGAGTATTCATTATAGTTTAGAGCATTTCTGATCAATGCACTTCATTCTCCACCCTCATGATCCATCTCAACTTTCTACCCCTACATCGCTCGCCCACTAAAATAAAATTGGCTTATTTTTTTTCGGGCTACCAAAATGGGGGTCGAACCATATAGACAACTTAATAGGATTGTAACTTTTTTATTCTTGTATGTGTGTATGTTTTGTGTTTAGCTGCAATCGTAGGGACACGGCAGATGTAAATAAACGAAGGCGGCCTGCAATTTGGATTAGAACTGTAATCCTAGCACGCCAAAACATGCCTCATTGAAGATTTAAATGGACTGAAACTTTGTTCGTTGTGATTCGATTATCATTGTACTTATTCTGTGGGTGTTTTTCACGTGTTAGGTTCTTGTTTGGGGTTGTATTTTAATTTGTTTTACTTTCGATTTCTGTTTTGCTAGGGTAGTTAGTTAGTTTCAGATTCATTGTAAAGTTTTTAACCAAATGAAATGTCCTATCATTAAATATCCAATTGATTCAAACTACTGAATAATTTATCCACACGTAAATTATGTTCATAATATATTATAAGCTTATTTTACTATGAAGTTACTTCGCAAAACTTTTAATTTGAAACTGCCCTGTATCACTTTATTTATATTGAAAACATTTCTGAAATAATTATATTCCTGATCTTTATAGATGATTTCAGCACCTTTTTTGCCTTTCCATTGTTAATTATCTCTTCATCCACATTCAGACCCTCCTCGAAAGATAGCAGGGCCTTTCTACTACGTGGGCTAAAGACTCCCGGGCCTAACACATAGATGGCTCTAGTTTTATTGGAGTTACCTTTTTTTCAGTTAATACTAACCTTCAAATGACAGATGTTAACATTTCATGTTATTCTATATAATAGTTTGTGAGTTTGTAACGGGCGAATTTCCCGATTGCGATTACTTCGGAAATCTCCGCAAAAAATCGAGGCCTGCATAGTACGATCTCTGTGTTTCTGTGACGTGCATGATAGAAACGTGGGGTTGACATCGACCGAACTTCTTCGATTCTGCATCATTTCTCGTGTTAAAATGTTGGAAAGTACAGGTGTCTATCTTGTATAATGATGTTTCTCGAATTGAAATTTAGTTTTAAATAGAAAGTTTGTCGTTACAAACAGTTTTATAACGTTCGGTAAGTTCAGTTTTTGATCAGACAAGGTTTATTCAATTTTAAATTTTCGTATTCGATTGTTTTATGTACAGAAGATGGTAAAGACCTCGTGCATTCTTTTTTAGGCCGCCATATTTAGTTCTACACGTGTCTTTCGGAGAGATGTCAGATGAATCAACTTACCTTCTTAATTGTTTCAATATTCGTACTATACTTTGTTGATCAGTGATTAGGTTTTTTCGTTTCTCAGTTTCTAAATTTCCCCGATGAATTTCTTATCGAATTATCTGTACCATTAAGTTATTTTTTTTCAACACATGGGTATTTTTTCTTCTCTTAAATTATTATCGTTTGTCAGTCAATACATTCAGGGATCGCTAGAAACTGTGGAACATTATCGGCTCAAGTACTTATGAAATTGATTTTCACAGCTAAAACCTACTGGAGTAGAAACTTTACCGAAGAATTGAGTTAGAATATTACCGAATTTGACATACCTTGCCGAGGCTGAACAAATTTGCCGAAGTTGATTTTTACGACATACTAACAGATATTCCACTGAGGTCTGGCGAACTGAGAGAAGAAATAGTTTTTGTTGGAAAGTTTGCCTACTGGGTGGAAGACTCAAGACCCATTTTCGACACCAGACTCATCCCGAACAGCCGGATGTTGGTATGGTCCTGTTATCGCATGAATTAGGACTCAAGACAGACAAGATAAGTTCCAGCAACAATTGCAGACATCACCTGTTGATTTTTATAGTCAGAAATTAATCAGTTCCACTTGCAACTTTTGATTTGGACAATTAAACATTTGTACATACTGTAAATATATAATATTGTCCGTGAATGGATACGTTTATTTAAAAGGGGACGAGAAAACGTTCATGATGAAGAGAGAGTGGTAGACCATCATTGGTGACTGACCAACTCGTTCAGACAGTTGATGCAAAAGTTCGTGAAAATCGACGTTTCACAATGGCGGAGTTGTCTACTAATTTTCCACAGATTTCTAAGACTCTTTTGTACGAGATAGTGACAGCAAGATTGGGTTACCGTAAGTTCTGTGCACGATGGGTGCCGAAAATTCTTACCGACCACCGCAAAACTCAAAGAATGGCCTCTGCATTAGACTTTCTGTCACGTTATGAGGACGAAGGAGAACCATTGTTAAACAGAATCGTGACCGGTGACGAAACCTGGATTAAGTACGTGAACCCTGAGACAAAAGAACAATCAAAGATGTGGGCACATTCAGATTCGCCTACCAAACCAAAAAAAGCCCGGCAAGATTTTTCTGCCAGAAAACTGATGGCAACGGTGTTTTGGGATGCCAAAGGTTGCGGTTTGAAACGAAGAGTCAAAGAGAATAAAGCATTTATTGAAACTCTCTGATCGCAAATGTTTCTGAACAGCCCTCGTAGTAAAAGAGTGGTTTATGTTCTAGCTAGCCGGAGCAATTTCAAATAAATTAAATTAAATTAAAATAATAAATGAGAAATTTTTTAACGTTACAACTTACTGTGCTAGGAGTAACACTACTGTTGTTATTTTCAAAACATGGATCAAAACACAGAAACATTTCTTTAACTTTTTGTAACCAGAAATAAAGCACTGACTTCACACACTTTCAAGGTTTGCTTTCCTGGTCTTAGCCCACTAGATTAAGACTAGTCATACTAACTCTACCCTAGAAATTCCTAATGCATCGATTAACCGTTCGAAATATCACCCTTCCACCACCCACAACCATCAAGAAATCGAAATATAAGTATACCTACCCCAGACATAATAATTCTAAATCGATCTAGTTGCAATGGACCGTAACAGGGCTGGCATCACGCCGCGTCAAATAATAGTCCAATTCAATTCCCGTCCATAGAACATCATGAGGTGGATACATCGTGCCTGACACGGGTCAATCGTTTCGAATGTAAATCGAATCTTTATACAATGGCCATTACCTAATATGACGGTAGGTACAGGCTATCTACCCTTCCTCTTTGTGTTTTTCCGCCTAGCTGGTCTCTCTTCCCGACCGTCTATAATTCGCTAACTATTTTATACAATCTAGAACCCCATAGTTCGGTTTCGATTTGCGTTTCTGCTCTGTGCTCACGGTCATTTGATCTACGATGACGGGTTGACGGCCTTTTCTTGCTACGACCGTCGTGATCTGAATATTATGGATGATGGGGTGGATTTTCTTAGGGGATGAGGTCGTTAGATTGAAAAGAAAAATAAGAACGACCACACTATGGTTTTTTGAATTTGTTTGATATTGAACATTGGATTACTTGATTTATTATCTCAAATTTACACCAATTACGAGGGAGTGTTTTTCTGTTATCAAAAGGGGACATACAGAGGGAAATGAAAAAAAACAACCTATATTTCCTGTTCAATATATTTATCTACAAGACCGATACGTTATTCAGAATTTGCAACCAATTTACTTGTTGGCGAGAAATTTCACTAATCATCATATCTACCAACGAACCCCTCCTCATTAAAGAATTCAAGCAAAACACACAACATTAAAAACTTACATGATGCAACATTCGTCCACAACTATGGTAATCGTCATTTAATTACAACTCCACCGGTTTCTACAACCCATATTTACCTCACCTTTGGTGTCGCCCTATCGCCTATCATTAATCAACAAACATCAATTTGTCGCGTTACTTCTGTACGATCGTATCACGATAATTTCTTTTTGTGAACTCGATAATGGCTTCGTATCATCAGCATTGTCTTCTGTTTCTTTTATGCGAGAATTAAACGAACAGTTGCCTTTCAACAATGGTTAGTTTCTGAAACGGGACAACCACTCAAGTCCTACTTGATTGTCGCGTTAGCAGTGACATCCTATTGTTAGTAGGTACAGTTGAAATGACGATCGTTTTGTAGATAAACCTTGTTAAGGAATCATTTGGGTTTTGGACAGTTATGAGAGTTAAAGAATGGGATCAAGTTGGTAATAGGGGTGTTGGAGAGGTTTGGAATGTGAATATCCGGATATTATGTTCTATTTTGTGAAGATTCTATGGTTTATGATATGGTTATTGGGATGACAGGTGTGAGGTGTCGATTTTCTGATCGATACGATACGAGTGGAATAAAAGGGGTTTTCTGTAGGGATGCTGGATGTTTTACAGTGGATCTGGGTAAAGGATATTGTCAAAACTGGCTACAAGTTTCATAAATGTATTGAAAATGCAGTTACTACACTCCCTTGACAAACGAAGCACATTACGACATAACTTATGGTCAGTATTAGTTCGTTCACTTAAGGAAGTCCCCTCGTATTTTCTTGGACTATCCCATATTATGATTTCAGTATCTCTATCAGTAAATAGATCGCATGTTATCTCATCATTACCTTATCGCCGACACTCATCGAATTGTTTGCTTCGTACGTAGTTAAAAGAAACGTTCAGTTATTCAGTTATAATTTTTATTCTAACCCATACCGAACACCATCACTGAAGCAATGAGTTCCTACTTATATACAATAATATCCATATTATATCTAATAACAAAATGTAATAGTGAAAATTTGACATGCAGTTCCTCAAGAACAGAAAACAGTTGTGTGTGCAGAGTGAAATTCGATGAACTAACTTCTATGGCTTCATTGGAGGCCCAGTGTCAGTATTTGCAGTTACAAAATTTTCCTTCAGTAATTTCAGAAGACGTCATAAGTTCACTTGATTTATCACACAATGATTTTGAAGAACTTCAAGATGTCACTTTATCGCACTTCTCCCAGTCACTAATCTCTTTGATCTTCTGTCATAATTCGATCACAGATATGGATCCTCACTTTTCTTTTGCTTTCCCGAACTTGATGAACTTGGATTTAAGTCACAATTATATCAGGTCTTTGGAACCGGAAGGTCTGTTTGTGGCACTCGATAAATTGCAGATATTAGACTTGAGTTACAATGAAATAGAGGCTGTAACTGATGGTATATTTGAGAAACTTGTTAGTTTGAGGAAATTGGATTTGAGTTATAACCCACTACATCAAGTGTTTCAAGATCCAAACGGTCTAGGTAAATTGCTGATTAACGAAAATTTAAATTATTTGGGTTTGGATAACGTAGGGATATCCAGCATTCACCCTAAGGACTGGGATCATTTCAAATCATTAGAGCATTTATCCATAGCCGACAATCCAATAAAGGAAGTGCCTCAAACCTCCCGTTCTCTCAAATATCTCGATATATCTGGTACCAACATAACCGATTTGCACGAAAACAGTTTGCAATACACTGAACTGAAAATCCTAAAGATGATCAGGATGGAAAATCTTACAGCAATCAGTCCATATGTGTTCTTTAACTTGGGAAATTTGACAGAGTTGATACTGACCGATTCTCCTAAACTCACTGAATTCAGTGCCGTAGCATTTGGGGCTTTGGACAGGAATACATTTCCGAGGGAACTGCGAAAATTCGATTTGGCCAGGAATAGATTGAGTACTTTGAATGAAACTTACAAGTTCATTTTTCAAGAGATGGAAGTTGCTGATATCAGCTTTAACCCGTGGTCTTGTAACTGCCATGTGCTATGGATGAAAGAAATGGACTCTATTATGCCGCGAAAGTATGACATAAGGTAAAGATTGAACAAACTGAATGATGCTTTCAATTTTTTACTTGAAACAAGTTTGTGGTGTCGTCATTTCTGTTTTTTTTTAATATTTTTTTATAACTGTGTGCGTTCAACCATTTATTCGCACCCATCTTAATGATTTCTATGTTATTGTGACAAACTTGGCTTGAAAATGTTATCTGGACTTTGTCCAATCGGATGTGACCATAAGACGATGGTTTGCTGATTTCAAACGTGGTCGTATTGATACCGATGATGCTAAACGCCCTGGTCGGTCGGTCAAATGGGGCAATTATTCTAGAAAAACTAAAAAAATCTTGAAGATTACAATGGTCAATAGCAAAGTGAAGTGTCAAGAGATAGCTGACACTGAAATTATCAGAAGTTAGTGTTTACACCGTCAAACACTAACATTTAGGTATGAAAAAGCTGTTTTCCAAATGGGTGCCGCGTTTTCTCACATCAGAGCAAACCCACCAAAGAGTAGATGATTCAAAGAACTGTTTGTAATGTTTACGGTGAGGCGATCCTTCATAAGTCGTCACATGGCGTGTCTCAACATCAATCTCGGAGTATCCTAGAGGTTAGATCGAAGACTCAAGATTCGACCGGTGCCGGGTTCAAATCCCGGCGGTTCCCGTTCTCAAATATCACAAATAACAAATCCACAGCGTCTATGGCATCGCAAACACAAGCCATACTGAAGAGACCAAATGTGTGCCCTAGGGACGAAACGCGTAGGGATAGAAAACCTACAACGCAAAATAAGATGGAGTTTTTACGTCGATTCAGCACAATGGATGAAACATGGATTCACCATCTCACTCCAGAATCCAAGCGGCAGACGAAAAAACGTCCAAATTTTCCAGACAAAGCCTCATTAGAAAAAAATTCTCTTTCATCGAGACAAAAAGTCAATAAAACCAGCCTCAAAAATGGTCGAATTGAGTTTGAAATTGCTAACGCACTCACCAGATCTGATCCCCAGCGATTTCTGGTTCTTCACAGAACTCAAAACGAGAAACTAGAGAAATGTTAGATTGGTTGTATGACTCCAAATGGATATTAATAGTCCGGTCAAAGTATACATACCAGGATACCAAAATTCGCATAGAGCTGAAAATTGGTAGAGATGGTCAGGATACCATTAGAAAGAAAGGGTGAAAAGTCCCCAAAAATCCCATTGTTGCTAAAAAAGTTTATTCAAGGTCAAAGGTCGCGAAAATGGTTTTTTGCTTTTTTCAGCCAAACGGTGAGTTTTATCATAAAAATAGCTCAGACATAAATTGTAGATCGTGCAATTATCTACAAATTATATTTATTAAAAATATATATTTTGTAATGTAACTAAAATTTAAGGTTTTCGGAATTTTTCCTTTATGTGTGCTATAAAACGTTGCTTCATGCCAAATTTCAAGATTCTAGGTCGACTGGAAGTACCCTTTAGGTTTTGATTCCCTTGCGACTACTTGCGAGTTTCAAAATATGCAGCTTAAATTGCTGTTTCTTTTAATTGCGTTGACATAGAAGTTTGATTTTGTTACAGCTTGAAGGTATTATAGACCTGAGTATTTGGTATGTTTTTCAATTCAATACCTCTACGCGTTTATGAGGAAATGGGTAGTAAGTTTAAAATTATTAAAATTATTAAAAAACTAAAAATTTATGGATACCCTTTAGGTTTTGATTCCCTTGCGAGTACTTGCGAGTTTCAAAATATGCAGCTTAAATTGCTGTATCTTTAGATTGCGTTGACATAGAAGTTTGATTTTTTCACAGTTTCAAGGGACAGTAGACCTGAGTAATTGGTATAAATTTCAGCTTCATACCTCCACGCGTTCCTGAGAAAAAGGGTCTTGACAGACGGACGGACAGACGGACAACAAAGTGATCCTATAAGGGTTCCGTTTTTTCCTTTTGAGGTACGGAACCCTAAAAATAATAAGTCTACTCCAAAAGACATAATTATTCATGGATTTCGCTTTCTTCTTGCCATCTACGGAGCTCCAAAAAAATTACCTGCATTGATAAGTTCCGTTACGTGTCTTTTGTCAAAAATACTCGTAACAAAAAGCAAGTGCAATTGGCTCCTCTTCCTCCGACCTCGGCTTCTGCACAACAACATTTTCTTCGGGTATATTATGAAGTTCGAGTTTGCTTTGGTGATCAATATCTCTGGCAAAAAAAAAGTATTGAGACAATTTTTGTAGATAATTGCACGACCTACAATTTATGTCTGAAGTTGCTTTCCTACCTAGACCGCTGTGTTAGCATAGAAATAATCAGTTAGGTTATTAGGTCTATGATTCAATCTTCGAGGGGCTCCCGATGTGTTTTCATGGCAAACCAGAGGCGGGTTAGATATATGGGATATTGGTTTTTCCACATATGAAGACCTGAGATATTACGATTGTTTGAAAATTTTGTTTTCTTATTGCTGAATGGTCATGGCGATATTTCTTAACTCGTTGCCATTTTTGAATCAGTTTAGCTTAGGTGTAATAACCTGCTCTGTATTGAGTAAAAAAAGTTATGCATATCACAATTTGATCTTCTCAATACAATTTTTGCGATTTATCCAAAACATCCAAGCAGATCAAGCTGATGGATGTTGATATAAATTTTGACTACATGTACTATCAAGCGAGTCAAGAGCAAATTTGTTATCTTTCCAAGTAGAATTCTTCTCCAAAATTAGTAATGGATCGCAAAAATATTAAAGTTCTACTATATTTATTGGATCTCCTTCAAAAGATGATCGATTTGAAGCGATAATAATAATAATAAATAACAGTAACATTCGAAGCCTACCACTGAGGTCGACTTGTTTCAACAGCTTTAGTAAATGAACTAGTTAATGGACAGCGCTCATGTTTGGCATTATTAATTACAGACAGTCTTACAGAAACTTCGAATACTAATAAACAATCAACGAGGGTAATTTGAATGATCATTCAACACTATACTACATCGTCCAATGAAATCGCTCAATTTTTGAAAACGAACCAATAGAAACAAACTGTATCTGAAAACACTCAACCTCACAGTGTTTTCACTTTTAGAAATTTGTTTTTATCAAATGCCTATTTTGAATAGGAATATTAATACGTCCGGATAGCTTTTGGCCGTTGGTGGAAGTAGCGGTCGTCATGGTTAAGATAAACAAGCAGTTGTTAGCGATAACTTCAACAGCACATTTGGCAGTTCTGTCAGTTTATTTTCGTATTTTACCATAAAGTAGATAAAAATGAAACGTTTTGTGAATTGTAATATTACTTCAATTGAGAAAAGTGTGAAGAAAAGGGTACCGCTTTATACAGTGAAGTCAAGATCCTACATTTGGAAACAATTTGAAGAATCCTGTGCTGCCCGGGAATACCTTGTAAATGAAAAAAACAAGTTTATCAGAGCTCGATAATATTATGCTAGACTGGGCTTTCAATATGAAGAAAAGAGATGGATCAGACTACAAGGAAAGTCGTAAAAACCTTGTGGAATAATACTGCCAAACAGCTGCAGGAAAAATTCTATTCCGAATGGGGCGTTAGGTTCGATCCATTCACAGACGTGGCTTTTAAAACGGCGCGGGATGCACGAAATGCCAAGAGGCGTATTTAGCAAGTGGACCCTGAGAAAAGAAAAGTTAGTGCCAAGGCGCTGTCTTTGGAGCAACACAAAAAGATGGTCAACTTATGTAAAGAAGATAATCCAGACGGTTTGAACAGAAAATTTTATTTTATTGCTGCATTGGAGCTTGCTTGGCGCGGAGGAGAGGGTTCATCACGCCTAATTTCGCATTTCCAATTCGAAATTGAAAAAGTGGTAATCCCACGGTCCGAATTGCCTACAATCCGATATTTTCTAAAACAAGACAAGGTGGTGCCCAAAAATGTGCGGAAATGAAATGGCTGACTCCCAATATTGAAGAAGATATTTGCCCGGTGAGGTTATATAAGCTACTTGTATCCAAAAGAACTGCAAACATAACCACTGAAAGACTATTCCTTACTCCACATAAGAATTGGAAATATGGTTCATGGTTCAAAAACTCCCCAGTCGGTCCCAATACGATAGCTAAATGGACATAAAATCGGCAGAACTCATTGGCATCAACACAACCAAGTCGAAGATAACCAACCACTCGCATCGAGCTACTGCTGTCAGCAAATTAGCCAAAGCAGGGATTGGCGAGGAACAGCTGATAAAGATAACAGGCCATTCTTCTGCAGCGTCAGTGAAACCTTATCTCCAACTGGACCAGCAACATCACAAAAAAATAATCTCATCCATAAGGAATGAAAAAAATGTCCTTCAAGAAACAACATCAGTATTTACTTCATCATTCGAAAATAATGCTCGTAATGTGTATAATAATTGTACCATCAATAATTATTATTTTGAGAATAGAGATGAATAATTTGTTGTTATGCTTTATCTGGTTATTTTTGAATCAAAAACTATTTTTTATTTCGTTTGATTTATATTGTTGAATAATCTTTCCAAATACCACACGAGATTCGAATTTTTTTTTGAGAACACTGTCGTTTTTTGAAAATTATACAAATTTCACTCAACAAAGTGATCCTGAAATAACACTTGCCTTCGGCTCGTGGTATTTTAAGGATAACTCTGTTTCGTGAAATTTAAACGCATAATTCCCAAAAAACAAGAGTGTTCGCAAAAAATTCTCACCTCTAGTGGTATTACCCTTGAGAATTCCCGGGTATTTTTTAGTCAGAGTGTATGTTCATTGAGTTGTCTTCTTGTAGGATAGCTCTAAGTGTTTTCTAACTTTTTTTTATATTTGGGAACAGGAGCTGCCGGGATTGGGAACTGGTAGAGAGCATATCCCAGGTAGACCCCCTAGAAATTAGGCTACCTGAGATACGCCACTTGTCATCATGTTGGGCCATATGGCGATTCCAAGTTGTGTTTCTATTTTGGTACCATCTGTATATAAAACAACATTCCTATTATATAAAATTATTATAAATTCTCGAATACCATTTTTCATTGAATAAATCTTTTTGATTTTTAGGTGCGCCTCTCCAGATGAAATGGTCAATAAGATAGTGGTGAATTTGGAGCCCAAAGATGTTCCAACATGCTACCCTGGCATTTATGGCAAAAAATCTCATCAAACAGCTCTTCTTATATTACTACTGTTAGTTTTTGCTTTGATTGTTGTAATAATTTATCTTTGTCTTTACTCTCCTAGTTGGTCAATCAAAATAGGCTCGACAAAAATGTCACGTGACTCTCCCTATTCTATAAATAATGAACAAACATAAAATAGCTATGGAAACAATGAAGTTTTCATAACTTTAAAAAAAAAATTGAGATCATCAATCAATGTTTGCAGGGTTCTCCAAATTTGAATTTTTCACCCGGACCAGTTTGAAATACAATTCAACATAAATGATTTAAAATATTTACTGCATATTCATGAAAACTTTCTTATATTGAATCATAAGAAATGATGTGTGTCAAACAAATTCGGAAACTCTTAAAGCAAAAGTATTTTCATAAAAAGTAACTTCAATTATATACAAAGTTACTTCACATGTAATACAACATATCGAATAAAGTAATGGCTGTAAAAAAACATTTCTTTCATATCAATATATTGTTATTATTATTCCAAAAATCAATTAATCTTTTCCATTTCAGCAAATCACATACTCATTAATGTTATTTTGAAAAATTTTAAATTGAAATTAATGCATTAAAAAATAATAAAACAATTAGAAAAAACGTCTAAGTATACTTTAAATTCAATTGCAATAAAACGTTGGTCAACTCAAAATTTGGATCAACCAAATTAAGTGACATTTTCACAACAAAATTGCAACAAAGTCTATTACAGATTGATCAAGCTTTAATTCAAATGACTAGGAAGAAACTAGAACATTTCCTCGACTTTCTGGTGATGCAACGGCTTCTTTAGCCTCTTCTTGTTTGGGTCCTTCCAACCCTTGGAATCGGATATTGTACTTTTCTCTATAATCATTGATTTCTACGCCTTTCTTGCTAATTGTTTCATTAAGTTTTTCAATGAGCTCCTTAAGTCTTTGACTATTTGTTGTTAATGCAGGTAGGACATCTTTGACAGTTCGCTCTGTGAGTACTCCACCTATTAATCTGAAGCACTTTCTGTCTTCATTAACATTTTTTAACGTTACTATTACGATGCTAAAAATAAATTATACCTCATTAGATATTTCTAGGTTATTTCACATTCGCTCATCATATTTAGCAAACCATTTAGACAGTATCCATTTCATATAAGGATTAATTTTCGAAATTTACTCACTTGTGTTCATTTAGTTCAGCTTCAAATTCGGCTAATTTTGACGACAATTGTCGCTGCTCAGCTCGTAAAGCTTGAAATCCACCAATTATTTCCTCTTTAGTTGGCGCTTTACCACCCTTTTTATCTTGTTTCTTTTGATCTGCCATTTTAATTTCTACCAAAATGTAGAAATTGAATTATTTTACAAAAAGTTTAAAAAATGTGAATCAACATGAACCAACATCCACCACAATAATCCAGAACCACCGAGTTGTGAAGATCATAAAAAATTATGTCACTGTGCTACCAGAATTTTTGAAATTTTATAAATAATAATTCGATAATCATCGATGAAATAGAAATTTCAGGAATATACCATTTTCGGATATTTTTGCATGTGAAAATAGAAGAAAGACATATGTCACCTTTTTTCAGTTCTGTGTTATGTGAAACAATTTGACAGTTAATAGCCGGCCATGTTTTGCAATTAAATTATTTCGCATTTCTGCAAATATTATGGAAAACTGAAATGAAAAACTGAAAATGGAAAAGGATATTTGAAGTTAAGGGATGCACAAATTAATGATGATTCGAATGAGGCCCTGAAGCTAAGGAAAACCTTGCGTTTTGGGTCTTTTTGGTTCACACCATTAGAAGAGCAATTAAAACGGTGCTATTATGTTTATTTATACAATTGATAGTTTTCTGAATGAGTGTGAATGTGCTGAATCTCATCAAGGAAAAAACCAGTATTAAAGAGGTTGAAGGCATTCATGAAGAGGGAATTCTATTGGAAACACTTGAATATTACAGATGTGCTTAACAACAGTACATAGTCTGGTTGAAGAATCAAATAACCATTCTTCTGTATGGCAAATGAAACTACAATTGATATGGACACAGAATCTGTGAAATCAGAAAATAGTTCAAGATCTAAAAGATCAAGAAGTTATCGGGATAGGAATAATCATAGACAACATTCACATAGAAGTTCTAGGTGAGAATTTCATCTAAAGCATTTTTAATTTGAGTTAATTCTCATAATTTATTTTAGAAGTACCAAGTCCAAGAGGAACGAAGATATGGCACCTTTTCAGACTACTGTAAATATTAACCCTGATAATAGAGATGGTCAAGAAGTGATAGAAGTTCAAATCTTACCCCAGGATGATAATTGGGGTGAAAACACAACTGCCATAACTGGAAATACCTCAGAACAATCACAGTCTACAGAAGATGTCAACAATTGGCCTGGTGAACCGGATACTGGTTTTGGATTTATGTGCCAAAGGTACTTGTCAGCGACGTTCACATATTTATTATCGATTGTAGCATTTCTGAGTCCATTAGCAATGGTCGTTTTGCCAAAACTGGGATTTTTCCCAGCGTTATCCACTCCTATTTTAGCTGATGCAGAGAAGCTATTAGCTTGTGGAGCTGAGTGCCGAGGGCAACTTGTTTCACTTGCATTTAAGATGTTGATATTAGGAGTAAGTGCTTGGGCTGTCTTCTTAAGGAAACCTAATGCAACATTACCTAGGTTTTTTATATTTCGTGCTTCAATCTTATTGTTAGTTCTTGTTTGTAGTTTTGCATATTGGTTATTTTATATCGTTCAAGTGACTGAAAATGCCCAGGCAGCCACAACTAGAGAAGAAATTGTAGATTATAAAGCTTTGGTGATGTATGCATCAAATCTTACCGATACTCTTCTCTTCATACTATTCGCAGCTGTGGTTCTCATTGAAATAAGGCATTTACAGCCTGTGTATTATATAAAAGTAGTAAGAAGTCCTGATGGGGTGAGTAAATGCTACGCTATCGGTCAATTGAGCATCCAGAGAACTGCAATATGGGTTCTTCAAAAATATTATACAGAATTTCCCGTTTATAATCCATACTTGGAAAGAATACCAGTTTCCAAATCAAGAAAAACATCTACTAGCTTTAAATTTTATGAAGTTGATGGTGTGAATAACTCAGCTGTTCAACAATCTCAATCTAGGGCTATGCTAGCTGCACATGCTCGTCGAAGAGATTCCAGTCATAATGAACGTTTTTACGAAGAGCACGAATACGAGAGGAGGGTTAAAAAGAGGAAAGCAAGACTGATAACAGCTGCTGAAGAAGCTTTTACACATATAAAACGTTTACATAACGATCAGGCTTCAGCCATACCCATGGATCCTCATGAAGCTGCGCAAGCGATATTCCCGTCGATGGCTAGAGCCTTGCAAAAATACCTGAGGGTAACCCGACAACAACCAAGGCATTCCGTTGAAGGAATTCTTGTTCATTTAGCTAATTGCCTCAGTAATGATTTAACACCAAAGGCTTTCTTAGAGAGGTACCTTGTATCAGAACCGGTTCTTCAAAATGATAAAGAACAAAAAGACGTTCAAACGTGGGCGTTGATTTGTGAAGAATTACTCGCCAGACCCCTAGTGGATAATGTTGTTTTTCAACTGAGACAGAATGACATATCACTCATATGTACAGTAAAAAAGATTCCACATTTCAATATCACAGAGGAAGTTGTTGATCCTAAGAGCAACAAATTTGTTTTGAGATTAAATTCGGAGACTTCCGTATGACCCATAATTTATGATAGACTGATTTAGTTCTTATAATTTAGGAGTAGGGGGATACGGATGTTTATTTTTAATGAGTTGTTGCATAAATTGCGTTTCAAAACTGACTTTGAAACTATAGTTTGGGCTATTTTTATCTCTTTTTGACCTTATCATATTGGATATTTCTGAAATTTATTTTGTTTTTCAAATATTGGCGGTTCTGGTACAACACTCGTTTCTCTATTCATGGTTTAGTCATCCTTTATCTCAAATTTTTAAGAAACTGAAATTGATCAATTGAACATTTTCTGTACTCTTGTTCTAGTCTTTCAAACTAGTAGAACAGCTTGCTATCGTTTTGCTCAAATTTTTGTAGTTTTTTAAACTAAGAATGAAATTGAGTCCTTATGAAAAGTCAGTTTTGAATTATTGCATTAGTTCGATACATACCTTAGATAATTTTGAAAACAACTCACTTGAGTAAATGATGCCTTATTTGAAGTAAAGTATTGAATGAACAAACAAATTGTGTGATTGTAGAAAATTTTTGTCGGGATGAAAGAGAGAATCTTAGTTTTTAAGGTGTTTAAGTGACATTTTATAACTTAGTCATGCCACTAGATAAATAATGTGGTTATAATCTACTTAAATGCTGTCAAGTGTAATGCACATAAAAGACACACCGTATTCACTATGAATATATCATTCGAGAGCAGTTTGGAGTAAATTAAATTGTACTTAAGAATATTGATTTCACTAGATTTAATTTTATAAATGTTTAATACTCAAACATATAGAAAGCGTTTTCTATTTATGATATCTTTGAGTGATAATGAAAAAAATCTCATCATATCTGTATCTCTACAATTTTTTCTTGTTGCCGCTACGATATTTTTATATTATACTGTGATATTTTAAGCTCAAGTTTTCTTTACTTCATCATACATTTCCTTTTATGTACAAATAATTGAAGTGTTATTTATTTTTGTATAACATACATATGATTTTTTCTTGATTTGGGTTGATACTTTATGTACATTTTGGATCAACTGTTTTGCATATGAAATTTTTTTTATTTTTCAGCAATCTTTTTATTTTGTGTATCGCCCAAATCATTTCAGAGGTTGTTTGTTCCCCATTGGAAAAATATATAATGAGAAAATGATATCTTTTAAATAGTACTTCATATCATGAATATAGAAGTAACCATATTTTTGGAGTGAATAAATATTGTATTTCACAACAAAACTTTTACTTTAAAGAGTGCAATTGATTCTGTGTACTTACACTTTAATTATAAATGAGCATTTTATAAGAATATTTGTGCAAATGTGTTTTCGATGTAATTTTAATGAAATTTTGTACACTTTTTTATGTTATTTACAATTTTCGGAATAAAATTGATATTCTGATAATATTTTTTTTTATTACACATTTAAGACTTCATCTGCAGCGTGTAGGAGCACTAAGATCAGTTGATAAAAGAACTCGTAAATACCTTCTTTACTTCAATATAGTCGTAATTTTTTTTCAACACATTGTAGTAGTTCTTTTTTCGAAATGTTAGTAGGATAATTTGTTATACAGGGTGTGTCTTTGACCACTGCGTTAATTAACCATAGGTTCTTAAGATCAAAAGGAACACTTTTTTCCCCAACGGTTTTTCTATATTCAGCTGCGTTAAAAAGTTATAAGCATTTTAAGTTTTCACATTGGGCAAATACCTCTCTGTAGTCCAGTTAAATTTGAATGAAAATTACCTTTCACAGCATCCACTATTGAATCTGAATTGTTTAAAAACATTGTTTCCCCTCTACGAAATTATTCACTCACTCATGTTTCATCAGATCATTATATCGATTTAATTCCTTTCAACTTCAAATATCTCAGAAATGGTGCAATTCAGGAAAAAAGATGAATGATTTTATCTGCAAAAAAGACTAATGATTCTAGGAAGTAAAAGGTACGAACCTTTAGTTCAAGTGATATTTGTTTTTCATGCAATTTAACCAATCTGCACAGTAGTAGTGAGAAACCCACAAGAAATGGAATAAATCTATTGATGCCAAAATATGCATGACTGTTACCAAAAACCTTCTACAAAAGATCATTTCAATAGATATTGTCGTTTGAATATTACAGGTGAAAATGCAATTTTTTCATGAAATTTCAACACCCTATATCTTTTGAACGGGGCCAAATTTGGAAAATGTTTGTTTTTATTTGTGAGATAAAAAAAACATTTCTTCAGGACTCTTGGAACTACCAATTTTCAATTCCAGACAATTGTTGAGACAGATATCCGTAGATATCTGAATACGACCCTGACATAATCTAAAACATTTTCAATACACTCCTGTATTATCTCAAAATCTGTGATTGCCTTTGTTCGTCGCTCGAATTCAATCAATTCTGTGACCGTATAATAAAAACTTTTTGCGTTCAAGTTGTCAGAAATATCCTTGAGAAGTATTATTGAAATCAACGTGAATTTAGTTTAAAATCTACTAAAATGAACAAGGTTTCTTGCAAATGTTTAAATGTAATAATAAGCAGTGAATTAGGCTTTTGTGATGCACGAATTGATAATCTGAATCTGACAATAGAAGAGAAGCGAGATAGTTTTTTAGGAAGGGTAAGTATTATTTATTTATTTATATATTCAGATTTATTTGGGAACAGCAATTGAGTATAACGTTCCGAATTTCCTGCAGAATGATTTGAGGCAAGTGGAAAAACTTGACAAAATCAGTAAGAGTTTACCAGACCTGGTAGAAGCAAGAGAAGTAGGATCTTGGATAATTAATTATTGTATAATTTGTAAGGTTCATACACATGCTGAACACAAAAAAAAACGTGCCTCGCCTATTTTAATTCATCCATCCCTCTTGGTAAGTACCCTAGTATTCTTTGTTCTTCAGATTACCGCATTAGTAATTTATTCGATGAGATTATATGATAAGTTATAAACCATAATTCAATATTTTGCAGCCAGAAGAGGATATAAACAGATTACGACTTGATAAAAATTTTTCGAAAGCTTACAAAATATTAATAAACGTGGGAAGATTCCCTAATAACCAAGACGGGGTTGGTAAGTTTTTCCACAGTAGGATTAATAAGATCTAACACTTCATCAACGTTTTAGTTTATCCAAATGAGATGGAGTCCTTGATGATGAGAATCAAGCAGAATGCAACAGAAACTTTGAAAAAAGAGGCAGCGAAAATAGAAGAGAGAATAAAGAAATATACAGATGATCAATACTATTTGCTAGACGCTCTAACAGAAAGGCTAACTTCTGAAGAGCAAACTTTAATGAGGTAAGTTGGTATTAATGGTCCATAATTTCAAGATGATCAATTCATTTTTTACCTCATATCATTTTGTTTTATTTAGAACTGCACTGGAGCACTATAAAAAATCTGATGGAAATCAGGAGAATAAATTTAAATTTTTAAGAAATACTAATGAGCCAAGGAGTGTGTTCCAATATATTGAGAGATCAAGTCAAGGCCTAGCTGTGAGTACCTTTCTATACTCTTGGTAACCCTATAGTTACAAAGAATAATTTCACAGTTGTCTCCAAAGAAACAGAAAAGCTCAAGTGTGTCTCCCAGCGAGCTTGACGAATTAATGTTTCCGTTTGATTGTGCGGATGACAAACCATTTTCAGATCATGAAGATTTAGAAGCAACAGCCATTGAGGGTAAATTTATTCATGTTACTTAAGTTATATAAGGTGTCGGCTAATTTAAAGGTCAAAATTCTTCTCTTTTAATGAACTGTAATCCCTTCAAATTTCATCATCTCTCTTAAATAACATGCAAAATTTTATTTTTAGATATTGTATGGCTTGAATTTTTTTTACTTTTCAGATGACACCACATACTCTGAAAGATATCAGCCGAGGGCACGTAGTTCCAGTATAAAATTTGCAAAGTCGTTGCCAATGGACATTCCAACTTTTTTGAAACCAAAGAACAACAACCATACAATAGACTTCAGTGATGAGGATGATGATGATTCCGTAAGTGACTTGTGCATTTGGAAATATAGTCCGTTTAAGATATATTGTCATCAAAGGTAGCCTTGAAAGTGTAGAGGATGCTTTATTTATGGTTACAAAGAATTACTACAATGTTCTGTGCTTGAACCATGGAAATGATTCTGTTTAAGATATATTATCCTTACAGATAGCCTTGAAAGTGTAGGGGATGCTTTATTTATGGTTACAAAGAATTACTACAATGTTCTATGCTTGAACCATGGAAATGATTCATAACAACTAAAAACAAGGTTATAAATAACCTCCTTATTAATTGATGAAATTAAATGATAGTTTAGCAGCAGTTGGTGATTTTCAGTACGAACAATTAAATTCTACAACTTGAAATGTACCTAGATCGACAGTGGCCAACTTAATTTTGATTTTTCATAGCCCCTTTAAAAACAATATATCTTAATTGGTTTTTGCTAATGAAAAGTGTGAAGCTTCATTTTCAATATTTCTTTCCTCAGCTACATGAAGAGAGGAATATCGATATAGCAGCTAGCATAAAAAAATTAGCTAAAAGTGTACACGGAAGTGAGATATTTGGCGATTTACCAAGACCAAGGTTCAGCACTCTACTTTAGCTGTTCATGAAGAATCTCTGAAAATGAAAAGACTAGATTTGTATTTTCAAACTGCCAAATGGATTGTATCAAATCTTATTTTCTTCATGGTTGAAAGTGAGTATGGACATTCTAAGTGCTTTACTAAGAATAAGGTCTGGAAAATGTGAAAAACCAAAAAAATATTAAAAAAGTGAGATAATCAATATAAAACACAGAAACAGTTTTTTTTATATTGTTGTTCAATTGTCTTAGGTAACATACACCCAGCCATATTTGCTATAATTTGTATAGATTTCTGATATATTCATTTGTTTGATCTATTATTTTTTTACGGTATTTTTATCTAATGCTGGAGCTATATTTTGGAAGTTTACATAATTTTGTTGGCTGTGTGTATTATAATAAAACGAAAAAAAAATTATATAGAATTGTTTTAAATGAAGTATCATGTTCTGGAAACGTTATAATTCAATAATTTTAATTTGTCCAACATTTATTTGTTGTATTTAGTTTTACCATTAATTCGCTTATATGTTGATATATTGAATGTAGAGTTGAAATTCAGTGCATTTACAAATTGAGAGTACAAACTTGAAGACATGAATTCAAAATATTGGCATTAAAATTGCATTGAATAAAGTTAATAAAAAAAGTTAATTTTGTTTTATCTGCCATCAGATTTTTTCACTCTATCCCTGTTTGTATGCAATTTTTTTAGAGATTTCGAAATGAAAATCCTGTTTTTTGGTCCAGTATCAAGTATCAGGTGTTTTAGAGTGATAATGAGCGTCGTTTGTTGGCTGATGGGGTCCTAGAACAGGTTATTGATAAATTGTGTTAATTAAGCTCATTTCTGGTTGAACTGCTACGTAAACAAGTATATAGAGTGAAAAAAATTTCAATTTCTGCAAATACCATTGCATCTTGAAAAATGCACTGCTTGGTGTGGTTCACACGCTGGAGGCATCATCGACCCCTATTTCTACAAAACTATGCTGTAGCTAATATTAGTGATGGAAGCTCCTTACATATTGATGAACAATGATTATTTGTTTCAAAATTTGAATGGTATCGATCCAGAAGTGTATTGGTTTCAACAAGTTGGAGCTACCCTAACAAGTGATTTATTTATAGAAAGGTTTTGTATAACTATTTCAAGAAATGATCCAATTAATTTGCTTCCAAGATCATGTTCCACGGATTATGTTTTTGTGGTTATGTCGAGTCATTAGGTTTGTTCGCGTGGCAGTTCGGAACTGTAACTTTTGGTAATTTGTGGTTCCCACCCGTTCGTCTGGGACGGAACAGGAGTTCCTTGTCGTTCGTGTGGTCGGAACACTTGATTTCGGAACTGTTCGTTACTGTTCTTACGGTTCCTGATCTAGAGATGGTACAAGGTACAACAGAAGAAGCGGTAAATTCAAATCATCGGTGATTCAAATTTTCAGTAGTTCTAATTGGCAATTAAGTTATATATTTGGTGACTAGGATATCCGCATAGCTGTTTTTGAGTATATTTGATGTTGTGGGAGTATAAATTTTTAATCAATTCGTTATAATAGCTTCTCAAAATTTTTGTTATCTCAAAGAAGAGGAAGGATCATTTGCAATAGATGAATAAAACAATTGCATAGTTGTTGATCAAAGTATGTAAGATAATTATTTTATATTATTTATATATACGATATTTCGTATTTATATACTATATATTTATTTTTGTTATTTCGTGATTGTAGTATCTTTATTTTTTAACCACTCAAAATGTATTGAAAATTTAGGAAGGAAACGGAGGAATGACCTCTTTCAAGAACACAACGACTTGTTAAAACAATTCTTATCTAAAAAATAATTACAAAGCTATGAAAATTGTTAGAAAATATTTTTATTTATTTCCCAAATGCCACCAGTTTCATATACAATTACCTAATTCTATTATATAAAATTTTCTGTACACAGTTTCCACCAAAATTACAATGAAATAACAGAAAAATTCACAGTTCATCCAGATATGAACTAACAAAAATAATTTCTCCACTGATGACCACTACTACATGTATTGAAATTTCAAATTATAATTAAATTAAATCATTTCTTTAAATATTTCATTACATATAAATTATATTTACAGTTATTTATATGGATATGTTTATGTTTATTTATTTATGACAAAAAATTCTTCAATTTTAATATTTGTAATTTCTAAAGTATTTCCACCGAATTAATAACACAATAACTTATTCAATATCTTTTTAACACTATCCATGATATGATCATTTGAACTCTATATGAATACCTATATGGTATTTAGAGTTCAATGTCCATGATGTACAACATAACCTTACTTTCACTTATCTATGCACTTAACGAAATCGTTTTGAAATTATCTGTTCCCACCTGTTCTCACCCGTTCGTGTCATAGAACAACTTGCGACGATTCCAAGAGTTACAGAACCTGGTTCTCTGTGACCCCAGTACAACTGGGAACTACCACCCGAACAAACCTATTGGTTCATCCTGATGAACCAGAAACAATAGACGTTTTGGAAGACAACATAACTGGTGTTTTTATGGAATAATGCCTGAATTACTAGAAAAAGGGGTCCAAAGTTTGTCTGGTCGAATGCAGTTCCTCTGAGTTATGAACATATGCCAAAAATTATTTTCGAAACATGTCATTAAAATTATTCTTCAATTTAAATAAAAATTGCCGTCAATCTGGATTTAAATGTGTTTTCTCTATTTCAGTGTCGTAATGAGTTCATTACAGTACTAAAAACAGTGCTGTAATGAACTCATTACAGCATGTAGAGATTTGAACGCACTATTCAAATTTTATAATCTGTCAATTTTCATATCAGTCACACCAACTGCGAAAATAAAATACAAAAGGCACTAGGAGGTATAATCTGAATTTTCCATTGACTTTCAATAAATTTCTCACAATTCTTGACTGAAATAAAGAAAATATCGTCTAATACTCGTTGCAGAAGGCAATTCCAACACTATTGCGTTCAAAATTCGCATTCATATTGGAATAGATGAAATGATCACAGCATTGTTTTTAGTTATATTTTTCGTTTTGTGGTTGACAACAATGACATCCTTTCCTTTCGAATGTCAACACGAGTTCTTTGCATGTCAATTTTCGTATCAGTCACGCCAACAGCGAAAATAAAATACAAAAGACACTAGGAGGTAATCTGAATTTTTCATTGAATTCCAATAAATTTCTCACAATTCTTGACTGAAATAGAGAAAATATCGTCTAATATTCGTTGCAGAAGGCAATCCCAACACTCTTGCGTTCAAAAACTAGCTCCTTCGTCACTCGTTATCGAATTTTGCATTCGTATTGGAATAGGTGCCCATTTTGCAACTTGTTTTAGAATACACTATTATTTCAATTTATAGTTCTAAAAAACATCCGATAGTTTTCAGTTCGAAACTTTTTTGTTTTGAAATAGCATATACACATAGTTTTTGAGATAATTCAATTTGGGGTGAATAGTGAGAAAGAGTAAGAAAGCTACGTCTTTTTAAATAATGAATTAATGGCTAATTTGTTTAAAATCATAAAATGAACAGCACAGAGGACGTACGTTTTTGAAATGGATAGTACTCTCCGTCTACGAGAGATGTGGGGAGGGTGCCGTTTGATTTCTGAGTTTGAAGAATTTTTTACTGCCTTG
The DNA here is from genome assembly GCA_030674115.1 of Micraspis discolor. Taxonomy (NCBI): domain Eukaryota; kingdom Metazoa; phylum Arthropoda; class Insecta; order Coleoptera; family Coccinellidae; genus Micraspis; species Micraspis discolor. The sequence goes on along the minus strand of JARTUT010002184.1, from coordinate 397,480 downwards.
GGCGGTGGAGTACCGCGTTCTCACCTATGATTGTTTCCTCCGAAGTAATAAGTCGTAGAGCGTGACTTTTTCCATGAATTAGGACGTCCACGTGTTCCAATCCGACGTGAGCGGTTCCAGCCAGAGTATTAATGGACGCCTTATTCTCAGCTTTGACGATGTTTATCGGCCGCCTTGGTGCCCAGATTTATCCATATGCGATTATTTCTTATGGGGACATCTGAAGGTTAGAGTACATGAGAAAAATAAAGTTGCCAAAGTTTAGAGAGGGTTTTTGATATCTTATCATCTGGTTTGTTCCATTTTGTATCTCATTTTCTTTTGATGCCAAGTTTACAATCTACCCAGTATCCTAGCGGGTCCGCCGCTAGCTGACTGAGCGCCCGCGTGCAAATACTGTTATGCCGCCTCCCAATAGGGCGCTACATCAAGGGCGTATCCAGGAAGCAATTCGGAGGGGTGGGGCAGTGGCAAGTTTTAGCGAGGGACCTGAACTGATCTTGAGTGGAAAGGGGGGGGATATTAAGATCGTTTCCATTCGAAGATTTAGTGTGAAAAACTCTCCTGGGGGGTTAATTACCCCCAGTACACCCCCCCTGTAAATACCCCCTGCGCTAAATATGCTGAGTGTTGTCTAGAAAGGGTTCCCTCATTATGGTGGGAAAAAAATAAAAAACCTATTGAATTATATAATATATATTATTATTTCTATTTATAAAATAGAAAAATCATATAGATACACACTCAAATATTTATCTAAAAAAAATTCACTCTTCTCGCCGCCCCCTGGACGTCCGCCCTTGTGCCGGGCACGCCCGCTTACGGCGGGCCTGTATCCTAGCAATGGAAACATCTCAACTGGTTCAAGACCAGTGTTTCTCTGAATAGTCAAAATTGCTAAAGATAAAATACGTAGCCAGGAACCTGGTAAGAAGATTAAAGAGACGAACAAAAAGAAAAATAATCAAATATTTTCTTTAATCAGTAATAAGAGATGATACATAATATTCAACAAACATCTGTTTTTCATCAGAGTTGATAACAAGCTGTATACCTAACAAACCTGTCTCTCCCATAGATATTGATATCTTGTTGGAAATACCAAGAATCTTCAAAAGCTGCTTGAGATTAGAGAAAAGATACTGCGCCTGTGTTTCTTTCTTGCACTGGTATAGAGAAACTTCATCTGAATTTTTTGAGATAGTGACTATTGCTTCCCCCTAAAAGGAAAACTCAAAAATTAAACAAAAATTTTTAGATTGACTTACAGATCTTCCTGTGGCTGATAAGGTAAAGTATGGGGGATCTGGCGATAATTTAATATTCACTTCATCAGCCGAATTATCCAATCGATATAACAATTCTTGAAAAATAGCGGCATTCACTACCATTTTATTCAAATTGCATTCATCAGCTAATGATATATTTTGAAAATCATCTGTTGAAAATGTCTTGATTTCACAATCGACAATTATATTCTCTTCCAAGTGTTTCATTCTGCAATGAACAGTTTATATTTCTGTTTATAATTTCTAAAAATTCACACACACACACAAGACATAAAGGTGAACCCAAATTCTTATAAGATAATTTTAAACTGGGATTTCCATCATCACCAAAGATGTTCAAGCATTCAGTGAAAACTTTCAAATTTATTTTGAACGATATATCATCATTTGAATTCAATTCGTATGTGGAAAACATATTACATGGAAAGTAAACGGAGGTTTCTGTACATTTCATTTCTTCCAAAGTCAATTTGAGACCCTCTTCCATGGGTTTCAAAATTGCATACTGAAAATTATTCAATCATAATTTGCAAAAAAATGAGCTTGAATAATACCTCCTGCATGTTCACACCCTTCAATACATTATAGACTACTTTGAAATCAATAAGTTCGGCAGAAAACATTTTTAATTTCCAATTTTAGGAGCAATTCAAATTTGTTTACAATTCAAAAGAAAATGAATTACAGAAATGTTGTTCATAGAAATGTTTGTCTTCTTTGGACGTTTTTTGTTGAAATTAAACTCAATATTTTACGAATTTCACCCTCATTACTAGCTTAACGATTTTTATCTTATTTTTACTCCATTAAAGGAATTTTGAATAGATTTCATGTATGTTATCTTACACACAAAAGAATGATTAGTGATTAGATAAATCTATGGTTCATAACCTTAGTCATCCTGAGTTGAAGCATTCATTATTTTTTGTCAATTATTCTGAAAATTTTCATTAATTACCCAACAAACAAAGTAATTAGACCGAAAAATAATATATTGTTTACATCACTTAAAGATTCTATAATTACTATCCAATGAAAAAATTGTGTGAGACTTGATACTTGTTTGGAATTCGAGATTTGTAGTATGTAATCAGTGAAAAATGAAGTTTTGTTTCTTGTGGAATTGATAACAAATAATTTTTAGGTGGAAAGTCATCTGATACTATGGAGGTATTATGAAGTATGTGATTTTTACCACGAAATTTAAGCTTAAGTTCAATTTCAAAATCATCCATCCTGATTTAAAGTTATCCCATCAAAACATTCTTCAGATAGTCTAGTCAGGGGAGGTAGGTATTCAGTATATCAAAGTATATATTTCATTAAATGTAATATTAAAACGAGATTTTGTTACCAATATATTTTCTGGTTTTACTTTTTTGCAAATTGAAGTGTAGGTCAACCTTGACACTATTACAATGAAGTCTTTGTTATTTGTTGATTCCCTGAAAGTTATTCTCAATATTTGGTGTTGCTGCTTGTTTGTTTATAACTTTAATGATTCCTATTAAAGCCAATTATATACTTGAATATAAAACAAACTAAAACACTCCCTATATAGAAATCTATTTGATTAATTGGTTTCGAAATACATAAGTAGAGTATCTAAGCTCCTTTTTTTACTAAGATTGAGTTATTGCTAACCACCTACTTCCACATCTCTGTGGGATATAGTTTTTACTGATATCACAAATATTAACATTAAAAAATCTAGTGATATTTTTCATATTTAACCTTTTAATGTGCAATATACCATTGAATATGTCACACCCAATCATCATATTTTATTACACAACTTCTTACTGCCTTTAATATTTGAGTCTTTCAATGCTTATTCTTTGATTCATTACGCCCAGTTGGTGAGTAATTATATATACAACTGATTCTTTTAATTGCAAATGTGATGGTACTCCGGGCAGTTCCAATGAATTAAAAAATTCTATGACATATTTCTCTATGTCATTCTGTTTTGTGGCTGTGTCAAGTGATTTGTGAGTAAACAACTCTTATGGAAGGAAATTCTAAAGAGTCGTTTCGAGATCTTTGACATCTTTGTGTTTTGCCTACAATATTGCTTGCTTACTGATCGAATTGTGGTTATATTTATGGTGTTTATTCTCCATAGAAACACTCTGAATAAGGTCCTCTTGCAGGCTTGTAAAGTGAGAGAAATGTGTGGAGAATTTTATTAATTCAATCGTGGTGTCAATATAATTTCCAAAAACACAATCTCAGTTCAATCTTGTTGCAAAAACATTTACATACCAGTTGTTAATTGATGTTTCATTAGGTTATGAAGCTTTTGTACACGAAAGCTACTACGCTTGGGCTGTCTCATTTTGAGATCTTTGCCAAGCACTCTCAATATTTATTACTTTTTAAATAATTCCTTGACAATATCAAGCAATAAGGAATTGAGATTTCATGATCCATCAACCCGATGTGTTAGTTATGGTAACAATAGCCGTAGTCATGTTTCTACATGTTCTATAATTTCCTAGCAATTTTTCTATATTTTATCTCCGTTTAAATCTTCCATGGACTTCCAAAAATAATCAAGACTTGAATTAGCCAAAAGGGTAACATAAAGTTTGAAGTTGTTCATTAAAAGTTTAAAAGAAATACCAAAATTATTTTGCATTCAATTTCAAATTTTTATTTTCAGACTGGAGAAGGAAATATAACCCTCGCCTACTCTTCATTTTATTTTTCTTAATTGTAAACCATGGCGGGAAATCCAGGTTTAGAACAACTCATTCCAGTTGTGAACAAATTACAGGATGCTTTTACTCAATTAGGCGTTCATTTAACTCTTGACCTACCCCAAATTGCCGTTGTTGGTGGCCAGTCAGCTGGTAAAAGTTCAGTCCTTGAAAATTTTGTCGGTAGAGATTTTCTTCCGAGGGGTTCCGGCATAGTAACACGTCGCCCTTTGATTTTGCAACTGATAAATAACAACACTGAATATGCTGAGTTTTTGCATTGCAAAGGCAAGAAATTTGTTGATTTCGATGAGGTCCGCAGGGAAATCGAGGTAGAAACTGACAGAGTAACTGGAGGAAACAAAGGTATTTCAAACATTCCCATAAATTTGAGGGTATATTCACCCAATGTACTGAATCTAACGCTTATCGATTTGCCGGGGCTTACAAAAGTTCCTATTGGCGATCAACCTATTGATATTGAACAACAGATACGTTCTATGATCCTCCAGTTCATCAAACGAGAATCTTGCCTTGTTCTTGCTGTTACACCAGCTAACACAGATTTAGCAAATTCTGACGCTCTCAAGCTATCCAAAGAAGTTGATCCTCAAGGAATACGTACAATTGGTGTTATTACCAAGTTAGATTTGATGGATGAAGGTACAGATGCCAGAGATATATTAGAAAATAAGTTACTTCCCCTACGAAGAGGTTATATTGGGGTTGTTAATCGTTCCCAAAAAGACATCGATGGAAGGAAAGATATAAACGCAGCTCTTGCTGCAGAAAGAAAATTTTTCTTGAGTCACCCTTCTTATAGGCATCTAGCAGACAGACTCGGTACGCCATACCTGCAAAGAGTCCTGAATCAACAATTAACAAATCATATAAGAGACACTCTTCCTGGGCTGCGTGATAAACTCCAAAAACAATACCTAACACTTGAGAAAGACGTAGAACAATTCAAGAATTTCAGACCCGATGACCCTGCAATTAAGACAAAAGCAATGCTTCAAATGGTGCAACAGCTAACCACAGATTTCGAAAGAACAATAGAAGGTTCAGGTTCAGCACAAATAAACACAAACGAATTATCAGGCGGTGCTAAAATAAATCGACTTTTCCATGAACGTTTTCCCTTTGAAATAGTCAAAATGGAATTCGATGAGAAAGAATTACGTAGAGAGATAGCTTTCGCTATCAGAAATATACACGGTATTAGGGTTGGTCTATTTACTCCAGACATGGCCTTCGAAGCAATTGTCAAAAAACAAATAAGCCGTTTGAAGGAACCAAGCTTGAAATGCGTGGATTTGGTAGTCACTGAGTTGTCAAACGTTGTCAGGAATTGTGCTGACAAGATGATGGCTTATCCACGTTTAAAAGAAGAAGTTGAAAGAATTATAACAACGCAAATACGACAGAGGGAACAGAAGTGCAAAGATCAAATATGCGTGCTGATCGAGTGCGAACTGGCATATATGAATACGAATCATGAGGATTTCATAGGTTTCGCTAATGCACAGAGTCAAAGTGAGAGTTCGGTGAAGACTGGTACTCATGGTGCCCTAGGAAATCAAGTTATCCGAAAAGGTTATATGTGCATTCATAACCTGGGCATAATGAAGGGAGGTTCTAGGGACTATTGGTTTGTGCTGACTGCTGAGAGTATATCCTGGTATAAGGATGAAGACGAGAGAGAAAAAAAATTCATGTTACCTTTGGATGGATTGAAACTTCGAGATGTAGAACAAGGTAGGTAACATCAGCTTGAGTATTTGCTTTTGTTATTTTAATTTGGTGGGTGTCTAGTCTAGTCTCTGGGGTCCAAGAATATTTTGGGCTCTATGGTTTGACAACTGACGGCTGTCATTTGGGTTCCTGAAGCAATTGTGTTTGCAATCTTTGCCATTCGACTGCATTGTTTTCATTTATGGATTATAGTATTTGAAAACTAGTAAGTAAGAGTAGTAAGAGCAATATTGAACTATCAGAAATATACTCTAAAGGATTGTGTTTCGAAAAGGTACAGCTCTAATTCGATGAACATTGAAGTGGCGACAAAAAGCACGCTGTACTTAATTCAAAAATGTAAATCATAGTAGAGTAGAGCTCTAGATCACTTCACTTCAGAGTGAAAAGAGTAGGAAAATAAGAAACGAACAGGTATAGAGTAAATAAAGTAGCATAAATGAAACGAAAGTGAGTTTGAATTACAAATTTTGTAAAATGAATGGGAACTAAAAACTTTTCAACAACTTTTGTGTGATCTTTGTTATGTTAGAAGTGTGCAACCAGAAATTCAAAATTGGAGGGTATATCATCCATCCCTTTCTTGACAGAATGTAGAAATTTGTATCTCATGAACTAAAATATTGAAAATATCTTGAGATAACTTTTATATTCTCAGTGACATTTTGCTTGTGTCTTATATGTCAGTCAAAATTGCTGTTTGTGTTGAGTTATGGGTTATTTTCATTCAAACAACTGTATATCGTGGTAGGTAATGGGTTTCTTCATTTGTTGGTGTTCTTGGGCATTCCTGATATTGAAGATCTTGTTCTTTACTAACATGTTTTATAGGTAGAAATAGACGTAAAAGTAGCCTCCTGTCTGATATCTTGGACGATATGCAAAATGGTAGGTGAAATTTTTGTTGGATTTTCAAGATATTCATCATAAAATGTCCCAATAAACATGAATCATTACATCCCACCTCAATAACATGTGTATCACCGATGCTGAGTTGGAGTTATCGTTCACAAAATGTAACTTAAACTATGAGTAAATGATTAGAATCTCAACAATCGACTTTAGTATTTTATAAGAGGAAGTTCTACAGTTTCAAAATTTTTGACAGATTCTGAACCCCTTGGAAATAATCATACAATGACTCGTCAACATTCCAGACCTTTATCAATGTTTTATTCTGGTAAGTTTGTAAGGTTGAAATAATTGAGAAAAGCCTAACATCCAGTTTTCTGCTTCACTCCTGTCTGATCACCCTTTTGGATATTGGTTTGCAGCTTTGTCGTTGGGTCTGTAAATATCCCGATTCAGTGGAATCACTTTGGTATACCGCAAGAATTGTTTGATTGATTTCATGTGAAGAAAATATTTCACATTGGTTCTTGTTTGTTTTCTTTCTTATTTGAGGTGGTTTGTTGATATCGATTTTAACGGTGACCTCTGAATTAATTTACTGATTTTATAAACTTTGGTATTGTAGATAGAGATTATTAACAATTAAGTTGAATGCTTAGGTTTTTAGGTACTTGGGATTGAGCTTTTGAGATCCTGGCTTGGCATGTAGCTTGTACAAGATCCATACAGTTTTGAATTTTTTTATTGCTATACGGTGCAGTTAAAGGAATCCATTATTTTTCTAATATTTTATCATCTCTTGGCAATCTTTTGTTTGCAAGCATAATCCGAAACTTACATGAAATTAAACAGATCACAAATTCACGAAATACCATTATTTGAGTAAACAAAATTACTATTTTTCATGATTGAATCTGAATTGTTTAAAAACATTATTTTCCCTCTATGAAATGATTCACTCACTCATGTTTCATCAGATGATCATATCGATTCAATTCCTTTCAACTTCAAATATCTCAGAAATGGTGCAATTTAGGAAAAAAGATGGAGAATGATTTTATCTCAAAAAAGACTAATGATTCTAGAAGTATAAGATACGCACCTTTAGTTCAAGTGATATTTGTTTTCCATGCAATTTAACCAATCTGTACAGTAGTAGTGAGAAACCCACAAGAAATGGAATAAATCTAGTGAGGCCAAAATATGCATGACTGTTATCAAGAACCTTCTACAAGAGATCATTTCAATTGATATTGTCGTTTGAATATTACAGGTGAAAATGCAATTTTTTTATAAAATTTCAACATCTTTTAACGGGGCCAAATTTGGAAAAATGTTATAGAAACAAAATGTTTCTTTTGAAGTCAAGAATCTATGGTTAAAATTAACGCAATGGTCAAAGACTCACCCTGTATATAAATTGAACAATTTAAGAGTTATTAAAGAACTCGAAATAAGGGAAATCCACCATTTTGAAGCGAGTGCAAGTAGTCTTCTAACAATCTTAAGGTACAATTGATCAAAATTCAAAAAATTTCAAATTTAATTATCCCAATTTTATTTCATTTCGTGCTTAAGGGTCTCACAGACTACCTCCACTTATGCAGAGCATACACGATACGATCCAGATAGGAAAACTGTACAGGTCTGCCTTGTGTGTGGGGACGTTCCGGTAAACCGTACGGGTCGTGTGTTCGGCTAAGCCCAGTCCTACATTGGAAGCGGATTTGGTCTGGCCAGCCAACCCGACCCGATTTGATTCTCTTCAGAGCAGTCCAGACCAGATCGAACACTGCCTCCAATGTAGGAGGACAGTACGTTTTCTTTGTTTTTGTTTCCTCCAGACCCAGCCAGACTGTCTGATCTGGAGAAATTCCGCTTCCAATGTAGGACTGACCTAAGGACTCACGAAGCGGTTTTCACCCGCTCCCGCCGCGGTTGCGAGCCCGCAGCCTGTGCAGAATACAGATATGTATGTAATAAATTAAACCACATTTCATGACGCGTTTTACGCCCGCGGCCTGTGCGATTGTTTGCGGGCCCCGCTGCATCTGCGGTTATTTTCTACCGGCGGACGCGGGTGCGATCCTGCAGTCACGGCGGTTTGCACCCGCGCGCCCTGCGATCGCTTGCCGGGCGACCGTTTGTTATGACTCCATGTTCGTTACGCACAAGCACGTTTGTCAACGAAATGGATAGTGATATTGAGGTCGATCTACAATTACTTTGGTTTAAGATAGGCCAGTTATATGGAATAAGAGCGTAAAAGAGAATAAGTACAAAAACTTGACACTCAAAGTATGGGAAGAAATCTGCCGTATTTTAAAAGACGATTTTGAAAATTTGGTTGAGGCAAATGAAAAACGCAAGAGCTCGTTTCTGGTGTGTATCCATGACGGTTTGGATCTGAACTGATCACCACTCTTACAACCACCCGTCCTGCGATAATCAACCGCCACGTTTGCGAGTGATAATCGCAACCGCGACGGCTGCGTTACCGCACAAAACTCCGGTCTCGTGAGTTTGGAAAAAAAACTCCATTCCGCTACCGCACGCCTGCGCAGGTGAAAACTGCTTCGTGAGTCCTTACGCTCCTTTCACATTACACGATTTCGCCCGTCCGGGAAAAAATCGCCCGGGCAATTTTTCTTGCTCGACTGTTGAAGAGTACGAGACCTTTCACATTGCACGATTAGAACACGGGCACGTTTTTTAATCGTGTTGCAGCCGTCCAGTGCCTCTAGAACCGCCCGGCTGCCGTATCGTCCTCTAGCTTAGTGGCCCCTGTGACCAAATGCACGCTTTGACACTAGACGGTTTTTAGTCGTACGGGAACTGTCCCCAGTAATGTTTCAGTGTTGGTGGTTTGTCTGCAAATTATGGAACGTGTTGACGTTGAAGTGTTAGTATCCCTAGTTGAAGCAAAACCTGTGTTATGGGATAAAACCTACAGTAACCGAAACTGAGCATAGTCCGTCTATTTCGGCTTCAAGAGATTCCTCGATATCTGATATATTTTGAGTGATTAAAAAAATTAAAATAAAGTATATTTGCTTATTCAAAAGGTTTTATTATATTACCTACCACTGTAATATTATGCTTACCTTAAACATATTGACAGCATTTCAACAGGTTGTATACAGTTTCTGAACTGCGTGTTTTGTCGTTGAAGAACACTCTTCAGTTTCCCATGTAACTCATCAAAGGAGCGAACTGACATACGAAAGTAGTTGAAAAACTTTTGGTCATCGTTTCTAAGATCTTCAAATAATGTGTGGAACATCCCGACTTCCTCTCGTCTCTGATTAATAATTGGGTGAATCCAGTGAAGGCGATTGCGCCTTTGTCTTTTCCGACGCCGATACAGTATCCATAACGCAATAACTTGTTCGCGATCCATAGTTTTCATCCAGACCAGACCAAATGTTCCGATGAACTGATGTTCCGATGTACGATTTTTATCGTTCAATGTGAAAGTAGCAAATCCACGATTAAAAATCGGGCGATTTTTTCCCGGACGGGCGAAATCGTGTAATGTGAAAGGAGCGTTAGCCTTCGTTAGCAGCGACCGTACAGTGCCACTAGACCGAGTCGAATCTCGAATTTGCTCCGGCGACCACTGCAGTCTTGAAAAACTACGACGCACACGCTCCGGTCGACCTGCGCCGGTATACCTGTACAGTTTTTCCTCTCCGGTCTACTTGAGCATGTATGGCCTGCATTAGAAGTATAACCCGTATAACGGGAAACTTTAGAGATCCGAAAATATTTTAAGGATAAAGAATATTACCTCAACTTGCAAATTTTCAGCTCAAAATTCCAATTAGTTTTCCATAAATTTCAAATAGTCCATCGCGTAAATTACCTGTAGTAACAGTTTCCTCTGAATATCAACTAGTTTCTTACAGATACCCTTTTTTAGAATGTTCCATTATGCCTTGAAGTATGCCGATTTTCATAACTATGCAGGTTTTTTCTCAAGGTGGTCTGATATTTGGTATTTTTTCTAGAATGACACCGTTCCTACCTCTCTCCTCAGTTTATTTAACTTTCAGTTTATAGATGTTTTGTATGATACTTTCAATAATTCCATTATATATATATTTATTCACAATGAATTCTCTAGTATGATAAAAATATTAATTGATACAAAAAGTTCATTGTAAATTTCTAGGTTTCATGTCTAGGAGACACATGTTCGCCCTTTTCAATCCAGAGGGTAGGAACGTGTACAAAGATTTCAAACAACTAGAATTGAGTTGCGAAACAGTAGACGAGGTGGACTCGTGGAAGGCTTCATTCTTAAGAGCTGGGGTATATCCAGAAAAACAGGCCGAACCCGACAATCAAGATAACCCAGGAGAGAACACTCCGAGTTCTATTGATCCACAGCTGGAGAGACAGGTTGAAACAATAAGGAATTTAGTTGATAGCTATATGAAGATAGTGACCAAGACAACAAAAGATTTGGTACCTAAGACCATCATGTATATGATAATCAATGATTGTAAAGAATTTATTAATGGAGAGCTACTAGCCCATATTTACGCTAGTGGAGATCAGTCACAATTGATGGAAGAAGCACCGCATGAGGCACAAAAACGGGAAGAGATGATTAAAATGTATCATGCCTGTAAGGAAGCTTTAAGAATCATTGGTGATATTTCCATGGCAACAGTTTCGACTCCTGTACCCCCACCAGTCAAAAACGATTGGTTGGGTAGCGTTGGAAATCCTAGGTTATCTCCTCCGAGTCCAAGCGGAGTGAGGAAGGCTGCTCCTACCATGTCTTCAGTTGCTTCTAGGGCCCCTCCACCGCCTCCGTCAACAAACCGACCAGTTCCTATTATACCTAACAGACCAGGCACAGGGGCTCCTCCGCCAATGCCCCCTAACAGACCCGGACCTGGGGCCCTTCCTCCACCTCTCATTCCTACAAGACGTTGAATGAAATCTTAAAGCTGGTGCATAAATTAGGTACTTTATATTTCATAAAAAATATGTGAAAACGTGAAATTATTATATACAATGTGCAGAACATTATTATTTTTATAAGGATTGTATTATAAATGATACTGCAATTATTAATAATCTCCTTTTATTTATATATGAAGTTTATATACTACCAAAAATATATTTCGCTAAGCTATATACATGTTATTCAGTGAAAATGAGAACAGCCGAAATTGGAATATTTTAGTTTTAGAAAAGTATTATTTGAAGTCGTTGGAATTGTTTAAGGAATTTAGAGACTTAATTTTGATCACCTTTTGCGATTGTTTTTAGTGAGATACATACCAAATGTACGAAAATTGATGTGCTGGTCAGAGATTAGTTTTGCTGAATAACAAAAAAAGTGCACTTATGTAGAACCTACTATCGTCACAATTTACAACCATTATCAAAAAACGAATGGTATCCATTTCCGCTCTGATTTTTCACAACCATCAGATGTTGAGATTTGTTTAATCAATTATGTATATTTTTGTATATTTGAGTAATTTTTACGAAACCACAGTATTACATCTTGGAAGTTTAAATCAGTGAAATACACATCTGCATTGTTTCATTGGAGCTTCTCATAATGAAAGTATTTTAATAAAGTAACAATATATATTTTTGAAGATGATTTATCAGGGGCCATTAACCTTTCATACTACACATGGTATATTCCTAAAAATATCTCTTTCGAATTTCACATTTTAATATGTATCAAGAAAAAAACTGTCTCTTGAATTGTACTGATTCACAAATTGATAAAAGCACTCATGAGATGTGTTAACACCAATTAAAAAATAATTATTGAAAAAGTGCAAATATGAAAATTGTTCAATGTTTAATATCTACTCTCTGAATGTGTATGTTTTATCAGTAGATGTGTTAATGAATTGTTCAAATCATTATATGCAGTATGAGTATTAAATAGGTGTTGCTGAATTCTCATATTTTTATTTCAATCCCCATTGTACCATAAAACTGGAAATCAGTTCCTATTGTTTAACTATTTATGAAAACCTGACTTCATTTAGTATTTAGAACCCCATCAGTATCACAAATGATAATACACATATGTTTTATTTGATTAGTATTCATTGAGGTTCAATTTATTTCAGATAAAAGCGATTAAAATGAGTTATTGGGCCCAATACCCTTGAGGAATCTTGTGTCAAAATTCTTCCACACTAAAATCAATCCGTTAAGGGGCCTAAGAAAACATGAAACACACTTCAATTATATATTCTTGGGACTAAATATAAATTTCTAACTAAATATGATTTAACTCAATCCAGATGGTTCAACATCTTTGGTAGTTGCAGGCTGTTGCGTTGATTGTTGGAGTAAGTTTTTACTGAACCATGCAGGTCTTGGCTTTTTAATTTCCACAATAGGTTGACCCTCGAATTCCCCACCTAAACTGCTCTGCTCGTTCTCATACAAAACCACAACTTCCTTTTCTACTGGTTGGAGTCCAAGCTTTTCAATTATCGCTGTTTTCATTTCTGAAGTTTCAGTCATTACCCTTTTGTAACAAGTAGGACATAATATTCCTATTTCATGGTGGTCTCCACAAGAGTTACATATTCTTATATTTGTTTTTGGCATCAACATTTTTGTGTGGTAGTAAGGAAAACCGAATCGTCTTTTCTGCCTTTTTTCAAGTGTTCTCCTATGCTTCGGAACAGCCCACAAAATTCCATCTCCAATAAGATTTTTGAGAGAAAATGGTTCTCTTGATGCAGGCCTATCCACTTCTAAAGCAGCTAAGCAAAACGCATTTGAAGGTATCCTATTGAAGCCTAAAAATGAATATAGAGTTTGTTCAAACCTCAAAATAGAATTACTGATTCGTGATATGAATGAGGAAGTCATGATTCTTCAAATATTTAAAAAAACTGAAATTTTCAGTTTTTCGACTCTATATTATTTTATAGGTTAAAACGAAATAATCATAACAATTTTTTTCTTTATAATCTGCCATAGAGGATAATAAAATATAATATGCCTGCAAATTATGATCTCCACGACCTATATATTTTTTTGGCTGTGGTAAGAAGAATACCCATAAGAATATATGAACCGAAATTCGATTAATTTCGTTTTCCCTATTTTGTAAATATAAAAATCACTTTAGTTTTTATGAAAATTCACAGATGTATCTTTCAAATTTGACTTATCAGAAAATTTTGAGGTTACTGGTTACTGTCAAAATGACAAGTTTTCTAACATCCATATAAATAAACATGATCCTTTCCAACATTAAATTTCCAATTATTTAAATTTATCATTTGAACTTGAACAATATGGCCCAACGAATCGATTGGGAAAAAAAATACCAAGAGGACTTGGAAAGAGCTCAAGCATTAAGTTTGGAATCTTTAGCTTTAGAAAAATTCAGGCAAAACAAACAATTAGAAGAAAGGAGTAGAAGTTCAGTAAAGATTTCGAAAAATGCAGCAGGTACCGGGTTATTATCAATTAGAAATATTCAAACTTAAAGTATTCCTCTTTTAGTTAATAGAGCTGTTTCTATGTCAGAAACAGATAATACAGATAGACCTGTTAGTAAATCTAGACCAAGACCTGGGAGTTCTTTATCTAATCAAAATAACTCATTGCTAGCACCACCTCCATCTTCACAGAGAAGAAGCAGTGGATCTTCGGGTTGTGATATGCCAGATCTGATATCATTTTCTAGTCCTCCATCGAAAACTTCTAATCTTTTGGACATATGTAGTTTACAACAGTGAGTTTTTTGAACAATAGATACTTTCAAACAAGCTATTTTTGTGAAACACTCATGTTATTGATTTAATTTGTTTTCAACTCATTCACCATTTACTGTACCTCTATAAATGTGGTGCATATATTAGAAAAGAACAAAGTTTCAGCGTATAATGTCACATATTAATAATGAAAAATAAATCAAACAACCAAGAGTACTCATTCTTAGGTTGGAAGGACTTTCATTCAATAATGAGCATCTGAAATTTGGTTTCCTTAGTTACTTCTGAATTCCTTTCAATGACTCGATGAATATGGAGCGTTTTGCGAAAATCTTCTGCCTAAAAAAATTTTGAAAAAACCCAATACTTCTCTTGAAATAGTCTACATTTCATTGAATATTCATGAGATGTTGACAGAACCGGGGGCATGCATAGAGAGGATTAATTGAGTGTTACCAAATTTTATTTTGTAAGGTTTGAGTATGGAAAGATAAAGATGTTCTTTATATTTGATCTACTACTAAGCATCCAGATGAAGAGGTTCTTATAGATACTCTGATATCAACGAAATCTGGGGAGATATTTTAAGGACAAAGTCTTATACTTGGTTATAATATACCATAGTCACTTTAGGTGTTGAGTTTGCTTAAGTAACCCCTCTCTTCTGTTACTTAAAATTATCTGAAAGAATAAAAAATATATCATCAGTTACGTAAAATTATCTGAAAGAATATAGAATATATCATTTGAAAACTTACTTACACCCCATACTGTAATGAACTCATTACAGCATTGTTTTTAGTTATATTTTTCGTTTTGTGGTTGACAAAACTGACATCCTATCCTTTCGAATGTCAACACGCGTCCATTGCATGTAAATTGTCAATATTAAACCATGTAGAGATTTGAACGCACTATTCAAATTCTATAATCTGTCAATTTTCGTATCAGTCACACCAACTGCAAAAATAAAATTCAAAAGACACTAGGAGGTATAATCTGAATTTTTCATTGAATTCCAATAAATTTCTCACAATTCTTGACTGAAATAGAGAAAATATCATCTAATACTTGTTGCAGAAAGCAATTCCAACACTCATGCGCTCCTTCGTCGCTTGTTTTCGAATTTCGCATTCATGTTGGAATAGGTGCCCATTCTGCAACTTGTTTTAGAATATACTATTAATTGATTAGATTGTTCACAGTAGGTATGTCAATATAGCAGTATAGCAAATATTTTATATCTAATTGATTTGAATTTCTTCTGTGAAATACTTTGGCTGTTACGAATTAAGGTTTAAGATTATGATGAAATTTTTCTTTCAGATATAATCATAACTTAGCGACTCCAGTCAATGTATCTCAAACAACGTATAGCCCTGTGATAACTCCAACAGCAAATGTCAATACAATCCCGTCTCTCCATTTTTTGCAACAATCATCTTTTTACCAACCCTACCAAGGTAACATAATAGGACAACAATATACAAATAACATTGGACAATCATCTTATGGCCCTGGAACGAGTAATATTTTCTTACAAAATAAAGTTGTAGCAGGTAGCAATGGCAATCTAATGGGAATTCCACAATTGCCTCAGCAAAATAGGTTTCAACAGAATTTGATGTCAAATAACCTAGGATTAACGCATGGTTCCACTTTTCCAAACACTCAACCTACTTCGCAAATGCTATTGCAAAAGAGTCACTTGCCCGATGTAAATAATGAAGTTACGAATTTGGTGAGTAATTTTCATTTGATTATAATTTTAATTGTCTTATGTTATTGAGTACGAGGGTTGTCTTTATATTCCGGGATTGGGCAACCCCAGTGTTGCAATCTGGCAACTGACAGCTCTATGGTGAAGCTTGACATTTTTGAGGTTATACGTAGTCAGAACGTTTTGACATACGAGCGCTATTTGCGTTGTTTAGTGGGACCAGCATACATTCAATATTGCATGAACATTTAACCATCAAAAAAATTTGTTCGCGTTGGATCCCACACAATTTGTCAATCACTCAAAAAAAGGCTCGTGTCGATTGGTCGATAGAAATGCTCCAAAAATACGATCGCGGTGCTTCGAGGTACGTCTATGACATCATGACAAGTGATGAATACTGATGATACCTCAATCAGGGTGGCAAATATCCTTCGACAATTGGTTCAAACGCATGCAAAAGTGTATAGATCTTAATGTTGAATATTTTGAAAAATAAAGCGATTTTCGATCATTAATATTTGATTTTCTTTTCTAATCCCGAAATATAAAAGGCAACCCTTTGTTCAGTAAGTACTGACAGTTTTTTTTAAGCCTAAAGTAAAGCTTTCCTAGATGTGTTCTTGCTTTTGATTGGTATATTTCTAAAGTCCAAGTACACATTTCTCTGATTCTACTATGTTAAAAATGGTTCAAATTAAAATATTCTTATGAAAAGGTTCGGTTTCATTTGGAATGGATTGTGTATATAAAGTCTATTCAAGTTCAGGGGTGTCTGGCGGAGGGTAGCAACTGTCATGAGCAGAGACAACCGAGACGGTCAACTCCGAACTAAATTCGTGTCGGATGTAATTATCTATCTCTCTCCCGAAAAAACCTATTTTCAGATGGCGCTGAGATCGGCGCCAGTGAAAAAATAGCGGGAAATTTGAAACGATAGCACAGGATCACTGAATTTTAAAAATGAATTTTGCGGAAATAATGAAAAAACTTTCATCCTCGATGTGCAATGTATGATTTAGGCAAACATTTGCAATATCAGAGATGAAAATTTTTCATTATGTTCGCAAAATACATTTTTAAAATTACATATCGATATTATCATCTTGAAAATTAGAAATATTGATAACACACTATTGATTACAGTTTTTTTATTGAACAATATGAACATTTTATCAGTTATTCTTTGCTCTCAAATTGATGACATCTATACAGAAAATAAACATTACATTCAACATAAAATGATGCAAAAAATAACAAGGGTGCTCGAGATAAGAAATAATTAGGAATGAAGATGTTGGGGAAAAACTGGGGATACAAATTTGAGATATGGCTGGAGTCATTATCAATGATCCACTTTCAACAATAAGTGGACTTTACATGGAACTTAACAAAGGTTCAATTAACAGAACAGACTGTTGAAATAATAAAAAACAAATCAAAAATTACTCATGGTGCATTTTCTTAAATTATTTTTAAATTCTTTTTAGCTTCAGATTTAATTTCTTCAGATCTTTTTTTGCAACACCAAGGAATGACAATCTTACAGATCTCAGAAGTTGTTATACCCTGTGTTCCGAACAACTTAAGTCCTCAAATACAACGTAGGACCTAAGTACATGAAGAGCAGATTCTGTTATTTTAGGATGTGAGGGATGGTCTTTTAAAAATTCCGTTAGTCTCGTGATTCCACATCTTACAGCAATAGTGAATTTTTCACTTGGGTAAATTAAAACAGATCCTTGATCCGACCATACTTTAAATGAAATGTATAAATTGTGAGAATCCAGTTGGATGATATGGTTATCTGGTCGCATGAGAAATAGCTTATGTATCTTCGAGGTCTCTCCAGAATGAATCCTGACACATAAGCAACGGAAAATATTACGATTCTATGGTGTCTGGCAACGCTACTCATGGCTCAATGATACCTGTAATTAAGACAATCAATATTACAAAAATTTTTATATAATATCATAACATTTACATATATCATATGAATCTTCAATATTTCATTGGAAATATTTACATTACCTGACAGAGTAATGGATCCACTAGCATGCGACTCCTGCAATATATTATGTATCCAAGTAATGAAAATAATGTTGAAATAACATTTCATAAATCAAAAATTGCAGTTAATCAACAATACTGTAACAGGATGGATGCATTTGAAATAATAGGTCCCGCAGTTCGAAACTGTAATTTTTGTTAATTTCTTGTTCTCATCCGTTCGTATGGGACGAAACAAGAGTTCCTTGTCGTTCATCTGCTCGGAACATTTGATTTCGGAACTGTTCATTTTGATATGTTTCCTAAAACATTGATGAAGGTTTGAAAATATAAGGAATCATGTAATTTATTGAATTTAAATGTTCTCATAAGCAAAAATGAAATATTAGGTACGCAAGTGAAAAGATGAAAGACAACAAAAATGCATTTGATCAGATAATTGCATTGAAGATACAAACAATTAATTCACAAACCTGACGGTTCAATAGATTCTACAGCCTGTGATTCCTCCATTATTTCAATACCTGATGAAGGGTTGACCCAAGCCATAGGAATAGCATGTCTGTTTAACTTGTTGCGATTTGAATTTTTATTAAAATATCCATCACAAATTCTCTGATGGTTTCTTAACACAGCATAACAACGAAGACCAAGAGCATTCTTCCACAAATTGATCCTACAAAATAAATTTTAAACTTAAATAATATACTTTCGATCCAAAGCATGTATCAGATTAAATAAATATAACTTTTATTCTTACCGCTCAGGATTGAAAGGAAAACAAAATTAATTATTGACTTCGGGCTCTAAAGCACCGTATATAAAACAATGTTTATCAATCATCTTTTAAAATAAATATTAACTCACTTTTTCTCAAATTTCAGCTCCAGACGTTGGAGGTTGAAATTAAAAGAACGATACATGTTTGAATATTTGTAGGTTAGGTCTATGCGAAACTTATCTTTTTCGTTATCATATTGCGCATAAATATTTAAATCATCCAGTCAATGTATACAGCGACATCTGAAAATAGGTTCGAAAAGTGGGACTAAGATAGACTTATGGTAGTTGCGATGGAACAGACAGTGACACAACATAATCCTTAACATTGGACAAAAATTGCTATGGAGTTGACCGTCTCCGGTCATGAGTGTCCGCCAATGGATGACGAGATTTCCACTGTTATCCCGAAGGAAATAAACAAAAAATGAGCTTTATACTCTAATGAGTACTGTTATACACATCTTTGCTACCTGTTACCAGCCGAAGTAACCGCGGTCCACACTCCATAGTCGCTTATATTTCTCATCTTCATTCATTCCATTTTCAAATTTTAACTTTCAGATAGCCCACCAATTAGTTCTCGGAGTCCCCTCGTATTTTACCTCTCGAACGTGAGGAAATTCACGTCATCAATTGTTCAATGGATTTTTACCGTTTTCGATCGAAGATTTCCAAATCTTTCCATATCGGCGAAAAGCAAATACGATGATTTATCAATATTTTCTGTAATAATTCGGGAAATATCAGATTACCTGTTATCGAGACGCGTGTCCATAAACGCTTTCTGAGTTAGTGAAATCAATCATTCAATAATCTCACGTTTTAAATGCGCAAAATTTCTAAGCGTTACGGTCAATTTTAAACATTTGCAAATTTTCAAATTTTTAGCGAAATTTTTTTTGAACAGTTCATAGATAAGACAGTGCAAACTGTTGAATGTAATTTAAGATAAGATCGTGTTACGGACAGATATTAGTGATTTGATTTTGAGTGATCCCGATTTTAATCATTGTCCATCAGTTGGATTGGAAATTCATCATAAGGTAATTTGATGAAGCTTGAGCTAACGAAACTTCTAATGTTCAATGCCAATATTTTTTGTTTATTGTACCGGGTGTCCCAAATTTGTTGTCAATTGAGAGGATCTCACTCACCATGAGAGCTGGATTGAAATTAATTGAATACATTTTCGGGTACAATTTTTTAGAATTAATTGGTCAAAAATCATTTGAACTAAGTGAAGGATTTAAGTATTATAAATCAAATCCTACCAGGTATACCGGTATGAATTGAGCGTCAAGGTTACAAATATCTAGATAGGGAACATTTGTTGTGAACCAGCCTTTATTTTTTTTGTCACAGAAAAAAGTAGTGTATTATACACGGGAAAAATATTAGATTTCAGTTGTCTCCCCCCTCTTCGCGTCGGGAGACAACATAACCTCGAGCTAAAATCTAATACTTTTTTCCCTTGTATAATAAATAACTAATCTCGAAATATAAAAGGCAACCCTAGTAGTTGTACACATCTTTACCACTTAGCATGGTGCGAATGAGACCAGTTTATATTTGAACCACCCTCGTAACAGTTGAAACTTTTTTCACCTCAAATGTAGAATGGCGATAGGAATAAGCGACCGATAATTTTTCCAACTAAGCCATGTTCTCCGATATATCAATTTTAACACTCGCTAGAAGAATGACTTATCTATCTGGATACCTGCCTTGTCTCTCAGTTTGGCAGTGTTCACCTGCGGAAATGCCCGCGCGTTCCCATGGCAATGGCATCGTGATGGGAAATCTGCCATGTAGGGCCAAAGGGTCTTACACAGTACCACATTCGGAAAGTATAACATTTTTTTTATGGGTTATTTTATCGACCGTATTGTCCGTTTGCTGTTCGGTGATTAACGTTTAAATGATGGAATAGAATGCTGAGAATTTTACACCGATAACTATTTAGAGCGGTGATAAACTACTCGACAGAATGACAGAATTGGAATGAGAACTAAGAATGGCAACATTGATAGTAGAGTGTCAGTCAAGTAGTGACCGCAAGTAACATGAATTATAACAGGTTGTCAAGTATCTCCCTTCCGCTTTTTTGCTCTTTATTCAATGCTTTATAAAAAGTGTTATAGTGATCGCATTTAGTTCAAATATGCGCCGTTTTGTTCGATAATCTGTTTCCATCTAGACGGCTACTTCATAATACCACAGTATAGATCAGTGACGGCTCGTGCCCTTTAGGAGTGGGTCGGCCAGACCAACCATATATATATATATATGTATATAATATATACAATATAAAGGATATCGATCAGTAATTAACAAGATATATTCACTCTATATTCATATAAAGCCTAGCTTTCGAAGCTTTTTTGCTTCTTCCTCAGGGCAACTGTAAAATACAACAAAACACATCAATAACAATAAAACAAAAACAGAGAACAACAACTTACTGAATGCGAGATTGATCTCAAGTCCAAGAAATGTACAAAAGTAAAACATAAACATCAAGTAGGTCAACATCAAAAGATTGTAAATTAAGAAACTCATAATCGTAACACGCAATAAACAATGTTAGGTTAGATGTCATTCATCAACTGGACCATCGAAAAATGGTCTGTTGGAAACTTCTAAAAGATAAGCATATATTGGACTTAGTGCTTGCGTGTCCGTTTTTTTGTTAATTTTACTTTTTTGAGTTTGTATGTGGATCATTTCTAGTATACACCTTTTTTTATAATTTATGCATCTAAAATTTTTACGTTATTAAAATCAATACTATGAGAGTACTTATTAGCATGAACAGACAATGCACATCTCAAATTATTTGTTCTTTTATGCAAGTTCATGCGATTTCTAAGCCACTGAGAGGTTTGACCTACGTAGGTTTCATGACAGTCACTACATTCTAGTTCGTATATTACATTCGATTTTATTTCTTTTGGTATAGGGTCCTTCAGTTTTGAATATAAATTTGCCACTTTCTTTTTACACTGTGCCACTATTTTCACTTTTTCATTATAATCTTTAAAACAATTCTTAATTTTGTGAGTAAGGTAAGGGATGTTCGGGATGCTTCTATATTTAACAACTTCTGTTTCTCCCACCATATCAGGCTGCGTTGGTCCCTCAGCCAAAGGCAACGCTGAAGCAGAATAGAGAAGTTTCTTCAACATTGTCTTAGTATAGGCGTGCTCAACCAAAAGATCAAAGAGTCTTTTTATTCTTCCATCTCTGAATGTTGGGTCACAGATTTTATAGATCCTGTTTTTTTGTTCTTTAATGAAATTTAATTTTATGTTTATTGGATGGTCAGATAAAAAATGTATAAACTTTCCTGCAGATGTCGTCTTTCTATACCAATCTAACTTCACTCTATTATCTACTCGGCATACCCTGGTATCTAAGAACGGAACAGTGTTGTAACAATCTTCTGTCTCAACTGTGAACTTTAACTTAGGGTCGAAGCTGTTGAAAACTTGCAATATCTCTTCAGTTCCCGTTGAAGGTAGGGATATTATTAGGTCGTCCACATATTTTTTTATGAATGCGAGTGTGAATGTTAATCTAGGTATACAGGAGTCGAGCACATAGTCCATCACATATAACGACAAGATCGGGCTAAGCCTGGATCCCATAATGCACCCAAATATTTGTAAATAGAAACTGCCATCGAACATGAAGTAACCCGATTCCAGGAGGAAGGTGATTATCTCCCTGAAGTATATGTATATATATAATTTAGAAGCAATTTTCTTGGGATTAGAGCACTGGATTGAAATTAGGATTTCATCTTTTTTTTATTAATACTTTACTACATATGTTTCGGCGTACATTGAGCCTTTTTCAAGTTTACAGGTTACAAATACAGTGACTATCATATCTAAAATGTATAACTGTCCAACAATTCATCTTAAAACTTAGTAAAATTAAAATCATATTCATTATGTTGTGAACGCTGTCAATTAGAATTATTCTAATAATGGAAAACCTGTTATCTACTAAAAAACTAATCAAATCACCGCAATTTGATACTACTTCTCTTACACTTGCCATCTGGATCACTCACATTCAACTTGTAACCGAAAACGAACGAAAATCGTACAACCCTAAGTCCTACACACTTACATCTTACTCCAAACTACTGACCTAGTGAACTGAACTCTGATAATCAAAGTGTAAATACACGCAATGCAATTCTCATATACCCCCTCCCCAAGGGTATCTTGGCCGACCTAGTATTTGAAAAATAAACAAGTCGTGGGTTGCTGTTTTGCTATTTAAAGTTACTAAGAATGAATTTTTATAGTCAGAAAATCCCAAAATTTATTCCATACAGTACGAATACACTTTTTTCTGAAATTGAAATAATATTCAAGTACTTATGATAATAGTCATTTGAGATTTGAGGGTGAAAATTTTAATTATTAACAGGATACGTGACAAAATTTTAAATACATAATGATTTCTCTTTCTATCTCAAATTTAGGATAATCATATGAAGATGTCGGATATTAAATTACAATTTTTAATTTGATATTTGCAATAAACATCGATAATAATAAACAATTTCACCCGCCTGCCGTTTCACATAGGGACGGCCGACGGCCAAGAGTTCTCGGCCGATCTCGCAAGTGTCACAGTCTAGGTATTGTAGAGATGTGTTGAGTGGAAAAATGAGATATATATAGGGCAGAGGAAAAGATACTAAGGGAATTTCTCGAGATTTAAATATTGCTATTAATTTTTCAAATAAGTTTCGATTAAAAAAATATTTATTTTCACCTTTTCTTTTTCGCTTGTGTTTGGGTCGGCCCGGCCGACCCTGCCTACCCTGACGAGCCGTCACTGGTATAGATACCAACCAGTAGTCGCACTCCGTGGATCTCTTTTTATAATTAATTCGTTTAATATTTAGAAGAGTATAATTTTTTTGAGATCTATTTAAAATTCAAAGAAGAAGTTGAAGAAAAAAATACAACCTAACCTATAATTCAGTGGAATTTCTTTGAGTCAAAATCTACCAGCAAAGCTCATTTATTTAATCATTTATTTTCATTCCAGTAAGTATTCTGTTTCAATTTTGTGTTATTTTCAAACTAATTCCAAAATGATTAACAATTGTAGAGTATACAACTGCAAAGATAATAGTTTCAATAATCCCAAACTTTGTTTTTTCTCAATACCATTAGACACCGACAAGTGAGTGATACATATAGTATTGTAGAAAATGTTGTTTATTAAAAGCCCCGTTATTTGAGTAGTGCTTCATTCAATTAGTCATTTCTTTACGATTCGTTGAGATATCAGGAACCAATGGAATTTCAGGAGGTTTACGCCTACTGTCGTCATTTCTTTGCGATTCGTTGAGATATCAGGAACCAATGGAATTTCAGGAGGTTTACGCCTACTGTGGTCATTTCTTCACGATTCGTTGAGATATCAGGAACCAATGGAATTTCAGGAGGTTTACGCCTACTGTCGTCATTTCTTTGCGATTCGTTGAGATATCAGGAACCAATGGAATTTCAGGTGGTTGACGCCTACTGTGGTCATTTCTTTACGATTCGTTGAGATATCAGGAACCAATGGAATTTCAGGAGGTTTACGCCTACTGCATGCGTATGCAGAAGAGTGAAATTTTTTAGATAAATATTTGAGTGTGTATCTTGTATCTATATGATTTTCAATTTTATAAATAGAAATAACAATAATATAATATATATATATATATATATAACAATAATTCAATAGGTTTTTATATTTTTTCAGCATCTAATCCACCATAATGAGAATCAGGAATTTTTATCTTTGAATTTATTATGCGATATTCTCAAGACTCTCGTTTTCAAATTTTTGATTCCTGATGCTATTGATTTTCTGTACCAATCCACTAAAAGAATGTTATTATCTCTGATAACCTTAGTATCTAAAAAAGGAACTGAGTTATTAGATTCAGTCTCAACTGTGAATTGAATTTTTTTGTCCTGAATAATCTACTACGTATTGTGCAATAATTGGTGAAACAATAGATCTTTCTAATGAGAACACTGTTCACAGCATATATTTAGCGCAGGGGAGTATTTACGGGGGGGGGGGGGGTTGTTGCTTGTACTAATTCGTTAACAACTTCCATTGAATCATTTGAGGTATGGCAAAGGTCCTTGTCTTGCTGAAACCACGTTCTGGAGTTTAAACCTGTCAACTCCTCCAACTATTCACATTAATTGCTCGTCCTTGTTGATCTTCATGAAAACAAGGACCAATTTTGCCTTTAGCAGACATAGCGGCCCAAACCACGGCCTTTGGGCTATGCAGGGGTCGTTAATGCTTTCGTCTTGGATTCTCCACCGCGCCCTACCGACAATTCTGCTTATTAACATGACCATTCAGGTGAAAATTTGCTTCGTCACTAAACAGTATGTTGTTAAAGTTATTGAATCGCTGCAGCATTTCGTTTGCAGAATTCAGTCGGTCAGCATAGCCCGCATCCTTCAATTTTTGAACCAATTGAATTTTATAGGCTTTTAGATGCAAGTCTTTCTTTGAAATTAAATGTAAAGAAGATTTTTTTATGTTAAACGCTTTGACGGATTGATGATCCGCACGAAAGAGACGTTGAGCAGACAATATTGAAAATTTTAAAATTGACATTACTTCCGGTAAAACTAGATTTTCAAAATTGTTGAAAAATATGAGAACGAATAGGCAATCTACTGCAGTATCCATCTTCCAAATTTCATTTTGATATCTATAATAATTCCAGAGATATTTACTTGGTTCCACACGTTACATCATGAACGTATAAATGTATGAAAATATTACCTGTTTACACCTGGCTGCGAATTAGTTAATGCCGAATGTGCAATGGCACTAATCGATTTTCTAATTCATTGTTATGATTGGATGATATTCTATTAAAAAACAATTGAACTCATTTTTCTTCGATAATGAATGAACATTAATTGAATTAAAATTACTTGCGGCCAGTTTTTGACCGACACTCTGTTATCAATGTAATATCTTAAACATACAATGTATGTAAGAATGTGAAACTAATTAACTACAGTTTGATAAACGCAGATATTTAGCAGTCAAATCTTAGACTATAAAGAACGTGGTCAACACCTCAGGTACACTGGGATGAGCATTATTGTGAAGATTATTTGGGCTTTTTCCATTGTAAAACTTGATTTTTCAAATGATCCGACGCTTTTTGAAAATTACTTATAACCAGACATTATTTTTGAAATTTTATATCTAATACTTTTAAACCTAACCCTATTTCTCCTTTACAGACCCCACCTAATCTGCCACCCAAAAATCAGCGAAGGGTACCACCACCAATAACTTTGCCATCCTCTTTATCAACCAATGTAAAGGCACAGAGAAGGAAAAACATAGAGAATCTCATCGATCTGAACTTGGACAGTAACAACGTGAGGGTCAGCATCCTTCAGGAGTTCGATCCAATCCTTTGTCCCAATGATTACAGCAATACAGCAAGAACAATCAGTCCAGAATGTCCAGGTGAATACAGAGGGGTTTATTTACGTTTAGTTGTTATTCGAGCGCTAATTGTTTAATATACTGCAATTGAAAATTAAAAAAAAAACATTTTCGTGTAGATAACAAAATTCTGTACAGCCTTTTTTCCAAGAAATTTTTTATTTTGGTACTATAGGATGATGAGTGCAAGAAACTAAGCTCTTGAACTGTAACCTAACAAACTTTAATCTTTAAAAGTCCTTGATGTGACAATACATAAATAACCACTAATCAGAACCACATACCTTACTCTCTTATATTCGACAAATTCATTTAATTTACAGATGATGCAACTTCGGTCTGTGGCAGCGTCTATGACGAATATGACCCATACGATTTCATATATACAGGGTCGGGCAACAACAGTCTTTGCGATCCCATGTACGCTGCTGTCAATAAGACCGAGAGTCTCTATTCATCACCCATCAAAAATAATCAGACTATAGTTCAGACAATAGATAAGGATAGGACCAGTAAAATTGTGGAGGTAAGTTGTATAGTGCTTTTGATTAAAGTGTCCTGTTCTAACTGCCAGTGGTACTGAAAACCGAAAAGAATCACAAATCCAAAAATTGATTACAATATATTTTCCATGATGATTCTTATTTCATCATGTTGGGCCAATTTTTTCTGTCGGCATCCAGCACTTGAGAAAGCTTCTGATGTTTCTCTACCTGTTCTTTCAAAAAACGTTTTGTTTCCCCGATTTGAGATCTTCCGCACTGGTATTGTATTTCATTCTTCATTTTCTTGTCTTCATTGTCAAGGTCAACTTTTGTCAGGTTGATCTGATAATATCTTGTGTGTTGAATGCTGTTGTCATATTATATTTATTCCCAATTCCTTTAAATTTCCTGATAATCGCTCCACATAAAAAAATACTGTTTTCGGTTTATTTCATATCTGTTTGTGTCCTATATGTACTTTTGATTGTTTATGTGATATTCTTTCTTCATTTTTATTTTCTTGTTTACATCATATATTTGCTAATGAAACTTATTATTCAGGGTGTGTTGTTTTTCTCAAGTTTAATAGATAATGTTGATATATTTTGTTCAAACTTAACGTTGTTATTCTTGCAGGTGAACAGTTTAGTAGAAAATATAAAACAAGTCGATTCTATTGCTAATGAATCTGACTCTGATCTTTTAGCTTTTTTCAAGATGGTACAAAGTGTTAGAAGTGAGTATTGATATTGTCCTGAATACTGAATGGATTTAATAATTCGTGAATTTATTTTATAGGTAAATATCGATATAATGACCCAGACACAAATATGGGCTTCGTTATAAGCCCAATGGTAACTTATCAGTATAAGGAAGGAACCAGTATTAAAATATGTATACACCCAGATTTCGATGGTGCTGATTTTGATAAACCTTTTATTTTTACCTGTGATGGTGAGTATTTTCTTTCCATATAACGTAGGATGGTCATTAAGTATGTTGACTATGTAAGCCACTCGGGTTTAAGGTCAAGCATGTATTGTAGCCATTGAACTTCACAGAGCAATTTTAGATGAGGGCAAGAATCATTTGAAGATATTGAACTGGGTCAACTGTGAAGCTTCAACTTTGATTTTAATTATTTAGTATATGATGCTCTCTAAATTTCTGGCCTAGGAAACACTGTTACAGTCTCTATCATCTGGCACTCATGATTTCTTTTCGTTCACGCTTGAAACAAAGGTTTTCAACGGTTGAAGAAGCCATGTTTTGGGTTAAGTGCGGATTGGCAAAAATACTTTGAACACATACAAAAGTGTATAAATCTTAAAGGCAGATATATTTAATATAGAGAGCAACTCTTGTATTAGTTATATTGTTCTTCGGCAGCATTCACTTTTTTCTAAGCATTAACTTCTTTCAGTTACTTCAAGCATAGAACATATAACCTTACAAGCAACATGTGACCTAGAAGCGCCTACAGAAATAAACTACACATTGAAAGTATGGGGTTATAAGGAATATTTCGCCCCAACTACGCTCTTATCAGATTATGAATATGTTCATAATTGTATCAAGTTGGAAGAAGATGTTCTTCTAGTTTTGGTACCAGATAGTAAAGTGGATAAATCATTTGCAAGAACGGTACGTAATGCATTTATTCGTATAAATTTTTCTCAACATTTGTTTCTAGCCAATGGATGATCAGAGAGATAAACATATCGCATTTGAAGATGTGATACCTACAGATTCAACCTTACATATCACATTTGATAACATGAAAATAGTACTAGGTGAGACTAAAATGCCCTGTATATTTTATGGGAGTTATATTTTGTGTTTTTTTTCCACAGAATTTCTGGAGATAGAAATTAAAAAATTGGAGGAACAAGCTGAGTTAATGCAATCTCATTCCAACAACTCAAGGTTACCAGATCTACAACCCAATAAAGTAATACAGTCTGTTAAATATGTGATTAATCTTATGAGTAGTCTTTGTACTATAGATTTAATGGAAGCTGTTGAGGGTTTAACTCAAACATGCAGTTCACTGAGCAATAGACCGGTATGTACACATTACAGCATTGTTTTTAGTTATATTTTTCGTTTTGTGGTTGACAACATTGATATCCTATCCTTTCAGATGTCAACACGTGTTCTTTGCATGTCAATTGTCAATATTGAACCATGTAGATATTTGAACGCACTAATCAAATTCTATAATCTGTCAATTTTCGTATCAGTCACACCAACTGCGAAAATAAAATACAAAAAGCACTAAGAGGTATAATTTGAAATTTTCATTGAATTCTAATAAATTTCTCACAATTCTTGACTGAAATAGAAAATATCGTCTAATACTCGTTGCAGAAGGCAATTCCAACACTCATGCGTTCAAAATATCGCATTCTTGTTGGAATAGGTGCCAATTCTGCAACTTGTTTTAGAATATACTATTATTTAACCTTTTCACAAATGAGAAATAAAAAAAATATAAAACAATACATGCAAGGTAACGGGTTTTACTGGCTCAAGGAGGTAACTGACTCGCCGGCGGCTTGTTAGTTATATCCTCCATTCGCCAGTAAAAACCCTCTTACCCTAGTAATGTTATATACTATTACAAAGATTAGTGTTAGTTATATTAAACTTTGTATCATTAATATTTATACACATGGAAGATTTCTGCTAAAAAATAGGAAGTGTTCTACTCTTATGTCTTGGGTTCAGGAGTAGTATTGTTTGACAACATCCTTCAGGGCCCTGATTCTGGACTCTGGACCCTATGAAATGATGAAGATATTAATGATTTTTTGATTGAAACGAACGGGGATTTCGAAATTAAACTTTTTTTCTTTCAGAATTGTAATATTCTGAGCGAAGTAGTTGAATCCTGCAATAAGATCAAAGTAGCGGTGCTCAGTCTAATTGAAATGTATTGTTCGGCGTTCAGAGTAGACTTTAAATTGAAAAATAGTCTTCTACCCAAAGATCGTAAGTGTACTATGTTCAAAACTAAAGATATATTCACTCTTTTTCAGATCAAGTTTCATTCTATCATTCAATTTTTTTCAGCTGTTGCCAACGTGAACGAGATATCATTTCCGTTGACTTTGAGGTTATGTGCAATTTATAAACCGAATGTTGATTGGAAGCATGATTTTTATCTGGCTACTGTACAAATTTTTCATGGAACTAAACCTATTAAAAAATGTATATTGTCTGTTCCATGTGTGAAAATAGAGGACCACTCATGGCCTGCTAGGATAGTTTTTGATCAGTGGTGAGTTTGATTATCAACAAGCGACTTCGGATATTCCCTACTTCATCAAAGGCATGTTTACTCAGTTCACAGAGTTTACTATGATTTAATGATTATTTGCTTAGTGTAAATAAATACCTATATCAGCTTTGATCAAGTTTTTTCACTTCACAAATCGATATTTTGACAGTGTTGTTCTTTGTTTCCATTTTCTAGGATAACATTTGACGAAGTTCCTATCAGTTCTTTGTCACGAGAATCAAGACTGGTGGCTGTTATTTATGGTAGAACCGAAGAACAGTCTGAAAATAATGATCCTAACCAACCCAAATATAAACAAGAAGAAATAGGTTGGGCATCAGTTCAACTTTTTGATTACGATGGGTGAGTAATTTTTCATTCAGAGAATCTGAATATCGAGAAT
Source organism: Micraspis discolor (assembly GCA_030674115.1). Classification (NCBI taxonomy): domain Eukaryota; kingdom Metazoa; phylum Arthropoda; class Insecta; order Coleoptera; family Coccinellidae; genus Micraspis; species Micraspis discolor. Next base: position 366,953 of record JARTUT010002184.1, on the reverse strand, counting down.
GATGAGCTCGGAAAACATCCTTGTGTGAAATTGTAACATTGAGTGTCCATTTTCTTTTGAAAAAAATATTTTTATACAACTGAAAAATATAAACCAGTAAAATGAAACAGTGGTAGGTACTTACCAAAACATCATTCTATAAGAGCATCAATTTCACTTGAAACTAACACAGATTACTCATTACAAATGCGATTCTGACGAATATCAAAAGTAGCTGAAGGCAACTAAAAATTTACTGATGGCACGCAATCGCTACCTCTGTATGCTGACTCTTCACCGTACACCGTTGCCAGAAAAAATGAATTATGGAAATTTCATGAGTTTTTATATGAAGGATAAAAATTTTAGCAGAGACGATGTGTGTTATGAATATACCATAAATACCAAACACGGGTACTTATCAATCCATTTCACTTTCTGCGGCACCCTTCTTGATAGCATTAATGGATTAACTCGAGTTGTTCTCTATCTAAAAGGTTGGGCTAAACCTACAGGACTATTCTCCTTGATTATCAATTTTACGGTACTATGCACAACATTGATTATCTTTCAGAAACAATTCACCATTGTTATATTATATTGTGTTGAATATATTCATTTGTTCAATTTTCAGTGTCATGGTACAAGGAAGTATGCTACTGTCAATTTGGCCCAAGGAATCCAACTTTATCTATGGTCCTGCACCTCCGGCTGGTTCTAACTGCGACCCAGACCATTCTATACTCGGTATCGACATCCACAGTCCAGTAACCATCATATATCCTTCTTTAGATGACTGTGAATATTCAATTGTAAAGGCTGATTTTAGTAGTTTGGATCAGCGTACCCAAGAACAGCTGCTGGATATAAACGAGATGGATATGTTGGAAAAATTACCTCCAGATATACGAGAAGTAAGAAGAATGATTTGGATAACTTTCAATTTATTTTTATATCCAATATATTATAGGTCTTGTGGGAAAAAAGGCATTATTTATACCATCTTCCGGATTGTCTTCCTAAGGTGTTATTAGCTGCCCATTCTTGGGAATTTTCATGTCTTCCAGATTTACATGGTATGCTGCATGCGTGGAAGCCTCTGGATCCCATACAATCATTGCAACTGCTTTTACCTACGTAAGTGAATCATAATTCTCAGATCAAAGGGAATCTTGAATTTATATGAATTTTTTTTGAGTGTTCGAACTTTCAAATACTAGGTTTGTCCTAAAAACATGAAAATTACAGTAATACTAGATGACCCTTGAACTTCGTATCACCTTTAAAGACAATGATTAATAATATAATCAGCAACATGTGGTGGTTATGCTATTGAATTGTAGGTTATATGAAATGTTTGTATTTTTAACATAGCGCCATCTATTAAATATTTACTCAGTCGAGTCATAATATATCGCCATCTGTTAGAATCCTTTGGTGCTAACAGATAAATATGACCGAAAAGTAATGAATGAATAATTTGCAATAAAATAATGTTGGGACTTTAAGTTGAAATGTAAGTTATCCTATCTTTTAAGTTGGGTCGAATTGCAAATTGTTGTTGGTGATGTGCAAATCAAATTTGAAGTCGGTTCAGTAGTTTAGGAGTCCATCGCGGACTAACACGTGACTTAATTTTTATATACAGCTTATAATAAGTGTTCAAAATCTACTTCCTGGCAGTAATGCATCCTATTGCTAAACTCTTGTCGTACTCGTCCCAGTGTGTCAGCGGAAATTGCCCTACATTCTTCAACAATTCGTTGTTTCAGAATGGCAATACTGTCAGGTCCTGTAGCGTAAACCTTAGATTTCAAGTACCCCCATAGAAAAAATCTAATGGTGTAAGGTTCGGTGACCGAGCTAGCCATTCGATCGAACCTCGTCGTCCAATCCATCTACCACGATATTCTTCATCTAGGTAACGTCTTACTGCACCGTAATAGTGTGCAGGAGCACCATCATGTTGAAACGTTATTTCCAAGTTGTCCAATTCATTTGGATTATCTTCTAGAATTTCAAGAATTAACGCCTCAATATCATTTTGTAACATCTCCAGATACAATTCACCGGTTAAGTTAGCATTGAGAAAAAGAGGCCCAACTATGTGGTTATATTTACTTTTTCTGGAAATTGAGTATGTTTTTCACGAAAGATGTGAGGATTTGTGTCACTCCAATACCTCACATTTTGAGTGTTAACATTTCCATTGAGAAAGAAAGTACTTTCGTCACTAAAACAAATTGTCTGTATGCATATAGTCTTTGGTCGGGGTCATCATCTGAAAGTTGCTGCACCATTTTTAATTTGTTTGGATGAAATTTGTTTTTAGCCAACACCCTATTTACTGTCTTTTGACTGACTTCACAGATAGACGCAACTTGGGCTGTGGAAGATGTAGGGTTTACTACCATTTCTCCAATTATGTCAATTTTTTTGTCATCACGAATTGTTGGTCGACCAGATCGTTTGGCATCTTGAACACTACCTGATGCTTCAAACTTCCGAAGAAGCTCCCTCAAATAAACTCTCGATATAGGGGTATCTCTCATTAAACAGTCGTTCCGCTGCATGGAAATTGTTTCTACATTCACCAGTTATTAAGATAGCTGCTACTTTGTCGGCTACAGTAATAGTACTGGATCATGCGTAGTGAAATGTTCAATCTAGGTCTATCACTGATTGTGAACTGTATTTTTTATTTTGGAACGAACTTGTTATTATGTATTCTATTACGAAAAATACAAATATTCTGCAATGTTTCTTGTAGGTTTCCTGATATGGAAGTACGAAAGTACGCAATAAAATGGATCAGCACAATGAGTACAGACGGTTTAGTAGATTACCTTCCTCAACTGGTTGTAGCACTGAAATTCGAAACTTACGAGAACTCTACTTTGGCCAAATTTCTTCTAGATCGTAGTATGAGATCTCCCAGGTTCGCACATTACCTTTTCTGGTTGCTTAGCCACAAGCTGCCAGGTTCATTGCCCCAGGTAACTTTCAAAGTTTGATTTTGACTTAAAAAATATTCATATGTATTTTTCTTTCAGAATAATACCTTAGATATGAACGAGAAAGATCAGATCAACATTACAGAGTCGAGGTATCATAGGCGTATGAAACTGTTACTCAGGGCATTGTTGGCGATATGTGGTGAGGCGTTAAGGAATTGTTTCTTATCCCAACAAATTCTAGTCAAAGTAGGTACCTTATTTTATTTAAATTTTAAATTATCTTTATTTAATGAAAATACACTTGATTCGAAAAGGAAAAATTTTTCATTGAACTCATTGCAATGTTTCTTTTATTTAATCGTTGTTCATATGTTTATGTTGATTTATTGAAGGGATCATAGATATGGAGAGATGTAACGTAAGTTGTTTAAAAACATTATGGAAGCAGTGATTAGATTTTGTGAACAATAGGTGACAGTTGGTAATGATGATCACCTTATTATAACAAAAACGGAACATGACCGAAGTATGTTAATGTTCTAATATGATAGTATTGCTTGTCGGCTGGCTTAGTTCGCGCGACGGATTTCCGGTTGGCATCTGATGAAATTAGCTAACTTATATGATAAAAGTTGATATCAGTTGATATCAGAATGTAAGGTTTATGATTAGAATAGAACAAAAAATAGTTGATTGATGAACATGTTTTTAATTTTGTTATTGCTTAAGTGATCCGCATTATCTACATCTCCCCTATATCGGAAATATTTCGTTTTTTATTTTACAGATTATGAGATTCTTCTTGCCCGTTCTAATACAAATTTGAATGGTGTTGAAGCAGTATTGCCGGAAATGCGGAATCTTCTTCGATATTCAGTTTTAGTAAATAAAGATGGAGAATTCATTAAGATCACTAAATTATGCAGTTTTTTAGGTTAGCATTTTATGGAGGTAATTTTTTCATTTCAGTAAAACGGTTCACGGATGAATTGGGAATAGGGGATTGAAACTCGCAGTTACGAAACACAATAATATTATTTATTACTTATTTTCATCAGAAACAAAGGTCAAATAGTATCGGCAAATGAAATCACTGCAATTTATACCATTGCCAGCGTGCCACGATTAAGGATCTTCTCCAGTTATTGTGGATCATGTCATTTCATTTTAAATATGAAGAGTATCTTGTTTTTGGACATCTTCATGCAAGTTCCTAGTTTGTTAGTATGAAAAAGTTGCTCTCTATATTTCCTCAGAGTGAAAACATCGAAAATGTTCATCAAAAGTTCATTGCACTCTTCTCATGATAATACACGTCGAAAGCTTCACGAAATAATTCTATTTTTTCACCGGAGATGAATTCGTCAAGTAACTACTAATAACACAACAAGCGATCTTAAGTCATAACATTGTGAGAACTTGAACTGTCAAAAATATCATAGTTCAAGATGGCAACACTCAGTGTTGACTATACCAGAATTGTAGAGATTAACAACAGGTTACATATTATTTAAAAATGTTTATCTATTATCAAATTATAAATTGATCTATATATTTTTTCAGAATCTTAACGACATCGCGGAAAACGTGCAAAAATCGAAAGATTCCCACAGGCAAGCCAACCTGCAGCAGGCCTTGCAGTCGGTCGATATGAATTTGAGAGAGAGCGAGACAAGCTTACCTCTCTCTCTTACCCTAAGGGTGGCTGGTGTACATATACATTCCTGTTCGTATTTTTCTTCGAATGCATTGCCATTAAAGATAAATTTCCTGGCTCCCGACAGTTCAATTGTACCTGCTATTTATAAGGTTAGTGACGATCTCCAGCAAGACATGCTGACGCTACAGATGGTCCGGATAATGGACAAGATGTGGATGGAGCACGGGTTAGATTTGAAAATGGTCTCGTTCATTTGTATTCCGACGGGAAAAAAGAAAGGTGAGTGCCAATATGGATGTATAGTTTGTCCAAAAATTATTGACATCAAAACGGGCCACGAAAATGTTACTATTGATTTCTGTGTAGTATAAAATGTGTACCTGAAATCAAATGATGTAAAATGAGGCTAGAATGCCCATTTTAATAACATTATGCAGTAAAAATTATTTCATTTTGTATTTCTTGGGTTTCATTGAACACGAAATCTGTTTATGTTTGATAGTCATCTGGTTTGTCTATTTTTTTTCAAATGTTAGTTAATATTTTTCCACAAATGTTAGGTTCACCATTAAATTTTTCAGGTATGATTGAATTGGTTAAAAACGCAGAGACCTTACGAAAAATACAGGTGGAGCATGGTCTTACTGGGTCTTTCAAGGATAAACCAATTGCTGAATGGCTGGCCAAATATAATCCTTCGGAGTTGGAGTATGGAAGAGCTGTTGAGAATTTCACAGGTATCATTGTGATCGATTCAATTGTTTATCTTTATTTATGATTCTATCAAACGAGATTGTTGAATGATTGTTTTTTTAGCTTCTTGCGCGGGATATTGCGTGGTGACTTACATACTTGGTATTTGTGATAGACACAATGATAACATAATGTTGAAAACTTCAGGACATCTTTTCCATATCGATTTTGGGAAGTTCCTGGGCGACGCTCAAATGTTTGGTAACTTCAAAAGGTAATTGACATTTTAAATATTGTTGGAATTTATCTTCAAAATCGCTGTTTACTTTTGCTTCTTCCGAAAGATATTTCTCATTATTCTTCAAACAATATTTTGAATCAATTTCTTACCTAATTCATATTCTTTTAGGGATCGAGCTCCATTTGTTCTCACTTCAGATATGGCGTATGTGATAAATGGAGGTGATAGACCATCAGAAAAGTTTCATAAGTTTGTTGATCTCTGTTGCCAAGCTTTCAACATCATTAGGGCTAATGGCAACCTTATATTGTATATATTCACGTTGGTAAGTCAATCGACCTCTCCTGCTTATTATTTGGCAATCAAAGTCCATTCTTATTCCAGATGATGTCGTCCGGAATGTGTGGTGTAACGACAGAATCAGTCAATTACCTACATAAAGCTCTTTTACCAAGGATGTCCAATCCAGAGGCTGCTGCCTATTTCGCTAGACTTATTGAGAGCTCCTTGAAATCTTGGTTTACACAATTCAACTTTTTCCTCCACAACTTGGCCCAGTTGAAGTTTACCGGCGAGCAAAACGATGGTAGTTTGCTATCGTTTGTTCCAAAAACATACACGTAAGTACACTGATGAAACTCTTGGTCAAACTTGGTGCAGTTGAGTTTGGGGTTAAGATTGCTTATACCGCAAAAAGTCTAAACATATCCAAGCCCATCAGTTGTCAAAAATTAACTAAACACGCTAAATGGCCGAGTGCGTTAGCATAAGGAAAGGTCATGTGAATCAACATATCGCTACAAAAAAAAAAAAACAAACACGTAGCTGCGGAAATTAAAAATTTGCCATACTATTTGAATTAACCTCGTATTTGAAGCAATTAGTAAACCGTAATTTTTTTATTATCCGTTTCTTCTCATGTTTTCACTATCCAATTCTACTTTGCAGAATGGAGTCGGATGGTCAGCTAAAACATGTAGAAGTGGTGAGCTACAAGAAACGATATGATCCTGACAAGTACTACGTCTATATCTTGAGAGTTTATAGAGAAGATAATGGCCCACCAATGGAGATACAGAGGACTTACAAGGAATTTTGTGAATTACATCAGAAGTTATGTATATATTACCCTCTTGCCAAACTTCATAGGTGAGTCCTATTGATGAATTTTACGAATTGTTTATCTAGGTTATTGCTAAATGACCTGTTCTCAAGCGATTTAAAACTTTCCTGATTTTTCTTGGAAGATCAAAACACAGAATTATTGCAAGATTTTCATTTATTATCTATTTATTAATTAATTAACGGTACATGACCTTTATATGTAAAATATAATACAAAATAATAAAATCTAAGTAGTATAACAAGAAAAAGAGTAGATGTAGAGGTAAAGCAAGCATAAGTACAAATAGATGTGTAATATGAAACAGAAAAACAATATAAAGCACAAATAAAAATTAATCTTAAATATCACACAGTCTTATCAGGTACTTCAATTCACTCCTCAACCTCCAAATAGATACATGAAATATATCAATTCCTAATGAGTCGACGTCATTAGCGTTTCGCATTAATCTCGAAACCGGGGAATGAAAACAATAATTGGTTCTTGATTGGGCGAGTCGAAATAAATCAAACCTTCGGATGGCTCGAGGTGGAACATATATGTTGAATTGTGACAACAAGTCTGGGGAGTACAGAAGACTTTGAAAGAGCTTAGAAATGAATATCACATCCACATGAAATCTTCTCATCCTCAAGGAGGATAGTCCAAGGCGTTCCCGCATTCGAAATACGAGAAAGTATAAACTGAAAACGTTCCCGTTCTAAGAGCGGCATACTTTAGAAATCTGTTTTGGATCCTCTCTAGGAAGGAAACGTCGACCGATAAGTATGGAGTCCACACTACAGAGGAGAACTCCAACATTGGTCTAACCAACGAGATGTAAAGATGGTAAAGAGTCTCGATGTTGAAGTCCCTAGTATTCCTTATTATGAATCCCAGAGTCCTGAGTGATGACGCAGAAACGTCTCGAATATGTGCCCTAAAAGACAACGTGCTGTCATATGAAACACCCAGGTCTTTGTAAACAAATACTCTATTTATAGGCTTACCAACAATACAATAATCGATCGAATAGGGTGATCCAGATGGGAAATCAACATGAACTTACACTTATTGATGTTGATAGTCAGGCAATTGGCAAGACACCACTCCTCAACCGCCTCTAAATCCGACCTCAACCGGTCAAAATCCAATAACGATTCTAATGAGAAGAAAAATTTTAAATCATCCGCAAATAGCAAGAACTTAACAAATCGGATAACATGACTTAAGTCATTGATAAAAATCAAAAATAATAATGGATCCAGATGACTACCCTGAGGAACTCCCGAAGTTACCGGTATCGAAAAAGATAATGTTCCACCAATTTTAACGGTTTGGTATCTGCCTGAAATATAAGACATCAACCACCGACAAAGGTTATCATGGAGACCAAACATACCCAAGATTTTATGGGACACACTGTCAAAGGCCTTAGCAAGATCAGTGTAAATAACCTCGACCTGCTTATGATCTTCTAAAGCTTCAAGAACATACTGAGTGAAAACCAGAAGATTGGTTTCAACGCCTCTACCCCGGAAAAATCCATGCTGCTCAGGAATGATCCTTTCATAAATTCTCGATTTCACTTGCTCATGAATGATAGATTCAAACAATTTGGGGATTATGCTAAGCACAGTAATCGGTCTGTAATTGGAAACGTCCTCTTTGGAACCTGATTTAAAAATAGGCTTGATGAACCCAGTCTTCCAGGTATTCGGGAAGACACCGTCATTTAAGGACTTATTGAATAGGATCTAAAGTGGGAGAGCAATGAATTCTTTGCATTTCTTTAAAAACGAAACGGGAAAGTTGTCAGGTCCAGGACCCTTATTTATATCTAGAGAATCGATACCGTGCAACACCTGGTCAACATGAATAATCGAGAAAGAAATGGTGTCACCACTATCACGAAACAGACTATCAGAGGCGTAATAGGAGATGTTGTCATTGTCCGGTTTATATATAAACTGATTGAAAAAATCCCGCGAAAGCATCGGCTATCTCTCTCTCTGTACAACATTCGCTACCCTCGTACCACGTAACACTGGGTAGACCATTATCCTTTTTCCAAGAATTAACAAAATTCCAGAATTTTTTAGGATCACTTTTAATAGATTCTTCGGTTTCCCTGATAAAACTGTTATAACATACATTAGTTAACTTTTAACACTGAGACCTGAGGCTACAAAATTGCAGATAATCCTCCCATGTATTAGAAAACTTATAGTTATAGTCATGTGACCTATCGTGAGATTGAGACAATCTTAGGCATTAATGGAACAAGCATACATTTAATATTGCATGAACATTTGACCGTCAAAAAAATTTGTTTGCGTTGGGTCCTACAACAATTTGTCAATCGCTCAAAAAAGGTTTGTGTCGATTGATCGAAAGAAATTCTCCAAGAATACGATCGCGTACTTCGAAGCACGTCGATGACATCGTGACAGGTGATGAATCGTAGATTTACGCGTATGAGCACGAAAGTAAACAGCAGTCCACAGTATGGGTGCTTCAAGATGAGCCAAATCCAAGTACTTCCAAGCAAATGTCCGCCTGTTTTTCGGAAAAACTGGACATGTCGCAATCGTGCCACTAGAACAACGCAGAACAGTCAATTCTGAGTGGTACACAACCATTTGTTCGCCAATTGTCTTCCAAGAAATCAGGAGAACCAACCGCCGAAGACGTATCACCCTTTACCACGACAATGCGTGCTTTAACACATCGGCTTAAACAACTGCATTTTTGAGCACCCAAAACATCGATTTAATGAGTCATCCGCCGTATAGTCCTGAGTTAGCACCGACTGACTTTTTTTATTCCCGTACGTAAAAAATAAAATGAGAGGTCAACGTTTTTTGATACCTGAAGAAGCGGTTCATGCGTTGAGAATGCATATTTTGGAAACACCTTAATCAGACTGGCAAAGGTGCTTCGAAAACGCATGCAAAAGTGTATAGATCCTAATGGGGAACATTTAGAAAAACAATAAAACGATTTTCGATGATTAATACTTGTTTATATTCTCTAATCATGAAATATAAAAGACAACCCTCGTAGCATCGCGCAACTTTCTGAAGTTGCCCCTTTGTAGGTTAGAATCGACCTCGAATAGGAATAAAAGTGGAAATATAAAAATTTACATTTTCTGAATGGAACTTGTTCTGATAAATGCTTGTTATTTTATATCAATGAATATATTCGTGAGTTGAGAACACTTTATTATGTAATTTGTCAAATATCACTTTTTGTAAGGGCTCAATATCAACAATAATATCATATCCTGCGAATTAACATTCATAATCGTTTTGACTGTCAAAAAATATACTGGATGCCTCCAAACTGTAATCACCGAGATGTTGGAGTTTCTGAGTATTTCCAAAAGTGTTCAGACCGATGCTTCTGGCGTACTCGTCGTCTTTTCCTGTTTGAGCCGTTGGGTTCAGTTTTGGATGCGTGGATAGATTGTACACAGGCATATCCAACGACCCTTCTTCTTGCCTTTCATCTACATGGATAAGCTCTTCGTGTTCGTGGTCACTTTCTGCAAAACGAACGGTTGGGCCCCTATGGACGACGTAATCATCAGAATTTTCTGTAATCTTTGGTTCGAAATAGTATATCTCCTCTTCTCCTAACTGATCATCTATCGGTTCGAATTGCTCGTAAGTTGTTTCTTCGTTGAAATTTGTTTTGGAATAATTATCTTCTTTGTATAATTCTGCTTCTTTTAAATTTTGCGGTTCTATTTTATCGTTTCTGTTTTTCAATATACCTTTTTCTATTTTTGTTTTTATGATTGGTGTTTTCTGTTCCGGTTCTGTTGTTTTTATGGTTGTATTTAATTTATTTTCAATGTGTTTATGTGTTTCTTCTGATTTTCTAATATCTGTTTCGGATGGCCATATTTTGTTCCTATTTTCCTTTTCTTTTTCTAATTTTTCAGTTTTCGATTTAGAAGTGGTAAGGTTGTTTTCTGATAAGGATCGGATCTGCAACTTTTTTGATTGTGATGGGGTGAATAACTTAGGTTGGAAGTGTCTTGGATTTGTGTCGAAAACATCTGGAAAAAAAATTTATATCCTTAATTGTTCCAATTCAAATTTTGGTTTATGCGCGCTTTTTCTCGTAGAACAACGTGCTATCGTTGTGCACGAATGTCTGTAATTTTCGAAAGTTTTTGAACGCATGAGTGTTGGAATTGCCTTCTGCAACGAGTATTAGACGATATTTTCTCTATTTCAATCAAGAATTGTGAGAAATTTATTGGAATTCAATGAAAAATTCAGATTATACCTCCTAGTGTCTTTTGAATTTTATTTTTGCAGTTGGTGTGACTGATACGAAAATTGGCAGATTATAGAATTTGAATAGTGCGTTCGAATCTCTACGTGGTTTAATATTGACAATCGACATGCAATGGACGCGTGTTGACATTCGAAAGGATAGGATGTCAGTGTTGTCAACAACAAAACGAAAAATATAACTAAAAACAATGAAAACAATGCTGTAATGACTCATTACGACACTGAAATAGAGAAAATAAATTAAGGACTTGAATGTATAGGATGAGCTTTTCTGGAGAGTAAAGAACCACTAATTGTTTTTGGATATTTTGGGAAGAAACTGCTTAAACAATACCACGAACAAAATGAGTAGACTCAATTTAGGGTAAGCGAATAGGAGATGAAACTGTTTCAGAAAAAGAACGAGTACTTCGAAAATTTTGAAGAAAGATAAATTAAGGGCCTGCATATTAAAAAAAAATCTTAAAATCCAACCCAACAGAAGAGAATGTTTTCAACGCGCTTATATTAGCTTCACCTGTATGTATGTCAGTTTGTAACTCTCCTTTAAGCGTGAGTGACTCATTACTATGTAAAGATCCCTCTCTTCCAATGCGTTCGTTGGCCGAGCGGTCTAAGGTGCACGTGTTTTGTAACGTCAGCTCTTGGATTCATCCACCGTGGGTTCGATTCCCGTCCACGCCGAAAGAAAAATGTTTTTTCCGCCATATTCTAAGATTGTATCCATATATCCAAATGAATGAGGCTATGTTAATATTGTGGGAAAATGGGGATATTTGAATTTAATGCTTCATTTCTAAACGTTGATACGTGAGCTGTACATGTGTGAAACATTGGCCTGCTTTCCCACGTGCAATCATAACTAAATGATTACTATTAATATTTTTATGACAGTCACTAAAAAGTAAAAAATAAAGATAGTTTAAAAAACACACTATAAAGAATATAGTGCTAAAAAAGTTAGAAATAATTTCAAAAATCAATTTATGACAATAGCACATAAAACATACTAGTAAATTGATAAAGAAGCGTGGGGCGCTTTGTGCCATAATTTTCGATTATCAAGCGCCCCACGCTTCTTTCTCAATTTTACTATTATGTTTTATACAGGGTGTAACTAAATAAGTGTAAAATATTTAAGGAGGTAATTCTACATCAAAAAAATATCAGATAGGATCTTTATATATAAAGAAACTTCATTGCAGCATCCCTTGTTATGATACAGACCCTCAAAGGGGTACATAAAATTTGTATAACAATTTATTTCACAGCACCAAAGCAGTTACAATATTAAAATTGACCTAACGTTTCCTACTAGCAAAAAGTCACTTATCCAGTTATTTATTTGGTTTATTCCATGGTTGCAAGGGTGGGAAACGCAACCCCTAAAGTTTATTTTTTTGCAAAAACTCAAGAGACATTTTTTGTTTAGAATGAAACAGGCTATCGGAAATAAATTTTTAAATGGTAAACAAATAATAAGACAAAAAGTTACATTGGAAATAACTTTAGGGGTTGCGTTTCCCACCCTTACAACCATGGGGCAAACCAAATAAATAACTGGATAAGTGTCTTTTTGCTAGTAGGAAACGTTAGGTTATTAATATTAATAATAATAAGTTAATATTGTAACTTTTTTGATGCTTGTGAAAAAATTGTTATACAAATTTTATGTACTCCCTTTGAGAGGCTGTATCTTAACAAGGGATGCTCCAATGAAGTTTCTTTGTATGAAAGATCCTATCTTTTTTTCGATGAAGAATCACCCCCTTAAATATTTTACACTTATTTAGTTACACCCTGTATACTATTGTCATAAATCTATTTTTAAAATTATTTCTAACTTTTTTAGCACTATGTTCTTTATAAGCGTGTTTTTTAAATTTTTTTAAACTATATTTATTTCGCAACCGGTATCTCTGAAGATTTTGTCATAATGACGTAACATTGTTGATCTTGAATTAAATTTTGCAACAAACAATAATTGGGAAATGTCAAATTCTATGACTATCACACTTTCCAAGGAAATTAATAAGAGTGTGCTACAATTATGTTAATCCAGTATTTTATTCTGAAACAAGTCATGGGAGTTTTTTTCAAATTTTTTCAGCCCTAACTTTTATTTGAACTTGTTTGAAGTTAAAAATGGCCAGGTGGTTTTTCTTGTGGTTCATAACAGCGCTGCCATTGGACGGATTTTGAACAGTAAAAATAAATTAACTGCGTTATTCCAAGAAGTTTAGTTACTTTGAAAAATCGGTAAAACGATAGTATTAGATAGAAACGCGCAAAAATTACGCTTTGATTGATTTCAAAACGTGTAACTGCTCCACTGAAATTGAAAAATTGGATTCACATATTTTCGAAAAATTCAAAATCAGAAGGAATCATTTTTCATTGGATCTCGTTACTATCTTTACTATACAGGGTGTCTACTATAATAGGTGCCAAACTTCAGTAGGTGATAGTACTAGTCATTTGCAACAAAAAATGTCCTATAACACTTTCTGAAAAGTTGATGGTTATCGAGTTATTCAACACTTCTTGCTTGTTAGGAATTTTTTGCTTTCCCCTTTAAAATCGAGAATATCTCTGTTATTCTTACAGCTACATTAAATCTGATCATATCATCAGAAAGGGCAGTAAACACCTTATAAAATAGGTACTTACTAATGTTAAAAAATGTTTTATACCGGGTGTTGTAAAAGGGTAAATGTAAAAATTGAAAAGAGTGCAAACTTAGTGGTATTTTCTTGTAAGCTGTACCATTGAAAATTGGTGAATAAGTTGTTGTTATTTTTCTAGGAAAAACTAGTATATGTAATAGACTTTTAAACGGTATATCAACTTTTCACTTAACTTTGGTTTTTCCAACAATATTACGGTTTCAAGTCAGAAAAACATAAAAATCAGAAACGCAAATTTTATGATAATCCATTTCAAAACATTGTAGGTTCAAAACAGTAATAAATATTATTAATAGTAACATAAAAACGGATAAGTTGTAACAAAGGTTTGAGGAGGAGGCGGGTTGGAGGGTGCGTTGGTGCCCCCTGCGGGGCCGCTGGAAATGAATACCACGAATGAAAATGAACAATATGGCAGAATTTAATCTTGAGCTAAGCAAACTTGACATTTGCATGAATTCGAAGATATGCAAATTAACTAAAATTTGACAAAATTTGTTATTAAGTAAACTTAAGAAAAAGATCATTTACTTTAACGAATTAATTCGACTTATACGCATCTACAAAAAAAGAATATGACTGTTTTCTCAAGTATTGAATATCGGGATATGCTGTTTATTTAGTTTTTAGGCGCTCTGGTGAAACTGGATCGAGGTTTACGAAATAGAGAAGGTGGTCGAAATGCTCAGCACTGGAGGCAAGCACCAGCAATACTTCGCGTTATTAGAGAAGATCCCACTCGGAGTGGTGGTGCCACATTAGGGCTTCACCATTCCACAGTACACAGAGTTTTGAAACAAAATAATTTACACCCGTATCATTTAAATAAAGTCCAGAATTTGTTACCTGTGGATGGTGAGGTCAGATTAGAATTCTATATGTGGTACCTAAATAAGTTGGAAGATTGGGGATGTGGTCAAATATTAGGGACAGATGAGGCAATATTCACTAAAAGTGGAATAATAAATTTACGAAATTCCCATATATGAGAAACGGAAAATCCACATGCGACTGTTATATCTCATTATCAGCATGAATTGAGAGTCAATGTTTGGTTGGGATTCATGAGAGGACGGCTATTCGGGCCGGTAATACTTTCCGATCGCCTTAAATCCAAAGAATTCACAAATTTACTAAATAATAACGTAGTTGACATTCTTGAAAATATTTCCATAGCGGATAGATATGAACTTTATTTTCAACTGGACGGATGCCCTGCCTATAATAGTCCAATTGTGAGGGACTGGATGAATCAATGCTTTGGGGAGAAATGGATTGGAAGATATGGTCCCTTGAGATGGCCACCTAGAAGCCCCGATCTTACCCCATTAGACTTTTATGTTTGGAGTACTTTGAAAGAAAATGTGTATAAAAATCGCATTAATGATCGAGAAGAACTAATCAACAGAATTCAGGAATGTTGTGATACAATGCGTCGAAAACGTAATAAACTTCGAAAGGTTGTGGAAGGGGTAGGCGATATAAACAGTTTTTATAGTTTTTAATTCGGTTTTGCAATAACATCAATTTTTACGTTCATTCAGTTTCATTCAAAGTTAATTTAATGTTTTTATGTTACTATTAATATATAATATAATATTTATGACTGTTTTGAACCTACAATGCTTTGTAATGAATCGTTATAAAATTTGCGTTTCTGAATTTTATGTTTTTCTGACTTAAAACAGTGATATGGTTGGAAAAACAAAAAGTTAAGTGAAAAGTTGATATACCGTTTAAAAGTCTACTACAACTGAAGTTTGGCACCTATTATAGTAGACACCCTGTATACTGCGTTAATTTTAACCATAGGTTCTTGAGATAAGAAAAAATACTTTTTTCTTATAGCGTTTTTCCATTTTCAGCTGCTCTAAAAAGTTATAAGCATTTTATGTTTTCACATTGGGCAAATACCCCTCTGTATTCCAGTTACATTTGAATGCAAATTACCTACCACAGCATCCACCATTGAAGCTGAATTGTTTAAAAACATTATTTTCCCTCTAAGAAATGGAATAAATCTATTGATGCCAAAATATGCACGAGTGTTATAAAAAACGTTCTACAAGAGATCATTTCAATTGATATTGTCATTTGAATATTACAGGTGAAAATGCAATTATTTTATGAAATTTCAACACCGTATATCTTTTGAACGGGGCCAAATCTGGAAAAAAGTTATAGGAAGAAAATCTTTCTTGGGACGTCAACAATCTACGGCCAAAGACTCCCCCTGTATTTCTGATTAGCCAAATAAACATTAAATATTTTTTGGGGAAATAAAACTGGTAATTTTTAAGTATTAATTTTGAAATTTGATTTTATAATGTATTGTCCTTGTTCATTCACAAAACAATCGATAGCCTATAGTAGATCATATGTTTTCTCTGATGTTCTTGAATTATCATTTTTAACTTACATTCGGTAGTGAATTCTGAGCATATCTTATACTTGAGACACTGTACTTCATCATTATTCTTATTCGACTTCTTACTGTTACTATTTACGTTGAACGTCGTTTTGAATTTTTTGAATATATTCATAATTGATCACCATTCGATTGTGATGATGGAAATGATATCATCACCTATCGGGGATTATCTAATCCTGTTTTTGTTGGTGTATGATAAAGGAACTGCCGTTTTATCTTGATATTCCTATTATCTATCTGGAATTTACGAGTACAATTCAATTTCTTTTTATCTCCGGCGACTCAGCTCCGACAAAAGGTTTTCTATGGAAATAATTCATGTTTTAATTCTATTAGATGATTCATAAATATCATAATTTGTTGCGAAATTAAAAAAATTAATTGTATCAAATTGAAGAATTTGGAACGGATGGGATAATTCTACTATACTGGAATCTCAACTAGATAATGTTGTTTGTTTT
The DNA here is from genome assembly GCA_030674115.1 of Micraspis discolor. Lineage (NCBI taxonomy): Eukaryota > Metazoa > Arthropoda > Insecta > Coleoptera > Coccinellidae > Micraspis > Micraspis discolor. Next base: position 350,426 of record JARTUT010002184.1, on the reverse strand, counting down.
TTTAGTTATTTTATTTTTACCTCACCCTCGTAATTTGATCATTTAAGATATACAGGATGTTTCATCTGAGACAAACCATCCCCTATATTTCTTATGCTATAGTGATTCAAAAAATTTCCAAAATATGTTTTGACATATGTTCGCACTCCTAGAGGGGGCGCTTCAATCCTCCATAATTAGTTAGTGATACTTTCTTCTGAAGACCTTAGAAGCTTCTTTACAACGATGTATGAAAACGGTGATTTTCTAAACGGTTTTCGCCAAAAATAAATTTTCAGCGCTAATGAGCCACTTTTGATATCTTAAGTTGTCCCCCTCGAAAGAGAAATCGACTTGTCCGAGCATTTCTATCGAAATAATTTATTTCGTCTGTAATCTCGTCTGTTTCGTTTTCAAATGGCCACCCTGTATAGAGTGGAAACTTAGATAGGTTCACATTGATAGTTCAATTTGCCGCCGCATGGCGTCTCTGGCTTCTCTGATTTTTGGTTTGTTGATATTTTCATAACCTCGTCATTTCTATTTTGATCCTTTGTGGATGTAACAAGTGCTTCTGAGTTCCCAAAATTCTCAAAAGTGTGTTCTGTACAAAGGATCAAAACAGAAATAACGAGGTTATGAAAATATCAAAAAGCTAAAAATCAGAGAAGCCAGAGACGCCATGCGGGGTAAATTGAACTATTATTGTGAACCATTTCTCCTATCCCAGTTTCCCCTCTATATGTAATTATTTTATGGTCGAATGCTTGTCGAGGCATATGGCATATGGTGAAGAAAGTGGATGACCACCAAAAAAGTTTGAAGACGCCGAATTGCAAACGATATTGGATGGAGATGACACTTTGATTCAAAAGCAAATGGCAGAAATGTTAAATGTTACACAACAAACAATTTCTGACCGTTTAAAAGCTATGGTAAAGATCCAAAAGTGTGGAAAATGGGTGCCACATGAATTGAATGACAGACAGATGGAAAACCGAAAAAACATTTTGTTTCTAAGACACGAAAGAAAGTCGGTTTGGCATCGGATTGTTACTGGCGATGAAAAATGGATTTATTTCAAGAAGGCTAAACGGAAAAAATCATGGATTAATCCGGGACCATCGGTAAGAAGACAATGCTGTTTGCTTGGTGGGATCAGATAGGTGTGGTGTACCACGAGCTCCTCAAACCTGGTGAAACCGTCAATACTGATCGCTACCGACAACAATTGATCAATTTGAACCATGCATTGATCGAGAAGCGACCAGAATGGGCCAAATTCCATGACAATGCACCCGCATACAAAGCAAATCCGGTTCAGGATAATGAAAACACTTGGCTGGGAGCTGCTACCTCTTTCGCCGTATTCACCAGGCTTGGCTCCATCCGACTACCATATGTTTTCACCGATGGGACACGCATTGGCTGAGCAGCACTTTGATTTCCACGAATTCGAAAATTGATGCCTGGTTGGTTTGCTTTAAAAGGCGAACAATTTTATTGGCCTGGTATCCACCAATTGCCAGAAAGGTGGTCAAAATATGTAGAAAACAATGGCCGATACTTTGAATGAAATGTTTTTTACTTTCCCATTAATAATTAGTATTTTATTTTCACAAAAAAACGCTCATTTTATACCGGTATACCTGATAACCGCAGGCTTAAGACCTTCATCAGTGTGGTGCGAAAGTATAAAGATGGAAGAACACTTGAGATAAAAAGCAATCATCTACAGAAGCTAGTCCGAGATTTGCGGTTTTGATTGAAAGACTGTATTTGATTCCTTTTGCACCGCACTGATGAAGGCCTTAAGCTAAAAACAAGTATCTGCGATGTTGCCAACTGGTTTTTTGGTCATTTTCATGTTCAGTGGTATTTTCAAGGACGTTACGGTTCTGATAGTTTTTTTTTCCTTTTCAGTTTATCAATCGGCCTGCATGTAGGTCGATCCAACATAAAACAGGTGGCCGAAAAACGTTTCCATGAAGTGTGCCTTTTCATCAAATCTTTATTTTTATGTGCCAAGGAAATTGCTCACTCAGAGTTAGTGTACACCTTCTTCCATCCCTTACTGAGAGACCAGCAATACCAAGAAGATTTTTATAGAAAAGCTAAGGGTGAGTGCGTCTCTATACTCAAACAAAAGTATTTAATTGTTGTCGCTGAGAGCTGTTCATCTGAGATCTTTATAAAACATTTTTTTCAGATCGAGGGTTAGGTTATAAAAAGGAAAGCGGTAGACTCAAAGGACAGCTGAAACTATCATTGCAATTTTCAAAAGGCGTGTTTAGCGTCATGGTGCACCACGTCCGGGGATTAGCACTGTTGCCAAATGGACAAGAACCTTCTACCTACGTTAAAGTCTATCTTCAACCTGACACTACCAAGTCTACAAAACGAAAAACCAAAGTTGTGAAAAGAAACTGCCATCCGAGTTTCATGGAAATGGTGAGACTGACTCACATTAATATAACGGGAGAGTTTGAATTACATTTTTTCATTCTGATTTTTTTTTTATACGAGGGTTGCTTTTTGTATTTTGAGATTGGAGAACAAAACAAATATTAATAATCGAAAATCGCTTTATTGTTAATGCATAAAATTTTCGTTCCTCTGGATATTAATGTTGAAGATACAATTTCGGTTGAAGGAACCAATAAAAATACTTCGAAGTCTATTTAGCGTCTAGATAGGCAACTCTGGAATGAATTTTGGTCCCGATTTCGAGAGCTCAACTTACAGCGCCATCTTTAGTTATTCCCTACTTTATTACAGATTCCATTCGCACAACGTTCCGATTTGTGGCGCCCTCTAGGGCATTTTATATGAGTTATCATAGGATTCCACGCAAGCGCAGGTTGAATCCCATATTTTTATTGGATTTGAAAACAAATACATTTGAAATGACCATTATTTTAATCTGCTGTAGATTGTCACAATTTCAATTAAAAAATATTTGATCTGAAAATTGTGACAATTTGCAGCAGATTAAAAGAATTATGGTCATTTCAAATATATCTGCCCTTCAAATCGAAGAACATACTAATCTTTAGAGGATGAAAGGAAATAAACAAAAAATAAACTTTTGAAAATATATATAATGCGGTATATAACCAATTTACAAACATTTCAATATCGAGGGAAAGAATAAACGAACAAACAATAATTATGCAAGAATTACTCATCAAATTATGAAAAATACATTAAAAGAATAAATTAGAATATTAGTTACAAATATATCAATTTAAGCATGAAATGTATTAGATTTATACTTTTATGACAGAAACAATTTCTTAAAGTCTATTTTCTTTTAGATACTTTTTCGAACGCCATAAGATCTTATTGTTTTTTTTCCTATAAAATTTTATTAATAGTTCTGTCATAAAAGCACAGAATGAATTTCATGGCAAAATCAATAAACTTATCACTAATTTTCTGAAATTCCATGAATTTGGCGTTCCAACGGTAAATCTCACATATCCGTTGAAGTATTCTAAGAATCTTCTGATAAACGATTTTTATGAAACCCACTATTAGTGGAATACCCAAAACTATAATCAATGACCATGAGCAGTTCACTTATATATAAATACCTCGTTGCCTCAAAGTTTCTTCAGGAGTTCTGGATGGTAGAAAAAATATGTCATCATTTTGAGGGCGGCTTACATAATCTCAAAGATTAATGAAATAACAAAAATGGTAATCATAGGGAGTAGAATGAATTACTTGGCAAATGAAGTGTTGGTATAACAAATCTTTTTAGCTTTCCATGTGGGTCTATACAATCCATAAGAAAATGCTTTATGCAAATAACGCTTTTGGATGAATGAAGACATGGATTTCCGATTCTTTCCAACCAAACATTTCTAACACCCTCAACTTGTGTAATGAAGAACCTAGAAAGAAAACAGTATTAGAAACTGTCCCAAATTTTTACTAATCAGAAATTACTACACGAATATGAAATTGCTACGGAAAATATTAATTCACAGTACATTTTTAGTGAGTTATAAGTTAATCCAAAACCACTACTTAAATACACATACCTTTTGACATTACTATCACTGTAGTCATAGACATCAAGACCGAGATCCGATAAAATCTGTTTTACCGATCACTGAGAATTCCTAATTTACCGATCCGAGCTTTGGGAATAACTAAAGATGTCTCTGCCGTTCGTTGAAGAAAAACGTGACCACCTTTGTAGTAGGCCAGTTCCCACCCCCTGATAAGATCAATACATTGAAATTGCACAATTATTATTGTCCTATCGTCTGATAAATAAAAACATTAAACAATACATAGGAATATATTAAGCTGGTTTTATGAAATATGTATCGATTAATGTTTTTATTTATTAGTCGATATGACAATAATTGTGAAAGACGCTAAATAGAGGTCGAAACGTAGCTCCAGGATCGACGCATTTTTATTGGATCCTTCAACCGAAATTGTATCTTCAGCATCGCTTTATTGTTTTTCAAAATATTCCTCGTTTAGATTTATACACTTTTGCATGCCCTTGAACCTCCTCGTTTTGATGTAACGTAGTAATATTTTTGTTTGTTTATTCATTTTCTTGAAATTTAATTCAGTTTTTCGATCAGGCACTTTCTACGCAATATAAAAAAGTCATAAAATGACGATATGAATATATTCAATAATTATATAGTAATATTATTTTCATGGCATCATATGAAAGGCTTTTAGGCTATAGAATTTACGTGAGCTCATGTAAACTTTTCAGCTGGAATACCGAATGACCTTGGAAACTGTAAAACAGAGACATCTCAGAGCCACAGTATGGAACTACGATCCTCTTCAAGAAAACGAATTTTTAGGAGGCGTTGAACTTGAATTGGACCTACTGGATTTGGGAACAGAGACCACTGAATGGTATCCTTTAGTGAATATCAGTCGGTAACACATGATGTTCTGGCGGATGGATATACAATGAAATGCACAATTAGATTATGTTTAGGTTTGCAACTTCATACCATTATTCGGGAAATATTATTTGAAGGAGTGTAACAGAAAGAGAATTTGATGTTAGAACTGAGGTATATGTATAATATATATTTTCTTATTGAAATTAGCTATCTGTTTATACCAGATAGATCTATCACTATTTATCGATGCATTTATCATAAACATTCCTATTTCTATTCTAGAATTTTATTATTGGATTTTTATAAGTGAAAGCGTCAAAAATGGAATTTTTGATGGCGATTTATTGAAATTTTAAAATTGGTTGAATTGTATTTAGGAGCACGTGAATAATCATGACTCATAGCTTTAATATTTTTTTAAAATCCTAATATCAGCTTTTATATTGTTGTACAGAAATATACTAATTGAAATATTATTACCCTCTTTTTGGATGAAGAGGGTGAGCATATTTGATGAATAATCTATTTCATAATCCTTGAAATGCCAAAGTGGAATCTGTTGTGAATGATTTTGATAGTGCCTTTTGTGTTCTGTCTTATACTCATGTTATACTTATTCCATAAATTCATTGTAGATGTCGATCATATTTACCTTGTATAATTTATGAAATTGAATTTATAGCTCTTGTAGCAATTTGTAATTTACCTACGAAATTAACATTTTTAATTTCTGCATCTGTCTTTCATTTAACCGAAAATACCTTATCTTATGGCTGGGGTTACATCACATGAAAAACAGAAATGTGCAACTGATTAATTAAAGATCAAAAATGATTTTCTTCTACTTTTCATTTTGACTATTGCCTAACTCCTAACCAATTGGTTTGATTTTTAATTTTATTCAAGTCCCTATCAGAGATACTGTAATTTTCTATCCATTATCATTACAGTGTCACTCAGTTGCACCTGTGTTTAAATCTTTTAACTTCGCAAAATCTTATTATGATTGAAATTAGGCAGACAACACTACATCAACCTGTTCGCAATGAAATAGCTCTGATGTTGATATTATACAAGGTGACTCTTTGACCACAGCTTTAATTTTTAAGGTGTGTCCAAATACAGCGCGCAAAGTGCGCGGTAGCTGCGCGCGGCATTCGTTGGACGCAAATTTGCCGCGTAACTAGTTTAGACCTTTTGCGCTGCAGTACTGAGCGGCACGTCTGAGACACGCCGCGCTCTTTATTTCGTATTGAAGACACAATGAATGTGGCCGCGTGTGTTGTAACTCTGCTTATTATTCGTAAATGAGGAAGAGAACAAAGTTCATTAAAACAAAGCAAGATTGATATTGAATAAATTATTTAAAAAGTACTTACCACTGTATCAATAGGGTTATTTCTGTCATGTAAAAAACTGAACGCTTCATAGGCAAACTGTTTAGATTTATCGGCCTTGCATCTACCTGCAACAGAAGAAAATCACTATTTAAAGTAGGTAAGTACTTCTTTTTTAAACCACTTCAAAGAAAGGAGAACTCATAACTTCATCAATTATTGGCCGAATTTTCAATTTTTTATTAGTCGAAAGATCGGTTTCTACCATTGTGGTTGATTCTCGATGTTTTAATGTCATCTTTATTAAAAGGAACTCTACAGAGAAAAAAATTTACAACCGCCTTCAAACTACTACTACTAATACTTACTTCAAAGTAAAACTACCCGACTTCAAACTAAAACTACTACTACTACTTACGAGGTCGTATCGGCGATTTCATAATGTATTGGTTGATGCATTTTATCGGTGTTTTCCCGAGAGGAGAATTAAAATAGGGAACTTCGGATCAAAGAAATTATGGAGAAATGACCAATTATTATATCTTAAGAAAAAGGTTGATGCTGTCCACACTATCTACGCGGTTAGGCGTGATGAAGAAACGAAGAGGCTATACACACAATTGAAAAAACAACTGAACCATCTTATAGATTATACGTCGAAGAACAAGGACGCACAATACAGAGAAGAATCGGTAGACAAAAATCGGGCAATTTGGAATGTAATGAATTCCAAGAACAAACCGAGTAATTCCCGAGGAAGTCAAAGGAATAGTGGGTGGAATGAAGAATAAGTAACCCAGAGATATACAGTGAAATTCCCCCTCACGGACACCCCCTTTAGACGGACACCTCCCTTGAACGGACAGTTTTACGTGGTCCCAATTGACTCCCATATAATTTACATTGGGTAAGTTGTCTGTTGAACGGACCTTCCTTTGAACGGACGCGGACACTAAGGTATGTTCTATTAACCGGACAAAACCGAAACAAAAAATATCGGTTCTGTTTCAATTATCTGTGGAAAGTATCGCTGTTAGTTCATTGCATCAAATGGGGCGCAATGGAAAAGAAGAGGAGGTTTCTGTGTCGCGCGCCAACATTAGTACCAGCCTTCAGTTCGGACTTCCCCGGTTGAACCGGGGATTTATCGATCCCAACTGCTGCACGAAACTCCTGAGAATTTAACTAATGTTAGTTTCAATTCTGACGTTGTCTCAGAGAAAGAAATGTCCTTCTCTTATCAAAGAATATTCACCCAGGGATATCTTTAATGTTGATGAAAGAGGTCTCTATTTCAGAGCTCTGCCTAATGAAATGCTAACATTCAAAAAAGAAAAATGTGTTGGTGGTAAATATCCCAAAGAGAGATTTACAATTTTGCATTGTGCAAATATGGCAGGGGAAGAAGAAAAACTTTTAGTCATCGGTAAAGCAGCTGAACCAAGAGCATTCAAAAATATAAACATAAACAATTTGCCTGTAACTTGGAAGTGGAATAAGAAAGTTTGGATGACCAGACAAATTATGACAGAGTGGTTGCTTGAACTAGATTGGAAAATGGCAAAACAAAATAGGAAGATTTTGTTGTTTTTGGACAATGTTGGATCTCATCCAAAAGATATTCATCTGAAAAATATTAAACTTTTGTTTCTACCCCCTAATTGTACATCAGCTTGTCAACCACTTGACCAGGGAATCATAAAACATTTCAAAACCCACTACCGAAGTCTCATACTGAAACACCTGCTAGTAAACATTGAGACTACTAGTACAGCATTCGAATTGACAAAAAAAATTGGTGAACAATTGTTTTGAGCAGGGGTATTTTCCGGACGAATTGAAGATAGCTAGAGTCTTTCCAGTAGACAAAAAGGGCGAGAAAAATTCCTATAGTAATTATAGACCAATTTCGATTCTTCCAGCGGTTTCGAAAGTTTTTGAATCTCTTGTCAAAGTAAGATTGGTCTCATACCTGGAGAGGTTTTCAGTCATCAGTAGAGAACAACATGGCTTCAGAAAAGGGAGATCTACTATCACTGCGCTGATCGAGATGATGGAGTTCATAATAGAGGGATTAGACGATTCAGAGGAGGTGGTCATTTCCTGCCTGGACTTGAGCAAGGCTTTTGACTGCGTCGATCGTTAAAAGCTCTTGCTCAAACTCGAATATGTTGGCATAAGAGGCAAAGCACTGAATTTACTAAAATCATATATAGTGAACCGGCAGCAGGTGGTTGATTTCGAGGGTAGAACATCTACCAAAAGGGAGGTTACCTCGAGCGTTCCGCAGGGGTCGGTACTCCGGCCGATTTTATTTTTGATATATATTGATGATATGCTGTCAAATGTCACCGCAGATGAGGAGACACTCTTTGCAGATGATACTTCCCTCATAAATAGAGCCAGGAATCCCAAATCACTCCAGGAAAAAACTGGAAAATCTCTAGCTGACGCTGAAGAATGGTTTAGAAGCAACAACATGAAGCTTAACTGTGAGAAGACCCAACAGTTATTAGTGACCACCAAATCAAATAACACAGAGAGGGCTTCTATATTAGGCTTGAAGATCAGCGGAAATCTAACCTGGAAGGCACATATAGATGCACTCTGCACGAAGTTGTCGACTGCATTATACGCGATGAGACTAATTAAGAACCACCTTTCTGAGAGAAAAACGATTTCAACTTACTATGCACAGTTCCATGGGAGAATGACTTATGGCATAATCCTCTGGGGCTCATCTCAAGATGCACAGAGAGTTTTCCTCAAACCGAAGAGAGCATTAAGGCTGATATCTGGAGTTGATCATACTGTTAGCTGTAGCCCATTTTTTAAGAAGTATAGAATACTCACTCTACCGTGCTGTTGTATGTTCGAGTGCCTCCTATACGTCCATAAAAATAAGAGGCACCTCACAAAGAACTCCGATGTCCACTATTATCTAACCAGATCCAAGGATAAATTTGTGACTCCCAGACATAGGTGTGAAGATTTACAACGAACTACCCCAGTCAATCACGCCCCTGGGCATCCGAGCTTTCCAAATTCAGATCAAGGCATTAGTACTGGATAATGCTTTTTACTCCATGGATGAATTTGTGGCCAGTTTGAACAAATAGTCGTGATGATTTTGTATATATATATGATATTGTGTTGTGTATAATTTTCTTGTTTAATTATGATGTTGATATTCGCCTTATACGTGTAATATGTATTTTATTGTATTTCATTTAAAAGTTTATTTTAAAGATAGAAGAGATTATTATTGAAATTTATGACGCACTCTGTAATTTTTTGAGGGAAATAAAATTGAATTGAATTGAATTGAGGTCCCTAGTATGTTGTAGTTTAAAGTCGGTTTTTAAATATTCTTTTTTAATATTTTGAAATATTACCTACAATTAGGTATAACTTTTTATACTGAGTACTTGTTAATAAAATACCAGATTAAACTTACCACAACCAGTGACATTCGATGTTTTTTCTCGATTTCTCTCCCTTCTGTAGTAACTTAAAAGACATTTCGTTTTTAAAACAGCCTTTGGTTGTACTAATTTTTTTGCAATTTCGTCCCATATATCTTCTCTTATATTATTATTGTGATATTCTTTGCACCTAGTATGCCATAATGGAGTATGGGAGCCATATATTTCAATAAACCGAACAGTAGTTTCGTTATCCATGTTACTTGATAAAATACGTCCATACACAATTACCGACGAACGAACAATAAAAACATTCGCGCGCGGCTAGTAACAGACACTGCCGCGCACGGCAGTCGTCCAATCACAGCGCGGCTGCGCCGCGCACGGCTTGTGTGATTGGACACACCTTAACAATGGGTTCTTCAGATCAAAAGAAACACTTTTTTCCATTACTGTTTTTCCATATTCAGCTGCGTCAAAAAGTTATCAGCATTTTAAGATTTCACATTAGGCAAATACCCCTCTGTAGTCCAGTTTAGTTTGAATGAAAATTACCTTCCACAGCATCCACTATTGAATCTGAACTGTTTAAACACATTATTTTCCCTCTAAGAAATGATTCACTCACTCATATTTCATCAGATGATTCTATCGATTTAATTTTCAACTTCTTGTATATAAGGTGCAATTTAGGAAAAAAAATGAAGAATGATTTTATCTGCAAAAAAGACTAATGATTCTAGGAAGTATACGAACCTTTAGTTCGAGTGATCATTGTTTTTCATGCAATTTAACAAATCTGTACAGTAGAAGTGAGAAACGCACAAGAAATGGAATATATCTATTGATGCAAAATATGCTTCCTTCTACATTTCAATTGACATTGTCGTTTGAATATTACTGGTGAAAATGAAATTGTTTCATGAAATTTCAACACCCTATATCTTTTGAACGGGGATAAATTTGGAAAAACGTTATAGGAAGAACGTGTTTCTTTTGACGTCAAGAATCAAGAAGTTAAAATTAAAGCAGTGGTCAAAGACTCACCCTGTATATTATATTTTTTCTATCATTAAGAAAGTAAATGGTAGGCTAGTAGTTTTCCAAGCGAGATTATAGACTAGTTTACTTCTCAACATTCCGTATGTTTTATACTTTAAGTAGTGTTAAATTTTCTCATTATCTTGATGTTATAACATTTAATTAAAAGTCATTTGATTTTTTAAAAATTATCAATATTTAGAACAGGAATTTTTTGACATTCCATTTTTGATATATTTTCTAATAAACATAGTTTATCATAAAAAATTTTTTATCATTGAACTAATATGGTTAAAATGTCGAAATCATCTAAGCCCTAAGCCATACTCTTGGGGCTCCTCAGTTTTGTGAAGATATACAGTGATGGGCAAATGTGTGGAACCGAGTGAATATCTCTTGAATTATTATAGATATCAAAATGAAATTTGGAAGATGGATACTGCAGGAGATTGCCGATTTTCATGTTTTTTAACGATTTTGAAATTTTGAAACCGGAACTAATGCAATTTTGAAATTTGCATAGGAACACCTCGTATATTATTTTAATTTCTGATGAAACATTTTATTACAAGTACAAAATATCGGGTACGATATTTTTTATTTCCATACATACCGAAATATTAACAGAAAATATCTAAAAAGTAAAAATCTAATATTCATCAAAGAAATAATTAATCATAATTATTAACTACAACTAAGTGATTTTTAAAACATTGAAACTTAACTAAACAATTAAATTAAACAATAAGCAAGTCGGTTGGTAAATTCTCTAGTGACATTAGCTATTACTTCTAGTATAATTCACTATCTTTAAACTTAAAATAACCCCCACATAAAAAAGTCCAGTGGACTAAGGTCGTGACTTCGTGCAGGCCATTCAAAAGTACCCCTTCTTCCAATCCATCTGTGGTGAAATGTCCTATCCAAATAATCGCGAACAATGCAAGCGTAATGGGGTGGTGCTCCATCCTACTAAACCCAGATATGATTAGGTAATTGTCCATTTGCCTCCAATGCCGGAATCACTTGTGTCTCTAAAGGCTGTGAATACCTATCTCCGTTTAAAGTTTCTTGTAGGAAGGAAGGTAGCACGATTCTATTGTTATAAATGCCGGCCCAAACGTCCCATTTTTAGGGATTTTGTGTATGAGTCTCTTGAACCCAACGAGGATTAGTTTGTGACCAGTAGGGGCAGTTATGTCGATTAACTGTACCGTGAATTCTTTGTATCCTAAAGATGAAAAACTCAACACACAATTTGTTGTTCTAGAAATGTAAATTTCAAGAACAGTTCAATCAAAATATTGAAAAGAAAAAGCGATCTCTAATTTAACATTTTAATCGATACTAAAAAAGTACCTTTCTATAATACTTGTGGCTTTTCGAAAATAGAAAAGTTGTTAATACTAAGATAACATATCTCAAAAACAAAAAATCAGTCGTCCTTCGAACATGAGGGATAATGGTAGCCATTGATTTGTGCTTTTTCCTGATAAGTATTTCCTTGTCCACACCCAACATCCATACCAAAGAATACTTGATTACCCTGCAAATGAATGATAAATTAGAGAAATATATGAGATAATGTATTTTTTCGTAACTTACTTTTTCTATATAGGCCTTTACGTAAAAGTTTCCAAATAAGACTATGAAAGATAGCATATAAAAAATGAGCGTGTAATGCATCCACAATGGAAATTCACAACCTGTTCTTATACCATTGACACCCAGTATTAAGGCAGTGGTGAATTGTATCTGTAAAGAGAAATAATTGTAAAATTTGTTTATTATCACCCCGAAATAATTTTTGAATTGCGAAAAGGATAAATAGATGAAATCGAATGAATGATCACATGTTGCATGATTGATTTCTCATTAGAAATATCTGAGAATTATATTAAAGTATTTGAAATGAGTGGCTCATTACTGTGAAAAGATCCCACCTCTTCCAATGCGTTCGTTGGCCGAGCCAAGGCGCGCGTCTTCTGTGACGTCAGCTCTTGGATTCATCGAAACTAAAAAAACACGCTTTTAAAGAAAATCGAGCTAAAAAGTTAAAAATAGTTTTAAAAATGAATTTATGACAATAGTTTATAAAACATACTAGTAGGTAATATTGAGAAAGAAGTGTGGGGCGCTTTGTCCCATAATTTTTGTATATCAAGCGCCCCACGCTTCTTTCTCAATTTTACTATTATGTTTCATATACTATTGTCATAAATTGATTTTTAAATTTATTTCTAACTTATTTAGCCCGATATTCTGTACAAGCGTGTTTTTTAGTTTTTTAAACTATATTGTTTTTTTTTAAATCACGCTTAAAACGTGTCGTTCTTGAAGAAATAGTTGTTCAATAAATTCGGATAATTCAAACGTACCATTTGAAGAATAGTGAGATATTTTTTCCACCAGAGGTACTTGCTAATGGCAGGTCCTAGAGCTGCTAAACCATAGTAACCGTACATCAAAACGTGAATTGCTGAATTCACCATTGCGGGAAGAAAAGCTGAAAGAAATGTTACAGTCAGCATCTAATATTGAGGGTAGGTGTCAATTCCTTTAAAACAACATCAGTTCTACTCACATGAACCACTTGGAACCCATTTGATACCTATCCACCAGAGGAAGAACATCGTTGAGTGGTGGTAGACATGGAGGAATGTCAACTGTTGATCTTTCTTGCGTAAAATGAAAAAAATTGTATCGCAAAATTCCAATAACTTGGAGAAATAATACCACCATACTGCATCTGTGATCTGTAAATTAAATATTACCTCCATTTATCAACATGTAATATCTATGATAGTTTTTTTTTAAGAAGAGAATCAACAGTTTCGTCTCTTGACCATTCAAACACGAAATTTTCGATACCGAAATGAATTATGCCTGATGAGAAAATAATAAACACATCAAATGATACTATGGAGTTCTAGGTTAAACCATGACGACTCTCGTTCTCAAATATCTCAAGGATTACTCTCCGCCCCAAAAATATCTGGAAATTTGATTTAAAACGTAAAAATATTAAAATGTTTGATGAATCTCTCAAAATATGTTTCACGAGAGCAAATCGATCTCTCGACCGTTTTTAAAGGCTGTCTACCATTCGTACATTTGGGTTTTCGATCAAGCAGAGTCTATACAAGTCTTTTCAGCATTCGCAATGAGCCAGCACACGAAATTTCGTTCATATCATGAAATTTGAGACCCTTACCTGCAATTCATCTGGATGGTACCTCTGTCTGCATGGTTCACATATGTAGCTGTAGCGTAATCTAGAGGAAGCCATCAGCAACTGCAATAAAAGAGTTTTATAAGGCTTTTTAAGTTTTATATTTAGTTGTTCTCTTGGGAGATCTTATGAAACGATTACAGTTAATAAATCTTTAAGGCTGGTGTACTTGTGAGTGATACATTTTTCCCCCTATGGTCTTGAAAATCCAAAATAAATCATTGTACTCACCTTACCAGCTATATAGCCATTCAGTACGGCCATACAAAGATTGTATGGAAATAACAGCCATTTCAGTTTGAAGGCTGGGCGATTTTTCATGTATCTAGGACCGGCCCATACTATTAACAGATATATGGCAATGTAAGTAAGCATGGGAACTGGAGAATCTACTAGAGGCCATCCTTTCGTCCTTTCGTCTGAAAAAATTAAGTTGTAAAGTAAGCAGACTTTCTGTAGATATATAAAGGCAGATTTTTCGAAAAATGGTAATACATGATTCTAATAAATCAATTCAGAGATCATGATCATTGTTTATGAAATCAGTAACTTTTGCATCAATAATTCTGTTAATAATTTGGTTTCCCAAAAAGGTAAAATTTATTAAATAATAACTTATAGCACAGGCATAAAATATAATAATTAATTATTTAAAGTTCATTCAGAGATTGAACTCTTTGTCATTCTTGTATTGGTGAATACATGTTAGAAGTTAGAGAAAGTATTTCACTTATAGGTCAGAAATGACAAAAACAGGAAGATAGGGTCAGGAACTTTTATATAACGACGAAGTTATTTTATTGAGGCAGAAGTCCCCTTCTTTCATTTTGAAATATGAGACGAACTGAATAAAATCACATCACTCCATCTCATGAGTCACTATTGCATGATACTAGGACTAACAGATATTCTCACGCGCATATCGGTAGTGACGTCATCAAGAGACCCCTGGTTGGTTGTTAGAACTGATCAGAGATGTCTCCACATGCTGTATATAACCGGAGGTGGTCTATGACGTTGATATTAGTGTTCTGTGACGTTTAACCTTAAATATAAATAACTTTGCGTTTGACGTCTGCTTTTATTTGTATGTGTATGTGTATTGTGAAAGATAAATTATATTCACATTATTCGGCGAAACCTAGAAAACGACGATTTCGAATAAGCCAATAGGCTTCTTATCTCTTGCTGACGTCATGCGCGAAGTTTACAAAACTCGTTCTTCTGGACATTAAAATTAAACTATGCAATGTAAATCTATGCTGGAGACATCTCTGTCTCCTCTAACGAACCAAAGGGGTCTCTTGATGACGTCATGCGCGAATTTGTTCTAAACTCGTACCCCAAGTGAGCTTATCTCTTAGTCCTAGTATCATGTCACTATTGCATTTAACTTAATAAAGTTTCCAGCCTGCGAGTATGGATTAGATCTTGGTACCCTTCCTTTAAGAGTCCAATGCTCTACTGACTGAGCTACCCGGGCTTGCTGGTTACTTTAAAGTAAACGGTTCTTCTGAATTAAATCATCTTACTTTATTTCAAAAGTGAACTCTATTTCCAATTAGAAAAATGTACGCCCGAGCAGGGACTTGAACCCTGGACCCTTGGATTAAAAGTCCAATGCTCTACCGACTGAGCTACCCGGGCTTGTTGATTTAGTTAAAGTAAACGGTTCTTCTGAATTAAATCACCTTACTTTATTTCAAAAGTTATATCTAGATAGGTGAGATCGAGTGGTCTCAAACAATTCTTCTGAATCAGATACCTTTTTATTTCTAAAGTGACCTTTGTTCTGAATCACAAAAATTACCGCCCGAGCAGGGACTTGAACCCTGGACCCTTGGATTAAAAGTCCAATGCTCTACCGACTGAGCTACCCGGGCTTGTTGATTTAGTTAAAGCAAACGGTTCCTCTAAATTAAATCATCTTACTTTATTTCAAAAGTGAACTCTATTTCCAATTAGAAAAATGTACGCCCGAGCAGGGACTTGAACCCTGGACCCTTGGATTAAAAGTCCAATGCTCTACCGACTGAGCTACCCGGGCTTGTTGATTAAGTTAAAGTAAACGGTTCTTCTGAATTAAATCACCTTACTTTATTTCAAAAGTTATATCTAGATAGGTGAGATCGAGTGGTCTCAAAGAATTCTTCTGAATTAGATACCTATTTATTTCTAAAGTGACCTTTGTTCTGAATCACAAAAATTACCGCCCGAGCAGGGACTTGAACCCTGGACCCTTGGATTAAAAGTCCAATGCTCTACCGACTGAGCTACCCGGGCTTGTTGATTTAGTTAAAGCAAACGGTTCCTCTAAATTAAATCATCTTACTTTATTTCAAAAGTGAACTCTATTTCCAATTAGAAAAATGTACGCCCGAGCAGGGACTTGAACCCTGGACCCTTGGATTAAAAGTCCAATGCTCTACCGACTGAGCTACCCGGGCTTGTTGATTTCGTTAAAGTGAACGGTCCTTCTGAATTAAATTACCTTACTTTATTTCAAAAGTTAACTTTATTTCCAATTAGAAAAATGTACGCCCGAGCAGGGACTTGAACCCTGGACCCTTGGATTAAAAGTCCAATGCTCTACCGACTGAGCTACCCGGGCTTATTGATTTAGTTAAAGTAAACGGTCCTTCTGAATTAAATCACCTTAATTTATTTCAAAAGTTAACTTTATTTCCAATTAGAAAAATGTACGCCCGAGCAGGGACTTGAACCCTGGACCCTTGGATTAAAAGTCCAATGCTCTACCGACTGAGCTACCCGGGCTTGTTGATTTAGTTAAAGTAAACGGTCCTTCTGAATTAAATCACCTTACTTTATTTCAAAAGTTAACTTTATTTCCAATTAGAAAAATGTACGCCCGAGCAGGGACTTGAACCCTGGACCCTTGGATTAAAAGTCCAATGCTCTACCGACTGAGCTACCCGGGCTCGTGTGAAAATTAAATTGAACGCTTCCTCCAATTTAAATTTCAGCGGTTTCTGTAAAAAGATTTAATTACATTTTAATTTGAAAAGTGACCTTCATTCCTATTTGAGTTTAATATACCTAATCATTCAATCGGATCGTATCATCAACACACTTATTACAAAATTTCTTGGTCTGTGCCAATCCAGAAAAATTTGCCCGACTGATGTATCCGAGCTCGTTGATTTTAAAGTTTTAGTCGACTCAAATTGCTGACAAAACTTTGTTACAGAATTTACCTTTACTTTCCATTTCAAAAAGTATTGCAGGAGCAGAGCTTTTATCTCTATTTAATTTATTCAAAATTGCTGATTCTGTTTCATCCCAAAAATTGAAGCACAATAAATAACTTAATCGCAATTTCTTTAGAATTCAATGTTTTACGCATTACACTACCTATTCATCATTTTTACCTAATATCTGGAAGTATATTACGAATTATTTTTTGACAAATTTCTATATCAATCTGTAAAATGTTGATGTGGTTGTAGGGGAATTTATTCTAGAGTATTCTGAAATTTCATGATTTAATTCTGAAGGCATAAAAGAATTTTTCGTATTCAAATCATAATATACTTAATTTATTTGATATCCATCCTTGATTAACATAAGTCTACATGTTATTTCAATGTTTTCTGGTTGAAATTATGTTTTATGTTGATTAATAAGTCAAGTTAATATTTTTCAAAGATTTGTGGTACCTTTAGTGTCAGTTCAAAAACGTGAATATATTTTCTTTTGTGCTTGCTTATAACATAGTCTTCAATTCGTGTTAATATGGTATCCATCCTGTTATTACGTCGGTGTCTTTCAATTTTTTATTTTAATTTTGATATGATTATTAGGCTTACCTGCTAATGACAATGTCCACAGGTAGAATTCATAGATGTTTCCAATGTAAAGTTTATTGATCTCCCCAACAAAAGACATTTTAAGTGTTTCTCCTCCAGAAAACCTGTAATAAAAATTTTATCATTAAATTCCAATTGTTTTAGTTTTATCGTATCATGTCACAAAACCTACTTCAAATGAGAAGGAAATCTATATTTTTACATAGTGGAAGAATTTAACATAATTACTTTGTAGCAGAAATTGGTTGAGGCAGAAGAGTTTATATTCATTGAAATTCGAGCCTTGCTATTTCCATTTGTTATTGTTTTCATATTGGATGGCATTGTTCAAGCTAATAGAAGTAAATATGGAGTAAGGATGACTCGATCGAGGCACGAAATATATTTGTCAGTTAATGATGATTATTTATATTTCAGATTTCTCACGAATCACAGTTCAATTATTCAAATACACTGTGTGATTTAGTATAAACGATAGTTCACTAAAAATCGCGTTTTTATAAATTTTTTAAATGTATTTGGTCGGTCCAGCTTTTGTTGATTTTTTTTGACTCTCACTTTGTATATTACTTTTTGCATTGACATTTTTCTGACGTGTCACAGATAGTGTTGACTTGACTGGAAATAATTTGAAAAAATTTGGTACATTTTTCAACATAATGTGCCAAAACTGACAATAGGTACTCCTAGGAACCAAAACTTGTCAAAACTCAATTTATTGCGCTTAAATAACGATAATATTACGTTAAAACGTAGTTGTAATTGTTAGCATTTTTATTTAAGATGACATTATAAAAAAAATTAGAAAGCAGAGACGTGAGGTCAGATGACTTTGGAGCTTTTGTTGAAATACTAGTTATCCGAATCTTTAGAGATTTTATCTCGTACCTTATTATTTCATCAGTTGGGATTGATGTTGGCAGATTTTCTATGTGGAAAGGTTCCCTGTATAAATACGTAAAATTACAAAGCAAAAATACACCAAGAATTCGAGAATAACAAATTTTCGAACGACTGGGGTCATGAAAAAATTCGAAAAAATTCAAACTTCATCAGCTTGAAGGCGATTATTCATTTTTTTCTTCCGAAAGATTAAGTTCATCAACAAGCAATAAATTACTTATATAATTGAAATTAAACCCACAATATCTTGTTTTTTCTTCGAAATGCTGTTTTAATAAAATTAATATGTTTATTCAATACTTCAATCATTTGAATCGTTAAAATTGAACTTACCAGAATTTTCAAACAATTCCAAGCCCTCAAAGGCTTGGTGAACCACTAGGCGAGATTTAAACTGGGTTTTGATATCCATTTCCCATTCCTTAAATAAACGCCGTACTCCTAATTCAATTTCAATTACGAGAATGACATTTGACAATTTTAATGATGATATGCTAAGAATTCGTGTTGCATTTCATTTTAGAAAATTCCTAATGGCCTTAGTGTTTAGATAAAATTTCTCGATTTCGCCGAGTGCCAAAGATGCCAGTTAAATGTGGGAAGTTTATTGCTATAATTAAATGAATAACTCATCAGTCTACTAAAATTCCTAGAAAATTGATGTAGTGATCAACAGAAATTGATAGGTTGGAGCTCTCCTCCACTAAATATGTCTATTTATAATACGTACATCTATTGCACAAATTTATATAGTTAAGGTTGAGAGATTAATCAATTTATAGATAATCCTATCCACCTATCCTGTTGATGAGGAATATCTTTCATTCTTTTATGAAAACTGTGAATTAAAAAAAAGGAAGAACGTAGTATGATAGAGTCTTTGAAGCTAGTGCTTCTCTCACAGCAGATGACTGTATTTTTCGTTAGAAATTACATGTCTACGCAATTGAAACCTTATTTTTTTAATTTTCTTAATCTAAGGTAATAAATCAATGAAGCCATTATAAAATATGAATAACTTAAATACAAAATACATTGCTTCAATAACAAGAAAAAACTTCTCGGACGAGTTCGTTATTGGTCCAAATTTCATAGAAGTCGACACGTTAAAAGTTTTTCTTTTTAATATTTTAGACCTCATATCATAATATCCGACGTATCCAAATTCGTGCATGTATGTTATGGATATCTTACATATTCTCAAGTTTCATTGTCGTAGCTTTCTTCCAAAAGTAGATATAGTTTTTCTTAAATAAATTACGTTGACACTAGCGTTCCATGTCGACTGTTGGTTCATTGAAACATTGGGGTGGCGGTCGAAAACGAAACTACAGGAAATTTCTCATCTTTTGGCATATTTTATTTGCTTCAAAGTTATAAAAAAAGCAAAGAATTATTCGTCTGAAAATATGAATTCATCGTCAAGAGCAGAAAAGAGAAATGTCAAAAATTCCGGCAGAAATTTCAATTCTCGATTCTTTCACAGATAGGTCTTCGATTGACATCGGTCGGACTTATTAATTTTCATTTTTCATTTGGTTGAAAATTACATATGCATTGTATAATAATTTTGAATTAAATATTCATGAGATAGGACTACACCTTTAAAAACGCCGGAAATCTAAAATCCTCGAAAACCAGCGACATAATTTTGATTTAATATTACAATTACTCAATTTGTTTCAATTGTTAATAATCTAGTTTATATTCTGTGACCAATAGTCAATTCAGTTACTGAGTATAAAACTATTTCAATATCTGATTCGATGTTTATGTTGACGAACGTCTGGGCAGCTCAGTCCATAAAGCATTGGACATTTTATCCAACGGTCCAAGTCCTTGCTAGGGCGGTAAGTTTTGTGATTGAAAACAAAGTTTTGAAATAAAGTAAGGTACCTAATTCACAAGAATTGTTTGAGATCACTCAATCATCAAGCCCGGGTAGCTCAGTCGGTAGAGCATTGGACTTTTAATCCAAGGGTCCAGGGTTCAAGTCCCTGCTCGGGCGGTAATTTTTGTGATTCAGAACAAAGGTCACTTTAGAAATAAATAGGTATCTAATTCACAAGAATTGTTTGAGACCACTCGATCTCACCTATCTAAATATAACTTTTGAAATAAAGTAAGGTGATTTAATTCAGAAGAACTGTTTACTTTAACTTAATCAACAAGCCCGGGTAGCTCAGTCGGTAGAGCATTGGACTTTTAATCCAAGGGTCCAGGGTTCAAGTCCCTGCTCGGGCGGTAATTTTTGTGATTCAGAACAAAGGTCACTTTAGAAATAAATAGGTATCTAATTCACAAGAATTGTTTGAGACCACTCGATCTCACCTATCTAAATATAACTTTTGAAATAAAGTAAGGTGATTTAATTCAGAAGAACCGTTTACTTTAACTTAATCAACAAGCCCGGGTAGCTCAGTCGGTAGAGCATTGGACTTTTAATCCAAGGGTCCAGGGTTCAAGTCCCTGCTCAGGCGGTAATTTTTGTGATTCAGAACAAAGGTCACTTTAGAAATAAATAGGTATCTAATTCACAAGAATTGTTTGATACCACTCGATCTCACCTATCTAAATATAACTTTTGAAATAAAGTAAGGTGATTTAATTCAGAAGAACCGTTTACTTTAACTTAATCAACAAGCCCGGGTAGCTCAGTCGGTAGAGCATTGGACTTTTAATCCAAGGGTCCAGGGTTCAAGTCCCTGCTCGGGCGGTAATTTTTGTGATTCAGAACAAAGGTCACTTTAGAAATAAATAGGTATCTAATTCACAAGAATTGTTTGATACCACTCGATCTCACCTATCTAAATATAACTTTTGAAATAAAGTAAGGTGATTTAATTCAGAAGAACCGTTTACTTTAACTTAATCAACAAGCCCGGGTAGCTCAGTCGGTAGAGCATTGGACTTTTAATCCAAGGGTCCAGGGTTCAAGTCCCTGCTCGGGCGTACATTTTTCTAATTGGAAATAAAGTTAACTTTTTTGAAATAAAGTAAGGTGATAAGGTGATTTAATTCAGAAGGACCGTTTACTTTAACTAAATCAACAAGCCCGGGTAGCTCAGTCGGTAGAGCATTGGACTTTTAATCCAAGGGTCCAGGGTTCAAGTCCCTGCTCGGGCGGTAATTTTTGTGATTCAGAACAAAGGTCACTTTAGAAATAAATAGGTATCTAATTCACAAGAATTGTTTGATACCACTCGATCTCACCTATCTAAATATAACTTTTGGAATAAATTAAGGTGATTTAATTCAGAAGAACCGTTTACTTTAACTTAATCAACAAGCCCGGGTAGCTCAGTCGGTAGAGCATTGGACTTTTAATCCAAGGGTCCAGGGTTCAAGTCCCTGCTCGGGCGGTAATTTTTGTGATTCAGAACAAAGGTCACTTTAGAAATAAATAGGTATCTAATTCACAAGAATTGTTTGAGACCACTCGATCTCAACTATCTAAATATAACTTTTGAAATAAAGTAAGGTGATTTAATTCAGAAGAACTGTTTACTTTAACTTAATCAACAAGCCCGGGTAGCTCAGTCGGTAGAGCATTGGACTTTTAATCCAAGGGTCCAGGGTTCAAGTCCCTGCTCAAGCGGTAATTTTTGTGATTCAGAACAAAGGTCACTTTAGAAATAAATAGGTATCTAATTCACAAGAATTGTTTGATACCACTCGATCTCACCTATCTAAATATAACTTTTGGAATAAATTAAGGTGATTTAATTCAGAAGAACCGTTTACTTTAACTTAATCAACAAGCCCGGGTAGCTCAGTCGGTAGAGCATTGGACTTTTAATCCAAGGGTCCAGGGTTCAAGTCCCTGCTCGGGCGGTAATTTTTGTGATTCAGAACAAAGGTCACTTTAGAAATAAATAGGTATCTAATTCACAAGAATTGTTTGAGACCACTCGATCTCAACTATCTAAATATAACTTTTGAAATAAAGTAAGGTGATTTAATTCAGAAGAACTGTTTACTTTAACTTAATCAACAAGCCCGGGTAGCTCAGTCGGTAGAGCATTGGACTTTTAATCCAAGGGTCCAGGGTTCAAGTCCCTGCTCGGGCGGAAATTTTTGTGATTGAGAATGAAGTTCACTTTTGAAATAAAGCATGGTGATCTAATTAATGGAAAACAATTGAAGTTACTAGTTCAACGATCCCGGGTAGCTCAGTCGGTAGAGCATTGGACTTATAATCCAAGGGTCCAGAGTTCAAGTCCCTTCTCGGGCGAATATTTTTGTAATTAGAAATAAAGTTCACTTTGGAAATAAAGTAAGATGATTTAATTCAGAAGCACCGTTTACTTTAACTAAATAAACAAGCCCGGTTAGCTCAGTCGGTAGAGCATTGGACTTTTAATCCAAGGGTACAGGGTTCAAGTCTATGCTCGGGCGAATATTTTTGTAATTAAGAATATAGTACACATTTGGAATGAAATAGGGTGATCGTATTCGCAAAAAGCGTTTCATTCAAATTAACCAACTAGCCCGGGAAACCGAGTTTAAAATCGTGGGAATCTGTTATTTTCTCAGAACCACAAAATGATAAATCGAAATGTTAGTAATCCTATTGAATTTAACTCAATGGTTAACTTGTACTTTTAAATTTAACAATTCTCACGTCATTTTTATGGCATCTATTATTATTGAAGAATTTACATAAAAATTCTCTAAATAGGCGTATGTACTTTTGCAAATGGATTAAAATGAGTTAGTTTAACAATAGCTCAATAGCTCTAAAGAAGTCACGTCAGTGCTTTCTAAATATTTATCTTCTCATCATCTAAGCTTCGCAATCTAATAGGTTCCTATGATGATAGTGTAAATCCCGATTTAGCACCATTCTATAACGAAATGACACCAAAAAAAAAACAGTTTGTTATAGCTTAAATTTTTTTCCATCATAGGGAGTCCATTAAAATATCATTTGCATGGCAGTGTGTTAATTTGAGATAGCAATAATAGTTGTTGGATGAAAGTTATTTTAGTCGTCCTCATTTTTCTTTGTGTTACAGAGTATGGAACCTACAACCTACAAAATCAGAAGTGTCGATCATGATCATCCTTCATTTGAGAAATTTCGAGTCGAGGCAGGCATCTTCATCTTAACAATAAGCCCATTGTTGAACTCTAGCGGTAAGTTCTATAACTCGGGGCATATTTATTTGTTCAATTAACAATTGATGAAATGCAATTGTACTTTTTCAGCAGGTACCTTTATTTAATTCTCACCAGAAGATATGGGGACAGCGTCAAAGCATTCAGGAAGTTTCTCTTCTACATACATACCTACGCATAATTATACATTGGTACATTAATTTTTATATACAGGTAGTTAACGAAAGCTTTATAATTGAGTGTTCTTGGAGAAGCAGGAAATGGTTTTATCTTGAGAACTGTTTGCCCAACATATTTTCAATCCTCAGTTTGGGATGCCAACATAACTGAGGAAAAACTGTGAGATATTTTTTTTTAGTTTGAAATATATGTTTTGATTCTTTACATTTAGTGAGGTAGTTTTATTTAGTATCACATTGTTCCAGAGTCCTCGAAACTTCTTAAGAACAAGGGAGCGAAAACTTTTGATCTCGCGTCAGTACTTTTTACATTTCTTTTCATATATTTCTTTAAAACGAAGGGTTATAAAAGTTATCGACTGCTCAAAGAGATGACAACTATAATAAAAGATCTTGTAATAAAGTATTCCATGACTTGGTAGTCTAATTTGATCTATCGCGCTTGTATTCGATTGTTACCTAATAATGACATTTTTTTCAATTTGACACTGAGATGATATCACAATATAAATTATTTATTTTACAAAGAGTGAAATTGTAGAAAGGTATACGTTGTTGTAACGTACGGTTCAATTTTTTTAGCGAAAACAATTTTTTTGTCAGCCGAAAGAAATGTGTTCACACTTCCTTCCACATTTCGGGATGGAATAATGAAATAGGGGTTTTTTCAACACCATTTTATTGATCAAATGTATATGTTGTATAGGAATTTTAATCTTTTTTTATCATCACTAGCTATATATATATCTTAACTGAAAAAAATTAACACAGACTCCCCTAACAACTATAAGCAACAAAAAATTATAGTATAGCAGGTAAACGTTTCATAATTTTTCTTTTGGTAAAATGAGGTGATGTTATGTAGAAGAACTTAACAATTTTTACACCCGAAGAGTCGTGTAACTCATTAGGTACAGCATTAGACTCTTGATGTAAAGGTCCAAGATTGGATCCATTCTAGGACAAAAACTTTCTTAATAAGAATTTTTTGAAATGAAGTAAGGAGATTTAATTCAGAAAAACTGATCTACAAAACAATAAGCCCGGGTAGCTCAGTCGGTAGAGCATTGGCGTTTTCAAGTCCCTGCTCGGGCGTGCATTTTTGTAATTGGAAATGAAGTTCACCTTTGAAATAAAGTAAGGAGATCTAATTCAGAGAAACCGTATGATTTGATTGCTCAAACAAACCCGGTTATTTCAGTCAGTAAAGCAGGGTTCAATAAGTCCCTGGTAGGGCGGAAGTTTTTATAATTGGAAATAAAGATGACTTTCGAAATAAAGCGAGCTGATCTAATTCATTAAAAACATTTGAATTCATTTATGCAACAAGCCCGGGTAGCTCAGTCGGTAGAGCATTGGACTTTTAATCCAAGGGTCCAGGGTTCAAGTCCCTGCTCGGGCGTACATTTTTCTAATTGGAAATAAAGTTAACTTTTGAAATAAAGTAAGGTGATTTAATTCAGAAGGACCGTTTACTTTAACTAAATCAACAAGCCCGGGTAGCTCAGTCGGTAGAGCATTGGACTTTTAATCCAAGGGTCCAGGGTTCAAGTCCCTGCTCGGGCGTACATTTTTCTAATTGGAAATAAAGTTAACTTTTGAAATAAAGTAAGGTGATTTAATTCAGAAGGACCGTTTACTTTAACTAAATCAACAAGCCCGGGTAGCTCAGTCGGTAGAGCATTGGACTTTTAATCCAAGGGTCCAGGGTTCAAGTCCCTGCTCGGGCGTACATTTTTCTAATTGGAAATAAAGTTAACTTTTGAAATAAAGTAAGGTGATTTAATTCAGAAGGACCGTTTACTTTAACTAAATCAATCAGCCCGGGTAGCTCAGTCGGTAGAGCATTGCTTTTAATCAGTCGGTAGAGCATTGGACTTTTAATCCAAGGGTCCAGAGTTCAAGTCCTGCTGCTCGGGCGTAAATTTTGTAATTGGAAATAAAGTTCACTTAAGTAGGGTGATCTAATTCAGAGGAACTGTTTGATTCAATGCCTCAAACAAGTCCGGGTAGTTTAGTCATTAGAGCAGGGTAAACAAATTCAGTGTTGTTCAGTGAGTAGAATCCAGGGTCCAGGGTTCAAGTCCCTGCTCAGTGCAGAAACATTTTGTGGTTGAGAACAAAATTCACTTTTGATGTAAAGTAAAGAGATATAATTCACTAAAATCACTTGATTCCACCTAAGCAACGAGCCCGGGTAGCTCAGTCGGTAGAGCATTGGACTTTTAATCCAAGGGTCCAGAGTTCAAGTCCCTGCTCGGGCGTAAATTTTTGTAATTGGAAATAAAGTTCACTTAAGTAGGGTGATCTAATTCAGAGGAACTGTTTGATTCAATGCCTCAAACAAGTCCGGGTAGTTTAGTCATTAGAGCAGGGTTCAATAATTTTTGTGATAAAGAATAAAGGTCATTTTGAAATAAAGTACACTGATATAATTCAAAAAGGGCGTTTGATATCAAATAACCAACGAGCCCAGGTAGCTTAGTCGGTAGATCAATTAGACTTTTAATTCAAGGGTCAATGAATTAAGTTTTTATTTTTATCTAAGAAGGTAGAGCTATTTTTCAGTATAGTAAGAAAGTGAAATAAAAATTAAAAATTCAATAGATGACAGTTTTGAAATGTTTATTGAAATCGTATTGTATATTTTTTTTTGATTAAATGAAGTTGATTGAATTCTGGATTAATCTATTCGGGAAATATCTCAAATGGCTCTTGAAATAACTGTTCAAAAATCCCAGTTTTCGAATAATTAAAAAAAAAATTTCTTATTCATTTCACCAGATAAAATTCCATTCAAAAACGAAATGCCTTCGATTTGCTAACACTGATGTTGTTATCAACAAAATTTTTTACAGTTTCACTAACCTTTTTCAACAACTGAGCAAGAAACGAATTATAAAGGGTGCGACCTCTGTCCTTTCCATCGATATGTTTCACTTTTCGCACAAAATATACCGAATACAAACGTGAATGACCGCAAATCCACCGGCAACTATTTGAATCATGCAAGGATGTTAACCAGAGAAAATACTCTAATCGAATGATTTGATAGAAAGCAAGACTGCTACTAAAAAGGCTCGAAAACCACGTTCCGGCCAATACAAGTAGGACATTTCTTAGAGGATTCAGATCCGCAGTTTCTTATCATATTCATTTTTGTCTTCCGGGCATTTATTGATAGTAAAGGTGGGGTGATTCTACTCATGTCGTATATGAGTTACCATTCGATACGGTACGGTGAGACTTTGATGATAATAATGTTGTTTATTTGAGACAACATGATTATTGACAGGTTAAGATGGATGGTTACTGGCTCAGAATCGGTATTTGTATGGTCACACACATGATTTATTGACATCTCGATCGGTTACAAGAGATACGAGTAGCAATGTCGAAGAAAAAACTGAATTCTTGAACGTCTCTTTTTCAAATATATTCCGTTCGAGATATATCGTCAAGGGGCTATGAAAAATCGAAATATTATTTGAATTACCCACGTTAAGTATTTTCAAGAATTTGAAGTTTCTGTATGAAAGAAGTTCACTTTTGATATAAAGTAAGGAGATCTGATTCACTAAAATAATTTGATTTGCACTATGCAACGAGCCCGGGTAGCTCAGTCGGTAGAGCATTGGACTTTTAATCCAAGGGTCCAGGGTTCAAGTCCCTGCTCGGGCGGAAATTTTTGTAACTGAGAATGAAATTAACTTTCTATAAGAAGTATGGTGATCTAATTCGGAAAGAGGATTCCATTTCTAAAATTTACTGAGAATACAATAAAGAAGTATATTCGATTAAAGTTCCTAATACAAACTGAGTTTTCTACAACTAACAAGTTCTTGATCTGCATCTTAGGTTTTCTGAATACATGTATGCGTATGCATAAAATAAATCTAACATAAATACGTAATGCATTGAATCGTTATTCGTTCCAGCTCTCATCTCAATTCGTCTTTCTCAAACTTATCTGTAAGGTTTTTTTTTTTTTTTTGGTCATTTAGAATGGTCTTGACGTTAGTCATTGACCAGCAGAAATAAAGGAGTATCATAAGGAAAACACTGTGATAGAAATCACCAAAGATAAGGAATAAAGACAGGGACACAATGCGCCAGGGGGATCTTTAAGGTTATAATATCAAATTAACTAACAAAATATCTCATCTAAGTATAACCATCAAAACAAATTGCAAATGCTGTTCATGATACCGTCATAGACGGAATATAGGATTTATTGCTATTATGTCCTTCAATTAATATATGTGAGTCATTAAAGAGAAGATCCTTTTCTATTCACAAATTTTTTTGGCAACACATAAAATGCAAGGCTAACAAAATAGTAATCACTTTCTTTACTAGCCAGTGAGCATTTATCATAATTTTTCCTATGAAGAAGTCTAATATACTGTTCTTTTTCCTTCCGCATTTTATTTCAAATTAGGAGTTTGCTTCCGGGATGCAATTATGTCCATTTTCGCGCGCTTACTTTAATAAAACAGTGAGTTATCGTTATGCGCAAATATCTGTAATTTTCGCATATCGAGCCGAAAATGGTATTAATCGATTGGGATCTGCTTGTCCATTAAGAATCCGTGGTCAAACTTAGGTATGTACGGACGGTCATCTGGCCACCTTTGTGGTTGAGAATCAAGTTCATTTTTGATATAAAGTAAGGAGATCTCATTCATAAAAAATCTTTTGAATTCTACTATGTAACGAGCCGGGTAGCTCAGTCGGTAGAGCATTGGACTTTTAATCCAAGGGTACACTAGCGTTCCATGTCGACTGTTGGTTCATTGAAACATGGGGGTGGCGGTCGAAAACGAAACTACAGGAAATTTCTCATCTCTTGGCATATTTTATTTGCTTCAAAGTTATAAAAAGCAAAGAATTATTCGTCTGAAAATATGAATTCATCGTCAAGAGCAGAAAAGAGGAATGTCAAAAATTCCGGCAGAAATTTCAATTCTCGATTCTTTTACAGCGACATAATTTTGATTTAATATTGAAATTACTCAATTTGTTTCAATTGTTAATAATCTAGTTTATATTCTGTGACCAATAGTCAATTCAGTTACTGAGTATAAAACTATTTCAATATCTGATGTTTATGTTGACGAACGTCTGGGCAGCTCAGTCCATAAAGCATTGGACATTTTATCCAACGGTCCAAGTCCTTGCTAGGGCGGTAAGTTTTGTGATTGAAAACAAAGTTTTGAAATAAAGTAAGGTACCTAATTCACAAGAATTGTTTGAGATCACTCAATCATCAAGCCCGGGTAGCTCAGTCGGTAGAGCATTGGACTTTTAATCCAAGGGTCCAGGGTTCAAGTCCCTGCTCGGGCGGTAATTTTTGTGATTCAGAACAAAGGTCACTTTAGAAATAAATAGGTATCTAATTCACAAGAATTGTTTGAGACCACTCGATCTCACCTATCTAAATATAACTTTTGAAATAAAGTAAGGTGATTTAATTCAGAAGGACCGTTTACTTTAACTAAATCAACAAGCCCGGGTAGCTCAGTCGGTAGAGCATTGGACTTTTAATCCAAGGGTCCAGGGTTCAAGTCCCTGCTCGGGCGGTAATTTTTGTGATTCAGAACAAAGGTCACTTTAGAAATAAATAGGTATCTAATTCACAAGAATTGTTTGATACCACTCGATCTCACCTATCTAAATATAACTTTTGAAATAAAGTAAGGTGATTTAATTCAGAAGAACCGTTTACTTTAACTTAATCAACAAGCCCGGGTAGCTCAGTCGGTAGAGCATTGGACTTTTAATCCAAGGGTCCAGGGTTCAAGTCCCTGCTCGGGCGGTAATTTGTTGTGATTCAGAACAAAGGTCACTTTAGAAATAAATAGGTATCTAATTCAGAAGAATTGTTTGAGACCACTCGATCTCACCTATCTAGATATAACTTTTGAAATAAAGTAAGGTGATTTAATTCAGAAGAACCGTTTACTTTAACTTAATCAACAAGCCCGGGTAGCTCAGTCGGTAGAGCATTGGACTTTTAATCCAAGGGTCCAGGGTTCAAGTCCCTGCTCGGGCGTACATTTTTCTAATTGGAAATAAAGTTAACTTTTGAAATAAAGTAAGGTGATTTAATTCAGAAGGACCGTTTACTTTAACTAAATCAACAAGCCCGGGTAGCTAAGTCGGTAGAGCATTGGACTTTTAATCCAAGGATCCAGGGTTCAAAACTATTCATTTGGTGGAAAATTGTATAATAAATTTGAATTAAATATTCATGAGATAGGACAACTCCTTTGAAAACTCCGAAAATCTAGAATCCTCGAAAACCAGCGAAATAATTTTGATTTAAAATCACAATTACTCATTTTGTCTCAATGGTTAATAATTCGAGTTTATATTCTGTGACCAATAGTCAATTCAGTTATTAAGTATCAAACTATTTCAGTATCTGATTCGATGTTTATGTTTGGATATAAGGTCAGAGCATCAGATCGTGAAAGGTTTAAAGAATGAAACGAACGTCTGGGTAGCTCAGTCCGAAAGCATTGGACATTTAATTCAAGGATCCAAGTCCCTGCTCGGGCGGTAATTTTTGTGATTGAGAACAGAGGTCACTTTTGAAATAAAGTAAGGTATCTAATTCATAAAAATCGTTTGAGTCAACCTCGTCATCGAGCCCGGGTAGCTCAGTCGGTAGAGCATTGGACTTTTAATCCAAGGGTCCAGGGTTCAAGTCCCTGCTCGGGCGGTAATTTTTGTGATTGAGAATGAAGTTCACTTTTGAAATAAAGTAAGGTTATCGAAGTCACAAAAATCGGTCGAGCCCGGGTTTTATTAGAACAAAAGCACAATAAGATCATTGTTTGGTATTTCCATGTTTTCGTTATTCGACAAATTTGACAGATTTGTTTTAAATCAACTTCCTTTCTTAAATATTTCAATAACAATCGTTTCGATTTAGTAAATAGTAAATAGTAGGTGATTTTTCGTAATGGGGACTCGAATGAATATGAGTATTTCAAGGACATAAACTTAGTGGAAGATATTAAGAAATACATTTGGTTGTTTGAAGAGAAGTGAAATTGAGATTCGTACAGAACTGAAGGAAAAATGCGAGTAGTTGTTTATAATTCCAGACATAGGTTTGTTGATTATTTCTTATTGATTGTGGGGCTATGTTTAGTATTACATTGTTTCAGAGTCCGGGAAAAGACTAAGGACTAAGCGCATAAATTGTTCTTACCACACGTCAGTGTATTTTGGCATTTTTTCGTCGAAATCTGAACCTGTGATTTCCGTATATTTATTAATTAGATTTAGAATTACCGACAGGTTATTATAGTTACGCTATAAAACATGATTTATGCTAAATTTCACCTATCCAACATAATTTATGATTGCGGCGATAATCTATACAACCCATTAATCACACGAGGTGACGTTTCAAATATAAACATTTTTCTGATTCGTTGATATATAATTTTTTGAAATCTAAACTATTGCGAATGGTTGATGACGCGAATTTTTTTTGAACTCGTGTATTATTTGAGCTATATACTTATCGTTTCGATAAGCAGGTTTTATCGTTCTTAAAGTGAATTAATTTTCGAGACAGCAGAAAATGTTTTTGAGAATTTACCAGTATAACAGTTTTGAATATAATTGATGACTAAAAACCCCGAAATACTTCATACGAGAAAACAATCAAAAAGTTTGAAATTAAATCTACTAGATTACACTGAAATTTAAAAGCACCTCAACATTGGATATTAGTTTTTACGATCAAGTGGTCCTTTAAAATTCAATTAGATTTATTATATAGAAAGGCACAACAAACCTTTGAAATTGCTGTTATTTATAAATACTTTTACCTGCTATAATTATCAGGTATATCGGTATGAAGTGAGCGTCAAATGTTTCAATAGGGAACATTTATTGTGCACGAGCCTTTATTTTTTTGGTTTGTTTGCTATGATTTCTGTGAAACATATTAAGCATACATCAAGTATACAGAGAACATCATATTTTTTCATTGTGTTGAAAATGTCGAATTTAGTATCAGAAAGTGATGATTTGCGGAAAGCTTTAATTTTTTGTTTCCATTTGAAAAAAAGTGCTACAGAGTCGCATCGAATGCTTGTCAAAGCATATGGTGATCATGCTTTATCAGAAGCAACATTCAAAATATGGTTTCAAAGATTCAGAAATAATGATTTTGATGTGAGAAATGAAGAACGTGGAAGATCACCAAAAAAGTTTGAAGTCGCCAAATTGCATACGATATTGGATGGAGATGACACTTTAAATCAAAAGCGAATGGCAGAAATGTTAAATGTTGACCGTTTAAAAGCTGTAGGAAAGATCCAAGAGTGTGGAAAATGGGTGCCACATGAATTTAATGAAAGACATATGGAAAACCGAAAAACACTTGTAAAATTTTGCATTCCCAGGTATGAATTACTCACAGAAAACTCGGCTGTATGTAACTCGGCCAGCCCCCCCAGGGGTGCAAGTGGAAGTGAGTCATAAAATTATTGTGTATATAGAGAGACGAATAAATACCAAATTTCGTGTCGATTCTATGTCTAGTTCTCGAGATATTCGTATTTGCTTGAGTAATCATTAAGCTGTTATCTTAGCCCCCTATGGGGTTGCAAGTCAGAGATCACTACTGAATTATTTTTTTTTGTCAATATATAGATAATTCTGCGGGAGTATGATAGCATTCTTAAGTTTGATTGATTTTTATGAAGTTTTAATGATCAGGCTGAGTACCTACTGACTCCCCTGGGGTGCAAGTAAATGTGGCATAAGAAGTAATTGTCAGTTTATCTTCGTGGACGCTATTGCCAAATTTGACATCAATCCTATGTCTAGTTTGCCAGATAAGAATTTTTCTTATTGAAAACTCGTCCGTCATTCAGCATATTCGACCCGGGGGTGCTATGGAATGAGTGCTGGTAATGGATTTATCATGGGCCATCGTCGTAGAGAACGTACCGTATCCAGATTCCAACGTGAAAATAGAAAAATCTTAAATTATCTCGGCGAATCAAAATTGTTTGCATCGCTATCCGGCCAATATTCCAGTGGCGTACGAAAAATTCTGTACAAAACTCGGCTTAATCGGCTGTTTTCATATCAGTAATAAAATGGAGTGAATTGTGATGAATTTACACATAGTAAATGCCGAAACTATAAACTAACTCAAAGAACTCTTCAAACCGCAGATAAGTGCCAATTTTATCTAGTTTTTCATCTTAAAAACGACAGAAGACGTCTGTTGAAACGTTGGAGAGAAAAATAATTCTACAATTTTGCATACAGTCTAAATTATCCATTTACAACCATTAATGATCTCTGTTACCTAGAATTCATTAATCTTTCATTATGTAACATGAAATAAATTTCCTGTTGTCATTTTGTACGTAAAACTGATTTGATTTCTATGAGGAATATGTTTCATAACAATTAATTAACCGGCCTTTACAAAAATTGAAACAGAGTCGAATAAAATCATTCTCTTTGAGCCCTTCGACTTCCTGTCAGGTTCTTGCAGAATCTCAAATTGATCCAATTAATAAATTGTGCCATAATTTGAGAAAAAAAATCGTTAAATGCTTCACAGGGAAAGTCACTTCAAGTATCAATACCAGGAGAAATGAAGTAGAGAAAGTGAACACTGGAAATACATACTTGAGATATATAAACTTGTAGGGAGATAGCAAGTGTGTCTTTTCTAACATATAGCAATCGAGGTTACAGCCTGTGCAGATAGTAGGTGAATGAATAATTATCTCAATAAGTACTTACATGAGTACGTACTCTTGCTGTACCTGACAGCGTGCAGATCTGTCTAGCCAGTTGACTCAAGCATTATGGTCAACTATTACTTGTAACGAGGAAAGCAGACTGAACTCAACAATGTGACAATATGTCACATGTTTTCCTTTCTCCCTTGAGATTAAGGAAATTACTGTTTGGAATTTCATTCGCAGAAACTATCGTATGCTTTTTATAGTTATTTATACAACAAATAAGTTAAATGAATGTTTATTCATGAGAAGAAGTTTAACCCACGAGCCCGTAGGGCGAGTGGGTTAATTTCTTCGAGTTCCGCAAGTGTAGGAACTTGAGGCCAAGCAAAGTTGATCACAAGCGACTATTCATAAATTATAAAAATGAAAAATGTACCGTCCAGCCGGTAGGTGTGAATACATTTTCGAAAATGCTCGTTACTATGGCAAAGTATTTGGGCCTTTCTGATGCTGAACAATATACAGGGCACAGTTTCAGGCGTTCTTCTGCAACCCTAATCGCAAATTCTGGGGCAGTTTTGACAGTTTTGAAAAGACATGGTGGATGGCGCTCAAGTTCTGTTGCAGAAGGATATATTGAAGATTCACTACAAAACAAAGTAAATATTTCTGAACAAATACTTGGTGGAGTCACAAAAACCGGAGTTCCTGATGCAGAAATGGATATTCCAGCAGGGCCTGAGAAGTCCTCAAACACATGTACTATAACGACTGAGCGTGTTTCCTTTGGAGGAGGTGTAGGTTTCCAGTTCCATTTTCAAAATCTTAATAATTGTAATTTTTACTTTAATGATAGAAATGACTGTTAATGTAGAATTTTTGATGAATTTTAAGAAACATACTTCAAAATGAGTTTTAGGTGCATTGTGTGTGGAAAGAATAATTTTCAGAAAGTGAGTGGTGAAAATTTTATTCCACTAGTGAATTAAAAAAAATTAATTCACTCAGTGGATAAACGCCAACATACCCTTGTTACCATGGGTTGAATATTGTCGTCTTTAAACGTCAAAATGGGATAAAAGTTATTGAAGTTAAGATAGATAGATTAACTGCGATTTGACAGAAGGCAGATGCCATTTTTATTTTGACATTTATATTCGTGAGCATGGAAAAATTATCCTGAATATTTCACTCATGTACAAAATTTCCTATAAGAGCCATTCCAAGGTTTAATATTCAATTCAGCTCGTTTGGCTAGGGATTCAAAGCAAGTCCTGGTCAACTTCGAATAATTGAAAAAGAACTGACGTGAGGTCAGATGGACTATATTGAATTAACTTCTCCAATTTGCGCCATTTTATTGAAGCTTTTGCTTACGATTGTTTCGATTCACAGTATCATCTTCAGAGAACAGGTCATGGTCGTATCAATAGCATGCTATTCAGATGGAACTCAGTTCCTAGCGCAAGTTGTGAATGTGGAGAGAGGAAGAAACAATGCCTCATCTCATCAATAAATCCAGTAAATCTCGAATAACTCAGAAATTATTGAATTTAGGAGCATAATCATGTGAGAAAACTATCATTATTTTTGACCGCAGAATCCAACACAATTATAAAAAAATAGGGTTCCAATTTGAAAAACAGAAGTTATGGCCAATTCAAGATCAGAATTTTGAACACAAAATTTGAAACACCCTGTGATGATATTTTTGAAATCCAAGAGATGCATGACCTTTTCACATCCTTCCTCTCCGATGTTTTAGAAACGGTTTACGCTCAGGATATTTAATATAAGAATAATGAACATATTACTGACTGAACATATTTGACATTTTTCCAGTTTTTTTTTAGATATTTTGAAAACAATTCGATTCAATACAATAGTTTTAACAGAAATGTATTCACTATTGAATACCCGATCATACCAGGAATGGAAAACTTGAAAAAAAATTTTTTCGTCGAATTTATTTTCACTCCCTGTAAAACCAGAAGTTTTTGGGCTTCGAAAATATTTTAGCTCCCTAGGGAACTTCGAACAATATCATAATCCCAATTTTCAGATTTCAAATATGTCTGGTTCTCCAGAAACGTCTAATGACACTCGAACTTGAGACACCCTGTATATATCATCTGATCTAGTTATAAACTGATTCTGTCAAAACGAGATGGTTTGAATAGTTGTGGCAAGTAAAAGGTTTTATGAATAATAAAGATTTGTTGGGTCTTTTTGAATAATGAAATTTATTATTGGTGAATTGTACAGGTCCACTTGATCGTTTAAAACTGGACTTCCGATTAAGAAAAATTTTTATAGGACTGAGGTTTACAAACTAGCCTGTGAAGATTGCTATGCCGTATATACAGGGTGAGTCTTTCACCACTGCGTTAATTTTAACCATAGATTCTTGACGTCAAAAGAAACATTCTCTTCCTATAACATTTAAAATTTGGTCCCGTTCAAAAGATATAGAGTATTGAAATGTCATAAAAAAAATTGGATTTTCATTTGTAATTTCTTTTGGAAAGGCGTGTGTACATTGAAATCAGAAAGCGACTCAACACCGGAAATCCAGTTTTAAACGATCAAGTGGACCTTTGCAATTCACAAAAATAAAATTTATTATTCATAATGGCCTAACAAACCTTTGAAATTGCTGTCATTCTCAAAACCTTTTACCTGCCGCTATTCAAAGTACCATCTTATTTTGACAGAATCGGTTTATAATATAATATAAATAGGTGATACTGTATATCGAAACAATTGTAAGCAAAAGCTCCAATAAAATGGTGTAAATTATCTGATATTTCCCTTTGCTTATCAAGGGTGTTGAAGCGATTAGTGCTTTTTTCCATTACTGCATCTTTTCTTCCGTATTTCAAAATCATTAACTTATCCTAATGGCACTTGTTTCATTTTCATTTAGATACAATACAGCTTTCACTTCGTCTCACATAATGAAGAGTGAAACTGCTTTCTTCAAACAGATAAATTATAAATGATACGTTAAAAAAAAGCAATTCATATAGCACGATCATCTGCAAT
Organism: Micraspis discolor; assembly: GCA_030674115.1. NCBI lineage: Eukaryota > Metazoa > Arthropoda > Insecta > Coleoptera > Coccinellidae > Micraspis > Micraspis discolor. Next base: position 313,708 of record JARTUT010002184.1, on the reverse strand, counting down.
GCGGTTAATTGCAATTCATTCTCTGTTTATTGTTCCACACCTTCGAAGAAGCAATTCCATGAAGGTTGTAAGGATCACCATTGAACTTGAAGTACACGAATTAATCAGATGTACCGATGATTTCTAGGTGCAAAAAACTGCAAATGGGGACATTTCTACTTGAGTGTTGGCGATGTGTGAAGATTCGCGTTGTGGTAGAAAGCTTGTTCTTCGATAAGAAACTGGTTAATATGTAGCAATTGCAAGTTACTCATTTATACGGAAATGATTTGTTTCAGATTTGCATTGAGCAAATTGGTGTACTGTCGATTTCAATTAAAACCTTTTAGCGGAACTGCGAACTCTTGTTTTGCTCACCGTGTACAACGCAGAGATGTGTGAAAATCTGATATTCTTGATTATGTAAAGAGTGGTCCAAATGGGACACTTTTGATGAAAAAGACTTATTTCTATAGAGTTAGAGAAAAACTAGACTACATGCTACTAGGTCAATTTTCGTGAAAAAAGAATTCCGAAAATCTCTCATTGATATCTTGACTTATTCGAATGATTTCTGACCCAACCCTCTAAGTTGTTTAATCTTGAATATTTTTTGTTTGTGTGATAACATTCTTTAGGAAGTTTTTTGAAAGGAATCTAATGGTGTTCCTATTTTATATATGATTTTGAAGCTATAAAACAAACTTGTGTATTTTTTTGGACTACCCTATACTGTTTACATATTCGTGTTTGAAATTTGAAATTTGAAAATTCAGTTCAATGAAGCACAATTTACTTATGGAACTAACTGTATTTAATATTAATGGTTTGAGACAGTACGCATAGACTGTTTCTAGTCTGTTCTAGGTAATTTGTTCAAATTCGGGCATGGCAACCCAGAATTTCAAAATTCATCTAAATTATTTCGAAAACAGCCACAAAATGAATGTTTTCAAAGAGAAGTAACAGCTGTTATATAAAATTATAGAAAATTTCATTCCTAATACGAATATGTAAAAAATTATAGAAGTACCTACATGTTTATTTTATAGCTTCAAAATAATATTTTTTTATAAACAAACTAGGCATACCATTGGATTTTTTTCAAAAACTTGTTTGAACAGTGTTATCACAGAAACAAAAAATATTCAATAAAAAAAACCTATGGGGTTGGGTCAGAAAAACATAAAATTGAAGAACTCAAACAATGTACGACTTTTGTCATTCATTTTCTCACAAAAATCGACCTCGTACCATGTAGCTTAAGTTTTCTCTGACTCCTAATTGGTGTTTCTTATTGAAAGTGTCCAATTTGGACCACTCTGTACAAATCAAACGGATTTGGTACGCAAATTTTTAATTTTTTTTCTGCTTTTATCTCCTTATTTCCGATTCGATGTGAGCTACTTGTAGAAGCCTCTATGTTCATAAATGGAAGATCACTCCTTCATTATTCACTATTTAATATTTCAAGTTATTTCGCAACTATTAAAGTACATACAGATCATTCTTCTTGCAGGAAGGCAAGGTTTTTCTTGAGCGCTAAATTGTATAATATTATACACTAACTAACTATCAAAGATATTTCATAACTTCAAAATTTTCGTACCATTTTATTTCATAATAACTTTATTACGGCTCCTCGAACTCAATTTGGTTTTATTCAAATTGCCGCTTATATAATTAAGCTTTTGACAAATATTTTGCTTGATAAGGGTGTGGTAAGAACGTTCATAATGCAAAATACAAAACGGTTTTACAGCAAATTATAATATTGCTCTATAAATGTCAACCGAAAATTTTAAAGGACAGTTTATCTTACCGAACAATTTTGTTTTATAATATATTGATACTGGAAATATCTGATACTAGTTTGTTCCTTTGCGAACATTCATAAACAGTTCTATTAGCGCTAAGTGAAACATTTATAAAATTACTCTTTAAATGTTGTCTTTCTGATATTATTATTGTCAGAAGCATAATGCTCGCAGATGCAACCTTAAAAAAATTATTATTTAAACATCACGAACACTGTTATGATGAAATGACTTTATGATAATTATAAAACAAAAAAATGTTTGTGGGGATACATACCTAATCATTTTTCAATAGCTTTATAAAAGGAATCACCATTTTACAATTATAGTTTCATCTTATCAATGATGCGTGAACTGTATTATTATGAATTCGCTAGGTAAATGGAAAAAAATAAAGAAAGTGGAGCATTTTACAGAAAAATTGAAAAATTTTATCACAATATATTAGGTGGTGAAGTGATTATTGATAATAATTAGTTAGATGCCACTATAAAGGAAGCAGAATTTGTGAAATCAGATTAACAAAATGATTTATTTGCTTCAAGTGGTCTTGTTGTACCATGTGGCTCCTACGAAACTGCTCTAAATCATCAAGAAGTTGGGACAAGGACTTTTGAAGAAGATGATAGTGTACTAAATAACTAAAAACATGACATATTTGTCTTTCATTCAAGAAGAAGTCTACACTGTACAATGTTAAACACGCATATATTTTTAAAATTTTTTCCATCGACACTTTTTCCTACAGTACGTCTCTGTTTAACGGAAATGTACCCAAAAGTTGAAACATTTTATAAAGTTCTATCGCAGAGCAAAAATATTTTGTAAGAACTCTTATGGGTTAAGAGTAAGTATAACATGGAAACCATATTTTGTGCATCCTTTAATGGATTTCATTATAGTAGAGGCAAAAAAGAGAGAAATATAAACGATTTCATTTCCTAAAACTCAATAATAACTAAGATATTCAAGGCATTTGCAAATTGAGTTATGTATGTCCTATATTTCAAACAGAAAAATTTCTTTCGTAGTAAATTAAAGCATCAGATGGCAAATGAAGGTTCCAACAGTCTGGTATTGGGTGTGCACATATCAGAAATTAATGTAAATGGCCGGCGTATAAACACTAACCCAAGCATAATATATTTTTCGTACTTCCGGGCCTAAAGTGACAACTTCACTCCCTTGTGACAGGTACTAAAGTGTCACATTTAATCCCTCCGGGATTAAATATTGACGAAACTCCCGGAACGATTAAATCACAAAAAAACGAATTTAAGGGATATTTTATTGAAAAACAATTAATTAGAATGGTAAGTAACGTTAATATTCAAATTAATATTGTGACAGTTCGTCATATTGACCAGTCTTTCCTGGGTTAATGCAGCAGGTAACTGACGAGTAACAGATAGGTCCTTATCATATTGAACTGGTGTTTGTTTCGAAGATCCTGCGGAAACAGGAAGCGAGAATGAGGACTGTGGCATAACTATAGTGGACGAATCGGCGACTTGACCAAATATTTTATCTGAAATTTTTTGTTTATTTTTAATAGACGATTCAATATATCCCTCGGCCACGTTGGAGGATTTCCATCCTCCATGTCTCTTCAGCACGTCTATTGTTGCTCCCGAATCAGCTAACAAAGACGCAGATGTGCGTCTAAAACAATGTCCCGTATGAGACGTCGCATTTTCTAACTTCAAGAAAGCTGCTATTTGCCGTGGAAATGTACCAAACATATTTTTTCCTACTACTCGCGTAGTACATTCTTTGTTGATGTATTGAACAAAAAATTTTGAATGAGGTGTCCCTGTCTTTCGCAATGCCACATATTTTCGAAATATCGCCACAAAACTGATGGCACTGTTTTCTGAATTTTTGATCACAAAATTTCAGTCAATTTTATTTTTGGTGTTTCTAATCGCAATTAGGAAGGAATCGCCCAAATCTCTCACATCGTCGATTTCTAAATCAACCAACTCTTTTCCACAACAAGCTACCGCAACGCCCAAAATAAGTGCAACCTACAAAAAAATTGATTTCTTAAAATTTCTGAATATAAACACATTTCCAAATTTACCTTAAGCATTAAATATTTATCATCCGGAGCCCCCCGTAAGAACTGATCTACCTGCTCAGACGTGAGAATTCTTGACTGCTTTGGCTTAAATCCCTCATTTCTTCTCTTCAAAAAAGCTAATAATTTTGGAAATTTACTTATATCAATATCTTCTCTAATGTTAATAACCGATTTCAGCATTGAGTAATGTGCCCAGAGAGTTGAGGCACAAACCGCTTTTGATTTATCATTGAAGTAGACTAACAGCGCATTTTCAGTAGGTTGTCTCACATTTTTTAAGCGGCACCACTTTTTAAAAGCATCGTACTGCTGCTCGTATAGTTTTCTAGATTTCGGTGGTAACAATTCTTCACTTACTTCGGCTGCTCTTTTATCAATATCAGATACACCTTCTTCACTCATGATACCAATAATTATCAATAACAATGTTTCTTTACAATGACACTAGTAATGACAATGTTTCTAAATTATAATTGTCACAACGAAATGTTAATATGGTAACTTATTTTAAAGTCAGTTTATTAAATGAGTTGAAGAGAGAAAAAACTGATTGAAATTATTGAAATAACTAATAAAATCATACCGGAAGTACGAAAAGTATCGTATATACCTTGCGACTGAAGTTCATTTAATCCTTCAGGTAAACTTTACCTTCAGGATTAAATGTACTACTTCAGTCCCGCGGTATATAATATACTATTACCATCAGGATTAAATGTACTACTTCAGTCCCGCGGTATATAATATACTATTATTTGTTAGTAACGATGAAATACTTGGCTTTTTGTTGTCTGGAAAACCATTATGAAATTTATTATTTTCAGCCCGTACACTTAAACAATAAAAAAGTTTTATTTCAGTTTTAGTCAAAACAAAAAAGCTACATTTGCAACAATAAATAATGATAAAAGTACAATTTAGCGTATCATAACCAAAATCCTGCAATGCCTTGCCGATGAATGAATTTTTAACACAATACTTAATAATCCACTAGATCACAAGATAATCGAATGACTATCGATTCAGGATCGTGGGTTTCAAACTGATACAATAATACATTCATTCTAAAATTTTCATGACATAGCCTCGACTAGTAGAGATATAAAATTAACTTTATGTCTTTCCGCCTAAGAATGCATGCGACATCCAGAAATTTATAGTGACTGAATCTTGATTTTACAACCCATTGCGTAATGACGTCATCAAGGTAATGAAGTCGTTCATTAGTGACAATTAACTGGCGTTTGGGTAATTTATTTTCGAAAGAAAAATTTACTGCTTCATATTTCAAATGAATCAATTAATGTGGAAATTAGATAACTAATCATGGTAAAATACAATGGAAAAAAAAATTTAAGCATGTTTAGTAATAATTTATAGTCTGAACAGAATAGATTCATATTAATGATCCAACAAAAAATTTTTTATTAAACACCTTGTTGGTTTTTCTGAAACAAATTTAGGTGACCAAACTCAATTTCTTCAAGAAAGTATAATTGCACACCTAAATATGGGAATACTTGTAATCTATCCAAGTAAATTTTTATTGGGATTCAGTACAGAAAATAAGCATCAAGCAAACTTTAAAATAGATATTCGTAGTGACATCATTCATTGTTGTTGAATATTTCGGAAAAGATTTTCATATTTTTAACAGTATGATATCAAGAGACCTCATAGACCTGTTCACTGGTCTCTGTCAAGGAGAAGAAACTTCAGAAATATCAGTGTTTGGAAAATCATAGATGATTTTTTCTGGCTTTGAGTGAAAAAAAAGCGCAGTAACAACCTCATGCCCTGGAAGTTTTCATAGAAATGATGGTTTTCACGAATTGGATATCTTAAGAAAAAACTTACAAATGTATGATGATAACATCTAATAATCTTGACGTTTTTTTGGAATTTCTCACTAGAAAGGAATGGTTTATAATCTTGAAGTAGAAAGAAATTAAGGTAGAACAACAAAAATCTAGTTTATGGTGTTGAATTTTTTTTACCAGAAAATTAGTATTTCGTATCTTCCTTCTGAATATGGACCTCATCGGATGAAATATGAGTGTGTGAATCATTTTTTAGAGGGGAAATAATGTTTTTAAACAATTCAGATTCAATAGTGGATACTGAGGAAGGTAATTTTCATTCAAACTAAACTGGACTACAGAGCCGTATTTGCCCAATGTGAAAACTTAAAATGCTTATAACTTTTTGACGCAGCTGAATATGGAAAAACCATAATGGAAAAAGTGTTTCTTTTGATCTCAAGAACCTATGGTTAAAATTAACGCAGTGGTCAAAGATTCATCATGTATAACGAAATATTTAAGCGCCTCGGATATATTTGCTATTATTTAGTTTTCTAAGATAAGGTGAACAATAAAATTGTGTACACATCTCTCATTTCGGCCCATACTGTAATGAAATCCTTTAAAAGATGCATATTCCTTCGATATATACAGTCTAAAGCAGTTTGTTGAGGCATTTTGTCATTAGGAAGAGACTTTTTTTGTAATACAGTTAAAAATGGTCGCCCTAAACTGGAAGTTTGAACAACATGAAATATGGCTTCCATATTATAAAATACACACCGTAACACCGTAAGAGTTCTTATAAAATATTTTTGCTCTGTGATAGAACTTTATAAAATATTTCATCTTGTGGGTATATTTCTGTAAAAAAAACGTACTGTAGGAAAAACTTGAAAAATGCGTGTATAACATTGTACATGGTAGACATCTCCTGGAATAAAAAAAAATGGAAACAATCATGTCATGTTTTTCGATATTTAGTACACCTGTATCTTCTTCAAAAGTCAGTCACTTGAAGCAACTAAATCATATTGTTAATCTGATTTCCCACATTCTGCTTCCTTTATAGGGGCATCTAACTAATTCTTATCAATAATCACTTTGCCACCTAATATATTGTGATAAAAATTTTCAACTTTTCTGTAATATGCTCCAGTTACTCAATTTTTTTCAATTTACCTAGCGAATTCATAATAATAAAGATCTTGCATCATTGATAAGACGAAATAATCGTTGTAAAATGGTGTTATCACCAGAATAAATATATTATAAATATTACAGAACAATAATATAATTTGCTGTAAAACTGTTCTGTGTTTTTGCACTTAGAACGTTCTTACGACACTCTTATCTAGTGCAAAATACTGGTCAAAACTTAATTATGTGATCGTCAACTTGAATGAAACCAAATTGCCGTAATACAGTTATGAAAAAAATGGCATGAAGAATCGAAATTATAAAATATCTATAGTAGGGCATTAAGATTTAGGTTGGAATCTTTTAGAAATCAACTCCAACTCACCATCAACATTTTTATCCCAGTCGTCGAACCAGTTCCATATTCCACGAATACAAAATCCGTGTAGCTTTCCACCTCGCATCCTTTCCAAAGTTGAATTTTACCCGGTTTTTGACACCCCTTGACATCATGATCTTCGATACTGAACGCCCTCACCTAGCCATTTCCCGGTAACGTTCCAACAACTGAACTGATTTTCCCTCCGCATTGTGAGTCCAGGAATGGAACAGGAAAATGGAATCGATAACTCAGTGCAGGCCTAGTAATTCGCAGCAGGATACAAGATTACTATCTTGCAGGTTTATTTCAAGGGCGATTCGTGTAGCTAAGGCTGATTAGTTAGAGCTTTATCTTGGCCATTATTATACATGTTTTATTTGTTTGTCATTTGTACATTTGTACTCTCCTTGCTACCAAATAATTTGCTAGACATTTCGATTTTTTTGTTTTTTGAAAAGATTGGCCGGTGTATAACTCTGGGTCTTTTAAACCTGAATATTTCGCTATTTGCTTTGGGTCACCACCAATAGTGTGTTGGCAAGCATTAAGGGAAATGCACTTTCCATGTCAGTATGTCAAAAAATCTTAGACTTTCTGTTCCAGGAGGCCGAAGATTTATTACATATTTTCTGTATAACATGCAGGGCTTGAAGCTGCAGCCATCATCGGTTCTGGTGAATCTTGTTGTTAAATTGTTTGTTTGCCGCAATGTCACAATAACGTATTTTCTCATATCTTCTACATCATTTATGTTTAAGGAGAGAATTTCGTCACATCGACAACATCCAAAAATCCCAAATATTGTTACAATTTTCGCCAGGAACCACTGGTCATCACGAACATGTAAAAGAAATTGTTCAGCCTCTTCTTTACTTAATACCTAGGCTTTTTTTTGGCGTATAACGCTCATTTTTTCGTTTCAGAAACGCTATTACGTTTTGAAATCTGCAAATGACAACTAAACGTCATAATTTTCAATAAATTTTTTAAGGAAAACAAACCTGCGAACAGGGGCATTTTCTTTCATTTCCAAGCAGCTTTTCAGCATAGACCATTTTGCCCATAAAGTATTAGGGATGAATCTTCAGTTACCCCAATCACACTATTTTTGTTTTGCCACTTTTTGAAATCGTATTCTCGTTCGTACCTTGAAGTTGATTTTGCAGGTAATAAACTTTAAGCTACACTGCTGGCTGCCTCAATAATTTCTTTTTCCGCAAATCGCCAGGAAATTTTGACATTCCTGTCAAAATTTCTTGAAGAAAAAGTCAGGACTTCCTTACTGTAAGGAAATGTCATTTCCTTACTGTAAGGAAATGATATTTCCGTACAGTTGTTAGTGTTCTACATAAATGATAGAAAACACATTGCTTATAAGGAATTAATTTATATTTTGAAAACATCAAGTCATTGCTGAATACATTTTTAAGATCAATTTGTTATATTTACAGTAATTTGACAGTTAGTACAATTATTGAACATTGGAGGAACACTCTTAGAACTATGAGAAACATTTTGGACAACATGCAGGGTGGAAGGGTCATTTTGTTGAATATTTTGTACTGTGAAAATTTTATTTGCCACCTCAACCTTATTGTTAAGCGATTCTTCGATATATCCTTCAGCAACGTTTGATGACTTCCATCCGCCATGCCTCTTTAAACTAGTTATGTCGGCACCAGAGTCAACCAATATTGTTGCAGAAGACCGACGAAAGCAGTGACCAGTATATTCTAAATGGATGAATTCCTACCAGTCTACAACCCTTTCCGCTTTGATATTTAAAGAAAAATCGGTCACTGTTCATATTTTCTGGTCTTAACGAAACATACTTTCGATAAACATTCAAGTAGATCTGATTAATTACAAATGATCTTGGTTTGTTGGTTTTCGAATCAGGTATGCTGATTAAAAGCTTAGATTCTAAGTCTTCTATATCGTGTACAGTCATTCGGACTAACTCATCCATTCTACAGGCCCCAGAAATACCAAATATTACAGCCACCTAAAAAATAAATAAAGCTATAATCTAAATAGAAATTAAAAACTTGTAAATTACCTTAATCATTAAATTTTCTTTATCTGGAGCTTCCTGGATAAATTTTTCAATTTCTTCCTTCGTTAAAATCTTAGATTTCTTTGCCCTATAACCTTGAGCTTGCCGTTTCAATAAAGAACGAAGTTTTGAGTATGTAGATATATCTACATTGTGTTTAAGTTTGACTTCAGCATTGAATAATTGGCTTTAATGTTGAAGATTTCATCTTTAAACAAAGGTCTAGGAAGTATGCCATTACAACATTTTCTGAGAAAGAACTCGTATTTTACCTTGCGATAATCCATAAAACAATCGTGCTCTGTTTGAAACTTACATCAGTAATATTGAGCGCAGTATACGATCAGATCCACAGTCCTTCTGGAAATATGTTAACCAGCGGAAGAAAAGTTCTGGCCTTCCTAATAATATGTCTTATAACGGTACAAGTAGCTCTGATGGTGCTGAAACTGTGAATCTTTTCGCTGATTTTTTCTCTAGTGTTTATAAAAAGGATTGTGTAGTTCCTCCAAATATAAGGTATCCTCAAATTGTGAACTTGTCCAGGTGCGAATTTTCAAGTGCCGAAGTTTTTGAGATAATTGAGGGCTCAAGCCTAAGCTGTCGGTCGGAACTGACGGTGTACCTGCTTACGTACTAAAGAGATGTGTTTGTGCTCTTTCCACTCCGATCAGCAGTCTGTTCAATATCTCATTGAAGCAGGGTATATTTCCTGAATTTTGGAAAAGCAGCTTCATCATACCGATCTTCAAATCAGGAACGAAAACTGAGGTATCTAAGTACAGGGGAATTTCCATTCAATCGGTTATGTCCAAGATGTTGGACATTTTGGTGTGTAGTTAACATGACCTGGCACTCTAATGTCTTTTTGTCTGACGAACAGAATGGATTCAGGCGTGGAGGTCTACCTGTCCAATCTTTTGGTGTACCTCAAGGATATAGTCAGCTGCTTGGAGGAGGGACGCCAGGTGGACGCAGTTTACACCGATTTTTCCAAAGCGTTTGACACAGTGAACCATAATCTTATGCTGGCCAAGCTGGAGGCCTTTGGAATATCTGATTTCCCACTAACTTGGTTTGGATGATTTTTATGTGGTCGAACGCAAATCGTCCGATATAAAAATTATTTATCTGGGATCATCGAGGTTACTTCGGGGGTTCCCCAAGGTAGCCATTTGGGGCCTATACTTTTTGGTTTGTTCATCAATGATGTTAAGGGCTGCCTCAATTCGAACTTTTTGATTTTTGCGGATGATTTGAAATTATACCAACCTGTGAACTCTGTGGCCGATTGCCTTCATCTTCAGGAACAGATTGATAGCTTTCACAGATGGTCAACTTCTAACTACCTTAGTGTTAACATCAATAAGTGTAGCATAATATCATTTCACAAGCGTATTACACCTATCCAGCACAGTTATAGGTTGAACGATATTGAGTTGACTAGGCATAGTTGTGTTCGCGACCTTGGTATTTTACTCGATTGTAATTTGAATTTTAAGGAGCAAGTTCAAAGTGTATGTGCGAGGGGTTATCGGTCGCTCGGTTTTATAATCCGGAACTCATCTCTCTTCAGTTATGACACCGTGAGGCTTTCGTACACCTCTTCATGTAGGCCCATTCTGGAATATGCTTCTAGTGCGTGGGCTCCGTTTTACCAGTGTGACATTGACAGCTTGGAGAGGGTTCAGCGCAGATTCGTGCGTCATCTGGCCTTCAGGTTGGGTTTTCGCAGAGGGAGTGTTGAGGCTGCCAGTCTATCATCTAGTTTGGACACCCTACGTAGAAGACGCCGCCGGATGGACTTGTCCAACCTCTATAAAATTTTGAATGGCAGCATGAGCTGTCCCAGACTTCTATCTGCAATAAACTTTAATCTGCCTTCGAGGATCACGAGACATACTCCCTTCTTTTTACATTCACACACATAGAACTAATTACGCTACCAACTCGTTCCTCAATAGAAGCATGGTTGCGGCAGAATGCTCTGGGTCCCAGTTTGGATTTCTTCTCGGGCTCACTTTTTCATTTAACGCAAGGTTGAGGCACGTCAGTAGAGATTTTTGAGACATTGTGATGGTCTTTATCATTATTGTTGTTTATTGCTGTTTTTTTATTGGCTTGTTTATTGTACTTGTAAGACTCGTGCTATGAAGACATATAGTCAAGTAGTATGGGTTCATCTTTAATTTGATTTTGTTATTCAAAAGGGGTTATCCTGTATACTCTTGTTTCTATTATTATATTATATGTAACAAGAATAAATAAATAAAATAAATAAATAAATACATTGTGTCATGCGATAATCCATAAAACATCTGTATGCATTTTCGTACTTTTCTCTTGATTTCTTTGGCAATAATTCAAATGAAGCAGTATTCACTGCCTCAACCAGCTCTGGAGGAGTCCCAGGAATGGAAATTTCATCATCACTTATCATTTTACTTTCGAGAACACCAGCAATTAAATTTATAAGCGTCAAGTTTGACAATTCAACCTCAATACGTTTCCATAGTAACGTTTGCAATTTGTTCACTTCTGTTCCCAGAAATGATTGCATCCCTCTTGTCTCCGACCTTCTTCATGAGTTTAGTGTCCCCCAACCTGATATTACCGACATACTTACCTTGCTGAAGTTCGCTCTGTCTCAGGATTTTTTCGTCTTCAACAAGATATTTTACAGACAAATCGATGGATTGGCCATGGGCTGTCCTTTGTCATCCCTTTTGGCTGACCTCTTTCTCGAGAAAGAATTCGAGACACCCATCATGAACAGATGTACTAACATAGTTCGCTGGTACAGATACGTTGATGACATTTTTGTCATATTGGACGGTTCCAATGATGATGCCCATAACTTAGTTTCATTAATAATATTCACCCTGATATCACTTTCACCCTCGAATTGGAGGTCGATAAAAGGTTGAATTTTCTTGACCTCTCCATCACCAGACCAGATAATGGTTTCCTTGAATTCGAAATATACAGGAAACCCACACAAACAGATCATATCATTCCAGCACACTCTCACCATCCATATAGTCACAAATTAGCTTCCTTGCGCTGTTATACCCACAGGGCCCTCAATGTGCCCCTCTCCGAAGTAAACAGACAGAAAGAATTTAATATTATAAAACAGATAGCCTTCAACAATGGATACGACCCAGGTCTGGTTGACCAACTCCAAAACAACATATTGCGTAGAACAAGACAGGATTTAGCATATCATTCTAGACCTCCTGACTCAAACTTGAGATACTTCTCCCTTCCCTATTTGGGATTCTTCTCCAACACCATTTCACGCACCCTTGAGACTTCCTGTGAGGGAGTGAAGATCTCTTGTTCTAATCCTTTCACCTTAGGTAACATCTTATGCAACTCTAAGGATCGGATAGAAAAATAACAATGCAGTGGCGTCTACAGGCTAGGATGCAACGATTGTGACGTCTCATATGTCGGACAGACGAGGAGAAAATTGGAAGTCAGAATAAAAGAACACCTGAAAAGACCTAACTCATCAGCATTTGGTCACCATCTGAAATTTACGGGCCATTCCTTCAGCCCAAACCACAATTCCAAGATCCTCCACAGACTCACGACAAATAGATATGACATAAAAATGAACCTTCTTGAGGACATTGAGATAACACGCGAGCTGAATTCAAATAAAAATTGTGCAAACACCCAAGTACACTTAAACTTGAATAATGATTTTACCCCTTTATTTAAGCACCTGATGTGACTCTTGAAGTGTTTGTCAGGTATTCCAACATGTTGATTGTTTTCACATGTTACTCGGGAGATAAAGAAAGAGAGAAAGATTTGATAATGTCTTAGAAAAGATTTTTTCGATGATGAATTCTAGACCCCCTAAAGATTACTACGCCTATGACTTATTTCAGGCCTTCCTACTGCGGACCTACATTATATTATATCGATGGTCGAGATTCTCTTTATGTGTTTTCTTGAGGTTATGTCATTTTGTCATTGATGATTGTTGTTTTCTTCCTTAATTTCGTCGTTCACATGGATTGTAATTTATATAATTTTAAGACTGATTTTGATTGGAGAGTGCTCCATTTATGTTGCAAGAAGATTTTCGCTTGCTTACTGACCTTGTGATGGTTTTCTGGACGGGTAACTACTACTCACTTTATTTATATGTTATGTTAAACGTTTGAAGTACCACCCGTTGATTTTAATTAATCCATAAAACGTCTGTATGCATTTTCGTACTTTTCTCTTGATTTCTTTGGCAATAATTCAAATGAAGCAGTATTCACTGCCTCAACCAGCTCTGGAGGAGTCCCAGGAATGGAAATTTCATCATCACTTATCATTTTACTTTCGAGAACACCAGCAATTAAATTTATAAGCGTCAAGTTTGACAATTCAACCTCAATACGTTTCCATAGTAACGCAAGTAATTTTATTAGGAATTTCAAAGCACCATTTATTTGGGAATAAAATATTCGCGTTTTTTTTTAAATCAATCAATATCTGTCGAATTTTAAACGATTTGCGGAAAAATAGTATGTTTACCTCGTAGGAAAAGCCATATTCCTGGACTCTGTCTCGGCTTGCGCCTCGACTTAGCAATCTTCACAGTCGTCCAGGAATGTTAAGCTTTTCCTACCGAGTAAACAATGTACTATTGGTACATTCATTTTCGCTTTCGCCAAAACAAATGTAAAGAAAAATAAACAGACATGTCTATGGCAACGCTTCTATAGCTTACGACAATTGCGACAAATTATTGAGATTTTTTTGGAATTTATCTAACCTTTTCACAAATGAGAAACAAATTAAATTTAAAACAATACACGCAAGTTAACGGGTTTTACTGGCTCAAGGAGGTAACTGACTCGCTTGCGGCTCGTCAGTTATATCGTTCATTCGCCAGTAAAACCCTCTTACCTTGCTAGTAATGTTATATACTATTTCTGGATACATTTATTTTAACTATTACGTGTTCTCAATAGTGGAATGGTTTCTGAAATAAATAAATACTGAATATCTATTCGCTTGGCATAGACTGCATAAATCTATGTTCCTTACTTGAGTACATTGCCAAAAAACTTGACATATTTTGAAAATTTCAATGTCATCGGCAAGATTTACCATTTATACCTCTAAAACTCACGATGGACGAATCTTTTTACGATTCCTTGGAGGAGGACTCATTCTGCGAATGTCTCAGTGAAGTAGGAGACCTAGATGATTCCCCGAAAGAAGCCGTCAAACAAAACGAAGATAATGAAAACAACAAAGAGGACCAAGAATGTTTATCTGAAATTATACCACTTTACTTGAGAGAAACTCCTAAAACTAATATCAAGCCTTTAAGAAAGGATGGCAATCATTCTGAGTCGAAGAAGACTGTACTCAAAGAACCAATTAGAATAAAACCAAAACAACAGAACCGGACATATCTTAATCTTTTTTACAACAAAATAAAATACCCAGTGATCGGTGGTGGGGACGTGGATAAAATGAAAAATGGATCTGAGTCCACGAGGGCGCAGTATGATCCATCTTCAAGGAGAGGTAGTGCCATATCGAAAGGAAAAACTGAAGACTTTTCTTGCGATAAAGACTCCTCTTCAGACGAGTCAAGGTAACAGTACTTTTGAATTGTTCTTCTTTGAGCTGTACGTAAACTATATAGATAAACCAAATTATTTTATGTTGGGGCCAATAAATGACGGTATGAGTACACCAGAAATTAGAAATAATAGGATAGGTTCAGGAAAATGATGAAAAAAAGTAGAAATACTGCTTAACGAACGTTTCACATAAAAATAACCTAGTTTCACATGAAAATGTGAAGTTGTTTTGCTCTGTACTGATACACAATGTGGCAAGCCTCAAAAGTAAGCCAGATAAAGTTATGGCAGAGGAAGAAACAACATTGTATACATTCATCAATTTTCAGGAAGTTTTCTTGTTACTCATGTATGTTTGTTGGTAAGAAGGAGAGTGTAGCCGGTTACCGTGAAAGTTGTAATAAAAAAAATTCCATCATATTATTGAATTTAACACCTCGTCTTGTTTCAGCTTTTATCAGAACTTCATCGCGGAAGAAGAGCTCAAAAAAACAATACCGATTATCAAAGTAAAACAGGAACAATGTCAAACTTATATAGCGTTTCAGAACAGTGTCTTAGCAAAACAAAGTTGACAAAAGGAAAGCCTTCAAGGAGACAAAATTCAACGGTATCATCAATGCCGAACAGTAGGATATTCACAGGAGTCGAAGAAACAAATGTGAAGGTTTGTATTCCACGTAAATAGAGTTTCAACAACGTTGAAAGCAAAACATCATTCCAGTTAGCGAAAGTATGACAAAAAGGCTGGAGATGT
Source organism: Micraspis discolor (assembly GCA_030674115.1). NCBI lineage: Eukaryota > Metazoa > Arthropoda > Insecta > Coleoptera > Coccinellidae > Micraspis > Micraspis discolor. Next base: position 298,086 of record JARTUT010002184.1, on the reverse strand, counting down.
GAATTTACCATACGAGGGTATTTCAATGAATTTCACTCTAAACTTTTACCTACCATGTTTTCTGTATTCCTTTGGATAGGAGCCTTTGGGCTGCTGTCGTAGCCACAAAAGGACATGTTTCTTGACGTCTTCGTTCCCTTTTAAAACCTTTCCACGCAAATGAGTTTTCAGCTGTCAGAAGAGGTGGAAATCACATTGGGCTAAATCGGGGCTATTAGGGAGTGTGGGAGTACCTTCCAGCCTAATTTTTTCAGAAGTTCCGTGGTTAGGAGAAAGGTGTGGAAGCGCCCATTGTCTTGATGATAAATGAGACCCTTCGAGATCAATCCCCGACGTTTCATGCGAATAGCATTCAATGTACGCCTGGCTTCAAAAAAATGTCAGTAAATATGCCCGCATATGTCCTAGAACATCATGAGTAGCATTCAGTTGGCTGACGGACAAGATTTGAATATTTTGCAGCAATAGAATCTACATGCTCTGCCGTTTCGATTCCGGCTCGTAATGATGGACGCGCGTCTGATCACTGGTTATAATATGTCGTACAAAGAATACACCTCTTCGTCGAACCGTTGTTCAAGCTCTGTGGAGATTCTATAGTGACTTTCTTCGAGAACTAGGAACAACGTTTCGAAAACCAATATGGTGCATGTTTTTCGAAATTTTCCGTGTCACGAATAATTTTGTGTACTGACGCTTACCCCTAGCTCGGATGGTTCAACATTTTCTGTGGAGGTACCACAGGTTAAGGCTCGCTGGAACCTAAGCCACAAGACATTTCGACAAAACAAAGCCTATGGTGTGAAGCCAAGACATATACCAACCTAACAATACTGTTAACAAGCCGATACCTGGAATTGCTACCCTGCCAGCTCACTGTTTTCGTCCATTTATTGAACGACCCCCGTAGGGCATAAGAATTAGTTTTTTCCAGTAAATTTTCACCACAAAATGTTGAAACTTATTTAGTTAATTTTATATTATGCTCACGTTAGATGAATATTTGTTTGAATCTCGTAGAAAAATTATATTATATTCTTCGAAATTTCGGTTATAGCTGAACGCTAATCTTTTGTTTATAGTTACAGTTGTTGAGGAAACGTCAATGTTATGGTAAGAAAGCCAGTTCCAGAAACAAAGCAATGATGGAAGAGAGTAAATTCAACAGGGATATCAATGCAAAGTTAAAAATAAAAAAATAATTAATCTGAGTGAAATAAATCTCATTAATCCATTTGCTATTTTTTGGCGCTCTTGTTCACCCGAACAGAGTGCCTATCATTTTGCCCGAATGTCTGTAATTTTGGAATATCGAGCCGAAAATGGTCTCAATCGATAGGGTTCGACTCCCCGATGAAGAATCCGTGGCAAAAGTTGAGTCCGTCCGTCCGGCCGTAACCTCTCTAGCATCCAAAAGAGCTGAGCTAGAGTTTTCATATTTTCAAAATAGGTTAATTGTCCAAATATCTCGCTCAAGTTTGTTATTGGGCCAAATCCGTCGGATGGTTCCGTAGTTATGAGCATCTGAAATTTTGTTTCCTCAATAACTACTAGAATATCCATACGATCAAGTTGATACTTGAAATATTGTTGAGGGAGGCTGCAACAAAACGGCTCGCAAATTTTCGCAAAATAGTCAAGCTAGAAATTTTTTGAAAAATTCCCAAAAAAAAATTTTTTAATCCGCAATATCTCATAAGATATTTTTCGGATTTCAATAAAAATTCGTGAATATATTGAGGTGATCGATATCTTACTTATCCTCAAATTTCATTGTCGTAGCTCCTTTCCATCTAAAGATATGATCTTTTTTTTCATTTACACAAGAGAAAAGAGAAATGACATACGTCCCGATGATTTTCTTTGAACGATGGCCATCACAGATCGATATTCGATTGACAAATGCCGGGCTCATTAATCAGTGTCAGTTGGCGTAATATTAATCAAAATTTTTCATAACGGGAAATCATAGAGAGAGGATTCAATCTCAATGGATGAAATAATAAACGTTGGCAAAATTCAGAAAAGCACTGACGTCAGTTTTTAGGAAAAGGGAATTATAGCTTCGAACAAAACTTGGGGAAAATTATGAATAGATTTTTAATTTGAGATATAGGTTTGTTCATTCATTAGGCGTTCATTATTTGCAACACATTGTCCCATGGTACGAGAAAAGACTATTGTTCACCTGATCAGAGTGTTTATTGATTTGTTATGGTTTGAATATTTACTCGCTAGTAGCTCAACAAGAGCGCCAAAGCAATCTGACTTCACGTCAGTGCTTTCTAAATTTTTTGTAGGATTATTTTTACTCGACTTACAACTTATTTTCAGGGATTATATCGGTGGAAGTTGTTCAGGTTCGAAAGTATTTTAGGAAAAATTTCGTCAAGATCTAAAATGTGATCAGTTTTTAAGAAAATCATATAACTTATTTATTTCATTCATAAAACTGTTGAAATTAATAGCCAACATTGAATTATTTCACCATGTGTCAGAAAAAGACAGGAATATATACTTTCTAGCACTTTGGCAACGATGCATAATGAAGTCGTCAAATACTCAGTGGCGTACTAATTTAATGGTTTCGTTTAATTTTTGAGGAACCTTCAAAATTAGAAATACTTGAGATTATGATAGAAAACCTGTGGTATTATGAACTGTAGATCTAGTATAATCGATTTTAGGTAAATGATGCAAGACAAATTGCGTCACTCTGATATTAAAATAGATTCATACTATAATAGAGGGTATTTCGTTCTATATTTCGAAAGACTTAAATAAAAGTGCAGATATTATAATATTGAACTATAATCCCTGCAAGTACTATTATAATTGATATCTTTTGTAGGTAGTCACAGGAGTGGAACTGCTAAGTCTGTTAAATTTCACCGAGTAGCAGTTTTATCTGCGGTAATAGGACATTAATAGAATGCCATGAAAAAAAAACCTGGGTTATGACCAGAGGATAAAATTGTCTGAAACATGTTTCGTCAAATTTGGTTTAATGAAACAAATTTTCAATATTCAAATTTATTGATAACATAAATTCATAACAAAACCACTCAAAATGATATTTATACATCTAAAACATAGACTCAACATTGAGCACTCATTCCAAAACAAAATTGTTTTAGTGTATATCGATCTAGTCCTAAATTTCTTCGAAATATCTACTAATTTTCTGGTTTCATGATTGAGCCTTATATGTAAATAACCCACCAAGACATTCGACATACAAAATCGTAAAATCAAATTTTTTCTGTTCGGTATTGCTCGGAAACCTGCAATAAATATTATTGAAGAAGTCGTACATGGATGAAAGAAACAAATAGGGTTTGATATTGATTCAGGTATTGCATTTTGGTCAAATGAACGACTTTAAAAGCTATTCAATTAATACAAACAACCTTTGCATGCACTTCATTCTACGACACTGATTGTTCAAATATTGACGTCAAAAGCATATTTAGAAACATACCGGTGGAGAAAAAGATTTGGGTCGAATTATATTTTACAGTCGAAACACTCTTTTGAAGTTTGAAGTGGTCAAAATAACCACTTAATTTTACTTAGTTTTCACTTGTAAACAAAAACAAGTTAACTTTTAGCGCTTTAGGGCAATGTCACGTATAATATAAAGGGGAAATACGGTGATTGAATTTTAGGAATTAATATGTTCGCGCAGTGTAGTCGATCATCACATAGTGAAGTATCAGTTCTTAGTTTTTAGTTCTGTGCCGACGTCAACATGCTAAATATTTTCAAACAGTTTCAAGAAATAAAACCCATTATGACAACATCACAAACGAGTTGGATGCGTATGGTATATGGTTGCCAAACTGCTTTTTCAATGGGAGTTACATGATTTAATGTAAATAAATAGGTCTATCTCTTTATATGTCTATGGTAGACACCAATCTAAGTCTAAGTTGTAAATTTCTTAGAACGTTATCATTGAATTACGTACAATTCCACAAACTCTATGCCTGATAATTTAGTTAGTTCATTTAGCCTCTATGTGGTCACAATTGACAACACATGTCATCACATTGAATTCCATTAACCTCTAATTTTTTGGTCCCTTTGAAAAAGTTTAATCAAAATTCCAGTGAAATGAAAAATAAATATTCACTCCCTCTGCACTGAGTAAGTACTTGAGAATTTTATTGCTTATCATTATAAATTCATATCTGGGTTAATTTTGTTATTGGCCGAATCGACCTAGTGGTTTCGGCGTAATATTAGGAATCAATTCGTATCTTGATCCACGAATTTCAACCTTATCAACAGTCATAGAAAATTGGACCTCGTGGAATCGTGGCACTGTGAGAAGCCTAGGTTCACATTTGAATGACGTCATCTTCCGCACTTAAGGGCCTTTCAAATAAAACAAATTATTAATACCTCATAAACAGCTTGTTGAATTTAATTTCAAAATCATTCAGTCCCAATTGAAAAACCCTTTTTTATTCAAATCATGAATCAAAACGAATAGTTACATATGAATTCAAGTTTAGTGTTTATACAAGGTTCTTGAAAAAGTTAAACCGTTCTTCTTCTGACCTGTATACCCATATTCTATATGTAACATCCACTACGCAAACTCAATGAATAAAGGGTTGTATTGTCAAGCTCTATTTGAACCAAAGTTGAATGAAAATAGCAGGAATCGACTTCCGGAAGTTGTATTTTTTCCCTGTTTCATTCAGAATTTGTGCACGATCTCGAAAAACTTGTATCTCAATAGAGGAATCTAATAATTATTGATTCTCAGCTGAACGTTGTTGGAGAAGCAGGAACAAATGATCTTCGTGACAACAATGTGATTTTGTCCATGTGGTGTCTCTCACGTATGCCTCTTTCTCTAAGTATTGGATTGATTTTGTACAGATTCTGATATTTGTTTCTGTTCATGACATGATTGGACTTTCAATTTCTTGTCTATTTCGCTCTTTGTGCGTGCTATCTTTATCCCCAAATGATTGTGAGTATCGAATATTGAGTTGAAACTTGAGTATATCCGGCTAGTCGACCATATAGTCTCTATTTTTCGGGTAAGATGAGCTAGAGAAAAAAGCCTGAATAACTCGGTCAAGCTCGTTATGAGTTGGTTTCCTCGATATATATATATATATTCTTTTGAACTTTTGGCTTACAATATTTAGTGAGCAAACAATAAAGCATATAGATCAGGGGTTAGTGAAGGGGTGTCATACAATTCGGCGTATTACATAAAAACCTAGGGAAAAAACCCCAGTAAAAAAAACCCTGGCTCCCCGCCTACGTGTGAAAGTACAAAAATAAACTGAAATATATTTGAAGGACTTCTTTCTTCAAGAGTGGTGTTCTATTGATGGAGACAGAGACTTCTTCAACTAGGGTATGCCCAGCCTTTTGTCTCCAAGATATTAAAATTTACTACAGAATTCCGGAGTCGTCTGTGACCACTACTTTAAGAGCTTCGAGTTGTTGCCGTAATTCTTGCCATATATATTCTTTTGAACTTTTGGCTTACAATATTTAGTAAGCAAACAATAAAGCATAGAGATCAGAGGTTAGTGACGGGGTGTCATACAATTCGGCGTATGACATAAAAGCCTAGGGAAAAAACCCCAGTAAAAAAACCCTGGCTCCCCTTCTAAGTGTGAAAGTTCAAAAATAAGCTGAAATATATTTGAGGAAATTATTTCTTCAAGAGTGGTCTTCTATTGATGGAGACAGAGACTCCTTCAAGTTGCCTACATCGAATCTACGAATAAAAAGACAAAAGCAGAAAAAAGAACCGAATAACAAAATAATAATGAAATAAACAAAAATACGTATCATATTCGTTTGAAATTTATGACCCATTCCAAGAAACAATCAGAAACATCATGAATAGCCCTAAAACCATCTTGAAATTTATATATGGGACAACTATTGATGAGATGAGGTATTGTTTCTTCTGCTTCTCTACATTCACAACTTGCGCTTGGAACTGAGTTCCATCTGAATAGCATGCTATTGGTAAGACCATGACCTGTTCCCAAACGATTAAGAACTGTCCAAATTTTTCTTGGAAGATCAAAACCAGGAATTTTTTCAGAAGGATCAGAAACGAAATACTTATTGAACGTTTCGTAAGAGTTCCACTCAGTCTTCCATAATTCTTTATCGCTTATGTTCATATTGAAGAACGTATTATGTCATAATGATTTACGTGACTTCAATCTGGGAATTCTATTTTGTGGAATATATGAAATAATTGGGCTGCAGAGCTGTAGTCTGTCTGCGAATATGAAGAGGGACAACGTTAGACAAAACTGGTAACCAATGAACCGGTGTAGATATTATGGTGCCAATAATTATTCTCATGGATGTATTCAATTGTGCATCAATTTTTTGTGTATGTGCACTATATTAAACCAAATAGAGCAACAATACTCAGCTGCAGAAAAGGGCTAGAGATGCTGTGAGAAGAGTGGAAGCATCAGCACCCCAAGATGATCAAGCTATTTTCTGAAAAATATTATTCCTAGTTTTCAGTTTTAGGCTCAGATCATTTAAATGAGCCTTGTAATCGAGAGATGAATCTAATTCAACTCCTAAGTATTTTGGATAGAAATTATGTTCGATGGAAGATTCATTGAAAGTTTCAGCTAATTTCCTATATTTTTCATGATTATTCAGATGGAAACAAGATACCTCTGTTTTGTTGGGATTTGAACATAATCGCCACTCAATAAAATAATTCTTTAAAATTTCCAAATCAGATGACAGAATGTTTTCCAGAGTATGGAAATCCGAATGTTGGTAAGCAGTAGCAATGTCGTCGATATAAAAAAATTTCTGAGATGATGTCGTGGGTAAATCACTTAGATATAAATTGAAAAGTAAAGGAGCTAAAACTGATCCTTGGGGAAGACCGTTTTTCAATGTTTTGAAATTACTACTCTTATTGTCAATAGAAACACGAAACCTTCTATCAGATAACATATTTTCTAATAATCGTACCATTTTCCCACACTTCAGATGGGTATAGAGTTTGAATATTAATCCATCTTTACACATAATAATAAATCAATGAAAGAAGCTCCTGTTTTCAACCTATCATTGAAGCCTGATTCTATGAAAGATGTAAGGCTGACAACCTAATGTGAACAATTTCTATTTTTCCTAAAGCCTACCTGGAAATTTTGTAAAGCATTTTCTATAGAAGATTCAATTCTAAAAAGAATTAATTAAGATTATAAAATTAAACTAAAGAATTAATTCTAAAGAATTAATTAATTAAAAGAATTAATTAATTAATTTCTAATATCTTGAAAGGAACACTCATTAAACTGATGGGTCGATTACTACTAGGATCACAAGGATTTTCTACTCGTTTCATAATAACTATTATTTTAGCTTTACGAAATTTGGAAGGAAAGTTTCCTGAATTCAGAATATTGTTATAGAAAGACAATAACCAAGACAAGGCCTTTTTCCTAAATGTTTGATGAATTCTGGATAAATTCCGCCAAAATCTGCTGCTTTTTGAGATTTGGTAGATTTGATTGCAGCCCTCAATTCATCCATATTGATTGATGATGATGGGGCACCTAATTTTCTCAATCTGAAAACTCGTACTCGAATGTGTAAAATTCATGGTCATGGTCGAAAATCCAGTATAAATAACATTTGGAGAGGCAAAACGTGCTCTTTCACCTAGATAGCGTCGCAAGTCTAGTTTCAAAAATTGTGGAATTGAGTTCAAAATCTGTCCCTATCGATTGCGCAAAAAATCCTTCAGATGAATTAATTGCTGCAACTGAAGCATATTTTTGAGGTCCCAATAAATCGTTCCACACCACTGAAAAAACATTGGAATTATTTTATAACTGAAAGATGGAATTTTTGGTTGGATAAAAATAAATTTTGGGGAAAAAAAATGTTGTTTTCCTACTTAAGCTCGGGACTTATTGACCCGTGAGCATCATAAACTTAATACAATCAAGCATAACGGACCTTTTCCAGAATTTAAATGCACATTTACACATAGCCAAATCTCCGTTTACTTTTACCAAGAGGATCGCCTGTTTCCCCGAAAGCCTATGACATGCGCCGCGACGTCTATGACAGATACAAACAGCGTCGCCGGATAGAAGCATGACAAGAAGTTAGTGGTGTTTTGGCCTTCCTTTCAAATCAAGTCTGATAGTGTGGACCTGTTGGTGGGTCTTCAACCTAAAGCATGAATCCGTAACAGCATCTTCTGTATAATTCGCACCTGAGATCAACTTCTAAGGTATGCCATGATTGAATTTGATGATTATCTAGAATATTTTGGAGGGTGAAAAGAGAGTGTTTTTCATTGGATGATTTTACATATACGTCGTAGTTTTTCAATGTCAACGTTCACATCACATTTATCTATGAAATTTTATCAATTGTTTCTACTGATTATTGTTTTTCCATGTTTCTGAACACATAAGGTCCAAGAAAAACTGTTTATTTCGGAAAATCTCAATTTTGACCATGTCTTCTCCATCCGGAAATAAAATCGTAGCGATTGAGACAATTTTCGTCTCGATATACGAAAAATGAAGACATTTGAACAAAACGATAGCTCGCTGTTCTATTCAAACAAGCGATCAAGTTGAGGAAAGCTCTGACGTGTGGTCAAGAGCTTGATACTGATACTTATAAACAGAAAATTAATAAAATGTCAGACGCAGAAAAAGATAAAAACCTGAAGAAAGATCCTACCTTCTTAGTAAAAACGAAGATTTACAAAACTTTAAATGAATATAGAAATGGAATTCCTGATCTATACATTAGATCGGGACTAACTCTGCACTTCAGCAAACCTCCACATCATTATGGTATACCTAAAATTCACAAAATGAATAATATCTTATAACTCAATGTGAGTTCCTGGAATTTACCATGTCTACAATTGTTTCTTCTGGAAATTACATCTGCTTTAACAAATCATTAAACATTTATGATTAAAAGTACCAAAGATTCCATCGAAATAATGGGAAACCAAGAAATCTTTGAAGAGGACATCATGAAATGCTTCGATGTTATGAGTTTGTTTACCAATGTCTCAACGGATAAAGCACTTACAATCGTAGGAAAAAAGCTTGAATATGATTAAACACTAAATATCAGGTATACCGGTATGAAATAAGCGTTTTTTGTGGAAATAAAACACTAATTATTAATGGGAAAGTAAATAACATTTCATATAAAGTATTAGCCATTGTTTTCTACACATTTTGACCACCTTTCTGGCAATTTGTGGATACCGCGCCAATAAAATTGTTCGTCTTTAAAAGCAATTAACCTGACAACCAATTTTCGACTTCCTGGTAGGAAAAGTGCTGCTCACCCAATGTGTGTCCCATCAATGAAAACAAGCCAAGTGATTTGATTGTATCTTGAACCTGTTTTGCTTTAAGTCCAGGTGCATTGTCACGGAGCAAAATTACCTTGCCGTGTCTTCTGACCCATTCTGGTCGTTTCTCGATCAATGCATGGATCAAATTGATCATTTGTTGTCGGTAGCGATCAGTATTAACCGGTTCATCAGGTTTTATAAGCTCGTGGTACACCACATCTTCCTGGTCCCACCAAACACAAAGCATTTGTCTTCTTACCGAATCGATCTGGTTTAGCAGTCGATGTTGTAGGTTGTCCCGGATTATCCCATGATTTTTCCGTTTAGGATTCTTGAAATAAATCCATTTTTCATCGCCTGTAACAATCCGATGCAAAACCGATTTCCTTTCGTGTTTTTGAAGCCAAATTTCACAAGTGTTTTTTCGATTTTCCATCTGTGTTTCATTCAATTCATGTGGCACATATTTTCTACACTTTTGGATCATTCCCATAGCTTTTAAACAGTCAGAAACTATTTGTTGTGCAACATTTAACATTTCTGCCATTTGCTTTTGATTCAAAGTGTCATCTCCATCCAATATCGTATGCAATTCGGCGACTTCAAACTTTTTTGGTGATCTTCCACGTTCTTCATTTCTCACATCAAAATCATTATTTTTGAATCGTTGATACCATTTTTTGAATGTTGCTTCTGATGAAGCATGATCACCATATGCTTTGACAAGCATTCGATGCGACTCTGCAGCACTTTTCTTCAAAGGAAAACAAAAATTTAATGCTTTCCGCAAATCATCACATTCTGGTTCAAAATTCGGCATTTTTAACACGATGAAAAAATATGATGTTGCCTGTTCAATGATTTGATGTATACTAAATATGTTTCACAGTTGTCATAGCAAGCAAACAAAAAATATATAAAGGCTCGTTCACAACAAAAGTTCCCTATTGAAACATTTGTATCTTCACTTCATACCGGTAATCCTGGTAATAGAACTACATGCTCTCCATTTGCATCGACACAACATACTTCTAATTTGAAGCCATTTTTTATCAATAACAATTTGCTATCATTGTTTCCAGTTTTATCTATTTTATTATTGAGAATTTCGAACAAAAAGCTCTAGATCAAATCATGAAAGAGTTACGTATGTTTCATCATTTGACAACATGGAATGAACACTGTAGATGGATTCCTTCAATCAACAATCCAGAAAAATCTATTGAATTCACAATGGAAATCGAGAAAGATAAACTACTTCCATTTTTAGATGTACATAAACAAAATGAAATCCCAAGAACCAGTGTTTACAAAAAAACAATAAGTACAGGTCAATATCTGCATTTCAATTTCAACCATCAACTAAATACTGGGAGTAGCAAAATGTTTATATGATAAAGCAACACATATATGCTCTACCCAACAAGATAAAAATGAGGAATTGAATAACACCACAAAAACACCCAAATTAATGGATATCCCAAAAAGATATTGGAAAGAGCGAACAAATAACAGAAAATCAACTTGAAGCCAATACAACACAAGAAAATATACAACAAACTATGAAAAGTGTCATTCCTTTGTGAAAGGTTTGTTAGAAAATTTGAGAAGAATAGAAAATAGACACAAGATACCATTAGGGCTAATCTAACTAAAGTTAAAACCGATAACGAGAAGAGAACCCTCGAAATAATAATGGATGGATCCCCCATCAGAATAAAAACAGAAGAAGTTAAGAAAATATGCAAGGAGCAGAAAAACGGTAAAGCTGCCGGACCAGGTGGAATACTTCCAGACCATATTGAAATATGGTACAACTGTTTGAACACCTAAGAAACCTATTTCAAAACTGCCTCAGTATGTCACAAATACCAAACGACTGGAGAATTTCCTATATGACCACTATTCATAAAGAAGAGGACAGAAGCAATTGCAACAACTACTGTGGTAATAAAATAGAATCAGAATACAAAGACATGGAAGCAGAAGACCAGGCTGGATTTCTAGCGGGAAGATCAACAATAGATCATATATTTACATTAACACAAGTGATAGAGAAGAAAATGGCACGAAATCAAGAAGTTCATGTGTTATTCGTAAACCTGAAAAAAGCTTATGATAATGTTCCCCTAACCAAACTCTGGCAATCTCTCGAAAATATTAATTTAAATGTGGAACTCATAAGAGCAGTCAGAACCCTATATGATAAACAAATAATAAAAGGTAAAACGAGAAACACACTATCACCGGGAATACAAGCAACTAAAGGATTGAAACAAGGATGTTGTATATCTCCTACTCTGTTCAAAATATACCTGGAAAATGTACTGAAGCAGTGGAAAAAGAAATGTGAAAATATGGGTAAACCTTTTAATGACCTAATACTATACACATTATCTATGGCGGACGATCAAGTTATCATAGCCCAAGATTAAGAAGATCTAAATTACATGATGAGAAAGCTGTTAGATGAATATAAACTCTGGGGAATGGAAATCAACATTGAAAAGAATGAATAAATGTGTATAGGAGGGGATCAAAGAGACATGCAACTGGAAAATACAATTATCAGAAAAACAAACGCCTACAAATATCTAGGTGTCGAAATTACACAAGATGGATCATTGGAAAAAGAAATTTGAAATTTTATATTGATCAACAATTATTCCAACAAAGATAATCTCAATCTTTTATTGTCCAGAATAGAACTTATCAAAATTCTTCGGAAAATGTCAATGAATTCAATTATTTTTCTCAAAAGCTAGGATACCAAGGATTATTGAAAAATATTGGTGACCTTTAAATTTTCAACCAACGACAAATCACGTGAACTATGCCAATTAAACTATCGATTTTCCCAAAAGTGCCGTAGAAATCAACATTCGAACAAATTACCCTGGGTAATTTAAACTCGGCACTGTCGGAATCGACCATTTGAACTTCCCAATTTCCTGATTTAACACATCGGATCTACGGATTTCCTGCTTAGAGACTTCATCGCGCATCGTTCCTGTCCGAAATTCAATTTACCCCGCCAATTAATACCCTTGGAAGGTAGAAGCGCAAAGTAATTCCAACTGTAATCATAAATAGATTAATATATCCGTATAGAGTCGTCATTGGCGGAAGATATGTCAGAATGATTAATGGACATTGCCTTTCCGTGCGGTAGAAAATAATAGGAATATTGTACTAAGCTGTTTGCCAGCTGGCAAAGGATGCCGAGGAAATTGAAGCACGGAAACGTATGTCTGGTAAAAACAAGAAAACGAAAATTTTGAAAGTTAAATTTATAGCTTGTCTTCTGGAGTATGCTGGTAGCTAAATATCGTAAATTGGAAAAGGTCGGAGACCCTTTCTAGCGATTTGGAGTTGCAAATTCTAGAAACTTCCATTAACAATCTTTATGGTACTCTTATTCACTTGAACAACAGTATAGGGACCAAGCAGTAGTCGCAATCCGTGGATTTTGAATTGAAATCGCTTACACCAAAGAGAACTCGCGCATTCCTCCCTGCGCATCTAATCTTATCGACCGCGAATTTAAAAATTGATTAGAAAAGGTTATTTGCGTTATCTGAAAACTTAAATATTTTGATTTAAGCTGGTAATAAGGTTTCACAGTGATATTATAATGTATGGACCATTGTTTAGTCTATATCCATTTAAAAATTATGACTCCGCTCATAATGTAACCGTAAATGTAATCACATTTCCTCATTAACAGAACGCATTCAATAAAAGATATATTGTTTTATTGTGCTTTTAATATCACTTTGAAAGAAACAGTAATTAGTGATGAAATATACTCAATGGTTTACTCAGGAACACCCTCTGAAACTTTTTGAAATGTGTTAAAAATCATAGGTGCCTTAAGTTTGTAAGTGAAATGACTCATTAAAATTTTTCTAAACGAAGATTGAGTTGAAGAGTAGGTATTATGAGGAAAACTAAGTGTTTGGTGGTTCAAAGCATCGAATGTGTTTAATATACAATCCTCAATACTTAAATTTCACTGAAACATTAATCTTCGAGTCCATGAAAAATAACTTTCTTTTTATATTGAATTGTTTCGAACAATTTTTTTCAATGAATTGTCTGATGATTTAGTTTGAACTGATACTATTTTTAACTTTATTCAATATATGAAAAGAGGAATTTGATTATGCAATTCTAGAATTAGTGGCAAGTTTTAGCTAGCAGGGAAAGGGGGGGGAGGTTTAGATCGTTTCCATTCGACGATTCAGCGAGAAAAATTCTTTCCTGGGGGGTTTAATTACCCCCAGTACACCCCCGTACTCCCCTGCGCTAAACATGCTGAGTGTTCTCTAGAAAGTGTTCCCTCATTATGGTGGGAAAAAATAAAAAACCTTTTGAATGATTGTTATTTCTATTTATAAAATTGAAAATCATATAGATACACACTCAAATATTTATCTAAAAAAGTGTCACACTTCTGCATACGCATGCAGTAGGCGTAAACCTCCTGAAATTTCATTGGTTTCTGATATCTCAACTGATCGTAAAGAAAAGACGACTATACTAAGCCTGCTGTAGGCGTAAATCTGCTAAAATTCCAATAATTAATCGTAAAGAAATGACGACAGTAAGCGTAAACCTCCTGAAATTCCGTTGGCTCCTGATATCTAAACTAATCGTAAAGAAATTACGACAGTAGGCGTAAACCTCCTGAAATTCCATTGGTTCCTGATATCTCAACGAATCGTAAAGAAATGACGACAGTAGGCGTAAACCTCCTGAAATTCCATTGGTTCCTGATATCTAAACTAATAAACAACATTTTCTACAATACTATATGTATCACTCACTGTCGCTGTCTAATGGTATTGAGAAAAAAGAAAGTTTGGGATTATTGAAACTATTATTTTTGCAGTTGTATACGCTACAATTATTAATCATTTTGGAATTAATTTGAAAATTACACAAAATTGAAACAGAATACTTACTGGAATGAAAATAAATGATTAAATGAATGAGCTTTGCTGGTTCATGGTAGATTTTGACTCAAAGAAATTCCACATAATAGGTTAGGTTGTATTTTTTTCATCAACTCCTTCTTTGAATTTTAAATCAAAGATCTCAAAAAAATTCATTCTTCTAAATATTAAACGAATTAATTATACAAAGGAATTAATTAAGATGTCTAAAATAATAATAATGACATTATTTCAGACATCTTAGAATTATTGATGAAAACAATCAACAAAGACCAAAATATGAGGTTAGAATCCCTGCGAGATGCGCGAGTCAGACTTGGTGTAAGAAAATCCACGGAGTGCGACTACTGGTTGGTATATATACTGTGCTAGAACAGAGTGCTCAGAAATAAGCCAATAACACTGTCTCCGAGAAAGAACCGCATGTCTTTTTCATTTACCATTCCATCAATTTTGAATACGCGGTTTCGCAAATTTTCCGCGATTTAGCTGGCAATAATTTTCGAGATGCTACTGGCGCTGCTTCTATCAACTCCGGTGGAGTCAGAGAAAACTCAGAATCAAGCATTTTTAACTTTATAGTATTCGAAATAACTACTAAACAATTACTGAGTTCGCAATTTTTTAATCAAATCACAAAATTAAATTGACAGATATTTGATTACACTGAAGTTTTCTTTAGCAACGCAGGTCTAAGAGCTTACTAGTTTGAAAATTCAAATTTCATATCGATAACATTTTGACTTTAATATATTGTAATAATATGTTCCTTCACTATTAAATCGTCGTTTTTCCTGACACAGAAAAAATAGTGTATTATACCTACATGGGAAATATATCAAATTTCAGCTCTCGGTTTTTTGTCGCTTCGCGTCAGGAGACAACATAACCTCGAGCTAAAATGTAATACTTTTTTCTTATATAATAAATAACTATAATATTTCTCTGTAATAAATAGGCACATAAAAAGGGTTAGGTTTCAGGGATGACACATAAAAAATAAAAGGTTCCCAACGCTCGATGAAGCGGTTAATGCGATCGAAATGCTTTCAGAGATACTGGCAATCAGATTCCTGGTGGAAACAATGCCCCACAAACCGATTCGACATTCGACCAAGTGCAAAAGTGTATCAATCATTAGGAGAATATTTGAAAAGAAAATAAAACGATTTCCGATGATAAATCTCTGTTTTTCACCACCTGTACCCGGAAAATAAATAGGATGGCCAATAAGATTGCCCTACCGGGTTCCATATTCTAAGATACTTCTTTTATTGAATCTATCCGTTTATAACACTAACTGCCGAAGGCATTATCTTGACGTGACTGTCTTGGAGCTTTCCCGGCTAATGGCACCCAAATTTTCCGATGGGGGACATTTCCGAAGATTCTAAAGGATAGTAACGGTGACGGTAAAGTAGAACGACACTGCAAGTTTGCGTGCTTGGCAAGGACAGGCAGAAATAATTTGCCCTTGCTTCATTTAGCTCCCTTAGGGCCATTAATTCCATAAAGTTATCCAATTTCAGAAAGGTAGACATATTTTGAACGTGAATTATTCACTCGAACTAGGAAACTCGGGTCGTTAGCAATTCAGAATTGAAAACAAGGTCTTTAGTGACTCAATCCGTAGCGAAATGATTTTAATCAAATTTGAATTGAAAAATACTGATGGAGCTGAAAGTAGGTAAGATTGTTTTGTCACTCTTGTCAAACTTCTTGCTTCGAAAAATCATATTTGCCTTGAAAATGACATAAGATGTCTGTCTAAACGATGGCAAGGACAATATCTTATTGTGGATATTGACTAAATAATTATTCCACATCTTGACCCGTCCTAAGATTTTTTGAAAGGAAGGAAAACTAATTGGTGAACCCTGCATATCATGTATTGAACAAAATATACGTGGCCTTTTGATATCTATTGGATCTTGTCTTGTACCTTTCACCTTTACTTTATCCAAGGAATTTGCATTTACAATTTCCTCATCCCATTCCTTTCATAAAATTCGTTGAAAATGTCTGTAGCGCAGATAACAAAGCTTGGATGTCGGCCAAAGATGTTAGGGACGTCTTCCTGTGAAGATATTAATTGTGGAAACCTCTATTCTTTGTAAGGAAGTGCCTCTTAGCTAGGAGATATTCTTCGTTCACAAGCGGGTGATTTTGATAAAGCATTTTTACGTATTCGTGTATTTCATATAGCATTTTTTTGTAGATATGTTTCTCATGTATACTAACAACGAAAACAGATCGGCTATACTCGTATTCCAGTGGAATTTAACAACAGTCACAACAACAAACAGTCACCTTCCCAGTTTGAATCGGTATCCTTTCTCGCACATCTGTTTATATGGAGAACCATGCATTGGTTTTTCGTGAATATCTCGCTTTCTATTGCTTAAATGATATTTTTACCTACAATAAAAGTTGTAGAGTATAAAATTCTCTACAATTTTCGTATCATGTTTTTTTTTAATACGATCAAACCTTTTTGAGGTAGAGCGCGAACAGTGCGCAGCGCAGCCATATATGGTCCAATGCAAGGTCAAGCGTGAGTTACGGTTATCAGTACGTTATATAAAGTCTATTTTTTATTACTCAATCACATCAACAGGAAATTTTCTTTAAAAAAGTTGGGAAAGGCAATGTTAAGACACAAATATACTCTTCCAAAAGTTTTGATCAATATCCGCGTACTGAAAAACAATTTTCTATTTTTACACGCATTTAGTGGCTGTGACACGACTTCTGCGCTATTTAAAAAAGAAAAAAAAAACTGTTACTAGAGTATTGGAGAAAATTCCCAATTTGGATAAACTGGTGGAAGTATTTCAACAAGAAAACTGCGCAGTACAAACATTATTTGAAAATGGAGTGCGCATCTTGTTGGCATTATATAATGCTCCACAATCTGAGGACAACATTGATCATTTTCGCTAGACGCAATTCATCAAATTAACGAAACTAAATAAACCTGTACAATTGTCAATACTTCCACCAACAAGGGTAGCAGCTCATCAACATATAAATCGCGTCTACTACCAGATTAAAACGTGGTTAGGGACAGGGCCGGATTAAGGGTGTCGTAGGCCCTAGGCACTCCAGCAGCCTAGGCCCCGAAATAATAAATATTTTTTAACTGAAATTGGCCGCTAATATTAAGTAATAATTTTGTTGTAGATATAAATCCGAAAATGTGATGATGCGGTATAATAACATTATTTTATTTTGGGGTTTTAATGTTTTTATTTTTCATAGAGCCATTTTCAATATCCATAATTCCAGAATTGAGTTTATCTGCAACAATGCAACTTTTATATCTACCAAATTCCCTAGCCATACTCTCCATAGTTATTAGATATGTCTTAAAAACTGGAGATATATATGAAAGATTTTTGATGTTTGTTAAAATAGAAAAACATGATGCCAAGTATCTTTTTGACACTCTAATTTCAGTTTTAGAAAATCAGGGAATAGACCCAAAATTTTGCAGATGTCAGTCTTATGACAATGCGGCTAATATGAGCAGAGTGTATTCGGGAGTACAAACTAGATTTAGGGAAATCAACAGCACAGCCACTTGGGTACCATGTGGAGCTCATAGTCTAATCTAGTTGGCAGCAGAAAGCTGCTTAGAAGCTGTAAAATTTTTTGTAATTTTACAATCGCTCTACAATATCTTTGCAGCGTCCCTTCAAAGATGGTCTAAACTAAGGTCTTTGGGAAGTAAAATTTCTGTAAAAAGACTTTCAGAGACCAGATGGTCAGCACGTTATGAGGCTGTAAAAACATTATGTGCCCATTATGATGATATACGTGGTATTCTTACAAATATTTCAACTATTGAAGGTATGAAACCTACAACAGTGATTGAGGCACAAACCTTAATCCATCAAATGAATACTTTGGAGATGGTATTACTCACAGTTATTTGGGAAGATCTACTAAAACACGTCGATATTGTAAAGAACCTGGCATCGAGTTTAACACGATGGTGCGACTTTAACGACAGTTTAATTCAATATTTATCTCACTGCAGAACTGAGGACATGTATAATAGCTATTATCTTAAGGCAAAAGCCCTTGCACTAGATTCAGAATTTAAAGAATCCGAAACTAGAGTTCGTAAGAGAAAACGACAGTTCGATGAAGGGCCAGATGAGACTCCCTCTCGCAGTGCTAAAGATTCCTTTGAGATTAATGTTTTTTTTATTGTTCTGGATGTGCTTTGCGCTGAAATGACAAAGAGACGCACTGCGTATACCAGCATTTATGACACATTTAGTTTTCTTACGGATAATACACTGACCGAGCACATTATCAAGGTTAAGGCTCAAGCTCTGGTAAAAATGTATCCGTCTGACTTAGAAGAAAACTTAGTTGATGAGTATTTGATTTTTTCAAATTTGTACCCCAAAACCACCTCTATAACGGATCTCATCAAATTACAAATAAAGGATGAACTTGTGTCAAGTTTCCCAATTGTTAATATTGCATTGCGCATATATCTTTCGATATTGGGTTCGAATGCAGAAGGAGAAAGATCATTCTCCAAGTTGAAGCTTATAAAAAATTTTATGCGTTCAACTATGGGTCAAGAGAGAACTTCGTCACTGGGCCTTCTGTGTATTGAAAGTGATGTCGCTCGCGGCATTAATTTTGAAGATATAATACACGAATTCGCTGTGTCAAAATCCCGAAAAAAGGAGTTATTTTAGGATCTACTTAGTAAACCAAACGTTTTGTATTCGTATTTTTTGTGTATTTGTATTTAGATATATTATTTTGACCTTCACTATATAAAAATATAAAAATGTTTATAAGTTTTTGGGGTATTTTATTTCAATATTTTTTTTTTCAAAGCCCTAAGACCTTTGGCCTTCGTAGGCCCTTTGGCCTTCGTAGGCCCTTTGGCCTTCGTAGGCCCTAGGCACGTGCCTACTGTGCCTAATTGGTAATCTGGCCCTGGTTAGGGAATGACTTAGAACCTCAAGAAAGGGGCTTGATGCTTGAAAATGGAATCCTGGAGCCCAATAGAACGTTATTACCTCCAGCACCAACCGAACTACTAAATATAATATTTTGCAATTGCAAAAATGGTTGTGGTTCCCGCTGTGGATGCCGAAAATCAGGGCTACTATGTTCTTTAGCTTGTGGACAGTGCAATGGACAAGCTTGCCTGAACGTTGCACAATATCCAAGTAATCCCGATGAAGAAAACACATACGATCCTGAAATTCTAGAGGGTTTGGAGATGAATATAATCGATAATGAGGATGATGACAATGAATTGACCTTTTTCGAGCGACAACAAGAAGAAGACGAAGAAGAAGATGAAGATAACTAGCTTCTATTCACAATTTTATTATAATTAAAACTAATAAAAATTCTTATAATATTTAAACTGACATTTCAACAAATGTATAGTATGGCATATTTAATGATAAATAAAGATATGCATAAAATATATCCCTTTATTGTCTGAAATTATATATTCCAGAATTAATAATATACTATAGTTGAATAGTTAAATATAAATAATTAAGTTACTGATTTTAATAAAATATCAACAATTAATAATTAGTACATAAACATTGACCATTGTTTAATAATTATAATAATATAATAAATAATAGACTTTATATAACGTACTGATAACCGTAATTCACGCTTGATCTTGCATTGGAATATATATGCTGTACGCTGCGCACTGTTCGCGCTGTACCTTAAAAATGGTTGATCGTATCAAAAAAAAACATGATACGAAAATTGTAGAGAATTTTATACTCTACAATTTTTATTATCGGTAAAAATATCACTTAAGCAATAGAAAGCGAGATATTCACAAAAAATCAATTTTTATGACCTTTGACCTTCAATATCTTAAGACGCGGACACGGTATCATTTGTGACTTTTGAGACAACATTTAGAACGACAAAACAAAGGTTTATACCAATTTATAGCTTATTATATTTCCTTCCGAGGTGAAACCCCTAAAATGACTGGGCTATTTTGTCTGTTCTGTCATTGGCCAACAGAACTGCGTTGCCATTGTGCAGGTTGAGTTGACCCTTAGATAGACTATATTAGAATAGACCCCTTTATTTACATTGAAAAGTGTCGCATCTGAAATTTAGAGCTGGTCGATTGTAACGTATTGAGCGGTCCACTCAGGTCATTAAAAATTTATGTGTTGCCAAACTGAGCAAATAGTAGGTTTCTCTATTAACCTATAATTGTGAATAAAACCTTTGTCTCCAATTGCATTCAAATTATTGTATAAAATTTTATATTTTGAATTGAAACTGTCTTATAAGATATATTGCTAGAAGTAAAAGAAAAAATTTAGTTTATTCTGCTATTTTATGTCAGAGACCACAGATGGAATGAAATTCTGGTGAAAGACAAGACAACGCTGCTTCATTCTCTGCTTGACAATTTGAAGGTCACATGTTCTAAAAGAAACACGTTGCCACCTCTGCATCGAAAATAAATACGCAAATTGAAGAAAATTTGTGAGAGTCAGTATTAGGTTTTTCACATATTTTATTGTTTATTACTTTTCACCCACTAAAAATGGTTCGTAAGTGTGAAAGTAATTTTAATCCAAATTTATCGTTCCATAGATAAGTGTATTGTTAGAACCGTAGTATTTAGTTATTTACATGTTCAGTAGCGTAGAAAGTTTTAATAGGGAAGTTTTCAATGGAATTATTATAAGATAAAATAAGGTTTTTTTTGAATTCCCAGATGACGATGAAAAAAGAAGAATTTGGGCTTTCCTGTTGGGATGGTCAAGTATTTGCCCAAAGAAAGCAATTTTCATTTATTCAGATCATTTTGACCCTGAAGATATTGTGACCCGAGTGAATGGAAAAAGATTTTATGCGGTATTGCAGGGTGAGGTTTCACAAGAGACTTTCAATGAGGGAGTCAAAACAAATCGACATTTTACAAAGAAATGCTTTGTATATCTTATATAGTCTAAGATTTGACCCAAGAAAATTTAAAACAATTTCTATGTCTTCTTAAAAGGGCAGGATTTTAGGGTATTCAGATTTGCAATGTTGATTTGAATATTCTTTTAATGTTCTATTTATTCATTTGATATATTTTTGATAAGGTAGATATTTGGGGCGATTAACAGTATCAATTAAATTAGGTACGAACCATTGAGAAATTGAAAATTTTTTCTTAATTGAGTTTTTGTTGTTGCAGAGACCTTTTATAATATGACGACTGAAGATAATGGGAACATTGGCCTGTTGAAACCTACGCTGAGCAGTAATGAAGATCTGAGCGAATATACAGATGCTGATGAGAGTATGTCTGCACCGACTGAATTCTTAGCAGAGGTTAGTTCTTAGTTTATTTATTGATAGAAATCTCATCTGATTTTTGTTAAAAAAATTAGGAAAGGACTAACGTTTGGTCAGAACCGCTGGATTTAGAGTATTTTCCATACTCAGGAACAGTGTAATACTAATACAACCACTACAATGAATAGAGAAACTTTAATTTCAAATCAACAACAACCATTCACAGTTCTTCTTCAGTTTTGTTCGAAACATCCTCTTTTCTTGAAAACCAACCAAAAGTAGGAAAATCTACTCCATGGAGTAGGCACAGGTCCTTGAAATACTTTATGTATTCATCTTCAAATTACACAAACGCGATAATTCTTCGAAAACGAATCTTCTGAAACCTCTTCAGGACCCTAACGAGCGAACATTAAAATTTTTCATAGCTCATTTTGAGTTGACAATTCGGATCTCAATTATCTAAACTTCTGACTACCTACCCTAAAATAAAATAAAATATATATAAATATCTTCTGGTAACAACAAACAGCGACAATGAAATTTGAGAAAGTGTGAGATAACAATATCGTCCATACCTGAACAAATTTTTGTTCAGATCTGATGGAAATTTTATGAGCTATAAAGATTTAAATCGTAAATGATTTCCGACATTTCGATGTCTTCTATCTTTTAAGGTTATCAATTTTCAAAGTCAAATTTTTTGTGACTCTTGAAAACAATTCTAGCTTGACGATTTCTACAAAACCTTGGAAACCTATTTGTTCAAGTTACAATTTGATTCGATATGTATTCTTGGAGTATCAGGTATACCGGTTTGAAATGAGCGTTTTTTTGTGAAAATAAAACCCTAATTATTAATGGAAAAGTAAAAAACATTTCATTCAAAGTATTGGCCATTGTTTCCTACACATTTTGACCACCTTTCTGGCAATTTGTGGATACCACAATTGATCGTCTCTTAAAGCAAACCAATCAGACACCCAAATTTCCACCCCCTCGTGATATTGCATTTTCACCAGTAATATTCAAACGACAATATCAATTGAAATGATCTCTTGCAGAAGGTTTTGGATAACAGTCATACATATTTTGGCATCAATAGATTTATTTCATATCTTGTGGGTTTCCCACTACTACTGTACAGATTGGTTAAATTGCATGAAAAACAGATATCACTTGAACTGAAGGTCTGAATCTTGTACTTCCTTGAATCATTAGTCTCTTTTGTAGATAAAATCAGTCATCATGTTTTTTCCTTAACTGCATCATTTTGGAGATATTTGAAGATGAAAGGAATTAAATCGATAATCATTTGATGAAACATGAGAGAGTGAATAATTTCTTAGAGGGAAAATAATGTTTTTAAACAACTCAGATTCCAGAGTGGATGCTGTGGAAGGTAATTTTCATTCAAAGTAAACTGGACTGCAGAGGGGCCTGTATAGTCAGTTTGTCATCTCTTTTAAAGTCTGCCTATTTGATTGTCTTGTGTTGAACGTTTTAAAAGTTCCGTGTTCTTACAGTCTATAATGATGTTTTTACTTCCTGTTTTATAACTTTCTCAGAAAGAATGTTTTCAGATCTTCATGGAGTGTTTGGTAAGAAACCTACGATAGTTTATTGGCTATCATTAGCAATATCTTAGACGGGCATTTTTTAATAGCTATATTTGATATTTGACTTGCTTGCACATCTTCAAATTTCAAGTCCGTACCTCCATATTGGAAGTGTTTTATATAGAAAAATTTTAGTTTCCACAGTTTCGACGTCCCTCCCATAAGCTACTAGATTTCTTTCTCTTTAGGAACTACTTGTTTTCTTTTGTTTTTATTGTGATCCTTCTAAGTGAGGCTGGTATCAGAGTGGAACATTTGTTTTTTTGCCGATTCTGCTGATGGTGTTGCCTTGCCATTCAGATGAATTCTCAACACGAAATCTTCCGTTTTTATTTTTTTTTTATTTAATTTTCATTCTCCATTTGTTGACCAAGGATTCAACAAGATTAAGATGTTTTGTCTGGATGCTGGGATCTTCACGGCTCGCCATTATGGTTGTATCTTCTGTAAAATATTGAGTTGGTGTGTTGTTTCTTGTAGGCTGATCAGAAGTGCACTAAAGATAGAGAATCGGACCCAACACATTTCTTTGAGGAACACCGATCTTAATTGGATAATTATAGCTGTTTCCTTACTTACCTCTGTCCTGATTTCTTGAATATGTTATGAAATATCAAATATTCACAAAAAAAAGTTTTGGGAATTTGCAAAAATTTTTGGAAATAGTGCGCAAGACAAGAAGGTGTCTTCGGATGCCTCAAACCGTTTACTTCTTGAAGTAGAAATGAGATGAACATAAAAGAAACGTGAGATTGATTTTAGATGTCATGGAAAAAATACGCAGTGGCGTATCCTATGATGAAAAACTGATATTACAGTAATGAAAGCATTGTGAAACAGATTTATAAAATATTCGATTAAAAAGTGTATTTTCCTCAATCTATTTCATGAGGCACTACCAAACCACGTATCATCAATCAGTATCAATTATTTTTTCCGGAATTCAATTTTCCAGACCAACACCATCAATTCAGCAGCAAGCTTTGCACACCATTTAAAACGAGACTCGCCATAAATTTTGTAGTTGTTTAGCAGCGGGTATCAGCGTTACGTGAGCCAACCACAAAGGGTTCTCTATTTTTTTGAAAGGCCATATTTTTCACCTGAATTAACCCTAAATCGCGGCATTTCCAGAGATCCCGTTTGACCTCGTAAGCGTTGAACTTTCCATTCTGCGAATGCCTGTTTTAATCTCAGCAAAGGTCGTGAATGAGATATGAGCAGTTGGGTTAAAGCCGTTTGATCCTGCCTTAAAATATACGGTTATCGTAGATAAAAGAAAAGTTACAGTTTACAGGAAATGTTAATTCATTGTTATTGGAAATGTTTTTCCAGTAGTAAGTCAGAAGGCTTACAGTAATACATAGCAAAAATTATAATACAACTTTCGTAGGAACAGGCTTCAATAATAGGTTGAAAACAGGAACTGTTTCATTGATTTATTTTCGGCGTATGACACTCTGTGGAAATATGGATTAATTTTTAAACTCTATGCCCATCTGAAGTGTGGGAAAATGGTAGATTATCAGAAAAAATGTTATCTGATAGTATGTTTCGTGTTTTTGTTGACAATAGGAGTAGCAATTTTAAGACATTGAAAAAGGGTCTTCCACAAGGATCAACTTCAGCTCCTTTACTTTTCAATTTATATTTAAGTGATTTACCCACGACATCATCTCAGAAAATTGTTTATGCTGAGGACATTGCTACTGCTTACCAGCATTCGGATTTCCATACTCTGGAGAATATACTATTACAATCTGATTTTAGATTTTATAGAATTATTTTATTAAGTGACCATTATGTCCCAATCCCAACAAAACAGAGAAGAATCTTGTTTGCATCTGAATAATCATGAAAAATATAGGAAATTAGCTGTAATTTTCAATGATTCTCCAATAGTTAAACTCTTTTTTCTGTGCCTAGCTTTCGTAATTTAATTTTATTGCTTCATCAGGGCTTCGAAGTTGAGGGTATCCTTAAATATGGCATTGACATTAAAATATATCACGACAATTCTACAATTTTCAATTTTAAACAAATCTACAATGAAAATTTAATGAAAATCTTTTATAAATTCAGTTTTACTATTACTTGCTTTAACAACAATTAGTTGTCAAATAGTTAAAGCAAGTTATGGTAAAATTGAATTCATAAAAGCTTTTCCTAAATTATCATCGTAGATTCGTTTAAAATTGAAAATTGTAGAATTGTCGTCTTATCTTAAATCCACATTTGAATAAGAACGAATTGGATGCATTAAAAAAATTATTAAAACTTGACTATCAGCATGATTTCAGTGTATTTTGAAAACCCACCCAGGCAAATATAACAATCCATATTTCTTCAAAGCATCCCATCACTCATAAATTTTCAGCTTATGATAAGATGGTTCATAGATTAACTCAAATTCCTATGACCAACGAAAATTTCACTTTAGAATTAGACATTATTAAACAGATAGCACAAAATAAAAAACAATGAATATAATCCAAACTTAATTGATAAATTCCTTTTCAAAAAACAGAAAATTGTAATGAATTAAGTCTTCCCAACAGAATTGGATAGTAGCAAAAAATATACAGGGTGAGTCTTTGATCACTGCGTTAATTTTAATCATAGATTCTTGTCGTCAATAGAAACATTTTCTTCCTATAACATTGTTCTAGATTTGGCCCCGTTCAAAAGATTTCATGGAAAAATTGCGTTTTCACCTGTAATATTCAAACGAAAATATCAATTGAAATGATCCCTTGTGAACGGTTTTTGATAACAGTCATGTATATTTTGGCATCAATAGATTCATTCCATTTCTTGTGGCTTTCTCACTACTACTGTACAGATTGGTTAAATTGCATGAAAAACAAATTCTACTTGAACTAAAGGTCCATATCTTGTACTTCTTAGAATAATTATTACTTTTTGCAGATAAAATCATTCATCATCTTTTTTCCTAAATTTCACCATTTTTGAGATATTTGGAGTTGAAAGGAATTAAATCGATATAATCATCTGATGAAATATGAGTGAGTGGATCATTTTTTAGAGGGAAAATAATGTTTTCAAACAATTCAAATTTAATAGTGGACGCTGTGGAAGGTAATTTTCATTCAAACTAAACTGGACTACAGAGGGGTATTTGCCCAATGTGAAAATTTAAAATGCTTATAACTTTTTAAGGCAGCTGAATATGGAAAAACGGTATGGGAAAAAAGTTTTTCTTTTGATCTCAAGAACCTATGGTTGAAATTGACGCTGTGGTCAAAGACTCACCCTATATATGTCTCAGTAATATAGTAGCTAAATATTTCATCAAAAATTTAACCTGCAATGTCTCATTCCAAACAACGAACAATCTAGGACAACATTTAAAAAAACAACAATGACCGAACAGATCGAATAAATAAATCAGGAGTCTATAAGTTGCTTTGCTCAGATTGCCCTATGGTTTATATTGGTCAAAGGAAGATCATTCAACAAACTGAAAATACAATATGCCAATCTCAAATGCCAAACACACAATTTTAATCATAAATCCACCATACAGAAAGAAAACGTTCCAGGCTGACACATTTAAAAGCCCTAGAAATCAACAGATATAATTCTCAAAACATTCTTTTAAATGAACAAACAGATATTGACCGATCCCCATTGTTAAACATCTTCCTGAAGAAAACCCAGCATTCCAAAAATGTTTTCACTGACATAAATCCAAAGAAAATCCCGAAGTCTGTATATAGGAACACAATATCCGAACAAAATATTTCAGGTTGTACAATTTTCTGCATCAGAGTTCTGGCACATATCAGATAAGGGAAATTTTATTGCTGTATTTCCCGTGCGGGATTTACATTCCCTTATAAATCTGTTTCATTGCACATGCACCCTCTGCATACCCTTGGCAAGTTTTCCTTGACTGCAATGCGATTCGATGGAATTCGCTTGAACAACCCAAGTATCTATCCATCAAATATTCTGTCATTACAGAATTCTATTGTTCCCGGAAATAATATACTGTGTGCAGTTTCCTTAACTATTAGATGGTAGTATCATCCATCAAATTGACTTAAATATGAGCATTAACAAGGCGAAACCTTGCAGGAATACTTGGAGTAACATTTGAAAGAATATCACGTCAGATTCCTGTTCGTTTAGCATACAATGATTATTTTCGCCAACTTAAACAGTTCTTCTTTTACCGTTAATTTTCTATGGAAAAAGCAGAAATTTTTTGAAAATGTTTCAATTCTTATTAAATATCAAGATTGACTGAACTCCTGATATTTAATGAAATATGTCACATATCTGTGATATAAATACCTCTTCACCTCCAAACTTCCGGAATCTTGGGAGCACTTAAATAGGACGAAACGGGATTTAAATAAATGATTTTTTTTTTTCCTTGAATATTATTGACATTTTATTCCATTTTATCTGATGACGCTCATTTACAGTATGTTGGAATAACTTGGATCTATCGATTTTTAGCATTTGAGTAAACTTCTGATTTTCGAAATTCAAAAGGGTGATTTGTTTTTACGATGTAAGATCTTCTGTATTTACATGATTTTTAATATATGCAATTCTTCAAACTTTTGATTCATCATCAGGTTAAATTGTTGTTGGACCTGATAGCATTTTTCAACTTTATTATCCCTTATTTACTTTGATTTTTCCAATATCTCTCTGGGAGATACATCACTTCGGAGAGTTACTGTATTGTTTCTTCATTTTTCCATCTTTGTCTTCTTAAATATAGGACGTATTATATATTATATTATTATTAACTATGAAAATTTCGCTAAGCCCACAGCGACCTTTCTGTAGGAATAATAAATTTCAAGAATCCTGATACTGTATTTGATGGAATGAGATCGGCAAATCCAAGAAAGCATATTTTATTTATATATATATATTCTTTTGAACTTTTGGCTGACAATATTTAGTTAGCAAACAATAAAGCATATAGATCAGGGGTTAGTGACGGGGTGTCATACAATTCGGCGTATGACATAAAAGCCTAGGGAAAAAAACCCAGTAAAAAAAACCCTGGCTCCCCATCTAAGAGTGAAAATACAAAAATAAGCTGAAATACATTTTAGGGACTTCTTTCTTCAAGAGTGGTCTTCTATTGATGGAGACAGAGACTTCTTCAAGTTGCTCACATCGAATCTGGAAAAAAAAGACAAAAGCAGAAAAAAGAACAGAATAACAAAAATACGTATCATATTCGTTTGAAATTTATAACCCATTCCAAGAAAGAGTCGGAAATATCATGAATAGCCCTAAAACCATCTTGAAATTTATACGAGTATATAGGACAACTATTAATGAGATGAGGTATTGTTTCTTTTGCTTCTCCACATTCACAACTTGCGCTAGGAACTGAGTTCCATCTAAATAGCATGCTATTATGACCATGACCATGACGACCATGACCTGTTCTCAAACGATTAAGAACTGTCCAAATTTTTCTTGGAAGATCAAAACAAGGAACTATTTCAGAAGGATCAGAAACGAGATACTTATTGAACATTTCGTAAGAGTTCCACTCAGTCTTCCATAATTCTTTATCACTTATGTTGATATTGAAGAACGTATTATGCCATAATGGTTTACGTGACTTCAATCTGGGAATTCTATTTTGTGGAATAAATGAAATAATTGGAAATAAATTGGGAAAAGATATTAATGAATACAATTAAAATGCCTTGATCCCATAGCAAAAATATCTCGCAAAAAAGTTCTCTTTTTATGTTGGCAAAATCACTGAGTTCTTCATATTCTTATTGAAACTTACGCAATGTACCAAATTTTGTTTTTATTGAAATATTATTTGTTTTACAGTTTCTGTCTGCATTGATGATGAAAGAATATGGAAATGCCTTGAAATACTGCAAATTAAGTAAGTATAAGATTTGAATATTCTTAATATGATTGTTCCTAATGATATTCAATAAAAGCTTGAATGGATGTTCAAAATGCCTGCCATTCTCGTTCTGACAATCTGCCATAGTTACGCACGAGGGTTGCCTTTTATATTTCGGGATTAGAGAACAAAACAAATATTAATAATCGAAAATCGCTTGAAACCCCATACAGTCGATTGCTGTTTACTTTCGGACTCATACCAGTAAATCCACGATTCATCATCTGTCACGAAGTTATAAACGTGCTTCGAAGCATAGTGATCGTATTTTTTAAAGTATTTCTTTCGACCAATCGACGAGAGTCTTTTCTTGATTGACAAATTGTGTGGGATCCAACGCAAACAAATTCTTGACGGTCAAATGTTCATGCAATACCGAATGTATGCTGGTATCACTGAGGTCTGAAGGTGTGTCCAAACACAGCGCGCAAAGTGCGCGGCAGCTGCGCTCGGCATTCGCTGGACGCAAATTTGCCGCGTAACCTTTTGCGCGGCAGTACTGAGCGGCACGTCCGAGACACGCCGCGCTCTTTATTTCGTATTGAAGACACAATGAATTATATTATTATTGTGATATTATTTGCACCTAGTATCTCATAATGGTCCATGGGAGCCATATATTTCAATTAACCGAACAGCAGTTTCGTTATCCATGTTACATGATAAAATACGTCCACACACAATTACCGACGAACGAACAATAAAAAAATTCGCGCGCGGCTGGTAACAGACACTGCCGCGAGCGGCAGTCGTCC
Organism: Micraspis discolor; assembly: GCA_030674115.1. Classification (NCBI taxonomy): domain Eukaryota; kingdom Metazoa; phylum Arthropoda; class Insecta; order Coleoptera; family Coccinellidae; genus Micraspis; species Micraspis discolor. The sequence continues at coordinate 268,132 of JARTUT010002184.1, read as the reverse complement.
AATCACAGCGTGGCTGGCCGCGCGCGGTGTGCCGCGCTGTGATTGGACACACTTTAAGGTTGCACTCACCTGCAAATTTTCTTAAATAATGACCCTTTCGTTCAAACGATACTTTCTTGTCCTCACTCTGTATATGCATTCAATCGGGTGATTTGAATTTCAACTGGAACCAAAACCAATTCGAGAAGCTGTACATCCTGTATACCGGTCGATTAGTTGGTAGATTGACTCGATTTTATATCTATCGACATAACTTTTGAAACTTATTTGTACAACTCCCACGTTTCTCAATGAAGTTCCAAGCGAAGGGTTCTATCACTCACACAGAACTTGCTTGAAACTTCTGTACACGTTGTAGGTATTTGAATTTGCTCCATTATTTGTCGAAGGACCATGTTATTGATGATCATCGATGTCTTAGAGTTCGAATTATGGATAAAGTTGAGAACATTACTTCAACATTCAGGTTATACATTTGTGAAAGTAGAATCATTCAGCAGACATTCGGTTTGTTAGTTTGATATTTGATATAAGGATATTCATGGTCTATACAGGGTTATTCGAATGCCTGTTAGGCCTTCTTGAAACTATTGGAAATCTGAAAAACGTTCCTGACCTAACGTCAGACTGGTCATATTATAAAATCCAAGTAAAATTCAGTCATCAAAATCAACAAAAAGTTACACGCGTGAGTCTCTTATTGCTAGATACCAATAATTTGAGAAATCTAACATTCAAAGCTCCTGAGGATGCATTGAATAAAAATGCGAAAGCTTGGCGTAGAATGAATAGTATTCATTAAATTACCCACCAAATCTGAGTCTACAAACCCTTATTTCAATTCACATTGGATTAAATACAAGTCGAGTTGTGACATTACTCATATTACTTCTGAATACTCTTTGTTCGGTTGCCCATGACGATCATGCATTAAATAGAAAGAAATCGTGCATTAAAATGGGTCATTAACGCATGATTCTGTGAACGTTAAACAGAGCTTTTATTGGGAGGTCTACGGAAAAATATTTTTTCCGCAAATCGCCAGGAAATTTTGGCATTTCTCTCAAAATTTCTTGAAGAAAAAGTCAGGACTTCCTTACTGTAAGGAAAGGTCATTTCCTTACTGTAAGGAAATGATATTACCGTACAGTTGTTAGTGTTCTACATAAATGAAAATGATAAATGAAAACACATTGCTTATAAGGAATTAATTTATATTTTGAAAACATCAAGTCATTGCTGAATACATTTTTAAGATCAATTTGTTATATTTACAGTAATTTGACAGTTAGTACAATTATTGAACATTGGAGGAACACTCTTAGAACTATGAGAAACATTTTGGACAACATGCAGGGTGGAAGGGTCATTTTGTTGAATATTTTGTACTGTGAAAATTTTATTTGCCACCTCAACCTTATTGTTAAGCGATTCTTCGATATATCCTTCAGCAACGTTTGATGACTTCCATCCGCCATGCCTCTTTAAACTAGTTATGTCGGCACCAGAGTCAACCAATATTGTTGCAGAAGACCGACGAAAGCAGTGACCAGTATATTCTGTCGGATTTACCAAGTTGAAATAAGTAGCAACTATTTTGGGCATTTTTCTAAATTGATGAATTCCTACCACTTGTCTACAACCCTTTTCGCTTTGATATTTAAAGAAAAATCGGTCACTGTTCATATTTTCTGGTCTTAACGAAACATACTTTCGATAAATATTCAAGTAGATCTGATTAATTACAAATGATCTTGGTTTGTTGGTTTTCGAATCAGGTATGCTGATTAAAAGTCTTCTATATCATGTACAGTTATTCGGACTAACTCATCCATTCTACAGGCCCCAGAAATACCAAATATTACAGCCACCTAAAAAATAAATAAAGCTATAATCTAAATAGAAATTAAAAACTTGTAAATTACCTTAATCATTAAATTTTCTTTATCTGGAGCTTCCTGGATAAATTTTTCAATTACTTCCTTCGTTAAAATCTTAGATTTCTTTGCCCTATAACCTTTTAGTTTATAGTTTTAGTTAGTTTTGAGTATGTAGATATATCTACATTGTGTTTAAGTGCAAGGGTTGACTTCAGCATTGAATAATTGGCCCATAATGTTGAACATTTCATCTTTAAACAAAGGTCTAGGAAGTATGCCATTACAACATTTTCTGAGAAAGAACTCGTATTTTTACTCATGCGATAATCCATGAAACGTCTGTATGCATTTTCGTACTTTTCTCTTGATTTCTTTGGCAATAATTCTAAAGAAGCAGTATTCACTGCCTCGACCAGCTCTGGAGGAGTCCCAGGAATGGAAATTTCATCATCACTTATCATTTTACTTTCGAGAACACCAGCAATTAAATTTATAAGCGTCAAGTTTGACAATTCAAACTCAATACGTTTCCATAGTAACCCAAATAATTTTATTAGGAATTTCAAAGCACCATTTATTTGGGAATAAAATTATCGCGTTTTTTTCAAATCAATCAATATCTGTCGAATTTTAAACGATTTGCGGAAAAATAGTATGTATACCTCGTAGGAAAAGCCACATTCCTGGACTCTCGTCCAGGAATGTTAAGCTTTTCCTACCCGGTAAACAATGTACTATTATTGAAATTGATTCATAGTTTTGAATTTGAACAGAATAGATTTGCAGTGACTGGAATAATAGAGCGAACTTTATATTCGTATTCCTATCGATTCTAAAACCTCATAAGATTATGGAATCCAAGAAGATCCAATCGGCTTTCAATTATTAACTCCTTAATGAACTGTAGCTCGAGCCATACTTCTGAGGAATCGATTTGAACACAGTGCTCTTCTGGATGTGTTGAAATAGGAAATAAACGCGAACGTCATTAGAGCGTGAAAGTTTCAGTGAATTGAATCCCGGTACAAAAGGAGGATTTCCTCTAACTTCAATTATTGGATTTTCTCCTTATAGCACCAACAAAGGCGGGTTTTGGAATTAAACAATGTTATCAGACTCCAACTGTAATTTTCCGACCCTAACTTGTTCGTCTCGAGAAATGGATCGTCCATTTTTCAACTTGAAAACTCGGAACTTACATCAATGTGGAAAGAAAGAAACCAATCTGTAGTTTTATGAACTCGTGGAGAAGTCTTCTCAATTCGACCTGACATCAAATATGAAATATACTCGGTGATATTAGAAGTGTCGAACTCTTTAGAACTGATTTCCTCATTTCGAAATTGAGTTGGCCTGATGGTCTTTATATTTTTGATTGTGGAATATAATCCAGTGGTGTTAAATCACATGATATGGCTGGCCATTTAACAGCTGAATTTCGTAAAAATATGCGATCGGCAAATTTGGTTTGCAATAAATTGATCGTCTCATTGGCTGTGTGACAAGTGTCAGTGATATCCATGTCATCAAAGATAGGCCAAAATAGAGTTGTTAACATCTCGCGATAGGGTGATCCATTGACCGTTACCGCATTTCCAGCCTAATCTTCGAAAAAATGTCCCCAGACCACATAGTGCACCATACAGAAACACGATGAGCATGCAAAGACTTCTCAATAATCGCCCTAGGATTTTCAAATGCGGTAGTTTTGCTTGTTGACGTAACCTGACGAGTGAAAATGGGCTTCGTCAGAAAAAATGAATTTTTCAGAAAAACCAGCGGGTTGCAAAGTGAGTGGTCGGTCGGCTTCAATTCCTGCACTAGTTGAATCCTGTAAGGCTTCAATGCAAAATCCTCATACAAAATTCGCCATGTGGTGGTTTGGGTCAACTCCAGTTGTTGAGAATTTCATGAAATTGACCAATTTGGATCTTCTTCAACACTGTGGCTCATGGTTGCGATGTTTTCAGTTGAACAGCCCGGTCGAACACGCGCTGGTGTTGGCACATTTTGTACCGAGCCCGTCGACTCAAATTTAGCGACCAAATTCTTAATAGCTGTCTCAGAAGGTCGATTATGTTGTCCAAAATATCACTAATTTTACATAATGTAATTTTAACAGAACTACCATTTTCATAGTGGGTTTTATAATAATTATTCTAAGAAATTCTTCTCATGAATAAACATTCATTTAACTCACTTGCTGTTTAAATATTATTCTGCGACTTACCTTCGTATTTATTATGTCGTAAAATCAGATGAGATTGGTGCAAAAACTTCACTAGCCTGCCAACCGGAAATGCGTCGAGCGAAATAAGCCAGCCGACGGTCGCGAAGAATAAACAACACCAGCGTATGAGTACATTTCCTTTTTTCAATCTCGTTCGGTTTGTGTTTCTGCATATGCCTTACTATCTGATTCTACAATTTCATTCAAAATTTGCATTGATAAAGAAATGAAAGGTTTTTTAGCAAGTTGCATTGTTTACGTTGAGTCTTGAATTTTGTTTTTTTCAAATCGATGCGTTACAACTTTGTCGGCATACCCTCGAATCTATGTTTTTCATGCAGCTTTTATTTCAGTTCTACAGTATGAGCCTAATAATGCAACGGCCAAGGAGTTCTACCCTTTGATTTTGGAGAAGCTGAAACAAAGTAAGAGAAATAAAAATGGTATGTGCATTTTATTTATTTTATGTTCATTTCCAGCGGAAACCCTTAAAGCAAATGAATCCAACGATAGTGACAGTGAAAGTGATTCAAGCTCGTCTGAATCGAATTCTTCCTCGAGCGAAGACAGTAGTGATGGCCAAGAGGTAAGCTTCTGCGATAAGATCTGGACTATTGTATTATATTGAGAAGATAGTAAAAGATATGGTTTGTTTATATAAAGAAAGAGTAAGGATCTGAATACGTCCCTGGTCTTACGCGTGTAAATTAAATTACCAATGACGTCACCGTTCGTATCGTGATAATCACTCCATAATAAAGACTATAATTGTCATATAAAAATGCCAGGATGAAAAAGGCGCCATGGCTTCCTCACGTCTTCTTAACCTTCGAATCCAGGTTGTTCTCGAATTTTTCTGAAGGGTATAAAAAGTAGCTGTCGTGTCGGCCTCTTTAATCCTGACATTTTTCTGGTGAGCGGACCTAGAGTTGATGTGATGAAATAGGGATAGTACTTTTCTAATTAATGAATTTACTGAAGATCAATTTTGATTCATCTTAATCGAATTTTCCTTTGCAGGAGGAATATGTTGAGGAAGAAGAGGAAGAGGTGGAGGTGAACATGAATCAGGAGAAGAACAAAGGCTCTAAAGGTTCATCGAATGGAGACAATACAACGGGAAGTTATTCGAGCCTAGAGGACGATGAAGCAGTCATAGATCAACTGGCAGCTCTTACACAGAAATACAAAATCGATAATGTTGACCTTGGAAATGGCAATAAAATATGTAAGGGAGTTGGAAAATCCCATAAATATTCGAACGGTTCAACCTCAAAGGCTAAAAGTGGACCACAAGTAGTTGGAAGTTCTCACATGACAGAAAAACTGGAAGAAATTCATGAGGACTTGTTACCGAATTTCCAATCATTGTTAATACTTTATTTCTAGAGAGAATGCTCTGATGTAATTGGTGTCATCTACCGATATACCGAAATTTTCTGGGAATCAACTTTTTTTAGTTTCTTACGCGAAAAAATCGAATTGACATCAACTTTTTAGGATCAAAATGACTCCCGAACTCTCGTGATCAAATGGAGATACATCGCGTTCTTGCTCATTGCTCCGATTCAAGTAATGTTGAGTCGAGTAAATTATAATTTTATGTGCCCAGTTTCCGAAGGTTATATCTCAATTAGTATATAAGTCATTTGTTTTGGGTTATTGAACGCAGATACTTTTAAATTAGACACCCTAAATATACGCACTTGATGAATTAATAACGATTAGATATTAAGAATTATATTCTTTGTGTTATTATTTCAGATGAGTCGAACAAGACAGAAACAACCATGTCAAAATATGACTTTACTGACAACAAACCAAAAACTGACTATCTGGCAGTCGGAAACATGTACAACTTTGCTACCAGCTCAGATTCTGAGTCTCCAACAGAGCCAGTAACCCAGGAGACTATTGCCATGCTGAGAGCTCGAGTTGTGCCCAATTAACATCCAGAAGAAGTGCAGAGAACAGGAGGAAAGATGTTCAGCAGCAGAATTAGAGTGGATACAGAATGAATGATGAGAAATGAGGAAGTTTAAATATCCATATCTGTATAAATGTCTCCCTAATACCGATCTGATATGGTATGATGCTGGTCATACTCTTTCATGAAGATGATTATACAATTCGACTCGAACTAGCGTCAGTTATTTGTGATTCTTTTATAAGGTAGTGGAGATTTCTAAACGTACTGTATGTTCATAATTTATCCTTTGAACGTCAAACGATTACTAGAGTGTTTTGGTTGAATTAAACAATCCAATTCAATTTTCTTCTCGCATCAATTTTTTTTTGTGAAGAATTGAAGGAATTTCACTATATACTTCTTACTTGGGACAAATCTAAAATGTATTTGTGTGAAGTACAACACGTAATTCTAAATGTCCAAAATATGTAGGTACCTCGAGTTCCTCATATGATTATATAGATTAAAAAATTGATGTTTTTGAGAATAAGTGTGCCAATATTTTTGTAATGATTAACTTCTCCAGAATAGATAGAAGAACTTTTGTAAGTAGTTGATGGAATAAGAAGAAAACTTAATTCACACCCTATCTAAAAATGAAATTCTTATAAATGAAGATTATAAACAAAGAGATATCGAAAGGAATGGAACAGATGTTTAAACACCAAAAATATTTTAAGATGAGACGGGATTATTCGAACTCATCACAAATTTTCAATACTTAAAGATCTGAAGATTTAAATGTAACCGTATTATATTGAAACTGTAGTTACTAGGTTTAACTGAAGTCATTTTCTTGGAGACGGAGTGTTTACAATAATATATTTTTGTAATTTTTTGTATGTAACCAATCTGTAGGGTACACAAGTAGTTGATCTCTATATCTTGTATTGACCAATCGATTGTGTTTTATTTAAAATTTTATTGCTTCTCTTTTCAACAATTTTCAATACCAGCTTGATGAATAAAGCTTAGATACGAGTAGGCTTCACTTAGTCTATGAATTGAATGGGTTTTAATTTCACTGAGTGATCAATTTTCATGCAATTTTATTTAAGAAACCATTTCTTTCTCTATATTGGATTTTTTGAAAATATGCGATAAAAGAATTTTGGAAGACTGATGCGTTGACGGCAAATTGGAAATATTAAATGACATATCTTTTGTGCATGTACTGATGTCTCTCTGATCTTAAGAGATGTTATTTCTGTCTTGCTATAGGTTGTCTAAAATCTCTAGAAAAAATCTGTAGTTTATCGTTAAATTATAAGAGTGTTTTCATATGTCTCCAAAATTATTTTCAATTCTTTCGAGAACCTTAAATTTTGGAGAATTTGATAAGGTGAGATATTCAATCGAAAATTCTTTCTATTGAATAATGTTTGTTATATGAGGTAAATAGATATTTTAGAGGTAGAAAAGTAAAATTTTCTCTTCATTGTTTTAACATCGAGTTCGCTCAAAATACCAAACTGTCATAAAAGATACAAAAACTAACAATTATATTGAATCAAAAATTATTTTATGTGTGAGTTTTATAATTTATTTTGAATTCATTCAATTCAAGGGTTTTTTATGTTCCCACAATTGGAATTGGTGTTTCTAATCATACTTGGGTTTTATACAATATAAAAGGAGATTCTCGTTTCGTTAAATTTCTGAAAAAATAATTGTTATGAACACTAATCACAGGTCAAATCTACATTTCACAACGCTTTATTCTCGTCAACATTCTTGAAAAATATTCTAAACCTTCCTAAAGTTATGAACAATCAACATTTCATGTTTCCATGATTTAAAAAAGGAAAAGAATTTGAGCATTCTTGAATAATAATGTGACCATTATTCTTTAAGTAAGTTTCGTAAATTGACATTAATTATTTGAATTGAGAACTTTCCAGCCATGAGTACATGATGTACATGAAAATGATTTCTACTATACCTTCATTCTGTGGAAAGTGTTACTGGATATATTAATTTACATTTGATTTTGTGTCAACTTATAATTCAAAGGAATGGTTACTTAATTTAGAAAACAATGTCTATCATGGAACTTTGAAAACAAATTTATTGCCAATTCGTATATACTCTCTTGTGAAACCATGTCTTCCATTCGCCACCGTTCAGATAAGATTTTTAGTGTATTTCTTTTGTTTTTTTATTGTCCAGGATATATGGAACTAGCTTTCAGCTTCTCAATCGAACCTGAATACTGCTTTTACTACAAAATACACTCATACTGAGAATATGATATCTTAAACATCAATATAATATTGATTAAAAAATATAGACCCGCTATCTCAATCAAACATAAGAATTTTTTTTTTGGTATTTTATTTTTCCTCCTCTATGCGGTTCTAAGATGTGAGTTACTGAGAGGCCTTCTATATATTATATGTGTGATTTAAATTGTGAATAGAAATAATAAATAAAGCATATCATTGAACATTAGGCAGTTTTCATGAATTAAAAAAGTGAAACTAGTATCTAAGATTGGAGATGTTTCTCGAACTTACAAGTATCCATCGTAAGTATATGTTGATACTTATCTGGGAAACATTATTATTATTGCTAATTAAAACCTCTCATTCGAGACCATATTTAAGCCGAAACAACGTAACGGCAAAAAAAATTACTAATTTTATTAAATTAAATTGAAAAATGCTCCGGCTAGCTAGAGCACAAAAACATCTCACATTTACCTTCAGAGAGTTTAAATAGATGCTTCTCCAGTCGATGATAGTCAATTCTCGAACAATCGAAATTTATTCCACTCCTTTACAAATGCTAGATATTTACAGGATGTACAAATGTTAAATTGTCCTAATTAAAAGTTGCAAGTGACTATAAAAATCAACAGGTGATGTCTACAATTGTTGCTGGAACTTATCTTGTCTGCCTTGAGTCCTAATGCATGTGATAACAGGACGGTACAACAATTCTGGGTGTTCGAGATGAGTCTGATGTGTGAAATGGGTCTTAAGTTCTCAACCCTGTAGACAAATTTTCCAACAAAAACTATTTCTTCTCTCAGTTCTCCAGTCTCTCAGGAAAACATATGTTATTACGTCGTAAAATTTAATTTTGACTAAGTTATACAGCCTCAGCAAGGTATGTCAAATTCGGTTACTTTCCAACTCCGGCAGATTTGGTTCAGTTATTCGGTAAATTTTCAACTTCATTAGGTTTTGGCTGTGAAAATCAATTTCTTAAGTTCTCGAAACGATAATGTTCAACAGTTTCCAGCGATACCTGAATGTATTGACTCACAAATCGATAATAATTCAAGAGAAGAAGTAATATTTATGTATTGAAAAAAAGAGGACAATGGTACAGATAATTCGATAAAAAATTCATCAGGGAAATCTAGGAACTGAGAAACGAAAAAATCTAATCACTGAGCAACAAAGTATAGCACGAATATTGAAACAATTAGGAATGTCTGAAAAAGAATCTTCAAGACCTTTGCCATCTCCCGTATATAAAACAATTAAATACCATGATTTAAAATTGAATGAACCTTGTCTGATCAAAAACTAGACACACCAAACGTTATAAAACTGTTCGCAATGACAAACTCTATGATGCAGAATCAAATAAGGTCGATCCAAGTCAACCCCACTTCTGCCCCATGCGCGTTAGACAGAAACACAGAGATCACATCACTGAGATTTCCGAAGTGTTCGCCATCGGGAAATTCAGCCGTTACAACAAATTATCAACAATGAGATATTTTTAATTGAAGAAAATTCTTGGCAGTTAGAAATACGTTTATTCTCTCCAAAATAAGATAATATCATGGTAACAAATCTGTGGTAAGTGAAATAACGAATGAATATTATTGTCAATACTTGAACATTATATCCTCTTAATAATAATGTATGTAATACAATAGAAGAAAATTGCTTTAGGTATAATAATATACATATTGATTCAAAACTCCTGGCGAAAATAGAGTGACGTAGGCAGTCAAAAGTGCTTGAATGAACGGACAAGAAAATAGTACCTTAACTCTGATTCCAAAATAAAAAAACACCTACAATATCATGAAATCGTTGAAAGATTAATCTGCAGCTTGAAAAAAATAAAATTCATCAAGAGATGCATTGGTCGAATAAAGCTCCATCAACTGGTAATAAAAACATGTGGATTTTAGAACTTCATCATTTTTTGGAATGAAAACAAAACAAACTTTCAATTGGAATTAAGCTATTTTAGATTATTTGGAAAGTTAATTAATCCACTCAATAGAAATCAATAGACAAATATAAATCTGGTTATCAAAAACTGTTGAATTTACTCAGCAGGGAATTATCTTGGAGGAATAAAATCTAATTAAACAGTCTGACGAGAACATAAACCCCAACAAGTTTCTTTACTTTCACCAGTAGTTGTCAATATTCCCTTATAATACATAAAAAACCGTTGAGATCATTCTTAAAAATAATTATTATAAATCTTCATTTAGATAAATCTACCTACATCTCTGAAAATTCGCTAGTACAAATTGAACTTTTTCAATCCCATATGTACATATCGATGAAAAATGGTATAAATAAATTAATAGGAATTCGTATATAGATATGTGAACACAATTATACGGTTTTGTTCATATTAGGTACCTAAATAACACATAGAAAAGATTTGAATGAAATAAAAGAATGTTCAACGCCTTATGAGCAGGACAATTTTATCATAGATTAAGATAATAAAATATATAGATCACTCGTACAGTCGGCGCCATCTACAAAAGTTAAACAGTACTACACGAAGAAATTCGAATTTAATCCCATTTTAAGTCTTGATAATAATTTTTTGAAGAGGCAACTCAAATTTCAAAACAATGGGGAATGCATAGAACTGATTTAATTATTCGGGTATAAAAAAATTCAAAATATGCTCTACATAATTTTTTTGACCCAGCTGTTTGTTACAGCATCTTATTTTATTTGTATTCCTTTTCTTATTGGTGATGTTCAAATTATCCAGATGTCGCTGAAATTTGTTTTGCGAGTGTCTCATCAATACTATGTTTATTAAATCTATGGATAAAGACATATTGTAATTGATTTTAACAGAACATTCCTAATTTTCTATATTTTCTCTGTACCAATTTGTTCAGAAAGTTTATGCTAAGACCCTTCTTGTGGAAAATGTTAGTTCAACCTTGATGAAGTTCTTCAAGTTTATTATGTGCTCTAATCAATATCAAGAAAGCAGAAACATTGGATCGAATTTCAAAATGTAATTGGATTTGTGTTTTTATGACCAGTTAATATATAAGTTTTTAAAGTTTGTTTTGAAACTAGTAAAATCTATTTTTCGATTTTCTTCGTTCTTTTGTAGAAGTTTGCATATATCTTCGAAACGTTGGCATTTGTTGGATGTAGCTTCTTGACAACTTTTATTCCTTATATTTTGTTTAAATCAATTACAATACTCCTAAATACTCATAACGAAATAAACCCATATAATCAAATAATTTTTATGAAAGGTTCAGAGTTATTTTTCTGCTATGGAATAATTTTTTAACATTTTTTTCTTTTTGGCATCCGAATATTATTATGGATATAACTCCAAACCAAATTAATGAATGAATTTTTTTGTATACAAATTTGAGATTCAGTTCCTTAATTATATTCCTACATTTGAGGAAGTAACGAATAATATATTATCAGTAAGACATCGTCATCCAGTAAAAAATTATTACTTTTGAATATACACTCAGAGTTCATTTTCAACTTTAGGCCCCATGTGTTGATCACTACTAGGTGACATCTATACCAGGATCACTAATTGGTGTTCTCAAAGCTGAACAGTGCTGATCCACCATCGTTGGGTCGATGGCTATCGACAGTTGTTCTAGATCACCCTGTAATGGCAAAGTAATGATAATAATTTGTTTAAATATCAAGGAATAATTGGGACATATGTGTTTGGGAATAAATTCTCGTTTTGATATTTAGAATACGCTCCTCCATGATTGAGGAATGGTTCTTCAACCTCCACCCTGAATTTCGACACGCCTAATTTTTATGATCCAAAAAATGTAGCCTGGTTGACCGACTTGGGCAAGATTCAACCTGAAGGCAGCTAACAAATTAACATATTCAATCTCGAAAACGTCCAGCAGAATAGGATACATATGCCCGAATCTCCCTTACGTAATCAGGATAATCCAGATAGCATATCGCTGTCAAACTGATTTTCCGTCCTTTGACCTACCTGAATGCAAAATTGGGGCATGCTGTCGGCTATTTCAATGACCCCATCAATTTTGAGGATCACGATTGTAGGGGATTGCGCTCATATACACGTACCATGGAATTGAATCTGTTCAAATAGGATTTCAGATGATCATTGTTGACGTATGTATTGACTCTTGTTCGTGAATGGGGAAATTTATTAATTTTGAATTTTGAATCGATATCAGTGGGTAACATCGAAATTACAAGGTGTCCAGAAAGGGTATCGAGTGTTTGTTTTCGCGCCATATTCTGAACGGGGCGTCTAAAAGGAATAGGTAACTCGACTGAAAGTATAGAGATAGCTGTCTGATGTATGCACAATAAAAATCATTGGATTCAATTTGATCCCCTTTGTGCAGCCCTATGGAAATGCAGCACTGTTTTCAGGAGCGGCAACGATGTATAAGCTGATTAACTAACATTGTTTAGATGCCCAATCATTTCTATTATAATATTTTTTGAAAATGAATTGAAAAACCAACTCACCGAAAATAAATATCCTATGATCAAATCTGAATCCTCAGGGAGATCTAGAGATGTGGTTCTCAGTACATCTGTCATGACCCATTCACAATCCACGAAGCATTCCACTACGTTACTATCCCGAATGCTAAAATGAAATATACCTGTCTTGTCACTGTTTGCTATGGACATAACCAAAATTAAGTGGAATTTATTTATACAAAAGGAAGTCAAGTTAGTTACACTATTTATAACTCGAGATCGGATGTTATGATTTGGCTTAAAATTAGTGGGGTGTAAGTAGAATCCGAAGAAGGATATAAGATAATTATAATATAAAATAAAATCTTGGAAAATGTGGATATAAGACAATGGCTATTGTTACAGTTACGAAATGGCGAATACGCCGGGTCTAATAGATTGTTACATCTCGATTTGTAAGTGTGAAATATTGCCGAGCGAAAGTGATGAATACAAAAATACAGAGAGGAAAATACAGATTCAAAGCATTTTGAGTCATACCACAAAAATGATAATAGATCCCAACACAAAATAAGGTAGCTCCAACGTTACTTTAATCTGTAATAGCTGCCACTTCCTTTCGGTCTTGAAATTGCTACCAAACATGCTGATCAAGAAAAATATGTCTGTATGTAATGCACTTCAAAGTAATGTTGGGTTGCAGCGCTATAAAGATGTAGAATTCTGACAATAAAATTTCCCGAATATTTCTGTTTCTTAACAGGCTGCAAAAAAGGGTCATATCAGAGAGTTTTTTGGTACAAAACATCACAATATAATAGGCATAGTTGGCTGAAAGAGGAGCATTATTGTTCGTAAAATACAAAGTTGTCGACGATCTCAGTGCAAAAATTCAGGATTTCCTTCCGTTGTTTACTCACAGTGCAGTTGACACAGCCACAAGCCAAGATTACGTAATCAACTATCCCACTTAATTTATAATTAGAAGTAGGATCCGCTGTATATATAAAATGGACTGAGGAAGCGTAAAGAATAAGCATTTATAAAAATCAAAAGAATTAAGGAATCGACTGTGAGCTGGTACGAAGTTACCCGAGTCAGCTAGTTTATTATATACGAGTAAATTTACAAATGACGTTGGATAGTCAAGTTATCTGGCTTTGAACTGGACTGACGATTGTGCACATCACAAAGTTGTAGCTTTCATGCAGAGGAAAATTTGAGGATTTCTTGGATCGAGCTGTTGATAACAGGTTTTTATATAATTATCCACAGATTCGACTGCATTATTTTCTCTGAATATGCAAATTAGCTGCTCAAAATCCTGAATAATTTTTCATGAACGACTAATGGACCCTGATCCAGACACAATAAAATGCATACTGTTTGATCTAGTACGAAAAAAGCACTAAGCGTTCCACAAACTGAGAAAGAATAAGGTACATTCAAAGGTTTTTCAACAAGAACTTTGTTTTCTAATTGTGGCCACATCCACTACATGACAGCATTGACCGTTAGTTTTTTGACATATTCGTAGTAGATGCTTTGGAATTGTTACAATGAATTTGGCTCAAAAATCATAAATCACAAATCATAAATAATTACAACCCAATAATATTTTCGGACAACATAATCGACCTCCTGAGATCGCTATTATAAATGTGCCAACACCAACGCGTGTTCGACCGGGCCGTTCAACTAAAAACATCGCAGCCGTGAGCCACAGTTTTGAAGACGATCAAATTGAATTGAAGCTGACCGACCCTTCACATCGGCGTAGATTCGCTCAATTCATTCTGGAACATCCCGCTGGTTTTTCTGAAAAAAATATTTTTTGAAGCCCATGTTCATTTACCAGGGTACGTCAACAAGCAAAATTGCCGTATTTGAGCTTCTGAAAATCTTAGAGCGATTATTGAGAAGCCATTGTATGCGCTATGTGGTCTGGAGGCGTTATTGGACCGATTTTTTCGAAGATGAGGCTGGAAATGCACTAACGGTCAATGGATCTTGCTATCGCGGGATGTTAACAACTCAATTTTGGCCTGTCATTGATGACATGGATGTCACTGACATGTGGTTTTAACAAGACGGTGCCATTTGTCATACAGCAGATGAGACGAACAATTTAATGGAAACCAAATTTCCTGATCGTATAATTTCACGAAATTATGTTAAATGGCCATCCAGATCGTTTGAGGAGACCACTGGATTGTTTTTCGTGGGGCTATCTTAAAGACAGAATCTATACGGTTCCAATCGAATCGATTGCTGCCTTGAAAATCAAAATCTATGATGTGATAGCCGAAATAGACATTTTGCAAAAAATTATTAGAAATTTCGATGAAAGACTTCTGTCAGCGTTGTGGTGGACATTTTCCAGATATCATTTTTCATGCATAATTGCCAAACTTCTCTTTTTGTAATATAATAAATATTTGAATCATCGTTAGTAATTTTTTTTTATTTTCTTTTTAAAAACAAAGTTCTTGTTGAAAGACCCTTTAGTTATATCCAAGATTGATGAAGTTGGCTGAATAATAAAATAAGTAATGTTGCTTGGGGAAACTGGTGCAGCCAGGAATTCTTCCTGGGGTCGAGATGAACTGATTCATAACCAGTGGCGTCAGTTATAAACAAATGTTGCTGAACAAATTGAATAGAAAAGTTGGCAACCTTAAAGGGGGGTGTGCTGCCATCTCAAGGACCTCTTCTGGCTGCGGCATAACTGGTAGGATATCAAAAATTACAAAAATCTAAATAATGTTTCAATATGATTAAAAAATCTGTTGAATGATAAACAATATCATCCTACCTTATTGCTATTTGATGCCAGTGATGGTCAGCCAAGTTAATTGGAATGATTACTATATCTGAACCATTTTGAGCTGCATGTGCAAGTTTCAGATCATCTCGCCTGAAGTCAATTGAAAGGTAACTATCCTGTAGGGTTCTTGAGCGAAGACTGAAGATCGTTCCACTTGTTTCCTGAGAAAGCGAAATACACACACATACAATTATATAACTCGGCACAATCTGGTTGCTTAATATTGTCAAGGGACTGTTCAAAATCACGGAAAAATTAGGAGGAAATTTTACATTTGAAAGATTTTTTTTTTAAATATAACATTTCAAACTCACATTATAGAGACGCACTGTGAAGAAAATTGAAAATTGCTTGGGAAACTCTGTGATGTTCAATCCTGCCAATAAAAGCATTGAGGGCACCCATAGGTATGTGTAGGGTTCAAGACGCCATGCTGATTTGCGGTCAGGAGCAGCTTTCCAATTATCTCTGGAAGGGTGGAAGAAGTGTCCATCCTCTAAAGTTAAAGGATTGATCGTTTTGTCACACCTGAAGAGAACACCCAAGGATATTAGAAATATCTACTTTCCTTGAATAGCTTTCTAGAAATAATTTTAAGAAAAAAAATTCATTTCAAAATTTTTATTTCATCTAGTGCTCTTGTTGCTAGATATATCTACTTTTAGTTCGATTTCAAGAGAAGGGAATGAAGGCTACGATCAAAACTGAGGAGAGACTTTTAATTTGAGATGTTAATTCATTCTGGCGGTTATAACGGTATTACATAAAGGAAAAAGGCTTTAGAACAAGCCTGTCAAAGCTGTTAACCTCATTTTTCATATAGAATTCAATTTTCAAATGGAATTCTCAAAAAAATTACGAATACCTAAACTCGTCAAACTATGTATGTAATCTATGCGAATTTTGATTATCAAAATACTGTTATTATTTATACAGGGTGAGTCTTTGACCACTGCGTTTATTTTAACCATAGATTCTTGACCTCAAAAGAAACATTTTCTTCCTATAATATTTTTCCAAATTTGGCCCTGTTCAAAAGAAATTCGAATTATTTGTAACCTCCAATCGAAAATTCAATCCTGCATCAGCTAGTAAATTGGCAATCAATATCTGGATTCTACATTCAGCAAAATAAAACTTGAAGAGTCTTGAAGGGAATTCATCCTTTCGTTTATATCTCTCCTCAATAACGAGGAGGATTCATACTATCTATCAATTTCTTGGAGTGATTTGAAGAAGATTTATTGTTTTCCAAGTACCTTTCCGCAGTAACGAATGGAATTCAATCTCCCATTCTTATCGGTAACAGATAATGATGTCTGGTATATCGCACAAACCACAAATCAGAGGATCGATTGGAAATCTCTATGGATGGTTCAGTGGGTATCCAATATCCTTGAATTAGCGGATTCTGATAAGAGAATGGGCGACCTGCATTGAATAGAGAAATAGATTCTATTGAAATCCCAACAGGGTGTAGAGGTGAGAAGATGACAGCTTTGACCGTATTCTAGGCTTATCAGCACATAGAGAATATTCTAAAGTTTCAACTAGGAGTTAATGCATTGATGTAGCTGAAGAGAAAATATTAATAAATGTTAATTACCCCCAGTACACCCCCCGTAAATACTCCCCTGCGCTAAATATGCTGAGTGTTCTCTAGGAAGCGTTCCCTCATTATGGTGGGAAAAAAATTAAAAATCTATTCAATTATTGTTAAATATCTATTATATTATTGTTATTTCTATTTATAAAATTGAAAATCATATAGATACACACTCAAATATTTATGTAAAAAAGTTTCAGTCTTCTGCATACAAAGCAGTAGGCGTAAACCTCCTGAAATTCCATTGGTTCCTGATATCTAAACTAATCGTAAAGAAATGACGACAGTAGGCGTAAACCTCCTGAAATTTCGTTGGTTCCTGATATCTTATCTAATCGTAAAGAAATGATAACACAAAATTGAAACAGAATACTTACTGGAATGAAAATAAATGATTAAATAAATGAGCTTTGCTGGTTCATGGTAGGTTTTGACCCAAAGAAATTCCACTGAATTATAGGTTAGGTTGTATTTTTTCTTCAACTTCTGCTTTGAATTTTGAATAGATCTCAAAAAATATATATTCTTCTAAAATTAAACGAATTAATTTTTCAAAGGAATTATTTAAAATGTCTAAAATAATAATAATAATATTAATAATAAATATTAAACGAATTAATTATACAAAGGAATTATTTAAGATTTCTAAAATAATAATAATGACATTATTCCAGACATCTTAGAATTATTGATGAAAACAATGAAGAGGACCAAAATATGAGGTTAGGATCCCTGCGAGATGCGCAAATCAGACTTGGTGTGAGAAAATCCACGGAGTGCGACTACTGGTTGGTATCTATACTGTGCTTATAGGACCCTTGGATTAAAAGTCCAATGCTCTATCGATGGAGCTACCCGGGCCCGTTACATAGTACAATTCAAATGATTCTAGTGAATTAGATCTCATTACTTTATATCAAAGGTGAACTCTGTTCTATGTTCTCAACCAGGAAATATTTCGTCCCAGCAGGGACTTATTAAAAGTCCAATGCTATACCGACTGAGGTACCCGGGCTCGTTGCATAGTACAATTCAGATGATTTTAGTGAATTAAATCTCTTTACTTTATATCAAAAGTGAACTCTGTTCTCAACCACAAAATGTTTCGCCCGAGCAGGGACTTGAACCCTGGACCCTTGGAATAAAAGTCCAATGCTCTACCGACTGAGCTACCCGGGCTCGTTACATAGAAAAATTAAAATGATTTTAGTGAATTAGATATCATTACTTTATATCAAAGGTGAACTCTGTTCTATGTTCTCAACCAGGAAATATTTCGTCCCAGCAGGGACTTATTAAAAGTCCAATGCTATACCGACTGAGGTACCCGGGCTCGTTGCATAGTACAATTCAGATGATTTTAGTGAATTAGATCTCTTTACTTTATATCAAAAGTGAACTCTGTTCTCAACCACAAAATGTTTCGCCCGAGCAGGGACTTGAACCCTGGACCCTTGGAATAAAAGTCCAATGCTCTACCGACTGAGCTACCCGGGCTCGTTACATAGAAAAATTCAAATGATTTTAGTGAATTAGATATCATTACTTTATATCAAAGGTGAACTCTGTTCTATGTTCTCAACCAGGAAATATTTCGTCCCAGCAGGGACTTATTAAAAGTCCAATGCTATACCGACTGAGGTACCCGGGCTCGTTGCATAGTACAATTCAGATGATTTTAGTGAATTAAATCTCTTTACTTTATATCAAAAGTGAACTCTGTTCTCAACCACAAAATGTTTCGCCCGAGCAGGGACTTGAACCCTGGACCCTTGGAATAAAAGTCCAATGCTCTACCGACTGAGCTACCCGGGCTCGTTACATAGAAAAATTCAAATGATTTTAGTGAATTAGATCTCATTACTTTATATCAAAGGTGAACTCTGTTCTATGTTCTCAACCAGGAAATATTTCGTCCCAGCAGGGACTTATTAAAAGTCCAATGCTCTACCGACTGAGCTACCCGAGCTCGTTGCATAGTACAAGTCAAATGATTTCATTGAATTAGATCTCTCTACTTTATATCCAAAGTGTACTCTGTTCTCAGCCACAAAATGTTTCGCCCGAGCAGTGATTTATTAAAAGTTCAATGCTATACCGACTGAGCTACCCGAGCTCGTTGCATAGTACAATTCAAATGATTTTAGTGAATTTGATATCTTTACTTTATATCAAAAGTGAACTCTGTTCTCAACCACAAAATGTGTCGCCCGAGCAGGGACTTGAACGCTGGACCCTTGGATTAAAAGTCCAATGGGCGAATCACATTGTTTCAAAGTACACGACAGGACTTTATAAAAAGTACGCAAAAGATTCTGACTACACGTTTATGCTTTTCAAATTATTTTTTTAATCAAAAGAGACCAACTGAATAGTCTTCATGCGTTCTCCTCTATTCGAATTTTGAATGTCCAATATCTTTCAATAGCTCGAATCAATCTTCCAGTTCAAGGACGCAGTAAGAACATCAGACGATGAAAGCTATTTTCTCAATAATTGCATCTAAGCAGGCAGGCGAACCTGTTTCTCTTCAAACGGGAAATTTCCTTCGAATGTCAAATGTGATTTCCAGCGATTCAATAACGGAGGAAGCGTTTGAAGATTAAATGCCGCGTGTTCTTCGTTCGCATCGCCTTCGATGCGATGATTCGATTTCCCCTTCAAGAAATACTCAGAGACTGTACAGTGTACAGTTTTCCTGGAGCATGAGAATTTTCATGACTGTTTTCTGTTCGACCAGACAATTCTTACTGAAACATCGAGGAATCGTTCGGTCCAAATATTAATAACAGTTATCGAGATATGAGAGGCTGCCGCAAAAATTAGTTTAACGTTTTGCATATAAGAAAGTAAAGCAAAATATAACATCAATACTTACGAATTTACGATACAGTTTATGTATCATCTGTCTGATGGGAACTTCCTTATTAGAAATTCTTCTAACATTTCAGCGTAATCTCCGTCAAGCTTTAGGTAAGAAATGAGCAAACCTGACGCGTAAACAAAGAGAGCAGATAGTTTTCGAACACGGAGACAAGCAACACACAATTGATCATGAGAGAAACATGGGTTTTTCTGATTAACACCACTAACATTTGATGTACATACCTGGGAATCTTTTTTAGTCGGTATACTAATGAATTGAAGTTTTTCAGAAATATATATTATATTGGGAACAGTCTGGCATGGCAATCGGATCAAAATTCTAATATAACTTTGACAAAAACGTGGTTGGACAATATTTTGCAATCATTCAACTAATTCTCAGTAATTCTGACCTCAAGTCTAGAAAAAATGCAGGTTTCGACAATTTCCCACCATAAATGAGAAATTGAAACAACATGTTATCCGCAATGTCCAAGTTATTTCCTGTTCTCTTTTAGGACAGGAAATTTCGGGAGAGAGCTTTCTTTAGACTTTTAGCGTAGAAAATACCGGAGGGTTAACTTCTGCCTTTCCATTTTCCCCAAATCCGGAAATTTCAATTAAGAGACCTGAAGCGATTTTAAATTGAATCATTACAGATCCAATTCTCAACTAATTTCGTCGGGTCGAAGGCAATTTACATGAGTTCCTTTTTAGAAATACCTGCGAAAGAGACTTGAAAATTAGCTGAGAATGATCCAGCCAGTTTTTATTCTTGAGTTCAGGTTATATGAACCGTTTGAAAAAGGTGCGCTTATATAATAATACTAATACTTTTTTATATGTAAAATTGATTGAAGTGTAAAAAAAATATGTATTCCTACTAGAAAATCTTGAAATACGATGAATTCGTGTTGTACCGGGTGTCCTAAATTCGTTGTCTGTTGAGGAGATCTCAGAAAACCGATGAGCTAGAACAAAATGAGTGGCACATTGTTGGGCTCGATTTTTAAGAGAGTTTTTAGGTGAAAACCACCACGTTGAATTTCAAACAATTTCTGAGCGATCAGAGGAAATGAAAGGTGACTTCAAAAGTTCTAATAATTTCTTTAATAATGGAAATAAATCATTATATAGGCCCTTTTTTCAGTTGATTTCATTGAAGTAGTCCATTTTTCTTTATTCCAATTATTTTCGATGTTATAATACACACTTGTGTTGTTCAGGATGTAAACCACACAAATTTCTATAATAAATAAAATTCCCATCTTCAGTCTTTTCAAAAATATACGAAACTATATATAAATTTCTTATCAAACTAAAAAAAATTATTAAAAATTTATTTTTTATGCGAAACATCAAGCAGGAGCCTATTAATGATGATCTGTGAACTTTAGATAATTGGAATGTTCGATGGCGGAGAGCAGGATCTGCTAGAATTTATTTGAGTGACTAATTCAAAAAGTAGGTAATACTTATGGCATTTTGAATTCATTGGTTATTTAATAATTCAACATTCAAAAAAGATATTTGCTTGCAAATGAAATCTCGCAAAATGTATCAAATATTTTTACGCTCGAATCAGGTAATCATTTTCAAAATATTTCTAATTGAAATGATTAACTGAACAAGCTTTGATCCGAGGGTCACCTTTTATATTTCGGGATTGGACCCAATCTGCCAACTGACTGCTCTATTGTAAAGCTTGACATTTTTGACAAACGAGCGCTGTTCGTGTTGTTTACAGTAACTTTAAAGATTCATCTTGCCCAAAAGATTGAATTAAATCGTGAACATTTTCGTGCGAATTCTGAGATCCCCTCACTAGACAAAGAATTTAGGACTCCCGGTATAAGTTCATGTACTCTCATGAACAACTTGAACACAGTGGACCAAATTGGACACTCTTAATATGAAACACCAATTTCCAGAGGAGTTAGAGGAAAATTAGCCTACATCGTTCGGTGACGATATTCATGAGAAAATAAATGACGAAAACAGCACGTACTAATAAGTCCGAACGATGTCAATCGACTGCGTATCTATGAAAGTATCTAGCATTGAAATTTCAGACGGACCTTTCCAAAATTTCTTTTTTTTCTTGAGTAAATGAAAGTATAATTATATCTTCATCTTCAGATGGAAGAAGCTAAGACAATGAAATTTGAGAATATGTTATGTATTAATAACATCAAAACATGCACAAATTTGTTTTTAAATACGTCCGATATCTTATGAGGCATACAGTATAAAAAATTGTTTTATCGTGTTGATTTTTGCTATTCTCTGCGAGCCGAGTTGTTTCAACCTACTTCAAATATCTTCCATCGAAATTGAGACCATATTCGGCTAGATATGCGAGAACTATAGACATTCGGGCCAAACGATAGCCCGCCATTCTACAAGGTCTTAAAATTGAACATGCTCTCAATAAAACCGACACGAAGGGGTAGGTTCCATTTTCCGTGGATCCGAAAACAAAATTCACATAATTTCCATTCAACCGAAATTCCATGAGCAGCTCGTAACTGTAGGAGAAATAGCCAGGTAAAAAGAGACATTACAAATAGGAGTCTGAAAGCTCCATTTGTTAAGAACTCCCTATTCACCCGATATGAAGTGGATTGCATCGATTAATTTGAACCTATTCGTATTACGAACGATATATTCGAATTCACATGTCGTTTATAAGGACTTTCGGAAGTTGATCAGGTGCTCCGAAATGGCTTTAAGCCAAGTTTTGCATCAGACTTATCAGAATCAGGGAGCATGTGGCCATAACCTGTTATGTGGAAGTAGTACAGTAATATTGTGAAGAATGCTTCAAGAAACAGTCATTTGAATTTTTTCGTTATAGTTATTTATTAATTAATGGAAAATACAAGGTGTTCAGAGAGAATATTTGTTTTCGCGCCATGTCTAAAAGAAGCAGGGAGGGGTTCAAGGCGTCAGCCATTTTGTGGAGTTTTTGTCACGATGGAAAAGTACTTGAGAACGCATCGCGTCTCTAGCGTACGGAATATCCTACGCGCCAAGTGACTAAAGCATAAGGAAATGGATCAAGATGTTCGAGAATACAGGTGCGAAAGTTAAAATTCAAAACTTTGGTCGTTCTCGTGCAGTTTGCAATGAAGAAACAATTGAAGAAGTAGAGTCGGTTCGTCTGAATCCGTCTTTATCCATCCAAAAGCGAAGACAAGCGAAAAATCGTCTTTACATTCAATTTTAAGAACGACTTACATCTAAAAGCCTATAAAATTAAATCGGTTCAAGAATTGAAGGATGCGGACTATGCTAATCGACTGAATTTTGCTAACGAAATGCTGCAGCGATTTAACAACATACTGTTCAGTGACGAAGCAGATTTTAACCTGAATGGACATGTTAATAAGCAGAATTATTATTATTATTATAATTAAATTTGAGGGTAACCTATATAACTCACAATAAAAAAAATAGAAAAGGCTCATGCTAGTGAATTTGGAAAAAGATCAGATTAAATTCAAGAAAAACTGTAGATATAAAAGAAAACTAAGTCCACCACTGAAAATGAAACACGCACTATTAACTGGTCACAAGTATCTACCGGAGCTCCATAAGTCCCATCTGTTTTTAAAACTGTTAACAGTAGGGGCGTTGACGACACTGTGGGGCAACATATTCCATACCCGAAATACCCTATCACTCAAGAAATTCTCTCTCCTTCTTGTGAAAAACCGTTCCCTACTCAGCTTGTATCCGTGTCCTCTTAGATGACCTCTGTTTAATGAAAACACACCAGACATGTCAACACCAAAAAACCCTTTTGAAGCTCTAAATGTGGTCAGCATATCTCCCCTCATCCTACGACTTGAGAAAATTTCTAATCCCACCATGGAGAGCCGAGTTTGGTAGTCAGGTCTTATGATACCGAATGGGATTCGAGTTGCTCTTCGTTGCACCTGCTCCAGCAGTTCTGCATCTTGAACAAAGATAGGTTGCCATACTGGACCGGCGAATTCCAATATGGGCCGTATATGCGTCTTGTAGAGTGATGTTAATGTCTGAAAATGGCAACGGCTGAAACACTTCTGAATGAGATACAGAGACTTCTTAGCAAGTCAGTTCGTCACCCGCATTACATACGATCTCCACAGCAAGTCAGCATCAATTGAAACTCCCAAATCAAAATGTGATGTGCAAGATTCAATCGGATTTCCGTCCAAATAGAAGATCATTTTGGGGTTGTAGAATGCACTCTTAGATGATATCAAACGAGGTAGATCACATACATAAACCAGAAAGAGCAGTGGTCCCAGGACAGAACCCTGAGGAACTACACTACTCACAGATCTGAAGGAAAATCTCCCTGAACCGATTCTAACCGAATATGTGCGATCCGAAGGAAATGCATGGATCCACCGCAAAAGCATGCCTCGGATTCCATAATATTCCAACTTATGAAGTAGTCGTCTGATAGGCACCCAGTCAAACGCACATGAGAAATCTAAGTAAATTACATCGACGGGAGTTTTATTATCTTAAGTTACAGTCCACGAACCAACGCTACTTGAAAGATTTATTAAAACAGATCTGCCAGGGACAAAACCATGCTGTTCGGGAAGTATCACTGAAGTGTCCAACAGAAACTTTGCTAGTTCTGATGTAATCATCCTCTCTGAATTCTTGAGTACAGTAGATGTTGAACTGATGGGTCTGTAGTTTTTAGGACTGAACTTATCGCCTTTTTTGAAAATCGGGGTGGTGGAAGAATGCCTCCATGCTTCCGCCAATATACCAGCTGACAGGGAACCCTCGTAGATCATGGTCAATCGCAGATGCACAACGTTTCAGGAATGTCGTAGTGATGCCATCGAGTCCAGGGGCATTTCCCTCAGAAAGACTTTTAAGGTGTTCAAGAACGAGTTCTTCGGTACTGGGCAGTGGAGAATCACAAATAAACAAACCTTCTTATTGCTCAAAAATATTTTTTGTTTTATCGAACTTACAATTACCCGATACCCTATCTGGACACTTTGTATAATACACAATTTATTGTGCAATTAGGCAAGCCATCTTTGTTGAATGTAATTCAGATATGAAAAAATTATATTAAAAATAGAATTTCTACCTCTGTTTATTTATTTATATACGGTGGGTTTCTGACCAATCAAAAACGGATAAGATATATAGGTTTAATTCTCCTTTAGAAGAATTTTTGGAGTATGTTTTCTTAATATTCATTGATATATAGACAAGATCACATTTTTCATACCATTCAATAGCAATATTCTCAATGATAATAATGATTTAGAAAAAAAAAGAGCTAAGGTGATGCATTCATAAATATCACCTTTAATCCATCATGAATTGAGTTGGCGGAAGTCTTCAAACCACAGATGAGTTGAAATTTGATGTAGTATAAGAGTTCTGTCAGTTTGACACTTAATGGAAATGAAAAAATTTTCAAATATTGTCACCTTTTTAAAAGCTTATTTTCTGCCTACGATAACGATAAGACATGGTGGTAAATAATCAAGTAATATTTCTACTTAATGAATAATATAAGAAAAAATGAGAATAAAATGTCTAGAATATCAGGTCCTAACGTTGATTATAGCAGAATCCGATATTTCAGAGAACACCATAAAAATCTGCCTCACTTTTCCCACGTAGGCAATTTTCCATTTGACGATACGGACAGAATGGCGAGAAATATTCGGTTGAAGATAAGGAAATGGGATTAATCCAGGCCTCAACCAAGAAGTTTTCTTATCAAAGCTATGTAATTTAGAAGGGGCGGTACGTTATTGCTGATTTCGTTATACCCCAAGTTTGTGGACCTTATGTCCGCCGCTGTGACGAATGACAACGAGAATTTGGAAGCAAAAATAATCAGAGTGAAGTTTATTTTTGTGGAATTTTTTCCGTTGATACTTTGTTGTATTAATAACTTCTTGTTTCGTAACATTTCAACTGTACAAAGGCTATATTTGATTCTGAATGATTGGTTCATCCTGAATATCTTTTGGTTATTCTTATTATTGCGCGCTTTATTTAGTCGAACAAACTTGAATGAAACCTATGAGTGGATATTTTCAACTTTGAAATAAAGGTTTTTTCATTTATTCTGGCGATTGAATTAGTATTAAACTATTCCAAAGTACAAAGAAAATTATAAATTATATCGATTTATCGAATTTTATCGATTATATTCTAGGTTTTTATATATTCTGTCTTTAAAATATCCTGTAAAATATGAAACAATGTTGTATACGATACGTTACGAAATGAAATCGTGTTTAAGTTTTTAGCGCTTCCTCACTCATTGCTTTTGTTCTCAAATGTAACAAAGCTTAGGCATTTCGCAACTAGAAGCAAATATGTTTCTGAGTAAATCATTTGGTTTTTCACCATTCCGCTTATATACTTTCCGAATATTGCACTGTTCGACCAGACATGGGAAGCTTTATCAGGTAGATAACCAAATATTTTTTCATTAGCTAGTTCTTACCTGAACATGTTACAATGTCTCTGTTCGACATTATGCCCATGGCAATCCTCGGTTAGGCAGTGACGTAAACGCTGTTGGATACCCGAAGAGCATGACACACTACAAGGTGACCATTCTCCCCATTCACTCCATCCTGAATAAACAGAAAATAATGGAAATTAGAGTTTATTTATCTCCAGTGCACATGCAGAAAGAGTAACCCCTCTTGAAACTTTGCAGAACCATCAAATTTGTCATATCTTAAAACTGCTGCGTGAAAATTTCAGTGATTGACTTATGATTGAGTCGTAGATAAAAACAAAGAACAGGCGAAATTCAAAAGACTGTCATCCGGAAAAGAAGATGTTGCTTCCAGAATCTGTTCTCTTATTGGATCGTTTTGACTTTTCATCTTATCGAATAAAATGTAGAGTACACTGTAAAAAATAGTTCCTCATCTCAAACCATAATAATTTGTCTCAAGTACTCCGTACGTTTGAATACAGCCAAATGCATAAAGTACTTGACCCTACCGCCCTCTACGGTTGAGAATGGCGTTTACCCTAAATAAGTTTCTTGAGCTAAGAAACTGATTAGTTTCAACCAAGCTCAGAGTTATTGACTCAGGTGGTAAAAAAATTTGATCCAACGGTAATATTAATTAGTATGTAACTATTGATACTTTTCGTAGAATAAAAATTTTGGTTTCATGTAAATAAATATTACATTTCACTGAAACTCTATTTGTAGTTGATTTAAAGGATCTTAGTTGAATGGGTCGAGAATTCAGTGGATAAAAATGATAGTATCTCTTATGTCAAGTGAAAGTTTTAAGAAACTGATTGATTTGAGCTAAATTGAAGGGTTTTTGACACTAGCAAAGGAATAATTTGATAAAACAAAAAAAAATATTTGTATGTAATCATTATTTTTCTTCACAGAACAATAATTTCTCTTTTATATTAATAAATACCGGAATACCGCGGCAGACCATGAATATTGTACGGAATGGGAAAGGCGTCTAGAGTTTCGTTGGAAGTTGCAGAGAGGGAGCGAGTATACCTCAAGCGTCAACCGTCTGCTTTTCAAGACACGTCGTAAAGACAATCGTTCCCATCACGTCGGGGTCACCAATGTAGAATCGAAGGAATTTATCCCTACTTATGCGTTTCGTCCCTGGCGCACACATTTGGACTCATCAGTAAGGCTTGTGTGCGCCATGCCATAGACGCAGTGGTTAGAAGTTTTGAGGGAGCCGCCGGGAGTTGAACCCGGCACCTAGTACCTAATCGGTGTGAAACTTGAGCGCAAACCTCTAGGCTACCGAAGCGCTGTGAACTAAGCTATGCGTGGCTATATAGAGTGCCGCCAAGAGATCCCTATACACTCCCCTGCCGCTACAATAGCTATAGTCCAGGTAGTGGGTTATCATCTCATCCCTGTCATCATCCAATACCAGATCACCCGGTTCTCCACCAACACAAAGATATTTGGTTTTCTAAGTTGACATTTAAGCCCCACTTCTCGTATTCTTTAATTAGCTTGCGCATCATGTATTCCATGTCATCTTTATCACCGAATACAACAATATTGTGAGTAAAATGCACAAATAATTGCATTTAAATGGGATATATTTAATATAAAAGAGATAGAGTTTTGATTTAATTGCAGCCAATATAAAAAAATTGCTACAATTAATTCGTTTTATTAAATCAATTACGCAATATTTTTTTTACAAATGTCACTTCATATTGCAACAATTATATGTTCAATTTTATTCAAATATTTATAGTTTTCTTCAAGTGAATGAGGCGAATAATATAATCTCACGAGATTCTTGTCTCAAGAAACTGTAGTCGTTGCATCAACTGACAGAATTTACGACAACCGTACCTTCGTTCTATTGAACAAATAAAAATGAAACGAACGAATGGTTTCGTTAAAACCTATTTAGAATAATGTATTTGTATCAATCAATTATGGATATTGAGACAAGTGCATAAACAATTTCTTGTAATTGTATGTTTATGTTGAATCAGTTGTTTCTTTCATTTCGCTGAAATGTGAAAAGTTTCAAGCGAATGTTTTAGCCGTTCTCTATAATCAACTAGGTTGTTTAAATCAAGAAAAATAGTTCATTTGGAGTAATCAATTTTAGATTAATTCAAATTAAAATGGTTTGATTGAAAAAAAAATTCTCAAACTCCTGAGGAGTTTGAGCGCAGAATTTTATTTTTTACAGTGTATAGAATTAACAGATTCACATGAAATATATCTACTGAATATTTGATATTCACTAAGGTAATTTGAAAAGACAATCGTATGATGCATCATGCTTTGACACTCGAAATGAATACTTACCCTGATCTTATATGTAGGTCTATATTTCTACACTACATACATAATGGAATTTCTACGAGTACTTAAGGAGCTTTGAACAGCTTCAAGAAAAATCAATCATTTTGTAGAAAAGGGATGAAAAAAATTGTTCTGAATTTCATAATGTATCGTCACTTAGTGTTGAAGGTAATTCAAAAATTATTTACCGATAAGATTTTGAAAATACTGCAATACTGGCTTTCATTCCTCTTTTGGGAAAATATTTCAACTTCAACATATGATAAACTTTTTGAATACATGTATTCTATGAATTATTGAATAAAATTGGAATTAACAGGTTCGAAATAGGACATAGAAGATCAAACATATAGAAATCTCAGACATTCATGGAATATTGAAAACATGGCAATAGTGTTGAATATATGATCTGAAACATCACAATCCCAGAATGAAAACCATCATTTCTATGAAAATTTCCAAGGGATGAGGTTGTCACATTGTTTTTCTTTTCACTCAAAGCCAGAAAAAATCATTTATGATTTCCAAACACTGATATTTCTGAAGTTTCTTCTCCTTGACAGAGACCAGTGAACAGGTCTATGAGGTCTCTTGATATCATACTGTTAAAAATATGAAAATCTTTTTCGAAATATTCAACTACAATGAATGATGTCCCTACGAATATCATTCAGTTAATAAGTGCAATTATACTTGCTTGAAGAAATTGAATTTGATCACCTTAATTTGAAAAACCAAGTAGCTTTTCTTTAATAAAAAAACTATGTTATATCATTAATATAAATCTATTCTGTTGAGACTATAATTAATTAATGAACATGAGTAAATTTTTGGTTTTTATAATTAGAGTATTTGTTTTAATTACGTAAACAAAAACATAAATATAGAAGAATGGTTATTCATAGATTATGTCAAATTTCAATACCTTACCATAGAGTATTAATTTATTACCGAACCCCAGGAGAGAAAAAATTAATGAGTGCAAAATTTTTTAAAATGAAAGATATCAGTAACCATTTTGATATTCAGATATAATTAATTGTTCTCAGAATAATTAGAGTGAATTATCACCACAATCAACTGTCATTATAACCTCTCTGTAGTGGGTAGTTCCCAATATAATAGAGTTCTGTGGTTTCTTGTTGTTTTGATTCTGTTTGAAACTTTCAACAGTTATTTGTAGCTTTCTTAAAAAAAAACTGTGGAAAATATTGCAAGGATAATTTCGATAATTTGAAATCATTCAATTCAGTATGAGATGATTATGGTCAGAATATGCATTTTAATCTTTCTTGTTTATGGGCCTATAGCTTCCAGTTTCAATATTCATGGAATTTTAATTCTACATGCATCGTAACAAAAATTCAGAAATATTGTAACAAATTCAAATTCTATTATCTCCTGAGTTTAAGAACCAGGTTGAATCGTTGTATGAAATAAAGATATGAAAAAACTTCTATAAACTTAAAAACAAATCTAGGAGAGTGGGTTCGACGTTTTTAAAACTCATATGAGATTAATTGGAAGCATTCCTATGTTAGAATAGATATAATTTGATGAACCCTCAAAGTATGAAGCTATAAAGAACCAGCTCCTCATAAAGACAAGTCTTCAATCCAACAGGTCCTGACAGAAAATACATTACCTATTTCAACGGTCATCATGAAAATATATCGAGGTACCTATGTGAGCGATGGAAATCTTTTTCTCTATTTATTATGGAATATTACTCTGGGTTAAATATTAAACAAATTGCTAGACATCATCAATACTGAATACAGCAAATGGCAATTTAGATTATGTAATGAATGTAAGACAAAAATTGTTCAGTGGTTAGTATAAAATATATAAATATAGGGAAAAAATGTTTTTTTACGTCAAGAATCTATGGTTAAAATTAACGCAGTGGTCAAAGACTCACCCTGTATAAAATGTCATTAAATAATTCATTTTCAAATCGAAATGCTTCCAATTGTTACAAAAGAAAAAATACAACCGTATGAACGCAATATATATTTTCTAAAAAACAAAAAGGAACACATACATACATACATAAAATTCACTTCCACAGTTCCAAACTTAAAGTTTGTGCGAATGCATTCGACAATTTAATTCAAATAAAGCCATTCAATTTCAATATTACCAAGCTCAAAATCAAAATTTGCAATATTTCATCATCGCCTGAAAAAGGATATTCTCGAAATAACTTGATTATTTTTCACGTTATATCTTTCCACACAGCCATCCATCATGCAAATCAGAATAATCAGAGATAAAGGGGGTGCGCTCTCACCTAACATCAACCAGACCCTTTGATCTACCCTCTCGCTCCACTTTACGACAGAGACGGCAGTGACTTTTTCGCCGTCAGCGGCTGCGAGTACAATGTACTCCATAGGCGTCGCGACGCCACCAGCGCATTCGACAGTCGGTTCCTCCATTATAGTAACATTGACTATCCTGAAAGAGAAAGAAATGACGGTATTTTAGCCCATATTTCACTCGGGTTTGAAAGACTGGAAGGATTGACGCTTCAGAGAAGGCGGTTTTTTGCCTTTCGGATCAACGAACTTTTTGCGTCTTTCGGTCTGTAGGGGTAGTTGGGGAATGAGAGAAAAACCGGAGATATTTAGGTTTCTTTGATGTAATGGAGGGTTTATTCTTTAAGGGATACGATGTGTGAAGAACCAAGAGATATTACATACTTAGACGTAAGTAGATATCCAGCTGTACAAACTTTCATCCCTTAAATAACGCGTTTTCCAATATGTGATATTCAGAAAAGGCCGCGATTTCAGCAACTGCCATCTTTAATATTGCAATTTTTTTGCATTCGACAAGTGAAATATGTAAATGAAGCATTTCAAAGGATGAAATCTTGCTCAGAGGAAATATCAATAAATGATTTTGCAGGGGAAAATATACCTACAGTTCAAGAGAATGAACAAACCTACATCTCAAATTAAAAATCACTACCATTCTTGCCGCAACCCCTAACAGCTCTCATTTTTAAAGAGGGAAAAGTTGTCGAGCTGCACCTTGCTGGAAAGGCTATATAATTTCCAGCCGAGTGTATTTTATTCTCATCTCTGTATTGTTATGCTGAGCAACTCAGTATTCCATCAATAACTTTCACACACCGAATTTGGATCTTTGAGATGGAAAAAACGCTCGGACGGGTCAAAAATATAATAGTCATTTATGTACCTAGTGCGTTATATGGATCCTAACGCCCGGAGGGAAACATTCGGCCCGAGGACCTTTGGCCCGAGGGGCGTTAGGATCTAATAACGCTCGTGGTGCATACAAGATTTTATTTTTCACAAACATATCATTTAATTACAATAAAATTCGATATTCCTATGATTTTTTTTCCATTTAACTTTCAGTAGTAACCATGGCATTTGTTAATATTTTGAAGTTCCTTATTGCTGTCATCATTTTATTAAGTGAATGTTATTACTGTTTTCGTTGTGAAGATTTAAAGAAATAACAGAAATGAATAGCAATTTGCCAAATAATATAATTGAAAATGCAGCCAAAGCTGCAAATAATTTATTACCAGAAAAATCCAGACTCGTCTACGACAAGGATTAAGAAACATTCCATCAATGGAAGTTGAAAAATGAAATAATTGCTATAGATGAAACAGTGTTATTGGCGTACTTTCAAGAATTGGTATGCTATTTTATTTTTCATTTTGTTCATGTGTGGGTAATTTTTTTTATTTCAGTCTGAAAAATTTTGTCCTGCGTCATTGTGGACGAAATATTCTATTTTGAAATCTACACTGATTGTAAATGAAAATATTTTTCATAATTTTTCAATATTTCACAATTCTCCCGGCTAGTAGCGTTTTTAAAAATGAAATCTAAAGGATATATTCCGAAGAAATCCAAAGTTTTGACAGCAGAATAAGTTCATACATTCATCAATGAAGCTTCTGATGAAATTCATCTTCTTCATAAAGTAGTTCTAATAATGGGTGTTTTTGGAGGACTAAGGAGAGATGAATTAGTGAAAATGTCTATCAAAGATATAGAAGATAAGGGTAGCTGTTTACTTGTTAAAATACCCGAAACTAAAACTGGTATGTCAAAAGGATTTAGCATTGTAGAGGAAGAAAAAATAGGAGCTTTGGTTCTGGTCAGAAAATATATATCCTTGAGACCCAGTGGAGTGAAGAATCCTAGATTTTTCCTCACGTTCCGAAATGGTCGGTGCACCATCCAACCTGCTGGCAAAAGTACCATAGGAAGTGTGCCTTCGATGATTGCCAAATACTTAAAATTGGATAATGCAAATGAATATACAGGACATTGTTTGAGACGGACTTCAGTAACTCTTTTAACTGAGGCTGATGCATCATATGAAACGTTAAATACACGGAAGATGGAAAAGTGCATCTGAGGCGGAAGGTTACATAGAGCAGAACATTTTTTCCAAAAACAAAATATCGACGATGATTGTGAATTCGGTAATAGATTCTCATGAATTCTCTAGTGGTTCTCTTGTGAACGAACTTCCAAGTACTTGTGGTCAAGTTTTCGCTCCTCAGGTTTCGAAAACATCCCAAGATTCACGATTGAAGAATTTTTCCGGGAAATTCGAAAACTGCACTTTTAATTTTAATTAAGAAAGACTTTGTTTTCGTTTGTTGAGTTGTTGTTTTAGTATTAAAATTCTGCGAAATAAATAATTTCTTTCTAGCTTGTTTTGCTTCTCGCACAACGAGCGGGCGTTCTGATCCGCTAAAATGCCCACGGACATAATGAGTGTATTTATAGCAACCCTTTCTAAGGTTAAATAAACATATAATGTACAAGTGAAAAATAAACAATTTTACTCTTATTATATCGTGTAGGTTAGGAAGTCTTCTACAGTATATGATTCAATGTTAAGTAGCAGCTTGAAAATGAATTTCCTGTATTATTGTAGGGTATATTTTCTTCCCAATTTATATGCTATCTTCTTATAATATCGAATGCACCTATATGCAGGTCCTTTTTCGGTGAGGCTAAGTCTGTGCTGCGGGAATTTTATTGCTGTTGTTCTTGTATTATAATTACTTGGTGTTTTCTCTTCAAAGTAATGCATGTTTTTAAAAGTGAAAATCAAGCATTCCTGAATATGTATAGCTGGTGCGATAAATAAACCATTTTTTTTTAAATATTCCCCTACACGACTCCATTCTCTTCATCTTCCAGATTATACGTAATGGTCTCTTTAACATCTTCAGCACTCTGTCCAATATACAGGGTGGCCATTTGAAAACGAAACAGACGAGATTACAGAAGAAATACATTTTTTCGATAGAAATGCTCGGACAGGTCGATTTCTGTTTCGAGGGGGACAACCTAAGATGTAGGTTACGGACGTATAGCGCTTCAACCCTTGCTACTACAACCCTCACCCCCAAAGTTTGAATCGGGAAGATGGGAAGATATGATAAGTAATAATCCGGGCTTCCTTTTTAATGTCTGTATATCTGATGAATGCTTTTTTTATTGGAATAGATCTGTAAATCATCACAATTCTCGATATTGGTCTCATAGCAATCCAAGATTATTTAGAGAGATTCACACTCAAAATTCTGAAAAGCTGAATGTCTGGGTAAAATGATGTTTGTTTTCATTTATTGGTTAACTGTTTGTTTGGTTATTTTCAATGCAAGATATTTGTGAGTTGGACTTGAGAAAAAATAGAGTATTTCAAAGAGCGCTGTGAAAGAAATATATTCTAATTGGTTTTCGATAAAGTTGACATGTCTTCGTCTGATTGGTTTTTAGGAGAAGGGAATTTGATCTTTGAATGAAACTGTAAAGGGTTTTTTTAATTTGAGATATATGTTTGATCATCATTGTGTGGGTTTTATTAGTATTACTCTTTTCCATGGTGTGGAAAAAACTTTTGAACAAGCGAGCAAAAGCTTCTCAAGTCAGAGCTTTTCTACTTTTTATTCCCTTTTTCTTATATATCCTAGATTTGATCCCAAATAGCATTATACCAGTAAGTTCAGCTTGGCGCTTCAAAATTTCAATATTACTCAGTATAATTTAAAAAAATCTCCGACTACTAAAAGCTCATTTTCCAACTCCTCATGCATTACTTAATCCTCTTGAACCTCGCCCTCAATAAGGCAAAAAAAGCAAAATTAAACCCCATGCAAAATTATTCCATCTCTATAGAAAAATTCAATATTCCAATCCGTCGAGTCTTCACGCATCGAAGACTCCAGGAATTTCCATACCATTGTCGATTCCCCCCAGTCTAATCGGAAATTTAGAACTCACCTATCGTGCCGATCCAGCGAAGAGATGCTTTGACGATCCCCAAGAGCTCGCATACCCTTGAAAGTATTCAATAATTCGAAGCGTGCCGTGAATTCTACGGTGCCAACTTGATTTCTGGATGTGGACGTTGACAGACTTATACCCTTGAAGGCGATCGCGGATTCCATCAACGCCTGCTCGATGCTGGAACGTTTCTGGACGAACATGAGCTCAAGGTCGCAGCTGGCAGTTATGGTGATGGATAAGGATAACAGAAAGATGTAGAGGATTAAAAGGAGGCAGGTCATTGTTGATGAGCTATTGTTTCAGGTCTAAGTAGGCTGTCAGATGGTGATTATCTCTTTGATGATTTGAAGCGAGGAAAGTGTTCTGTTTGATCTACGGAAAAGAGAAATCGTTAAAGGTTTCATTGTGAGAATTTTTTTCTGAATTATGGAAGCGGTTAGCTGAACTATTGGTAGCTTAAATATCTGCACTACTGATAGGTATCTATTCGGAATTTGGAATGCTCCTTTCAACGGGAAATTAGAAATGTTCTAAAGTTACGTTAAGTAATTAAATATTCAACGGTTACCACATCTACCGTATCTACTGAATGAAACTGCTCAAACGTTAGTAATTACCATCGTTTTGAAATAACCATCGTGAAATATTATCGATAAGAGATATCTCATTGTCAGTTACAATAACCTGCAGAGTTTCGAAATATCCCCATCGATTTTTCACTTAATCATCAAAGTTCACAATTTTTACGACCATCCTGATTGCTCATCAGTATCTGCAATATTGTTAATTCCGTGACTTTATGGGGTCATCTGGTTTAGTATCAACAAACCTCTAATTAAACGTCTCCAGAATCTCTCTCAATTTCCAGACCGGAGTTACCTATTCGAATGGGTATCCTAGATGACTATTCTCTCACTCATCTCTTGGTCCCATTCATGGACTTCCCTACTTATGAATCAATTCCAAACTCAACTCATAGAGAGTATTATGAGGTGGTGTCTGTGTTCACGAAGTTGGCGAAATTAGTTGTAGGGCAAACTCGGGAAAATAAGGAGCTATTCTATCGAATACCAAAGTTTCTTGTCGGAGTGCCGGATTTTCCAATAAGGGATCTTTTTGTATCTGTCATTGGAGATGCCATTTTTGAGGTATGTGACAAATCATAATTATGCCATGAAATGAAATGGAACATCGTTTCAAGCGCTTTGAAATTTTCAAAATCTTTATATACTAAAACGTATGATGTTTTTAATCTCCTTAGTACTCGAGAACGTCAAAATTAACTGGAGGTTCGATATATCTGTGGAACATGTAAAGATCTAAATGGTGGTAAAACATAGAAAATGGTGAGATAATTGTATGAAGCCAATTGCTATTGTTACCATTGCAAAATGGCGAAGGAGTAGGGTTTTATTGATATAAACATCTTAATTCCAAACTGCTAATGTCCCTAATGTCAATGAAATATTTTGAAGATGATGAATGAGAAAAATAAAAAACTTTGGACTCTTTACTTAAATCAGAAGCGGCGGTTTTCATAACGTGCAATTTGGCACTGAAAGAGTATGGGAGACATTTTTTTCCGCGAAAGATTTGCTCTTGTCAAATATTTATGTATCTCCAGTAAGGCTTCAACAATACTCAAACATTATTAAGGAAATGCTGCTCACAGAGGAAAATATCCTATAGAGGTTCAAGTAACTTTATTGCCATTCGGACTGTCCATTCTTTGGACTGTAGCATTCTCAATTTCGAAAAGTTTAAAATAACTGTTGGTTCATTAGTTACAAGGTAAATTTGTCTGTGATTTATAAGGATCTCGTGAAGTATAATAATATTAGCTAAGAAGTATGTTTTCGACCATTAAGGTTTTCTATCTTTCACTTATTTTTCTTCTAGTTTGAAAATATTTTTGTATTGATATTTTTAATTGCTTATATCCACAAAATTTAAGTAGCAAGTATTTGCAAGTTTTGCTGGAAACTTATATTTAACCCACTATTTATTTCTTCTATTCTTGTAGAAAACAATCCAATATTAATCATCTCCGAATAGCCTTGGAAGTTCAAACGCATATTTACCAAATATGCGTTGAATTCCATCCACTATTATGAATTTAATCAACTCAAAATAATACTAATGAGATTCCTACATTTCCTCTGAAATAATAAACTCCGCACTGAGATCAACATAACAGAATAAGACGACTCCAATTATCTTAATGATCCTCTGACTCCAAGTTTTTCTTGAAAATAAGTCGGCACTTTGTTTCTCAAACGAACTTCTCGTTTTCTTTCACGAATATAAATGCAGAATTATGACAGAAAACAGCATATCTTAGATTTTTTCTTACTATCAGAAGCGGCTGTTTTTTGACATGAAATCTGTGATTGGGTTAGTAAGGGATATGGTATTGCATCAATAGATGTATTTTTAGCGACTATTTGCACAAATATAACTCCAGCTATAAAGTTCATGTTCAGATATTATTTCGGTAAAGTTCTCTGATGAGTATGGACTGCTGCAGAGGTTAAGGCAATTTAAATTGTCATTCATTCCATTAGCACATTTTTGGGACGGCCGCATTCGCCATTTTGTACAGGTATATTGCACTTGTTCATTGTCGATATGTCTGTAAACTATGGTAGCTAGATGAAGCGAGTGAACCTGGATGGAGGTGAGTTTGCAAAAATTGTGGATATTTTTTTAAAATTTGTTGCTTTCATTAGATTCAGCTATTTTTTACAATGTTTTATAATTTTTCGGATTGAGTTAACATTGCTGTTAGATTGCTGAAGGGTAACTTTTGAATTTCATTCCATGGTATATTTGATATCTACAGCACAACAGAATATTTAGATATGATTGAATTTTTCCTTTTCTTAGCTTTTATCCACAAAATTTAATATGTTAGCTTTCCTTGTTTCTTCCTCCTGAACTGGGTGATGAATAAGTTCCTTTGATTAATGCAATAAGTAATTTTAGTGATATAATATTCTCAATATCATAGCCCAAGAGATAATTTTTTGAATTCGGTCGTATGCTTATATATATATAGGTACCTGCATATAATTCCAGCCATTATAATGACTGTACCTTTAACATTTCCGTTGAATCAGCTAACTCCACACTCGAACCAGTTTAATAGAATAACACGTCGCCAATTATACTCCGAGGCTCCATCTTGTTCGAGAAAATTAACAAGCAAGTATCGCATTTCTTCAGCAAACTTATTGATTCTCTTGAAGAATTTTCAGTCTTTTTGAGATAAGAATTCATTTATTGGGTTTGGTAGTATATTTATTGTCAAGAAGCTCTTGTCGCATTACAGTTTAGAATTGGGATAGTAAGGGATTGCGTAAATAGATCGATTTCTTCTTAAATAAGACGATTTGTTTTGACATACGTTAATGCGTAACTTCAACAATGCTTTGAGATGATTTGGGTATTGCTGTAGTGATGGAAGAAATAAAGTTGAGTTTCATGCAACTCATATTTGTCCTTCGGACGGTGCATTTATAGAACTGTCACATCCGCCATTTTGTGTAGTTCAAAAAATTGATTTTCTTTGTATTGATTGATAGTTTTGGATATTATGATTATATCTAAAAGGGAGATACTTAAGGTCGATCTCGAATCATTTGTTAGATCACCATCTTTACTGGTATTGAAATAAGAAAATTTTCAACGACTAAATATTGTTACCAACAAATTTTTCAGAGGTGAGGAAGCCAGTATATTGCTATTCATTACTAATATTTCTGACTTCACTGAACAAGTGGTTTTGCTCTATTTTTTTTTCATTCATTGGAACTCAGACGTTGGCATATTTTTTCTTAAATTTCCATTTCAAAATTAGTAAGACTTTCCTAACATCGATCAAGAACTAAATAATTTCGGCACAACTCAGGAAATAAACATGCGAATTTTATCGGCATGCTTCATTTCTTGCCACTACATAATGAGTAGAATCAGATCAACGCTAACAAGAGTCCTGCCATCTTCCAGAAACAGCAAACGCGGCACTTCAACCAGTATAACAGAATAAGAAGACTGCAATTATCTTAATGATCCTCTGACTATCTTTTTCGTGAAAATAATCAAGCGGGTACTTTGTTTCCCCCACGAACTTCTTGTTTTCCTTCATGAATATAAATGGAGAATTGTGACAGAAAACAAGACGCCTGAGGTCCTTTCCTAATATCAAAAGCGGCTGTTTTATCCGCCCACAGTATGGAACTGGGATAGTAAGAGATTGAGTTGATAGATCGATTTCTTTTTGGAGACGACGATTTGTTTTGACAAAGATTAATGTGTGGCCCCCAGCGAAAGTTCAACAATGCTTATAGATTTGTTTTAGCAGAGAAAGAAATCCGGTAAAGTCTTATGGAATTCGTATTTATCATTCGGACCACTCATTCATGGGGACCGCCGCATTCGCCATTTTGTATAATTAGACAACATTGGTGCTTTCTTTGTTATATTGGATCCATAAGTATCAACATTATGGGTATATTTTGGAGAATGCTACTTAAAATTGATTTTATATTTTTCTCAAAATTATGATACTGAGCTACCATCATATGAGAACTAAATATTCTTAAAGCAAACCAAGAAATAAACATTTAAATTTTGACCGCATATTCACCGAATTTCTTGAATTAAATTCTTGCCACTATCAATGTAATGAATCAACTCAAAGCAACGCTTACATGATTCCTGCTATCTTCCACAAACAGCAAACGCGGCATTTCAACCAGAATTACTGAATGAGACGACACAAATTATCTTGAAGCTCCTTTGACTCCATCATTTCGCGAAAATAATCAAGGAGATACTTTGTTTTCCCCACTATCATCTTGTTTTCCTTCATGAATATGAATGGCGAATTGTGACAGAAAACAACACTCCTAAAGTCCTGTTCCAATATCAGTAGCGTCGTACAGTCTGAAAGTGAGATAGTAAGGGATTGAGTAAATAGATCGATTTCTTTTTAGAGACGACGATTTGCTCTGACATAGATTAATGTGTGGCCCTTACCGAGAGTTCAACAATGCCTAAAGATGATTTGGGGTTTGTTGTAGTGGTGGAAGAAATCCAGAAGAGTTTTATGGAACTCATATTTGTCATTCGGACCGGACATTGATGGAACTGCCGCATTCACCATTTTGTGTAGTTGAAAGAAATCCATTCTTTCTTTGTTATATTGGATCGATAGGTTTGGATACTATGAGTATATCTTGAGGAAAAATACCTCAGGTAGATTTTGAATTATTTGCTGTAGTATTGAGGTATGATTATTCACCAATTATGGATCGTTGTGCTATGTTAACAGTTATTTTTAGTCGATTTTTGTGATACAGAAATAAGGACAACCTCAATACGCCATCACCGAAAAATCAATCCAAGTTACAGAAGCTATTATATGGCTCTTTAAATTTGATAGTTTGATTGTACCGAGTAAGTGGTTATGTTTCATTCTGGCCTTTGTTTTTTGAGTTCTTATCAATTGAAACTCAAATGTTGGCCACCTCTCTTACTTAAACTTCTTCCTTTATGAACATATTAATTAACTAAATATTGGAAATAAGCATCCTTCTATAGATTTTGGATTCCATGCTGTACCATTGAAGTATGCTGAGCATACTATGCTCCCTCAGTAATTATTCATCATTGTGCTATAATATCAGTTATTGCTCAGTCGATTTTTGTGATATAGAAACTTAGACTTGTTTAACCCCAGAATGCTATTACCGAAATATTGTTATGAGGTAAGGATATCAATTTATTGCTATTTAAATTCGATAATTCGAACAGCATGAACACTTGATTATGCAATTCAACCACAATAACATAATAAGACGACTCCAATTATCATAACAATCCTCTGACCCCATCATCCCGAAAATAATGAAGCGGGTACTCTCTTTAAGCTACGACCTTAGGGTTTTCCTTTATGAATATAAATGAAGAATCATGACATAAAACAACTCGCCTAAAATCTTTTCCTAATATCAAAAGCAGCATTTTGTCGTCGTTCAGTCTGGAACTTGGATAGTAAGGGATTGAGTAAATAGATCGATTTCTTTTTAGAGACGACGATTTGTTTTGACAGAGATTAATGCGTAGCCCTCAGCAAAAGTTCAACAATGTTTTAAGAAGATTTGGGTTTTGCTTTAGCGGTTGTATAAATCCGGTAGAGTTTCATAGGACTCATATTTGTCATTCGGACCGCGCGCCGAAGCAACCGACGCATTCACCATTTTGTGTAATAAAGTTGATTAATTTTCTCACTTTTGTTCTAGTATAGAGGAATACAAACTTTTCTGTTTCATTGATCATTTTCAAATTTTGACGATTTACCTATTTATAATTGATAACGAACCATATAATGTGGATAAATGTATATCGGGTTTTGCAATGAGGACTTGACAACTTTGAATTTAATTTGTGCACACTCCCTTAGACAAATCATTGAACTGTCAACGTCAATTCAGTCAGTTAAGTGAACATTTTCATCATGGAGAAGTATACGAACGAACAACGTTTGCAAGTTATAAAAATTCACTACCGAAATGCGGAGTAGTGACCTCAACTCCAATTTTCGGTCGTAATTCGCGCCCTAGTAGATAGGCAATCACAAGTTTAATCCAAATATTTGAGTCTGCATATTCGCTATTGGATGTTGTCGTGCCAGTGAGACAAAGGACCGCTCGCAGTAACGAGAACATCACTGCCGTTTGGGCCTCCGTAGCCGACGACCCAAATCAGTCAATCCACGGTCTTCTCAAGAATTGGGCTTCCGTTAGAGCACTCTATGGTGAATTTTGAGCAAGAATCTTGGTTCACACCCGTAGAAGATCAATCTGACTCAACAATTGAAGCTGTTGGACCATTTGAAGCAACGTACGTTTTCTGATTCTGATCATGATTTTCATCGAAAAATCATCTTCAGCGATGAAGCTCATTTTCGGCTCAATGGCTTTGTCAATAATCAAAATATGCGTTATTGGACAGGCAGTAATCCACACTTGATTTTCGAGACTCAACTGCATCCCCAAAAATAACGGTTTGGTGCGGTCTTCACGCCAGCGGCTTCATTGGACCGTATTTTTTCGTTAATGCAAACAATCGTCACGTTACGGTCAATGACGATTGCTATCACACCATGATAACAATTTTTTTTTGGCCTCAGTTGCAAGGTATGAGCTTGGCTAACAAGTAGTTTCAACAGGATGGTGCCACTAGCCACACAGCACACGTAACAATCGGTTTATTGAAGTAGGCATTTGGGCGTGTAATTTCGATAAACGGCCTCGTCGATTGGCCGCCTCGTTCATACGATTTGACGC
Source organism: Micraspis discolor (assembly GCA_030674115.1). Taxonomy (NCBI): domain Eukaryota; kingdom Metazoa; phylum Arthropoda; class Insecta; order Coleoptera; family Coccinellidae; genus Micraspis; species Micraspis discolor. The sequence continues at coordinate 225,582 of JARTUT010002184.1, read as the reverse complement.
CTCTGGACTATTTTCTACGTTCTACGTCAAGTCACTGGTCTATGCCAACAAGCTGACGACATTGCAAGAGTCATCGAAAATTAGGTCCAGTCGAGTTCCATTCATAAATGTTATGTTTGTACTTCAAGGCAATAATAAAGTTTTTGAAATATATCAAATGGTTTGTGTTTCATTTAGATTCAAAGTTGTCCAGTCCATATTGGAAAACCATCTACGTATTAATAGATGGTTTTGACATTTGAATGAATGTCAATTAGGTATGTATGTTTAGTATATATGCAGTATGTTTACATGCTTATATGATATGTTTTCTTTCTATAATTCATTTATACCATGAATTGAATAAAGGTTATTATTGTTCTTCTAACACATCAAAAATAACTGAGAGGACAATGATTCTTAAACTATCCCGTGCAATAGTGTATCGAGTTTCAGAAATTTTTGAAAGAACTCTGAAAAACGATTAAACCTTTCTTAATCGTAATTTTATGTTGTCAATACCCGAAGTATAAGTTGTGGGCCTCATACAATCGTACACGAAATCAATCTAACAGTTATAATAAGACTAAACAGGTCTGTTCAGAGATTGTTTTTGAAATTAGTGATTCAACTTTGCTCTAACTTCGCGGGGTCAATTTACATAAGGGTGACAGAGTAGAAAAACAATTTTCAGCCCCCTGACTAGAAACAGGAACCGTACGTGAACAGGACACAATGCAGAGAGATGAATAATGCATGATAGCCATCCATTTCCACTGTGAAACGTTCCATTAGGTAAACTCCCGAAGCAAAGACAAATATAGGATCCCAGACATATGAGATTGGAAACCAGATGAGTTCTGGATTAGGAACGCCTCTTTCTGATATCCAAAACGGAAAAAATAAATATTCTGTAGATATTTTTACTCCCAGATCAATAAATTTTATCTGCGAGACTGTTATTTGTCTCTGTCGATTTTCCTTTATTGTGTCTCGAGTTTTCTTCAAGATTGGATTGCCTGGAAGTTTTCGAGATCTTCCTTCATGCAGATCCTTTCATATTGCCGTTTGGAGTTCGGTTTCAATATTGAAAAAGTTGATAATGCTTGTTTGTCAACTGGAATTGGAGACATTTATATTGGTGTTGAATGGATCTTTTATCGATTGAAGCGGAAAATGAAGAACATTTTATGATGTTTATAATGCTGCTACATATTTTCGAAACATTGTCCTTTTTGAGTGTTGTTTTCACTTTATTTTTTCATACTGTTCTTTCATAAACTATTTTTATTTTGATGGGGCACTGTGGGCAGACGTATCTATTTGTTCAATTTTTTTTAGTTGTTTTCTATAATAGAATAATTACTTTTCGAGAATATGAAGAAAAAATTACACATATTCAGGAGATTAGTTCCTTCTTTAGAACATTTGTCACATCCATTCAATATAGATGAATTGAGGGCTGCAATCAAATCTACCAAATCTCGACAAGCAGCAGGTTTTGACGGAATTTATCCAGAATTCATCAAAAATTTGTGAAAAAAGACCTTGTCTTGGTTATTGTCTTTCTATAACAATATTCTGAATTCAGGTAACTTTTCTTCCTAAAGTAATAGGTATTTTGAAACGAGGAAAAACTTCTTATGATTCCAGTAGTTATCGACCCATCAGTTTATTAAGTGTTCCTTTCAAGATATCAGAAAGGTTAAGTCTTTTTAGAATTGAATTTTCTATAGAAAATGCTCTACAAAATTTCCAGGGAGGCTTTAGGAAAAATAGAATTTGTTCAGATGAGGTTCTCAACCTTACAAATTTCATAGAATCAGGCTTCAATGATAGATTGAAAACAGGAGCTGCTTTCATTGATTTATCTTCGGCATATGACACTGTGGGGAAAGATGGATTGATTTTCAAACTCTATACCTATCTGAAGTGTGGGAAAATGGTACGATTTGTAGAAAATATTTTATGTGATAGAAGGTCGTGTTTTTATTGACAATAAGAGTAGCAATTTCAAATCATTGAAAAACGGTCTTCCACAAGGATCAGTTCAAGCTCTTTTACTTTTCAATTTATATCTCACTGAAATTTGTTTATGCCGATGACAATGCTATTGCTTACCAACATTCGGATTTCCATACTCAGGAAAACATACAGTCATCTGATTTGGAAATTTTAAAGAATTATTTTCTTGAGCGGTGATCATGTCCGAATCCCAACAAAACAGAGGTATCTTGTTTCCATCTGAATAACCATGAAAAATATAAGAAATTTGCTGTAACCTTCATTGATTCTTCTCTCGAACATAATTGCCATCCAAAATACTTAGGAGTTAAATTAGATTCATCTCTCAATAACAAGGCTCATTTAAATGATCTGAGCCTAAAACTGAAAACTTGGAATAATATTCTTCAGAAATTTGCTGGATCATCTTCGTACAGCATCTCTAGCCCTAGTCTTTTCTGCAACTGAGTATTGTTGATCTGCTTAGTTTAATTGCGCACATACACAAAAAATCAATGCACAATTGAATACATTCATGAGAATAATTACTGGCACCATAAGATCTACACCGGTTCATTGGTTACCAGTTTTGTCTAACATTTAATTCCAGATTCGATGTGGGCAACTTGAAGAAGTCTCTGTCTCCATCAATAGAAGACCACGCTTGAAGAAAGAAGTCCCTCAAATATATTTCAGCTTATTTCTGTACTTTCACACTTAGGTGAGAAGCCAGGGTTTTTTTACTGGGTTTTTTCCTAGGCTTTTATGTCATACGCTGAATAACTTTTCGAGAATAAAAAAGTTAATTATCATTTTTATAATCGATATCTTCCCTCAGTTTCTAGATTTTCTGAACGAGATCCTTCGTTATTGCCGTAGAATTTTGCAAACAAAATATGGGGTGGACTTTGTTCAATCATAATTTGGCAAATATACTAGTTTGTTTATTTAAAATTTTTGATTGAATAAAAGAAAATGGATCTTTTATTAATATGTTTCATTTGATGTCGGCCATTATTTATGGAACACGGGACCTTGTGACTGGGAGTAGTTTTAGATTTTAGTTTTCAGTTTGATGATTCTTTCACATTCATTGTGGTAATTGATTAAGTATCAGACTTAAAAGGAGTCCGCTAGAAGAGATTAGAATAAGCTCTACATTTTCTACATTTTTATCGTTAAATTGAGTTCACTGATGAAGCTTATTTCAGGTTGAAAGCCTTCGTAAACAAACAAACTTGCCGTATATGGAGTGAAATCAAACCTCAAGAAGTTAACAAGTTCCATTGTATCCTGAGAAATGCACTATATATTGTGGTTTACTCGCTTGATATCATTTATTATCTATCCATAATTCTTTGAAAATGATGCTCAACTTAATGTTGCAGTGAATCTACTCATAACAGATCTATGATTAATGATAATTTGTTCTAAAATTGAATGGTCTAGAACCAGAAGAGTTTTGACTACAACAAGTTGGGGTTACACCTACCGTAACAATTGATTCATTTAAAGAAATATTTGGCGATAACATTATTTTGAGAAATGAAAATTGATCGGCTTCATTCGACAGAACTCAACTGGATGATTTTTTCAAGCATTTGTTTATGTGGATGAATCAGAAATAATAGATGCTTTGGAAGCCAACATGAATGTAACTTTCGAAATGATTGGCTTCAATTCCAAATTAAACATGCTTTAATTAATTTCAATTCAATTTTATCACTCTAAAAAATAGCCAATACTTGCTGTCCAAGATACTTTTCATAGTTTCTGTTATTTATTCGTTTCGTAGTCAAGATTTCATTAAGTTTGATCAAATGTTGTTCTCTTCACGATATGATATTTCAGTTGCATGAGTATTTCTTCGTTAACAAATATGGAAATGGAGGCAGCATAGAGCTCATATCTTGGGGATCACAATTATGAGCCATTTTTTGTTTATATCAGTCTTCATTGCTGGGAAACCCTGAAACAGGTCCACCAGCAGCCCAAATCGAAGACTGTTCAGCCTTGATTTTACTCTCGTTTTGCATAGTGCACCATTAGGAGGCAGTTTAATATAATTGTTGCAATAAATTTTGCAACAATTCTGCTTACTGTGTTTCTAGCAATTGGAGGTCTTTCCAAATGTGTTGCGTTAAATAAAGCACATGCTTCGTCATGACTTCGATGGCGATCGCCGTAAACTACCATCATTAGAATTTCTATCCTTTCTCATTCGTTTAAACGAGCCATAATAATGAAACTGGTGTCACACTAATTGTAAAGTGATACTGACACACCGTTGTTTTAGTAAATCAATAGAAAAAATTGATAAGAACAGATGTTCTTACTAGATAAGTTAAAGTTTGACCTCTTTTTATAATTGGTTTTGTTATTTCGTTTTTTATTCATTTTCTCGTTTTTTTCTTATGTAAGCCCTACTGCAACTTTTTTTCCCTAGTGTGAATAAACAAGCTTTATCACATAATGTAATAGAAATCTTAGCTCCCCATTAAAAAAATATGTTGATGACGTCATAACTTTGACAAATTTGACTTGTTATTTTTGTAACTTATGTCAAGAGATGCGGAATATAAAACACCGTTTGACGTGTTTTTGCATTTTTTTCAAAAGTGATCGTTGTACGTTTTATGAATTTTGTGCATTATTTCATCATAACCCTGTAACCCTGTATATTAATATATATATATATAATATATTATAAAGAGTTTTCTGCATGTTCCTCTCATTCATAATAATTTAACCAACTCTGAAAAAAACAGAAAATTCAACAAATTAATTTCAAAATGTATTTTCAATACATCCAGGTTTTCAAAACATATATCAAACTCTTCAAGAAAGAATTTTCAATCAGTTATATAGAAATCTTATAATTATAAGGAACTGTCATTTTCTTACAGTAAGGAAATGGATATGTCTTAATAGTTCGAAAATCTTGACTTTTTATAAGAGAAGTTATATCGGGAATGTCAAAATTACCCAGAGATTGGCGAAAAATATATATATTTTTTGCATCAAATGCATTTCATCTGCTTTGAAATTGCATTTTTTCGCTTTCGGAACTACATAATTACATGTTTATTTTATTTTACTGAGGAAAGTTTCATCTGATTCAAACGCTGAATTATATGCATCTAAAAATTTATGCACATGTTCAAGCAATATAAAACTCTTCTTGAACATCAGGCTGAAACTCACCGTAACGAACACACAATGAATAAACATCGACAGAAAAATCCCAGATATCTGTAAAACTAACTCTTAGATTATCCGAACACGTTTCCGGGAAACTCCAATCGGACCAGACGCTTTTCAATCCGGAGAAAATCCAACAGACCGTGTTGGACGCTCCTCGCGCACTGGAGTCACATTATACTCCGGGGATTCTCCCAAATGTTACAATTTTTTTCTTATCCATCGTCGCCTCCATGTGGTGCGCAGACGCCTCACCGGAGCTGGTGGAAAGCCGAAAAGCGGACCGGCCGCTCACCGGAAATCCGGAGTACGGAATGAATGCGGAATTTAGGAAAATTAGGTTTTCGCCTGTGAAACCTAAACAATCATGAAAGCGGGATTTAGAACTGCCATATTGTTGATCTAGCTAATTTCTGAATATTATTCCTAGTTTTCAGGCGCAGATTATCTAAATGGCCTTGTAATTGAGAGATTAATCTTATTTAACTCCTAAGTACTTAAGATAGAAATAATGTTCGATAGGAGAATCATTGAAAGTTTCAGCTAATTTCCAGTATTTCTCATGATTATCTAGATAGAAACAAGATACCTCTGTTTTGTTGGGATTGGGACATAATCGCCACTCAACAAAATAATTCTTTAAAATCTCCAAATCAGATGATAGTATGTTTTCCAGAGTATGGAAATCCGAATGTTGGTAAGCAATAGCAATGTCGTCAGCATAAACAAATTTCTGAGAAGATGTCGTGGGTAAATCACTTAGATATAAATTGAAAAGTAAAGGAGCCAGAACTGATCCTTATGGAAAACCGTTTTTCAATGTTTTGAAATTGCTACCCTTAGTGTCAACAAAACACGAAACTTTCTAGCAGATAACATATTTTTTAATAATCATACCACTTTCTCACACTTCAGATGGGAATAGAGTTTGAAAATTAATCCATCTTTCCACACAGTGTCATATGCCGAAGATAAATCAATGAAAGCAGCTCCTGTTTTCAACCTATCATTGAAGCCTGATTCTATGAAAGTTGTAAGGCTTAGCACCTGATCTGTACGATTTCTATTTTTCCTGAATCCTCCCTGGAAATTTTGTGGAGAATTTTCCATAGAATATTCAATTCTAAAAACAATTAACCGTTCTAATATCTTAAAAGGAACACTAAATGAGCTGATTGGTCGATAACTATTAGGATTAAACAGATTTTTCTCTCGTTTCGAAATACTTATAACTTTGTCCTTAGGGAATTCGGCAGAAAAGTTTTTTGAATTCCGGATACTGATATAGAAAGACAATCAAGGCAAGGTGTTCTTTCCTAAATGTTTGATGAATTCAGGATAAATTTCGTCAAATCCTGCGGCTTTCCGAGATTAAGTAGACTTAATTGTAACCCTCAATTCATCTATATCAAATGGATGTGACACATATTCTAAAATAGGAGCTGATCTCCTGAACATGTGTAATTTTTTCTTCATATTCTCTATTTTAGACTGGGATATATCAACTAATTCTGATACATCAACTAAGTGGCGAGCGATTTATCTTGAATCAATTTTTGATCATGTTGAGGCAAAGAGAGTCGCTTCACCTAATTTTCTCAATATATCCCAATATCATTTTAATATTCTGAATGGAATTGAACGTTATTTTTATTATAATTCGAATAATTACCTATTCGTCATATATAAAAGCAATCCCTAGTTGCTTAGTTTCGTCTGCGAACTGTAAATCGGTTGCTAGCCCATATTCTTCTGGACAGCCACTGAAACAATCCACAAACCTCAATAAATATTGTGAAAATATATGTCTAAAAAATAAAATTTCGGAATAAATAAGTTTCATTGCCTTGGTCTTATTGAATGGCTTTTTTCCTGCCCTCGTTAAACAATATATAAAGGTGTTATCAACTTCCATCAACTTTAATATGATGTGCTCGAAAAATATATCTATGCAACTGAGAAATATAAACCAGGAATATGAAACAGAGGTAGATACTTATCAAAAAATCCAAAGTAGTGGAAGCCTGACAAGGAACAACTGATTAGTGGCAATCGCTACCCCTCTATGCTGACTGGCATATATAAAAACTTCAGCTCATCTTCAGAAGATAGAGAATATATGACAGGCCAGACATACTTAATTTTGACCTCGTATTCTTCATCAAGAAGTCGAATCCAATCGATTGAGAATATTTTCAGCTCGCAATTCGAAAATTACAGACATTTGGTCAGATCGATAATTTGTTGTTCCAACAAGACTATGTTTCTATTAAAATAGAATTAAATCCACTAAAAATTTGATGTATACGGTTTGCACCCCGAATACTTTCATGCTCACCCAAAGACACATCATAATCGTTCCAGATTTTAATTTAAAGGGCTGAAAAACACCTCGAATAATAAATCAAAGCTTATCATCAACACCATCTGGCCCCACGAACTACCACCTTTTTCATCCATCCGGAAGTACCGCACGTGCTTCGGCTCCCCTATCGCATCCGCCGAGCTGTACGTCGACAAAGAGGCTGATGGGGGATCCGGCGCATCATCCCTGAGCCCCATCGCTATCCTGGTGAATGACCCTGGATACGTCTTCTCTATAATAAAAACACCGTCGAAAAAAATACGAACTCGCACAAGTACTAAAAATAGACCGGGAGGTGACTGAACAAACGCACAAAATGCCCGCCGAACTTTCGGTACAGAAATTTAGTCTGCCAGAATGCCTCGTGTGGCCCGTGCTGTGAGAAAAATCGTGCCGGCTGGGTACAGGAAGTGAGCCGGTGATAACCCGTTCGGTGTTGCCATTGTTGGAGGTGCTATCAGTGATTTAAGAGTAAGTACCGATAATGGGTGTGAATTGCTTGGTAGCTACTTATCGGAAGGATTTTATTGGGTTGGTAGGTTTTTATTAGGTTTTAATTTAGTGTGTTTATTGGTTTAGTACAAGGAAATCGTAAATAAAGCTTTGTTATTTTGTTGCGTCAACGTAATATGAACTGTATAGTATCATTTTTAGGTTGTTCATGTTCTTCCAACCAACATTTCAGAAAAAATCTGTCTTATTTAAAGTTGACAGCTCTAGGAAAAGTGTGAAAAAGCACTGAAGCGAGAGCAGTAAATATTAAGTTCTTGTTTTTTGGTATATCGTGGTAAAAACATAATATTCCCAAACGACTGTGGAATTTTGCTTTTTTCACGAACTATACATACTGTTTTCTCTCCGAAGGTTGATTTGTTGATTTACAAATTGAAAATTAATTAGCTATTCCACATATAATCAGGTAAGTTCGAAGAGCTTTTCCTATATTCATGAAGAAGCAGTAACCATAGAAATTACCGTATATACAGGGCGAGTCTTTGACCACTGCATTAATTTTAACCATTGGTTCTTGAGATTAAAAGAAACACTTTTTTCCATACCGTTTTTCCATATTCCGCTGCGTTATAAGTTATAAGCATTTTTTAGTTTTCATATTGGGCAAATACCCCTCTGTAGTCCAGTTTATTTTCAATGAAAATTACTTTCCACAGCATCCACTATTGAATTTGAATAAAAACATTATTTTCGCTCTAGGAAATGATTCACTCACTCATGTTTCATCAGATGATTATATCGATTTAATTGAGGAATGATTTTATCTGCTAAAAAAACTGATGATTCTAGGAAGTACAAGATACGGACTTTTAATTCAAGTGATATTTGGTTTTCATGAAATTTAACCAATCTGTACAGTAGTAGTGAGAAACCAACAAGAAATGGAATAAATCAATTGATCCCAAAATGTGCATGACTCTTATCAAAAACCTTCTACAAAAGATCATTTCAATTGATATTGTCGTTTGAATATTACAGGTGAAAATGCAATTTTTTTATGAAATCTCAACACCTTTTATCTTTTGAACGGGGCCGGAATACAAAATAAGCTTAGATATATTTGAGGGACTTCTTTCTTCAAGAGTTGTGTTCTATTAATAAACACATTTCTTCAAGTAGCACATATCGAATCTGAAAATAAAAACACGAAAACAGAAAAAAAAACCTCAATACAAAATATACGTATCAAATTTGTTTGAAATTTATAATCCATTCCAAGAAAGAATCGGAAACATCGTGCCCTAAAACCATCTTGAAATTAATATATGACACAATTATTGATGAGATAAGGTATTGATTCTTTTGCATATCTACATTCACAACTTGTGTTTGGAAATGGGTTCCATCTGTGTATTTGATCCGTTCTCAAACAATTAAGAACTGTTCAAATTTTTCTTGGAAGATCAAAAGACGGAATTTTTTCAGAAGGATCAGATATGAGATCTTTATTCACATTTATTAACATTTTATAAGAGTTCCACTAATTCTTCCATAATTCTTCATCGCTTAGGTTCATATTGAAGAACGTATTATACCAGAATGGTTTTCGTGACTTCAATTTTGGAATTCTATTTTGAATAATAATTGGAAATATATTATTATTACCCTGTATAATAAGTGATAGTACAACAGCAGCAAGGATTAATTTTAATTACAATGTAGAATAATTCGGCAACGTTTCGGGCAGTGCTCTTTTTCAAGCTTGTAAAAAACATTATACACAATATAAAAAAATAATAAAAACGAACAAACAATATAAACTGTAAAATAATGGGTTGAATAGAGATCCTATTCTTATATTACCTTCGAAAATGATTTATTTAAACTTTTTTCGTTGGATATCATTGGGGTTATGCTGTCAATTGATTTTAGATGGGCCACGTCAAATTTGATTTTTTCTTCTTTATTTTTATTGTTTCCAGTAAGGTTGCTCAATTGTTAATGGAATATATAGAGGAAAAGTTTTTGTCTGAAAACAATTATAACATAATGATTTTCAGAAGATAGGTGGATGGTTGTTTAATAATAACATCTAAAAATGAAATCCAAACAATATTCAATGATTTGAGTAGTTTTCATCATAAAATTCAGTTCACACTAGAAATAACTCAATAAATTTTCTAAACACGACACTAATGACAGTGAATTACTCAGTTCAAATGGACACAATAGTAGATTACTACTCAGCACAAATCTATATACAGAAAAATGCGATTATGATCTGGTACGTTGACAGAGCTCTAAAACTAACATAATCTATACACAGACCCAATCAGGATATTACCTCACTTTTTGAATCAAGAATTTTTTAACAAAACAAGCTAAACCGTAAATTTTACTAAGGAGATAATCAATGAATACATAACCTTTTATGGTTCCTCTTTCACGAAGATTTTTTTCAGTATCCGCATGTGTCTCTCGAAGGAGAATAATCTCAGCACTATAGTCCTTTCCTAATTTAGAAATATAATCACTCTTGTCCTTAGAAATACCCTCTATATTCAAATCCAATATACAAAATTTGTCGCCAATATGCAAGGAGGATTCTTCGAATAGGATCTTGCGGTCCAAGTAACGATTTTTCAGATCTTCTGATGTTTGAAGTCTGCTATGGAACCCATTCAAAGAGAAATCATCATCCATAGTAGTGGAAGGTTGTGATATAATACTTATTTCATTTAAAAAATAGCAGAAATTTGTTTATGCTGACGACATTGCTATTGCCTACCAACATTCGGATTTCCATACTCTGGAAAACATTCTGTCATCTGATTAGGAAATATTAAAGAATTATTTTATTGAGTGGCGATTATGTCCAAATCCCAACAAAACAGAGGTATCTTGTTTCCATCTGAAGAAACATGAAAAATATAGGAAATTAGCTGTAACTTTCAATGATTCTCCTATCGAACATAATTTCTATCCAAAATACTTAGGAGTTAAATTAGATTCATCTCTGAATTACAAGGCTCATTTAAATGATCTCACCCTAAAACTGAAAACTAGGAATAATATTCTTCAGAAATTAGCTGGATCATCTTGGGGTGCTGATGCTTCCACTCTTCGCACAGCATCTCTAGCCCTAGTTTTTTCTGCAGCTGAGTATTGTTGCTCTGTTAGGTTTAATAGTGGATATACACAAAAAATTGATACACAATTGAATACATCCATGAGAATAATTACTGGCACCATAAGATCTACACCGGTTCATTGGTTACCAGTTTTGTCTAATATTGTCCCTCCCCATACTCGCAGACAAACTGCAGTTTTGAACTCCTGGAACAAATATCATTCTTTTCCTAATTTATTTCCATTTATTTCATACAGTCCACAAAATACAATTCCCAGACTGAAGTCACGTAAACCATTCTGGCCTAATACGTTCTTCAATATGAACATAAGCGATAAAGAATTATGGAAGACTGAGTGGAACTCTTACGAAATGTTCAATAAGTATCTCGTTTCTGATCCTTCTGGAAAAATTCCTGGTTTTGATCTTCCAAGAAAAATTTGGACAGTTCTTAATCGTTTGAGAACAGGTCGTGGTCGTATTGTTGTTATATAAATATTGTCAGCCAAAAGTTCAAAAGAAAATATATATATATACCTCACTTTTCATAAAAAACAACTATCATTTATACCAAACAAAGGAGAAAACAAAACAATGCACACACAAATTATGCAACATCGAAAATTCACCAAATTGAAAAAAAAACCGATCACATTCATACCAATACCATACGTACCTCCTCTATCTAAAAAAATAGAAAATATATTGAAACACTATAGAAAATAAAATAGCTCACAAACCACACATTCAAATAAAACACCTATATTGCAAATAAAAATCACCATCACCAGTAAACGAAACATCACATGTGGCATATAACCTCTACTGTAATTCCAGAATGCGGAAAAAGTCTTTGAATGAAAAATTCAAAAGCTCTAGACCTAACGTCGACACTATTCTACATTTATTAAAATTCGATCTTCGAATATCTATACACAGGCCGATATAAAGACAATTTCCAGTTCTTTCTCTGTTTCTATGTTGTTTGTAGAATTTTTCATTAAATCAATTTCACGCATGGAATCAACCTGAAGGTTTTCAATTTGGAGGACTGAAGCCCTACGGTGAAAGAACTGATTGGCTTGGGGACGTAGGGAATTGTCAATTTTTTTCATTCATTGGTTCGTAGCGAAAAAGCAATTAAGGTTTTTCGATATCGAAGTCATGACCTGAAACTGAAATTAATGTCCTCTTATTGGTCTTGGAGAATGTGGAGGAAATATGACAGTTGTGCTAACATACCTACGGAGTTGGGATCCTTCTAATGAAAGAAACATTGTTATATATCACAAGTTCAATCTCTAACTGACACGATCGTTATTGGAAATTAACTATATAGAATCTTAGATAAAAAAAAAACGTAAAAGTTTTCGGGATGCGAATAAATCACGCAACCAAGTGAAAATCCTTTGAAAGAAATGAACAATGTTTTAGTATTCAGATGATCAACCTCAGATGATTTATTTTTAAATCTCAAACGGTTAGAATAACTTGGTTATCAGTACTTTTAGATCACCCCTCGTAATTAGCATGTTCTTCCAGTAAGAACTACCGCCCAAAAATTATGACTTCATGAATTTGCATTCTAAGAACTATAAACGGAAAGATCGATGCGGTAGGCAGAATTGAGATTCTCAATTTCAATGAGGCCAAAATAACTGGTTCAAACCGGAAGGAAGCTCTGGAGTTATGCGGAAATTTCAAAAGTTGTCGAGTTCTTAAGTGCCTAGTAGTGAACAATAGGTCACTTTCCTTTTATCTCCCAGAATGAGGAGCTTGTTCTTGGAGAGTGCTCCAATTGATTTTTATCTGGAGGCGTACAGAATTAAGAGACTTGCCGCACTTCGTGGCCTAATGGAATGAAGGAAAGGGTTTCGCCATTTTATGAAAAATGACGATGAAAGGTCCCATTAATAAATTGAGTTTAGATTTCAAATACATAACCATGGTGATTAAAGATGAATAAAATTACTTGAAATCACATATATGGGGTTCATCATTCACATTGTTTCCATCAATTTTCTTTGTGAGCATTGAAAGTAGATACGAGGGTTGCGTCTTATATTTTTGAATTAGACAACCCTAGTGTTGCAATCTGCCAACTGATAGCTCTATCGTAAATGTTAGATGTAGTCAGAACGTTTTGACATACCAGCACTATTTGTGTTGTTCACAGTATCTCAAAGAGTTCATCTCTCCCAAAAAAAAAATGGAAGTAAATCGTGAACATTTTCGACGTGAATTAACTTAACAACAGTGCATTGATGAACGTAACTCAATTTTAGGCTATGAAGCTCCATCAAGAACTAGTGAGACAGGTATACATTTAAAATTGCATTACAATGATCATTCAACACTATACTACATCGTCCAATGAAATCGCTCAATTTTTGAAAACGGACAAATAGAAACAAACTGTATCTAAAAACACTCAACCTCACAGTGTTTTCACTTTTAGAAATTTATTTTCATCAAATGCCTAATTTGCATAGGAATATTAATACGTCCGGATAGCTTTGGCCGTTGGTGGAAGTAGCGGTCGTCATGGTTAATATAAACAAGCAGTTGTTAGCTATAACTTCAACAGCACATTTGGCAGTTCTGTCAGTTTATTTTCGTATTTTACCATAAAGTAGATAAAAGTGAAACGTTTTGGGAATTGCCATATAACTTCAATTGAGGAAAGTGTGAAGAAAAGTGTGCCGCCTAATACAGTAAAGTCAAGATCCTACATTTGGAAACAATTTGAAGAATTTTGTGCTGCCCGGAAATACCTTGTAAATGAAAAATCAAGTTTGTCAGAGCTCAATAATATTATGCTAGACTGGGCTTTTAATATAAAAGAGATGGATCAGACTACAAGGAAAGTGTCGTAAAAACCTTGAGGAATAATACTGCCAAACAGCTGCAGGAAAAATTCTATTCCGAATGGGGCGTTAGGTTCGATCCATTCACAGACGTGGCTTTTAAAACGGCGCGGGATGCACGAAATGTCAAGAGGCGTATTTTACAAGTGGACCCTGAGAAAAGAAAAGTTAGTGCCAAGGCGCTGTCTTTGGAGCAACACAAAAAGATGGTCAACTTATGTAAAGAAGATAATCCAGACGGTTTGAACAGAAAATTTTATTTTATTGCTGCATTGGAGCTTGCTTGGCGCGGAGGAGAGGGTTCATCATGCCTAATTTCGCATTTCCAATTCGAAATTGAAAACGACGATAATTCCACGGGCCGAATTGCCTACAATCCGATATTTTCTAAAACAAGACAAGGTGGTGCCCAAAAATGTGCGGAAACGAAATGGCTGACTCCCAATATTGAGGAAGATATTTGCCCGGTGAGGTTATATAAGCTACTTGTATCCAAAAGAACTGCAAACATAACCACTGAAAGACTATTCCTTACTCCACATAAGAATTGGAAATATGGTTCATGGTTCAAATACTCCCCAGTCGGTCCCAATACGATAGCTAAATGGACAAAAGAACCGGCAGAACTCATTGGCATCAACACAACCAAGTCAAAGATAACCAACCACTCGCATCGAGCTACTGCATTCAGCCAATTAGCCAAAGGGGATTGGCGAGGAACAGCTGATAAAGATAATAGGCCATTCTTCTGCAGCGTCAGTGAAACCGTATCTCCAACTGGACCAACAACATCACAAAAAAATAATCACCGCCATAAGGAATGAAAAAAATGTCCTTCAAGAAACAACATCAACATCTACTTCATCATTCGAAAATAATGCTCGAAATGTGTATAATAACTGTACTATCAATAATTATCATTTTGAGAATAAAAATGAATTATTTGTTGTTATGCTTCTATATGGTTATTTTTGAATAAAAAAACTATTTTTTATTTCGTTTGATTTTTATTGTTGAATGATCTTTCCAAATACCACACGAGATTTGAATTTTTTTTGAGAACACTCTGTCGTTTTTTGAAAATTATACAAATTTCACTCAACAAAGTGATACCGAAATACCACTAGCCTTAGGCTCGTGGTATATTAAAGATAACTTTGTTTCGTGAAATTTAAACGCATAATTCCCAAAAAACAAGTTTGTTCTCAAAAAATTCTCACCTCTAGTGGTATTACCCTTGAAAATTTGTTCACGTTGGATCCGACACAATTTGTCAATCTCTCAAGAAAGGCTCGTGTTGATTGATAGAATGGAATGCTCCAAACTACGACTATTCAACTTTCAATACTCACTGCAAAAATACGTACAAATGTTGTATTTCATATAGTAAAAAACAAGGAATCCTCATTTGCGTATTTTTTACGATGCATATGTAGTTGTCTATAGTATATATATATATTCTTTTGAACTTTTGGCTGACAATATTTAATTAGCAAACAATAAAGCATATAGATCAGGGGTTAGTTACGGGGTGTCATACAATTCGGCGTATGACATAAAAGCCTAGGGAAAAAACCCCTGTAAAAAAAACCCTGGCTCCCCGTCTAAGTGTGAAAATACGAAAATAAGCTGAAATATATTTCAGGGACTTCTTTCTTCAAGAGTGATCTTCTATTGGTGGAGACAGAGACTTCTTCAAGGTGTTCACATTGAATCTGGAAATAAAAAGACAAAAGCAGAAAAAAGAACTGAATAACAAAAATACCTATCATATTCGTTTGAAATTTATAATCCATTCCAAGAAAGAGTTGGAAACATCATGAATAGCCCTAAAACCATCTTGAAATTTATATATGGGACAACTATCGATGAGATGAGGTATTGTTTCTTCTGCTTCTCCACATTCACAACTTGCACTAGGAACTGAGTTCCATTTAAATAGCATGCCATTGGTACGACCATGACCTGTTCTCAAACGATTAAGAACTGTCCAAATTTTTCTTGGAAGATCAAAACCAGGAACTTTTTCAGAAGGATCAGAAACGAGATATTTATTGAACATTTCGTAAGAGTTCCACTCAGTCTTCCATAATTCTTTATCACTTATGTTCATATTGAAGAACGTATTATGCCATAATGGTTTACGTGACTTCAATCTGGGAATTTTATTTTGTGGAAAATATGAAATAATTGGGAATAAATTGGGGAAAGAATGATATTTATTCCAAGAATTCAGAGCTGCAGTCTGTCTGCGAATATGGGGAGGAACTGTTTTAGACTAAACTGGTAACCAATGAACCGGTGTAGATCTTATGGTGCCAGTAATTATTCTCATGGATGTATTCAATTGTGCATCAATTTTTTGTGTATGTGCACTATTAAACCAAACAGAGCAACAATACTCAGCTGCAGAAAAGACTAGGGCTAGAGATGCTGTACGAAGAGTGGAAGCATCAGCACCCCAAGAGGATCCAGCTAATTTCTGAACAATATTATTATATTATATTATTATATTATATTATATTATATAGTCTATAGTGAAAATGTTTCAATTGAATCTGTCTAGCAGAATTCTATTGAAATTTTAAAAGAGACTTTGAGGAATGAATGACTATTACATCCTTCGAATCATATTTATTGTAATTTTATTTATTTATTTATTCAATAATTTCGACGTGCTCTGTATATTCAAATCCGAAATACACAAAACCGACGATTTTTCGAAATCGTATCTTCTAATACATTCAAAAGACTTTTAGAAGGGGAAACAATATCTCAAAAAATTGCCAATGTCGACTAACCCATCACCTATTTTAACCGAGACTATTCCACTGCAGAAACCTCCAGGAAAAAACGAGACCTGCATTTTCACCACAGAATTATCTGTTGATTTGATTGCGAGAAGGTTCACAAAAGAAAGAAGGCGATATTTTCCTGTGAAATATTTAATAAAGCTCGAAGCACGTGCCAAAATTATCAACGCCGGATCCTTTTGACTGCTGGGATCCAATTCCGGTGAAGAGGCATCCAGTGATTAAGATGAAGCAAGATTTCGTTATCCTTTCTCCCCTTTTTTTTCTAGTACTTACGTGATAGAGATTCGCAACTATTTGTATGTTGTTACTTTAATATATTTGAGAGTAATTTTAAATTAATATATTATAGCTCAACCGGATTGACTGTGGAATAATCAAATTGAAGAAGTCATTCTTGAAAAGAGTAAATAAGTTGATAATAATATGAAAATGATTAAAAAATTTTTACACTTTTGTGATATATTCACGAATATTCATAAATCAATAAAACAATGAATACGGTATACCTGATGTGACTAAAGCTGTGGAGGCAAGAGTCGAAACACATATATCATGTTCATTTAATTCGAATGTGATTAAATATTTATTTATTTATTTATTTTATTTTATTTAGCTTATGGCGTTTCGACACATTATTTTCATTAAATAAAACCTTATTTGATAAAATTTTAACATTTATTTTGTTTCAACAATATTGTATGACCTCATAGATAAAATCTAAAACGTACAAATTCCAGGTAATGCAAAATTCATATCCTTTGATGTAAAAAATTTGTTTCCTAGCGTCCCAGTGAAGGAAACAATAAAAAGAGTAGAAGAGTCATTAGACCGAAGTAAAACGAACCCCGTTTTTAGAGATGAAATATTACAATGCCTGAATAAGTGTCTTAAACAAAATTATTTCACATTTAACAACACGTTTTATAGGAATACAGAAAATTTAGCAATGGGTAATCCCCTTAGTCCGTTACTAGCTGAATTTTCTATGAACTACCTGGAACAAACAATACGAAAAAGTAAATATTTTGAATATTTCATATATTGGTACCACTATGTACATGATATTTTATGTTTGTTCATAGAAACAATTGGGCAGTTGACCATGTCTTTAGATTTCATCAATAAACTTTCACCTCATATACATTTCAAGTATGAAGAAGAAAAAAATGGCAAAATATCAAAAAGTAATAGTAAACACATTCAATTGCACGGTAAATAGACTAATCAAAACACCTATGAAGAAACAGAATTTTGACTGTGAGCTCAATACTCTAAAACAATTCTCTGTTAATAATGGTTTCAAACCTGACATTGTGAACCAAATATTGAATAAATTCTTATTAAATCAAACTTTAACGTTAATATACCCCAAAAACAAAAAAATAGATATATAACACTAAATTATACAGTTAAAAAATCATTAGAAGTAACAAAAAGAAATTCAATATAGCATTTGAAAAACCAATAATACTTCAAGTAATTTAATCAAAAATAATAAAGACAAATTAGATAAAAACAAAATATTAGGAGTATACAGGGTGAGTCTTTGACCACTGCGTTAATTTTAACCATAGGTTCTTGAGATCAAAAGAAACACTTTTTCCATTACGGTTTTTCTATATTCAGCTGCGTTGAAAAGTTATAAGCATTTTAAGTTTTCATTGGGCAAATACTCATCTGTAGTCTAGTTTAGTTTGAATGAAAAATACCTTCCACAGCATCCACTATTGAATCTGAATTGTTTAAAAACATTATTTTCCCTCTAAGAAATGATTCACTCACTCATGTTTCATCCGATGAGGTCCATATCCGGAAGGAAGATACAAAATACTAATTTTCTGGTAAAAAAAATTCAACACCATAAACATAGATTTTTGTTGTTCTACTATATTTTCTTTCTACTTCAAGATTATAAACCATGCCTTTCTAGTGAGAAATTCCAAAAAACCTCAGAATTATTAGGTGTTATCATCATACATTTGTAATTTTCTTCTTAAAATTTCCAAATCATGAAAACCATCATTTCTATGAAAACTTCCATGGCAAGAGGTTGTCACTGTGCTTTTTTTCTCACTCAAAGCCAGAAAAAATCATCTATGATTTTCCAAACACTGATATTTCTGAAGTTTCTTCTCCTTGACAGAGATCAGTGAACAGGTCTATGAGGTCTCTTGATATCATACTGTTAAAAATATGAAAATCTTTTTCGAAATCTTCAACAACAATGAATGATGTCATACGAATAATCATTTTAGAGTGATGTCACTTTGCTTGATGATTATTTTCTGTACTGAATCCCAATAACAATTTACCTGGATAGATTACAAGTATTTCCAGATTTAGGTGTGCAATTATACTTTCTTGAAGAAATACCTGAATTTGATTTTGAAAAATCAACTAGGTGTTCTTTAATAAAAAATTTTTTGTTAAATCATTAATATGAATCTATTCTGTTTAGGCTATAATTACTGATTTTTATAATCAGAGTATCTGTTTTAATTACGTAAACAAGAACATAAATATTGAATAATGGTTATTCATAGATTATGTCAAATTCTAATACCTTACCATAGAATATTAATTTATTACCGAACCCCAGGAGAGAAAAAATTAATATTTGCAATGTTTTTTTAAATGAAAGATAATATCTGTAACCATTATTGATCTTTAGCTATAATTTTCCTCAGAATAATTAGAGTGAATTATTATCACATTAAAATATTATAACGTCTCTGTGGTGGGTAGTTCCCAATAAAAAAGTGTTCTGTGGTTCCTTGTTGTTTTGATTCTATTTGAAACTGTCAACAATTATTTGTAGCTTTCTTTCAAAAAAATGTGGAAAATATTGGAAGGATAATATCGATAGTTTTAAATTATTCAATTCAGTATGAAATGATTATGGTCAGAAAATGCATTCTATTCTAATCTTTCTTGTTTATGAGCTTATAGCTTCCAGTTTCAATATTGATTGAATTTTAATTAACCATGCATCATAACAAACATTCAGAAATATTAAAACTAAGTCAAAATCTATTATCTCCTAAGTTTGTGAACAAAGTTGAATCGGTGTATGAAATAAAGATAATAAAGGTATGAAACATATCTAGGAGACTGGGTTCAAAGTTTTAAAACTCATATGGGCTCAATTTGCAGCATTTCTATGTTAGAATAGATATAATTTGATGAACCCTGAAAGTCTGAAGCTATAAAAAACCAGCTCTTCATAAAGACAAGTCTTCAATTTAACAGGTCCTGACAGAAAATACTTTACCTATTTCAACGGTCAAAATATACCGAAGTACCGAAGAGTGATGGAAAACTTTTTCTCTATTTATTATGGAATGTTATTCTGGATAAAATATCCACACACATGTGGACACATGTTTGTTTCAAACTACAAAATTTTGCACATAGAAAACAAAAGCAGAAGACTTAATATTCTAGAAACAATGGAAACTAACAGATAAAACAGGCAAAATATCTCACTTAATGACTGAACGGATGTCAACAGATCACCATTGATAAACATGCCATAAAAAATTACAGTTATTAATTGAGAACGATAGCACGCTGGGTAACTACTCGATATACCTTTTCTATCGATTCAGCATGGAAAATACTGAAGAATTTGAGCAACAACCCTTCAAAACCAAAGGAAATGAAACCAAATGATACAGACAATCAAGTGGCTCATCAATTACTACTCAACGGAAAAGATCAAGGAAAAGTAAACGGCATGAAATTGAAACGAAACAGTAATAAAAAGAATGCTTCCATCAATAAACCCCTAACATTAAACGAACTCAAGGAAGGTATAAAGCAAATGAAAACTAATAAAACTGCTGGTCTAGATCAAATCTGAACATATCAAATAAAAGATTTTGGGAATGAAAGAATGAAATGCTTGTTCAAATTCTAAAACAACTGCATCTTCGAGTTGATGATTCCTAAGATCAGGAGAAAAGTACATGTGGTTGCATTACTGAAACCGGGAAAGACACCAGATGATCCAAAGAATTATAGATCCATATCGTAACTGTGTCACCTATATAAACTACTTGAACGCTTAATCCTTAACAGAATAACACCACATATCGATGAAAAGTTAATAAAAGAACAAGCTGGATTCAGACCTGGAAAGTGTTGCTGTAGTCAGATCCTAAGTCTTATCCAACATATTGAGGATGGTTATGTGGCTAAGAAAACAGCCGGAGTAACATTTATTGATTTAAGTGCTGCGTACTATACAGTTAATCATAAAAAATTAATAAAGAAAGCATACGATCTGACGGAAGACTACAAACTTACAGGATTCATCTAATGAATTCTAGAAAACAGAACATTCCATGGTACACTGGGAAATGAGATGTGAGATGGTGAATTCAAAAGAATGGGCTACCACAAGGAAGTGTTCTTTCTCCGATCTTATACAACATCTATATCAATGACATCCCACTTTCGGTCAAAGTAAGTAAATTTATTCACGCGAACGAAACAGTAATAACTGCACAAAAACACATGCTTAAAGAAATAGAACGAAATCTAACACAAGCCCTATCAGAACTGTCAATTTACTACAGAGAAAATCATCTAATACTAAATCCTACTAAGACTAAGTGTGTTCTTTCCACCTAAGAAACAAGCAGGCAAAAAAAAACTTGTTGTTAGATGGGAAGGTGAACAACTAGAAAACTGTGAAACACAAAAATACCTGGATGTTAAACTAGATCGAACCTTGTCCTCTAAAAACCCATTGCATAAATAGAGATGAAGATAATGGCAAGAAACAACATAATCCGGAAACTAACAGATACATCATGGGGTGCTAGACCGGAAACTTTGCATCAGCAACTGCCTTAGGTCTATCTACCATGCGTATATATAGATGTGGCTATGAATGCAACAGTCAGAATAATATCTGGGTGCCTAAAACCCAGCCCCTTAGAAAAGCTATTGTTGGCATTGCTCCACCAAAAATTCGAAGACTTGCTGAGAAAAAAAGGTTTAAATAAACTGAAGATGAAAGACACTCCTTTCATGGACATATACCATACCAACATCAATTAAAATTAAGAAAGAGTTTCTTGAAATCCACTGAACCAATAACTATGCCAGTTAAGAATAGAGAAGAACTCTAGAAGAAATCCGCAAGAGACAACATCACCGGCAAAGAAGATATATCACCTGGAGCCCAATTACCTTACGCTACGTGAAGAACTCTTAATAGACTTATACTGGAAGTATCCCACTGTAAGAAGACCTTGGTAAAGTGGGGATACTCAAGTGATGAATAATGTGACTGTGGAGTAGTTCAAGACGAGGCGCATCTACTCGTCGGTACCACCTGCACTAACCAAGACCTAAATGCATGCATCCCCGAAGCCATCACTGTTGCAAAGTACTGGAGATTCACTTACTGAAGATACATTTGGACACTGATAAGTTAAGGTCCATCGTTATCAAAATTAATTTGCTTTGAAAATTTTTTGACAGTTCCAACAACCAATCGAATTTCCTCATTTTGTATCATATGAACAAATTAACCTAATCATGTCAACATTATATCGATAACAGACCATGGGCTGTTTTCCCGTTTCTACATGAAAAACTGCAACAATCACACAAAACAATGTTATCTGTGAAGTTGTACAGTTTTTAACGATATTTCCAGAAATCGACGTCCATGATTTAAAATTACAAGCTACAACACTATCTGGTTTCCATGACAGCCAGTTTCCTGAGTGTATTAAATAGTAGCATTTTCGTAACTTGATCTTTTAACCACAAAGGCAAGCAGAGAATTTACCGGTTGACCAAAATTTCACTATGTGGCATACCGTGCGTGCTTTTCGATGCGAATAAATTCAACACATATACCCAGCGTCCCTCTTGAATGCATTACGAGTCTGGACCAAAATAGCCCAATGACTTTCGGTATCTCAACTAATATATGTTCCGTCTCGACAGCAGGATAGATAGAAATAGAGGAGGGAATTCCTCTGCATCAATTGAAAGTTGCACAGAGGCGCACGAACGGTTAGACAATTTAAAAGTTCAGTGATGAAATTTTCCTTGTGACTGTTCAGAGTTGACCAAATTCTTTGGGACTGAATGGTGTCCTAGAAAACCTATATTTGACCATTGCTCGTCATCCATTGAATATTTTCTTCAAAATGCCAATTATAATATGAAATATACCGAAAACATGTGGACTCAACATTATAACAAAGAAATCTAGGTGTTTAATGATTCTGACCAATGAAAAACGTATCCAATCAAGATAAAATATACCGAAATCACGAGGACCAATCAAAGACGGGAATCTCTAATTTCGCTTCACTCTTGTTATTCACCGTACGTGACAGTGATTCAAACAAATCCATGCCAATTGAACCTTAAGCCCCGCCCATCTGACATCTTGGTTAATTCGTATAAATTTAGCAGATTGTTTCGAAAATCAACAATAACTGAATAAATTTGTTGATTTATTTAATATTCTTAATGAATTGCAATTGTGTACCTCACTTTCATGGCTCTAATATTTCAAAACGGTCATGAGGAAGAAAATGTCTTATCCTTTATCGGAATTGCCCTAACAAGAAATTCAAAACTTCAAAATGCCAATTCTAAGATGAATTATACCGAAATTATATTATTTATTAGTAGTATATTTATATTTCAACTGAATTCCTGGCGAAAATGGATCTTCAGGATGATATTTTTCATACGTGGTTCTAGAAGA
The DNA here is from genome assembly GCA_030674115.1 of Micraspis discolor. Taxonomy (NCBI): domain Eukaryota; kingdom Metazoa; phylum Arthropoda; class Insecta; order Coleoptera; family Coccinellidae; genus Micraspis; species Micraspis discolor. Next base: position 202,025 of record JARTUT010002184.1, on the reverse strand, counting down.
TTTTTCATGAACTTTCATAATGTCGTTTGGATATTACAGGTGAAAATGCAATTTTTTCATGGAATTTCAACACACTATATCTTTCGAACGGGGCCAAAATTTGGAAAAATGTTATAGATAGAAAATGTTTCTTTTGACGTCAAAAATCTATGATGACAATTAACGCAGTGGTCAAAGACTCACCCTGTATAAGGTAAATTTAACTGGAAAATGTAATTTTAAATTAATAACTCTTAATGATTTCGGTTCCCCTTTTAATATAAAAATGTGAGCTAGAGAAAAATTCAAAATGGCTAGTTGGGAAATAGCCTGTTTCTTGATAACTAACGAAAAACATTATTGAATGTCAAATACGAGTTTGACTGCCTGTGAGATGTACGCAGCCGCTTGCACCATCAAGTCTCTCGAAATCAGACTCAAGATCGATAATTCTCATAACTCTCGATTAACGCCGTCACTGACCTCCCCCAAAAATAGCAGGGGGAATTCCTGCACTGAAAGTTTACAGTAGACTCGTCTATTTCCAGACGCCCCCCTGCGGACCGGGATAGCGACATATCTCCGTCTGCGTGACATCATTAGGGCAGAACCGTCATACCGTACCGGAAAGGAAGCATCTCGTCGAGATGCCACGTTAATTATTTCGATGACACACGTCCTTTTTCAAAATGAACACTGTCGCATTGTCCCCGTGGAAGAAGAAGATTTCTGTTCTATGGTCCTTGCGAGGAAGTTTTGGATATAGGGGAGAAATAATGGGGCACGGTTTCGGTATTGAATTGAATCTGGATGGGATTTGTTTGTTCTGTTTGAAGTTTGTTGAATGATGAGATTTGGGAGACGTTCAGCTTTGAAGATGACAGTTAATGAACCTGTTCAATTATTTATGACAGCGGCTCGTGCTTCATTTGGCCCTCCCATGAGTAGAGAATACATTTTTATTTACTCAAAACAAGACTCTTCTGCTTGTTTGATTCAGTTCGAATACTAATTGTACAGCGGTCTATAGTTTTGTCCAAATATATGTAGTTTTCAAATATCGAGCCGAAAATGGTCATAATCGATTGGATTTGACTTTCTGAAGAAGAATACAGAATGAATCTTGAAATTTTCAATTATATTGCAACCACAATCCTCTTCCACCCAAAACTGTAACATATAATAATTCTAAGTAAACTCTCGAACGAGATAAGGACATATCCTTTAATTAACCTTTTCAATTAAATTAATTAATCAATTAATTACTTTTCCATTTATATCTAAGTGGTTTACCCAAGACATCATCTCAGAAATTTGTTTATGCCTACGACATTGCTATTGCTTACCAACATTCGGATTTCCATACTCTGGAAAATATACTGGCATCTGATTTGGAAATTTTAAAGAATCATTTTATTGAGTGGCGATTATGTCCAAATCCCAACAAAACAGAGGTATCTTGTTTCCATCTGAATAATCATGAAAAATATAGGAAATTAGCTGTAACTTTCAATGGTTCTCCCATCGAACATAATTTCGATCCAAAATACTTAGGAGTTAAATTAGATACATCTCTCAGTTGCAAGGCTCATTTAAATGATCTCAGCCTAAAACTGAAAACTATTAATAATGTTCTTCAGAAATCAGCTGGATCATCTAGGGGTGCTGATGCTCCCACTATTCGCACAGCATCTCTAGCCGTACTCTTTTCTACAGCTGACTATTGTTGCTCTGTTTGGTTCAATAGTGCACATACAGAAAAAAATCGATGCACAATTGAATACATCCATGAGAATAATTACTGGCTCCATAAGATCTACACCGGTTCATTGTTTACCAGTATTGTCTAACATTGTCCCTCTCCATATTCGCAGACAGACTGCAACTCTCAATTCTTGGAACAAATATCATTATTTTCCCAATTCATACCCAATTATTTCATATAGTCCACAAAATAGAATTCCCAGATTGAAGTCACGTAAAACATTATGGCATAATACGTTCTTCAATATCAACATAAGTGATAAAGAATTATGGAAGACTGAGTGGAACTCTTACGAAATGTTCAATAAGTATCTCGTTCTTGATTCTCTAGGACATCCTACGTTGAACGTGGCTAGCTCATACCAAGGGAACGATAATTTCTTTAAAATTATCTTCCTTTAGTTTAGTTCACTTAGCCGTGCCAGCATGTTGGCTGTGGAATTCACCACCTTACCTGTTTGAATATGTTTTTATTGAAAGTAAGGATAATATATGGTAGTTAGGAATAAAGATTAACAAATATCTATATTTTTCCCATTTATCTTTCAAGTCAAGTTCGTTATTGGTCTGAATTGTTCAGTAGTTGTGAGCATCAAAAATTTGGTATCATTAATATCTCCTTGAATATCTGTCCGATCAAGTTACAACTTCAAAGATTTTCGAATGATATTGAAACAAAAGGCAAGCCTACCGAACAAGACGAGTTCTGGATACGACCTTATACTTCAGTAACTCAGAAAAAACTACCTAGAAAGGTATTGTTCAAGAGAATGAAGGGCAAATCTTATTTCCTCATCATATGGAAGTATGTTGAGGTTATAATGGTGCCCCAAACCTGATGAACCAGAACACAATATAGAATCATATAGGCCTATAAGTCTTCTACCTATCCTGGATAAATGCTTTGAGAAGTTGCCTCTCAAAAGGCTAAAAGATGGTATGGATATGCACAAACTTGTACCTGATCACCAACAAGATTTCAGAGATATCCACCCTAGAACGCATCAGGTCCATTGCATCGTGAACACCATCTTGAAATGCGTCGAATAAGGAAAATTTTGCTTAGCAGTATTTCTGGACTCATGTCAAGTATTCGACAACGTTTGGTGCAATGGATTGCTATGCAAAACTCCTCGCACAACCATATCGTATCCTTATGAAGGCTTATCCAGCAAACCGTTATTTGGCTGTGAAATATTGGGAAACAATAATCACTCCATCCAAAAGCCAAATCAGAGTCCCACAGGAAGTATTTCAGGAACACTTTTGGCGACTCGGCTACTAACAAAAGATTCATTCAACCTATGAAGGTTGAAGAGGATCTAACGGGCTAATAATAATTATGAATCCATCAATATGTAATACGCTTCTAATTTTTGAAAATGGTCTCAATTGAGGATTGGGTTCGACTTCCTGTTAAAGAAGCCGTGCTCAAACTTGAGAACTCTGCCGGCCGGCCAGCCGTTTACTCTCTATCTTCCGAAGGAGATGACCTTGAGTTTTCATATTTACACAATATGTTGATTGTCAAAATATCTCGATCAAGTTCGTAATTGGGCCAAATCCGTCGGATAGTTCAGTTATGAGCATCTAGAATTTGGTTTTCGCAATAATTTCTAGAATATCCATTCGATCAATTTCGAACTCTTAAAATGTTTGGATAACGTTAAATGGCCTTCATAACCATAAAGTCAAATCAATGGTGACTGAAGAAATACTGAATATTAATTCAAAACGATCATATTATCTTTGCGCACATAAAAAAATCAAATACCGTACCTGCTTATATTGACCGTACTTCAAGAATTCGGAAAAGTGCTTAGCGATTACTAAGACTCAGATTTTCGCGATGCTCTGAAAACAAGCACTAAGCACTAGCCTTTGAAAAGTGCTCGCGAGCACAGTGCTCGGAAGCACTAAAGTGCTATAGTGCTTTCATGAGCACTAACCACAATGCTTAACCACAGCTCTGAATTTAACCAATCTGTAGAGTACTAGTGAGAAACCCACAAAAATGGAATAAATCAATTGATGCCAAAATATGCATGACTGTTATCAAAAATCAATTGATAATGTCGTTTGGATATTACAGGTGAAAATGCAATTTTTTCATGGAATTTCAACACACTATATCTTTCGAACGGGGCCAAAATTTGGAAAAATGTTATAGATAGAAAATGTTTCTTTTGACGTCAAAAATCTATGATGACAATTAACGCAGTGGTCAAAGACTCACCCTGTATAAGGTAAATTTAACTGGAAAATGTAATTTTAAATTAATAACTGTTCATGTGTGATTTCTTAATGATTTCGGTTCCCCTTTTAATATAAAAATGTGAGCTAGAGAAAAATTCAAAATGGCTAGTTGGGAAATAGCCTGTTTCTTGATAACTAACGAAAAACATTATTGAATGTCAAATACGAGTTTGACTGTCTGTGAGATGTACGCAGCCGCTTGTACCATCAAGTCTCTCGAAATCAGACTCAAGATCGATAATTCTCATAACTCTCGATTAACGCCGTCACTGACCTCCCCCAAAAATAGCAGGGGGAATTCCTGCACTGAAAGTTTACAGTAGACTCGTCTATTTCCAGACGCCCCCCTGCGGACCGGGATAGCGACATATCTCCGTCTGCGTGACATCATTAGGGCAGAACCGTCATACCGTACCGGAAAGGAAGCATCTCGTCGAGATGCCACGTTAATTATTTCGATGACACACGTCCTTTTTCAAAATGAACACTGTCGCATTGTCCCCGTGGAAGAAGAAGATTTCTGTTCTATGGTCCTTGCGAGGAAGTTTTGGATAGAGGGGAGAAATAATGGGGCACGGTTTCGGTATAGAATTGAATCTGGATGGGATTTGTTTGTTCTGTTTGAAGTTTGTTGAATGATGAGATTTGGGAGACGTTCAGCTTTGAAGATGACAGTTAATGAACCTGTTCAATTATTTATGACAGCAGCTCATGCTTCATTTGGCCCTCCCATGAGTATAAAATACATTTTTATCAACCCAAAAAAAGACTCTTTTGCTCGTTTGATTCAGTTCAAATACTAATAGTACAGCGTGCTATAGTTTTGTCCAAATTTATGTAGTTTTCAAATATCGAGCCGAAAATGGTCATAATCGATTGGATTTGACTTCCTGAAGAAGAATACAGAATCAATCTTGAAATTTTCAGTTATATTTCAACCACAATCCTCTTCCACTCAAAACTGTAACATATAATATTACTAAATAAACTCTCGAACGAGATAAGGACATATCCTCAATTAACCTTTTTAATTAAATTAATAAATCAATTAATTACTTTTCCATTTATATCTAAGTGCTTTACCCAAGACATCATCTCAGAAATTTGTTAATGCCGACGACATTGCAATTGCTTACCAACATTCGGATTTCCATACTCTGGAAAATATCCTGGCATCTGATTTGGAAATTTTAAAGAATGATTTTATTGAGTGGCGATTATGTCCAAATCCCAAAAAAACAGAGGTATCTTGTTTCCATCTGAAGAATTATGAAAAATATAGGAAATTAACTGTAACTTTAAATGGTTCTCCTATCGAACATAATTTCTATCAAAAATACTTAGGAGTTAAATTAGATTCATCTCTCAATTACAAGGCTCATTTAAATGATCTGAGCCTAAAACTGAAAACTATTAATAATATTCTTCAGAAATTAGCTGGATCATCTAGGGGTGCTGATGCTCCCACTATTCGCACAGCATCTCTAGCCCTACTCTTTTCTACAGCTGAGTATTGTTGCTCTGTTTGGTTCAATAGTGCACATACAGAAAAAAATCGATGCACAATTGAATACATCCATGAGAATAATTACTGGCACCATAAGATCTACACCGGTTCATTGTTTACCAGTATTGTCTAACATTGTCCCTCTCCATATTCGCAGACAGACTGCAACTCTCAATTCTTGGGAAATATCATTATTTTCCCAATTCATACCAATTATTTCATATAGTCCACAAAATAGAATTCCCAGATTGAAGTCACGTAAAACATTATGGCATAATACGTTTTTCAATATGAACATAAGTGATAAAGAATTATGGAAGACTGAGTGGAACTCTTACGAAATGTTCAATAAGTATCTCGTTCTTGATTCTCTAGGACATCCTACGTTGAACGTGGCTAGCTCATACCAAGGGAACGATAATTTCTTTAAAATTATCTTCCTTTAGTTTAGTTCACTTAGCCGTGCCAGCATGTTGGCTGTGGAATTCACCACCTTACCTGTTTGAATATGTTTTTATTGAAAGTAAGGATAATATATGGTAGTTAGGAATAAAGATTAACAAATATCTATATTTTTCCCATTTATCTTTCAAGTCAAGTTCGTTATTGGTCTGAATTGTTCAGTAGTTGTGAGCATCAAAAATTTGGTATCATTAATATCTCCTTGAATATCTGTCCGATCAAGTTACAACTTCAAAGATTTTCGAATGATATTGAAACAAAAAGGCAAGCCTACCGAACAAGACGAGTTCTGGATACGACCTTATACTTCAGTAACTCAGAAAAAACTACCTAGAAAGGTATTGTTCAAGAGAATGAAGGGCAAATCTTATTTCCTCATCATATGGAAGTATGTTGAGGTTATAATGGTGCCCCAAACCTGATGAACCAGAACACAATATAGAATCATATAGGCCTATAAGTCTTCTACCTATCCTGGATAAATGCTTTGAGAAGTTGCCTCTCAAAAGGCTAAAAGATGGTATGGATATGCACAAACTTGTACCTGATCACCAACAAGATTTCAGAGATATCCACCCTAGAACGCATCAGGTCCATTGCATCGTGAACACCATCTTGAAATGCGTCGAATAAGGAAAATTTTGCTTAGCAGTATTTCTGGACTCATGTCAAGTATTCGACAACGTTTGGTGCAATGGATTGCTATGCAAAACTCCTCGCACAACCATATCGTATCCTTATGAAGGCTTATCCAGCAAACCGTTATTTGGCTGTGAAATATTGGGAAACAATAATCACTCCATCCAAAGCCAAATCGGAGTCCCACAGGGAAGTATTTCGGGAACACTTTTGGCGACTCGGCTACTAACAAAAGATTCATTCAACCTATGAAGGTTGAAGAGGATCTAACGGGCTAATAATAATTATGAATCCATCAATATGTAATACTCTCTCTTAGTATCCACATAGAACACATTCAGTTAATACTCTTGAAAGTAGATTATAAATCTAATACAATGCGTTTCCACATATTTTATTGAACAAAATTAATTAATGTTATCAAAAATTCATTTCGATTTTATTTCCAGTGGCGGGGTCGTGTAGGAGAAAACTTGAGTTCGGATCCTACATAGATTGTGCCAGTTTGGCTGCTTCAACAGAAGAAATACTATGGTCAGACGATGAAACTATAATTGCTGAACAAGAAATGCTCTGGAAAGAAGGTAAGATATATTGCATACTGCCATTGAGTTCTTTTCCTTATATGTTTCTTGAAACAATATAAAATGAAATTTGGCATGAAACAAAATGAGTATATTATTCTCGTGGGCATGGAATTGTACAAAACGGTCTAGAAAACAGAAATAATACCTCCTAAGGTTGGGGGAAGAAGTGAGTGAAATTAATTTAATGGGCCATGAATATTCCACCCCATTTCCTTTAGATGGTGTCTGATAGTTCCTTCGGGATATTTATAGTACCAACATGAAGATTCGAACAAAAAATGGCGCGTTTATACAGAGGAGGATTTCTGCGATGCATCCAAAATACCTCTTCCAATTCATAACATTCGAGTACAAAATAAGAAAAATACAAAGTTATCACAATTACCCCTGTATCTGACAACTTTGAGTGTCATAAGGAAAAGACATCAAGGTACATGAAGGTTATTAACATTACCTCATTTTGAGAAACGTTTAATAATTAAAGATTTTGATTTCATGGAGGAACTTGTATTACGATTGTCACTGAGTTCAACGATAGTAACTTATTAGTGATTGATTATTAGAACATTTAAATAATCCTTCAACAAAGTTGTCGAATAGAGTTTTTCCAGTGTCAATTTTACTTCCAAACAGTACATTTCATTTCGTGATTTGGTTTTATTATCGTGTGATTGTGATATCCAAATTAGAATATAGAAAATAGAGAGTGAAAAAATTAAGGTTACGAGATTTTGGTCTATGTATATACCTACCATCAATATTGAAAAATAAGAATGGATCAAAAATGTTCAGCAAAAGACCATAGTCTAGGATGAGACTCTTTTGAAAATCGAAAGATAAGAGAAGGATTCAACAGTACATAAGATTGACAAAATCAACAGGATATTCGAAATAGTATATTATATACCGCGGGACTGAAGTAGTTTTTTAATCCTGAAGGTAAAGTTCATGGTCCGACCGCAGGGAGGGCCATAATTTACCTGAAGGATTAAATGTACTTCAGTCGCAAGGTATATACGATACTTTTCGTACTTCCGGTATGATTTTATTAATTATTTCAATAATTTCAATCAGTTTTTTCTCTTTTCAACTCATTTAATAAACTGTCTTTAAAATAAGTTACCATAGTAACATTGCGTTGTGACAATTATAATTTAGAAACATTGTCATTACTAGTGTCATTGTAAAGAAACATTGTTATTGATAATTATTGGTATCATGAGTGAAGAAGGTGTATCTGATATTGATAAAAGAGCAGCCGAAGTAGGTGAAGAATTGTTACCACCGAAATCTAGAAAACTATACGAGCAGCAGTACGATGCTTTTAAAAAGTGGTGCCGCTTAAAAAATGTGAGACAACCTACTAGAAATGCGCTGTTAGTCTACTTCAATGATAAATCAAAAGCGGTTTGTGCCTCAACTCTCTGGGCACATTACTCAATGCTGAAATCGGTTATTAACATTAGAGAAGATATTGATATAAGTAAATTTCCAAAATTATTAGCTTTTTTGAAGAGAAGAAATGAGGGATTTAAGCCAAAGAAGTCAAAAATTCTCACGTCTGAGCAGGTAGATCAGTTCTTACGGGAGGCTCCAGATGATAAATATTCAATGCTTAAGGTAAATTTGGAAACGTGTTTATATTCAGAAATTTGAAGAAATCAATTTTTTTGTAGGTTGCACTTATTTTGGGCGTTGCAGGAGCTTGTCGTGGAAAAGAATTGGTTGATTTAGAAATCGACGATGTGAGAGATTTGGGCGATTCCTTCCTAATTGCGATTAGAAACACCAAAAATAAAATTGACCGAAATTTTGTGATCAAAAATTCAGAAAACATTGCCAACAGTTTTGTGGCGATATTTCGAAAATATGTGGCATTGCGAAAGACAGGGACACCTCATTCAAAATTTTTTGTTCAATACATCAACAAAGAATGTACTACGCGAGAAGTAGAAAAAACATGTTTGGTACATTTCCACGGTAAATAGCAGCTTTCTTGAAATTAGAAAATGCGAAGTCTTATACGGGACATTGTTTTAGACGCACATCTGCGTCTTTGTTAGCTGATTCGGGAACAACAATAGACGTGCTGAAGAGACATGGAGGATGGAAATCCTCCAACGTGACCGAGGGATATATTGAATGGTCTATTAAAAATAAACAAAAAATTTCAGATAAAATATTTGGTCAAGTCGCCGATTCGTCCACTATAGTTATGCCACAGTCCTCATTCTCGCTTCCTGTTTCCGCAGGATCTTCGAAACAAACACCATTTCAATATGATAAGGACCTATCTGTTACTCGTCAGTTACCTGCTGCATTAACCCAGGAAAGACTGGTCAATATGACGAACTGTCACAATATTAATTTGAATATTAACGTTAATTACCATTCTAATTAATTGTATTTTTCAATGAAATATCCCTTAAATTCGTTTGTTTGTGATTTAATCGTTCCGGGAGTTTCGTCAATATTTAATCCCGGAGGGATTAAATGTGACACTTTAGTACCTATCACAAGGGAGTGAAGATGTCACTTTACGCCCGGAAGTACGAAAATGACTATATAACTCTTGACTGTTCACAGTGTAATGAGAGAATATTGTGTAAAGAAACTGCTAGCGAAATTCACAATAAGTCAACAAAATAAATGTAGCCTTCTAGATGAATTCATAATGCGTACCGATAAAAAACAAAGCCAAAGAGAAATGGATAGGGGAGCTAACATTTACCGAATCAACACAAAGGGCAAAGGTCAGACTGATTTGGCAGAGAATTATTTCCGAAATTCTGTACAAGACGACTCGAGGAGGTGATAACCCCTTGTTTATACTGAAGCTCAGTTTTCCCCATTGTTATCCCTTATCAAAGGCTAATTGGGGTAAGCTGGCGTACAGGGCCGTTTTTAGATTCCTGTGAGATTGAAAACGTTGAAAGCAGATAACAAACAACTTGTTAATTATGACTGGATGGAACATAGCGGAGAAACTTTTCGGCAATGGTGGTATTGTATCCTGGAAATGTATAAATCAGTCTAAGGTTTCAAGTGACGGGATCACCTACTCACAGATAGATTAGGTATGTGATTGAAAGAAACCTGAAACTATATTTTTGGTTATTATTAACTTAAGATATAGGTTTTCATTTCCATTTTTATCTGAAATCGATGCTGGTTCTTCTGTAACAATTAATGGTACTCGTTATAGATCGATGAAAATAGATTATTTGCTTCAAAATTTGAACGATATCGACCCAGTACTTAGGTTCCACAAGATGGCGTTACATCTAATACCACTACCTGTAAATAAGACTATTAAGGCTCGTAGAGCAATATAATCCATAGATCAGTATTTAGTCGGTAGATCAATAGCCCAGTAGGTCAATAAGCTCGTAGATCAATGCAGCCCATAGATCATTATAGCCAATTGGTAAATGAAGCGTATGAAAACACGAAACAAAGCAAAGAACACGACATAAACCAAAAGTACTCTAGAAAGCTCGATTAGAGGGTTTTATGACCGGAATGAGTGGTCCAAAATTGGTTCCTCAGAGCTCGAAAATTATTTTGAAATCATAAATGGCATGAAATTATCGTTCAAATAAAAAAAAATTAATCCAATTTTAACTAGAATATGTTTTCAATCACTTTAAGAAAAGCAATAGATATGCATCAAACACCGTGTATATTTCACACATTTGATACAGCTTACGAGTTACAGCTTTAATTATTGTGGTATTTAGAACTTTCTTATGTTCAATTTTTTTTATTTCAATCTCAAGAATTTATATCATATCTTTCGTAATTTTTTCAGCAAAATTCACTTCTTCTGATCCATCGACAATGTGATTTTCTCAATTAGAGTTTTTTGATTATCCACTCTAATTATATATGATTGCCAGAAATCGTCGGATATTATTTCTCAAGAATGGCATAAGAACCACCTGTTGAAAACCTGTTCAACCGTCTGAATCTCAACTGTTAGTCGCAGAATATGCCAGACAACGCCAATTAGTAATGCTCCCGGGTTGTTGAAGAAAAATTCAAAGCGACAACCTTAGCATTCGTTGAAATAATATTTGTCACGGAATTCTCATTTGTTAAGAATGATGGCGCTAGTTTCGACTAACTAGCTACGTGCTTTTCTCGGATCGTCAACTTTTTTCATGGCCTCGAAAATGATACAGATTTCAATTCAACTGATCATTAACAAAGACGAATCATGTTTGTTGTTTTATAACAATCGTGACAGTTCACCTTCTTCAATTGAATTGTTATGTGTTTTTTCGTCTGATTTTATCCGTATAAATTGAATAGATTTCATTGCGAGATGGATATCGTTCTATAAAGGTTGCATTGTTAGCTTGATATTCTCGATGAAATGTTATGTTTGGAATATTTCTCAACTTTTTTATAAGAGATATAGGATTGTTCTGTTCCAGAGCACGGGTGCTTCTCTTCATTTTTTTATGTTTTTTTTTCTTGAAGTTCTTTTGGATGAGATTCTAATAAATAAAGCTTAAAAAAACTATAAAAAAACACGCTTCTAAAGAATAGTGGGCTAAAAAGGTTAGAAATAATTTCAGTAACGTAACTATACCATCTGGGGCCCGTGGCAAATTCGTTTAAGGGGGCCCCCTATCGATAAAATTCGTCATGATATTGTTTCCAAACAAGTTTGCGTAACAACAACCTCTTTCCCTGACTAGGTTTTAATTACGAGGATTATTTTTCCGACCCAAATATCGACCAATAGAATTGCACCATTCGACGTCACGTGGTACAACCTACATGGTATTATACTGATAATTTTTTGAAAATTTTCTCTGGTAGTTGCTATATATAAACAAAACATGATCCAGTCAAATTAAGCACACGTCAAACTGACAGGTTGAATTCAATTGTGAAAATTGGAGATTTTGCATGAAAATGAGTCGATTTGGAGTTTGTTCTCTGTCCACCATCGATAAAAAGTCAAAGTAAATGTTCCCATTAATACGGAGAAGGCAAAAAAACAGTTTGGAACCAATTTACTACTTTTTGTACTGAGAGGAATACACATTGAGTGCTGAATCGAGTGAAGCGCAATTGGCAAACATTATGAAAGATTACGCTTACAATATGAAGAAAATGGATGGAGAAGACTATAAGGAAGGTACAATAAAAATGTGAATCAGACTGCCAAATTACTTCAAGAAAAGTATTTGAACGATTTCGACATCAAAATCAACCCATTTTCGGATGCTGCATTCAAGACCGCTCGAGGAGCTCGTGATGCCAAGCGTAAGGCTTTACAATCTATTCCGGAAAAACGGAGGGCAAGTGCAGCAGCGTTGGAGGAAAAAGATTGAGATGCAATGACCACTGCTTGGGACGAGGAAACTCCGGATGGCCTCCAGAAAAAATTATTCATGATAATATCAGTGGAATTGGCTTGGAGAGGTGGTGAGGGCAGCATGGATTCAATACATCACTTCAAGGCAGAACAGCGAAATGACGGGGAAACAACTGGGAGAATTGAATACAATCCAATTTTCAGCAAGACCACACAAGGTGGTGATAAAAATTATCAGACAGCAAGTGGCTGGTGGAGAATCGAAATCCCTGACAAGTGCCCAGTGAGACTGTTCCAGAAATTGAGAGAGAAGAGCGATGTCAATATCAAGAGCGACAGACTATTCCTGACCCAAAATCCATTCTGGAATAAAGTTCCAGGCGCTAGGTGGTACAAGGATTCCCCAGTAGGCCAAAACACGATTTCAAAGTGGGTTAAGGAGTCAGCACAATAAATCCCCATTTGAATACCACACGAGCTTCAAAATTATCGCGTATTTCCCGATAGGTTCCTGCAAACAAATAAAATCGTCAAGTTTTTACCCGATAATACCCGATAATTTTTTGAAGCTCTTGTGGTATTATAAGTGAATATTTTTGTCATTTACGGATTTGATAATTTTCTTGGACATTGTTAAAGCAGTTTGAACCTTATAACTTAATGAAATCCTAAATATGTATCATTAATGGCAAGTGCCTTCGGGATTCCATTACCTCCCTTTCGATGATACAATAACGGTTAAGTCCACAATACTGTCACGGAAAATATTTTCCACCCCTAAAAATATTTTTCTTCTCAAGAAACGTTCAACACGTTGCGGTCGTTTTCAAAATAACGTATTGAAGATTACGGATAGATAACTATCTCTAATTTGTCTGTCTGTCAATTTTTGTCGCTATCTCTCTCAAACATTGTTTAACCTATCCATAGAAGACGTTAGATAGCCCCTTTTCGGTGGATCTGTTTGATAAATTGACCTGGATGTCAATAAGAATACACTGGCTCATCCGTCTAGAGAAGGGGATCGCCAGTAAGAATCTTTTTCAGCAGGTGGAATATTGAAACGGAAACAGGTACTAAATGATAGATTATTTCAATTTCAGTTTCAATCTATCCAGAGAGGTTAGATTAGTTATTGAAAACGGCCGTTAGTGAAGTTCTGATCGTTGTTGAATCTTTGCTGTAACCACAGCTGTTTTTGAGGCTCAATTTTTCCGGCTATAATCACAAGCAGCTGCAGAAATATCACAAAGATCTCGCTTTGGCAGAACAAAATCATCAGGAGTTGACATAAGTTTTCAAGTAGATTCCCGAAAGAATATATCTCGAGCAAAAAAATCGTAATTATTATAAATGGAAAGCTAGAGTGCTTATTTTCAATTCAAAATATGGGTTTTTGATTCTTTCACAATCTTTTTGAGCCTTGTTTCGAATTTCGAAAAAATACTTCAGAACGAGCGTGCAAAATTACACATAATTATTTTCAAACTAAGCTATTAACTTGAAATTATATTATGATCTTTAATTGTCCCAGTTTGGATCTTGAACGGAACTTAAAAAATATACTTTTTAAGCAAAATATATGACTTGAATACATTATAAACTCCAGCCTTTCAGGCTGAGGGGCTCTGTTGGGTCTGAGGCCCGTGGCATTTTGCCAGCCTTGCCACCCTATTGTTACGCCACTGAATAATTTTAAAAATCAATTTATGGCAATAGTATATAAAACATACTAGTAAAATTGAAAATTTTGTGCTATAATTTTTGTATATCATGCGCCCCAAGCTTCTTTCTCAACTTTGCTTATATGTTCTATATGCTATTGTCATAAATTGATTTTTAAAATTATTCAGTGGCTAACAATAGTGTGGCTGGCAAATGCATAAACCCAACAGGCCCCCCCCGCCTGAAAGGCACAAAGAGCCCGACGCTTTTTTCTCAATTTTACTAGTTTTTATATACTATTGTCATAAATTGATTCTTAAAATTATGGCATTTCAAACTGTTTTAGTCCGATATTCTTTATAAGCGTGTTTTTGGTTTTTTTAAACTATATTTATTTTTACTTTTTAGTGACTGTCATAAAAATATTAATGGTAATCATTAAGTTATGATTGCACGTCGGAAAGTAGGTCACTGTTTCACACATGCAAAGCTCACGCATCAATGTTTTGAAATGAAACCCTACATTCTTATATTCTACAATCTCAGAATATGGCGGAAAAAATTTTTTCAGGCGTGGACGGGAATCGAAGCCACGATCGATGAATCCAAAAGCTGACGTCACAGAAGACGCGCCCCTTAGAACGCTCGGCCAACGAACACATTGGAAGAAATGGGATCTTTTCACAGTAATGAGCCACGCACGCTTAAAGAAGGAGAGTTACCTACATACATAAAAGTGAAGCTAATATAAGCGCGCTAAAAAAGATGTTTTGAAGAATTGCCACTGATTCTTTTCATTTTTTTAAATTTTTGTGATTTGGTGGCGTTTTTTCCAAATTTGCATTGATTTGTTGTTTGAGTTTTTCTCTAATTTAAGATTTTGAATATTAAATTCATCATTTCTTTGACTAGTTTGCATTATTTTCAATAGCAGTTGATACCTAGCATCTTCAATAGTTTTCTATATTTTTCATGAAGATTCCCTCGTTTTGTTGGACTAAAAACATAAACGTCATGCAACAAAATAATTCTTTGAATCTTAGATCCTCCAAAATATTGAAATTCAAATGGTGGTAAATAGAAAACAATGTCAACAGAATAAACAAATTTCTGAGATTTTGTGAGAGCTAAATCACTGACATATGAAGTGGAGAGTAAATGGGCTAGAAGTGATCCTTGTAGAACGACATTTTCGATGTTCTACGGCTTTTTATTGTTAACAACACCACTAAACCTTCTTTGAGAGAGCATCGTTTCAAAAATCTCACCACCTTTTTTTCCCACTTCTGATATAGGTTATAGGATAAGAAAATTTATGTCTCACGCTAATGATAAACCTATATGAAAAAAGCTCCTGTTTTCAATTCATTGTTGAAACTTGATTCTATCCAAGTATAACTTAAATTCATTTCTTGAAAGTTCACGACTTCAAACGAAGATTTATTGAAAACCTACACATTCAGTTATCCGCTGATACTCCTTCTATCATCAATTATATTGCAGTTATTCTCATTAATATCATAACAATGTAACCTTCGTACCTTTTACGAAACAGGTGTTCGTTTACGACTAATTCTCTATTATTATTTAAATGAAAATAGGAGTATCTGTGTCATATTTGTTTTATTTTATTCAAATCTAATCGATGCAGTTGTCCACCTGAACACTCATGAATTATGCAATTGATTGGAACTGCAAATTATTTATGTATATTATAGACAACCTTCAGGTTAATCAATACCACCTCCTCGTTTCCAAGAAATGGTGAAATGTTTCTTTTATTATGAAATATAAGATGGGATAATTTTCGTTTTACTCCAAACTGATGGGTGCATGTAAAGGATGTCCCAGACTTTTTGGAACGAAGGTCCTTACGGGATTTTGCTGCGCGACTGAACTGAAAAAAGTGATAGTAAATCCGTAAGAAAAAGTTCGTGGAATAAAACCGTTAAATGAGACGGGCGCAGGCGTGACAGACGTATACACAAGCGAGGAGTGTATGACACCTGTCTCTTTCTCCTTATTTCTTTTCGTTCTCTCATCTCTTCTCTCTCTATTACCACTCCACCCAGCCAATGCATCGACAAGCACATGGCGATTATAGATACATTTTATTCGTAATACAAGCGATGTGAATGTTAGACGTACAGGAGTTGGAAACATTTGTTCAGCAGCATGTAAAACGAACAACGAAGTTGGAACTGTCACGGTAATAGTCTACATCTCACCAAATACAAAAATTAAAGATGTAAAACATTTCATCCATCGAGCACTGATATAATATACTGATGAGGTTTCTGAAATACTTGGTGGAAACTTCCATCAGCTTCCGGTGGTTTCATCTGGAGACGTCAATATTAATTTTGCAGATGAAAAATCGGAACCACTAAGAAAAATTCAAATTACATAAATATAACAATCCAAAAGAATCGACAACGAGATATGGTACTGCTATTAATGCTGTTTTTTGAGGTACGAGGGCCGTTCAGAAACTAACCTCCGGTTAATTGAAAAAAATACACCAAGTTGAGTAAAAATATTTTAATATATACATCTTACAACTACATCCTTGCACTATTTTTCGACATAGTCTCCATTACGATTGAGGCACTTATCGTATCTCTTCACAAGCTTTGAAATGCCTTCTGCATAAAAATCACCCGCTTGTGCCTTGAGCCAGCCTGTGACCGCATCTTTGAGCTCTTCGTAGACAACTCCGCCATTGTGAAACGTCGATTTTCACTAACTTTTGCATCAACTGTCTGAACGAGTTCGTCAGTCACCAATGATGGTCTACCACTCCTCTCTTCATCATGAACGTTTTCTCGTCCACTTTTAAATAAACGTACCCATTCACGGACAACTCCTTCACTCATAAATTTTGGTCCGTACACGGCACAAAGCTTACGATGAATAGCTGCTGCAGAGTATCCTTTGGCTGTAAAAAACCTTATAACAGCACGCACCTCACATTTGGCGGGATTTTCTATTTCAGCACACATTTCAAACTGCCACAAAAACTAAACTAGCGCAGGTACGATGTTCACTCGATTACGGCTTGATGCCGACTGACCTGCTGAGCGCGTGAATGCACAGATGGCGCGCTACTCCCCCCCACTACCCGCACTGCGACCAATCGGAGGTTAGTTTCTGAATGGACCTCTTATTTGCATAAAATAGAATCACAAACATATGTAGCATATTTTAGTTACCACAAGCCAACAGTTTCAGCATTAGAATTTATTGATGAGACTCATTAATAAGAATTA
Source organism: Micraspis discolor (assembly GCA_030674115.1). Classification (NCBI taxonomy): domain Eukaryota; kingdom Metazoa; phylum Arthropoda; class Insecta; order Coleoptera; family Coccinellidae; genus Micraspis; species Micraspis discolor. The sequence goes on along the minus strand of JARTUT010002184.1, from coordinate 184,565 downwards.
TTTATAATAATTTCTCTGTAATTTTATATTGTCGAACAAAAACAAAGAGACATATTTTGTTATTTTAATTGATAATTTGAATTAGGATTTTTTTTAATTTTATGTAATTTATTATTTCCTTAAACGCTGAATTCCCTAAATACTATCCTGTACTCAAATAAAAAGGATTCAGTGAAATTTAAGAGAAAAATCAAGAAAAACTACATAAAATTGAGCACAATTTTTCATTTGCAAATTGTGTCGATTCTAAATTAGCCGAAGGAACTTCGTTTTTACCTGGTGTCCCACGACACCACATCTTTCTATTATTTATTTATTATTAATTTTGTCTAAATATAATCTGATCTGGCGCATTGTGATCTTATTGCTTATGGAATCAATTTAGACAATCTGTATTATATGTATCTATAAACAGATTTTTTTCATTCTTCATTTTATTCAGTTAAATAAAAACAATTCTTTTGAATTTTTGGTTTGAATTTTCCTTGTAGCAAACACTATAGCATTTGTATTTGGTCCAAAGTTCAAGCAGAGATCAAGGTAAGGGGGTATGATACAAGAGTCTAGACAATTATCTCATGGAAAAGTGCTGTCCACCCTTGAAATAATGATATGGGTGTATTGTAATATTTACGGAACAGGCTGAAATATTGAAGTACTTCTTCCCTCAAGAGCGATTTGATTTTCAAATAAAGTGATCTCGATCAGAAACAAAGTTAAAAAGACTGATTGTAATGAAATTTACTCAAACTATTCTTATTTCTTTCTGATATTATCATCCCCCCTCCCTTAAAATTATGTTTTCAAAGAGTTATCTCAATTTTAGTGAGCTCAAATATGTTTTTGTTTATTGAAGAAATTAAAAGCACTTGGTTATTTTATTTGGTTCAGAGAGAAAGAATTCTTAGTCTTGAAGTTTCTAAATTAGGCGAAGGAACTTCGTTTCTACCTGGTGTCCCACGACACCACATCTTTCTATTATTTATTTAATATTGATTTTGTCTAAATATAATCTGATCTGACGCATTGCGATTTTATTGCTTATGGAATCAATTTAGACAATCTGTATTATATGTATCTATAAATAGATTTTTTTCATTCTTCATTTTATTCAGTTCAATAAAAACAATTCTTTTGAATTTTTGGTGTGAATTTTCCTTGTAGCAAACACTATAGCATTTGTATTTGGTTCAAAGTTCAAGCAGATCAAGGTAACGGAGTATGATACAAGAGTCTAGACAATAATCTCATGGAAAAGTGCTGTCCACCCTTGAAATAATGATATGGGTGTATTGTAATATTTACGGAACAGGCTGGAATATTGAAGTACTTCTTCCCTCAAGAGCGATTTGATTTTCAAATAAAGTGATCTCGATCAGAAACAAAGTTAAAAAGACTGATTGTGATGAAATTTACTCAAACTATTCTTATTTTTTTCTGATATTATTATCCCCCCTCCCTTAAAATCATGTTTTCAAAGAGTTATCTCAGTTTTAGTAAGCTCAAATATTTTTTTGTTTATTGAAGAAATGAAAAGCACTTGGTTATATGATTTGGTTAAGAGAGAAAGAATTCTTAGACTTGAAGTTTCATATACAGGGTGAGTCTTTGACCACTGCGTTAATTTTAACCATAGGTTCTTGAGATCAAAAGAAACACTTTTTGCCCATACCGTTTTTCCACAGTCAGTTGCGATAAAAAGTTATAAGCATTTTAAGTTTTCACATTGGGCAAATACCCCCTTGTACTCCAGTTAAGTTTGAAAGAAAATTTCCTTCCACAGAATCCACTATTAAATCTGATTTGTTTAAAAAAAATATTTTCTCTCCAAGAAATGATGATTCACTCCCTCATGATTCAACAGATGATTATATCGATTTCATTCTTTTCAAATATCTCAGAAATGGTACAATTTAGAAAAAAGACGATGAAAGATTTTATCTGCCAAAAAGACTAATGATCCTAGGAAGTACAAAATACGTACCTTTAGTTCAAGTGATATTTGTTCCTCATGCAATTTAACCAATCTGTACAGTAGTGAGAAACCCACAAGAAATGGAATGAATCTATTGATGTCAAAATATGCATGACTGTTATCAAAAACCTTCTACAAGAGATTATTTCAATTGATTGTCGTTTGAATATTACTGGTGATAATGCAATTTTTTTATGAAATTTCAACACCCTACATCTTTTGAACGGGGCCAAATTTGGATAAATGTTATAGGAGGAAAACGTTTCTTTTGACGTCAAGAATTTATGGTCAAAGTGGCCAAAAACTCACCCTGTATATGTATATAGCGTAATCAATGTATTATTACTATATTATTTCAGTGCTTAATTTCTGATTCACTTTGAGAGCAATCGAATAAATCAATTGAAATTCAAAATGATTAATTATTTCAATAACATTTTTGTGATGAGGATTTTGTTCAGTATTTAACTTTAATATTTCAGAATATATGGATTTAAATGGAAATTTTATCGTCATTAAATACAATTTAACTGTATTTCTATCGTCACAAAAATGTTTAGAGATAGATTTTAGATTTAATTTATATTGCTCATTGTTTGTTTTTAATAAAGGACTGCATAATATAAAGAAATAGAAACAATCAAAGAATCAGATTATTGGAAGATTTGATGATGAATACTAGTATTTGCTCATAGAATCTTCAATTAAATTGAGAATAAAATCCAGAAACTTCAATACTTTCACCAATACTTGACTGGAAAATCACCACCAAGAAATTCAATATGATTTCCAGCTGAAATGTTTTTTGTGTGGAAAATTATGTAGCATTCTCCGAAGATCAATAAATGTGGTATTTTATCATTAATATTACAACGTTTACGGAGCCTTTAACAGGAACAGGTAGCAAAAAACTACCATACAGCAAAAGCTGAATTTTTGTGTAACCTTGAAATGAACCCAGTGATGATCAATTCCAGAGCTCGAATCGCTTATAACTTTGAAATGGAGTGGGATTAGAAAAATTGGCATATATAATAGCAAAACAGTTTTTCTTTTCACTTCAAGAATCAGTAGTGGAAATTAACGCACAAGGTCAAAGACCAGCCGCGTATTTTGGCACCTCATGCTACTTCTTACCTAGGTCAGTGATGAAGTGAAGTAAATGTAGAGTTATGCAGATAGCTGGACGAGTAGAACTGTTAAAAATGACATTGTGGAAATGGTTTCTAAGACAAGCAGGCCGCGGGCCGAAAGAAATAGAGAATAACGGTGAATCCTCCTGCACTGCTGCCCTCTGCAATTTTTTCAGCCATTTATGCAAGTGCAAAATGTAAATGGCAAACGTAAACGAGAGAAAACGAAGCCACCTTCCTCAATATCCCTCAGGCCTTCCTTAGGTGAGCGTCTATTAGCATTTAAACCCGGTTTTGACACCCACAGATCGGAGTTTATGAATGAAGTTGGATGTTAAATAATTCAATTACTTTGCGAGTGGGCTCAGAGACTTTCGAACGGCCTACTATATCTTCGAACTTGCACAGGATGTTTCATCAATGTATGTCTTTTTGCGGTTAATAGCCCGGTCCATGGTGGGTTGAAAATTCAGACACCGAGGAATTCGTATACCTGATCTTGCTTCAGCAAATACATGAGTTTTATCTGTTCGATCCAAATTTTCAATGAATTGTTTTTTTTAAATGCCGACCAATTGTGTGTAATTCTTATTTAGGCGATATCCACCAACTGTTTCTGTTATAGGCCTTCTTCCTACCGACTTTTCAAATGACACTATCATTCTCCCGGTACATTATTTTCTTAAGAAGCAGAAAATGTTTGAAAATGATCAGTTGCCATTGACGAATAAGATTGAAAGGTCTTTACATCTGTGCAGATGCCCTGTCGCTAATGCGTGAGCAAGATTCATCCCCAACGAATACTTTTCTATCATCATCATATCCAATAATGTATAAAAAACCTTCCTCATATCAAGGATGTTATGATGTCATGTTATGACAATGTTTTGAAATTGCTACTCTTATTGTCAATAAAAACTCGACCTTCTATTACATAAAATATTTTCTAATAATCGTACCATTTTCCCACACTTCAGATAGGTATAGAGTTTGAAAATTATTCCATCTTTCCCCACAGTGTCATATGCCGAAGATAAATCAATGAAAGCAGCTCCTGTTTTCAACCTATTACTGGAGCCTGATTCTATGAAAGTTGCAAGACTGAAAACCTGATCTGAACAATTTCTATATTTCCTATAGCTTCCCTGGAAATATTGTAGAGCATATTTTATAGAAGATTCAATTCTAAAAATAATTAATCTCTTCAATATCTTGAAAGGAACACTCAATAAGTAAAGAAAATTTCCTGAATTCAGAATATAGTTATAGAAAGACAATAACCATGATAAGGTCTTTTTTCCTAAATGAATGATTGAAATGAATTCACGATAAATTCCGTCCAAACCTGCTGCTTTCTGAAATTCGGTAGACTTAATTACAGCCCTCAATTCTTCTATATTGAACACACGTTCTAAAGTAGGAGCTGATCTCCTGAATGTGTGTAATTTTTTCTTTATATTCTTCGTTTTAGATTGGAATATATTAACTGATTGGATCAATTTTTGTGGATGATGAGGCAAGGGGAGTAGCTTCACCTAATTTTCTCAATATATCCCATGAACTCCAACTCGAATATGTGAAATTTATTTTTGATCCAACACTATAGCATTTCTCTAGAATTTTACGTTTTATAGGAAGCGGTTTGCAAGTATTTTCACGAGACACTAGGCAGAAATCAGGATCATAGCCTCTAGTCAATCTAGAGGAATGAAAAGAAGGTACATCTTTTTCATAAAAAATCAAATAGAAATTATTGTCTTCCATCCAGTCAGCTAAAGCTATTTTTGAACATAAAAAGGTGAACCGTAAATTCTACTGAGGAGATAATCAATAAATACATAACCTTTTATAGTTCCTCTTTGACGAAGATTTTTTTCAGTACCCGCAGGTGTCTCTTGAAGGAGACTAATCTCTGCATCATAGTCCTCTGCTAATTTAGAAATAAAATCACTCTTGTCCTTAGAAATATCCTGTATATTTAAATTCAATTCACAAAATTTGTCGCCAATCTGCAAGGAGGATTCTGCGAATCGGGTCTTGCGGTCCAAGTGACGATTTTTCAGATCTTCCGATGTTTAAAGTCTTCTATGGATCCCATTCAAAGGGAAATCATCATACATAGTTGGAGAATGTTGAGATATAATACTTTTTTCATTTAAAAAATAACGTAGGAAAATTATCGACTGACTTCAATTATGACTGATGTCATCATAATAAATGATCATAATTGATGTTAATAAATAAATAAAAAATATTGGTCCTAAAACACTACCTTGTGGCACTCCATGTTGACATTGCTCTATCGATGATTTGGTTTTTATTTCAGATTTAATGATGACAACTCTCTGCTGTCTGTCTGTTAGGTAGGATTCCAACCACAATAATGCATTTCCTACAATTTTTAAGTTTCTTCAATATGGTCATGGGTTTTTGTGAGGTCAATAAAAAGGGTAAAAAGTTTTCCTGTTCTATAAGAACTATCACCAACTTCGTAAACTTTAAGATAGTAGTCTGTGTGGATCATTACAATCATTTATAAAACTAATCAGTCTTCTATATACAATAAGTTCAAAAATTTGAGGAAAATTGACCAAAATGCTAATGGGTGGGTAATTTCCAAGTGATTCATCAACACCTTTTTTATGAATGGGGTGGACTAATGTTAGTTTCAATTGCTTGGGAAATATATAGAATTTGAGTGAGTTATTTATATAATAACACAGTCCTTCAACTCCTCTTTACCACAATTGAGTCTTGAACGTCTAAGTTCAAATCAACCAGAGGTATCTGAAAATAGTAGAACGACAGTTTTTAACGAATTCAAAACAGAGAACTTCAAGTAACAAAACTGATAAATTCATTCGACGTGTCGTAAATCAAGAATATATTCGTCTCTACGGATGAGTACCGTAAAAAATTGTCCCGAAGTTACAACACAATCATTCTTCATGAAAATTAACCAATTCTCTTCGGCGCCATGAATGTATAATTACAAATGGAAACCGTACCTAATCGTTCTCTGTTTTCACACGGAATTCGTTTGAACAAACCCATCCGAATTGAAATTGTCATTGTAGGAACAGAACTAATAAGCCTTAATGTCCTCATCGTCATGATCTCACATCCCGAATACGCTTCGGATGTGAGCGTTACCCATTATCGTTTTATTTGCGCTTTCTACACGATTCGCGACGTAGTCCAGGAACGATTTTCACACGTGGATATCCGCTGGGACAGGAAGGAATCTCGGGTCAGAGGTCATAGGATGGGAAGTTCGTTATTTCCTTAGCAGCGGATAGTTTTGATCGTTTTCGAAGGTGTATCAGGTATCCTTCGGGATTGATTGAAATAGTTCGAAAGAAATACAAGTAGACATGCGAGAATACCAGACATTGTAAACTGACTTTTGCCGCACTCTGTACATTGAAAAAAGTAACTTTTCCGACATTTATTCGAGATTTTCTCAATCCAAAGAGCTAGATGTCCTTTTTCTCCGTGCAATCCTCGAAGAAAACTGGAATATTATGGATCATTCAACACTATAATACATCGTCCAATGAAATCGCTCCAAACGAACCAATAGAAACAAACTGTATCTGAAAACACTCAACCTCACAATGTTTTCACTTTTAGAAATTTGTTTTTATCGAATGCCCAATTTGAATAGGAATATTAATACGTCCGGATAGCTTTGGCCGTTGGTGGAAGTAGCGGTCGTCATGGTTACGATAAACAAGCAGTTGTTAGCGATAACTTCAACAGCACATTTGGCAGTTCTGTCAGTTTAATTTCGTATTTTACCATAAAGTAGATAAAAATGAAACGTTTTGGGAATTGTAATATTACTTCAATTGAGGAAAGTGTGAAGAACAGTGTGCCGCTTAATACAGTGAAGTCAAGATCCTACATTTGGAAACAATTTGAAGAATTCTGTGCTGCCCGGGAATACCTTGTAAATGAAAAAACAAGTTTGTCAGAGCTCAATAATATTATGCTAGACTGGGCTTTCAATATGAAAAAAAGAGATGGATCAGACTACAAGGAAAGTGTCGTAAAAACCTTGTGAAAATTCTATTCCGAATGGGGCGTTAGGTTCGTTCCATTCACAGACGTGGCTTTTAAAACGGCGCGGGATGCACGAAATGCTAAGAGGCGTATTTTGCAAGTGGACCTTGAGAAAAAAAAAAGTTAGTGCCAAGGCGCTGTCTTTGGAGCAACACAAAAAGATGGTCAACTTATGTAAAGAAGATAATCCAGACGGTTTGAACAGAAAATTTTATTTTATTGCTGCATTGGAGCTTGCTTGGCGCGGAGGAGAGGGTTCATCATGCCTAATTTCGCATTTCCAATTCGAAATTGAAAACGATGGTAATTCCAAGGGCCGAATTGTCTACAATCCGATATTTTCTGAAACAAGACAAGGTGGTGCCCAAAAATGTGCGGAAACAAAATGGCTGACTACCAATATTGAAGAAGATATTTGCCCGGTGAGGTTATATAAGCTACTTGTATCCAAAAGAACTGGAAACATAACCACTGAAAGACTATTTCTTACTCCACATAAGAATTGGAAATATGGTTCATGGTTCAAAAACTCCCCAGTCGGTCCCGATACGATAGATAAATGGAAAAAAGAATCGGCAGAACTCATTGGCATCAACACAACCAAGTCGAAGATAACCAACCACTCGCATCGAGCTACTGCTGTCAGCCAATTAGCCAAAGCAGGGATTGGCGAGGAACAGCTGATAAAGATAACAGGCCATTCTTCTGCAGCGTCAGTGAAACCGTATCTCCAACTGGACCAACAACATCACAAAAAAATAATCACAGCCATAAGGAATGAAAACAATGTCCTTCAAGAAACAACATCAGTATCTACTTCATCATTCGAAAATAATGCTCGTAATGTGTATAATAATTTGTCACCAAACCCACTCGGCTCCAGAGAGTGCACAAAGTACCTCCTCGGCTAGCTCTAGAGCTGAGACTACTTATAAAGGGGCGCCATTCTCTTTTATGATAATACAAAGGAAAAAAAAACAGGAAAGTACACTAAAGATTTCAGGGTCCCAAAAGAGAGAAAATAACGAACGCACTCTCAGGATGCCAAACGAGCCCGATCACACAAGCGCTTAGAGCCTCGATGGTAATCGTTACAAATAGCTCTTTACTTATATCTAAGCGACCTTCTTGATAGGTCGGGTTTTATGTACTAAACAGTATTCACTGAATCGGGCCTCTTTGATACTAATCAATCTTAACTAAATTCTACAGACTAACCTTCTATAACAGTCTAGGTCGTGGCTTGACTGAAGTACAAAAGGATATAGTTTCTAAACCCATAATTATTCTCACAGTCTCGTAGATGGAAACTGGGCTCAAATATATTCCTGGGCCAACGTAGTACAATTCCTCTCAGTAATGCGCCCTGGGTAGACGACAGGTGTGGTATCTTAGATGGCGAAATCTGGTGGAGGTCCCCAAAGACAGCTCCCACGGCAGTTCGATGATAATTCAAAAACAGCTCGAAGACTTCAAAGACAGTTCAGAATCTGCGGTACCTCGCAACGGTACAATAATAATTCCCAATTCGAAGCAGAATGATGCAATCCCACGTCGTTTTTTCCAAACAAATACGCCACTCCGCTAAAGCGCAAAAATCTCACCAACGAACAAACCAAACCAACATGATAAGATTTCTCTCAGGGCTTCAGTTAAAATCCTGTTCAGATCCGCAAAATTGCGATTAATTACTCCAGGAGATTTCAACCAAATATATGCCGGAAGAACGACGTGATTGACAACCTACGTCACATGCACAGAACAAGACAACCGACAACCGTCCACTGAAACGTACGAGACAAGCTGGCAAACTACTACGACCAACGCCACCAGTTCGGTTTGCAGGCACCAACTGGAGCGGGAACTTTGAAACCGTGACAAATTGTACTATCAATAATTATTATTTTGAGAACAAAGATGAATAATTTGTTGTTATGCTTCTATCTGGTTATTTTTGAATAAAAAACTATTTTTTATTTCGTTTGATTTATATTGTTGAATGATTTTTCCAAATACCACACGAGATTCGAATTTTTTTTGAGAACACTCTGTCGTTTCTTGAAAATTATACAAATTTCACTCAAGAAAGTGATCCCGAAATACCACTCGCCTTCGGCTCGTGGTATTTTAACGATAACTTTGTTTCGTGAAATTTAAACGCATAATTCCCAAAAAACAGGAGTGTTCTCAAAAATTCTCACCTCTAGTGGTATTACCCTTGAAAATTCAATTATTAAAATACACTATAGTAAATAAAAGTTCATCTGCAATACAAGGCAACCCGATTAATGCTAGCGGTATTATCTGCAGAGTCTGAATATTTCACAGTAGCACCTATACACTGCTTCGCGTTCCCTGTTCGATTCATACATTTCATAAGAATACAAAGCTCCGGAAGCACTTAAACCAAAGAGTAACTCTTTCATCAGTTGGCCCAAACAATATGTAAAACATGTGAAAACTATCGATTATGGTTAAGTCAAGAACAAAATGACAATGTTGCAGGAGCTACTGATTTCAGTACGAACAACTTAAATTTTACAACTTTAAATGTATCTAGATCGGCCGTTGTCAACTCCCTTCATAACAATATATCCTGAATGGACTATATCTTCAGCCATGTATCATCTTTGGCCGGACTGAAGATCAAATTGCAACTCAGGAGCCCCAACTGCTGCTCCGCTGAATCTGTTGAGACATTCACGAGTTTTTTCAATCATAACAATCGATGAAAATTGAGGAAGTTCAGACGGTTTCTGATTTCTGAAGGCAAACTAAGTCAGAAAAACAGAATCGTTGGTTAGAAGTAGATCAATAACACACATTGGTAGATATAGCCCAAATAATCATTCTACACAAGTTCCATCGTCCAAATAAGCTCGTCATCGCATACAAATATTATGTAATCACATAGATCAGTAACTGATGAAAAAACTTCTTTGCTACTCAAAGTGAAAAATTTGATTTCCTGCTCTGATGTCACAGTAGATCGCTATCGCATTCGCAAATGCTTCGCCTAGACGTACGTCACGTGTGCTCGCATCTCTTCTCTGGTTTCCAACCACCGTCTCCAACGGTCTCTAAGAATGAATCATGAAAAGCCATTACATATTGCCCCACAATAAGTGAACCTGTCTCTTTTCTATGGGTCTTTCGCACTTGCTAAACCTGACTTATACACAGGTAGAACTGAAATAGATCCACTTCCTTCTTGCTTTTCTTGCTTGCCCGGCATATACGGACGAGACAGTTAAATATGAGGGCCGTACTTCTGCGAAAAGTAAGTATGCATGTTAGCAAATAGCAGAATGCAAATCTGGATACCTCAAGGTATAGGTTTCGTTTGTCTCCGAGAACTGATTCTAAGAAATTCCGACAACTATTATCAGTTTACTTAACTAATGTTGTTTTTCAACAAATAGATGAGTAAAATATGACTCCAACCGTTTCATTTGTAATGAGCTTGCAATAATAATTGTGGAAATTAAAACTGAATCAGGATTTATAAGTAATTCAAACCTTAGACTCAATAAAAAAAGTATAGATGTATCACTTACAGAACAATCTGAACGCTGTATATAATTCGTTCAAGATATTTTATTGTAATCAAGGAGGGCTATGAAAAATCGAAATTAACTTGGCAAGGTCTGATCTAGGTACTTTTCAATTTGTAGAATTTAGGTCGTTCGCACCGAAAGCCACTTGCTTCTCTTAAATTATCACTTAGTTCTTGACTTGGCGATGATCCATCATTTTCACATGTTTACTATTGTTAATGTTATGGATTTATTGAGTAAATTGTTGGAAAAGTTAATCTTTGGTTGAGTTTTCCACAGCTTTGTGCTCTTATAAAACGAAAAGAAGTTAACTTATAGATGCTGCAGTGAATTCTTAAGAGACTGTAGACATCACTGCTGTTGTTTTGCTCTTGTGATCTAGATTGAATTGGCCATAACATTCCAAATGTCCTCGAGGATTGCTCAAAGAGTTCTTAGGCAAAAAGATGGAGGTACTGCTTTAACATCTATCAGCAGCTCAAGATAACTGGGTTTTTCTATATATAGTATTCTAATGTGAATGAAGAATTTAAGTTACCTATTTTCTTTATTGAATTGACATATGCCAATGTACGAGCAGTTTCAAATTTTCAGTAAATTACAGAGACTCCAGGGTAGCAACAGTAATGTTTCTGATTGTTCATTGATTGGGATTGAAAATAATCCCTACGAAATCTTTGGTTGACATACCTTCCTGACTTGCCGGATATAAGTTCCTATGTATGAATAAATGAATAAATATTTGAGCCATTCAGCATTGCTTTAGTCTTAGACTATATAAGATAGACAAAACATCCTTTGTAAAATGTTGATTTGTTTTGGATCCCCCATTGAAAGTCTTTTGTGAAACCTCACCCGACAACACCGCATAAAATCTTTTTCCATTTACTCGGGTCAAAATGATATCTTCAGGGACAAAATGATTTGAACCAATGAAAATTGCTTTCTTTGGGCAAATAATTGACCATCCCAACAGCGAAGCCCAAATTCTCCTTTGTTCATCATCATCTGGGAACCTTAATTCAAGAAAACCTGATTTTATGTTACAATAATCTCATTGGAAACTTCCCTATTAAAACATTCTACGCTGCTGAACATGTAAATAACTAAGTACTTCGGTTCTAACAATACACTTACCTATGGAACGATAAATTCGGAGTAAAATTCCTGTCTTTACTACAACTTTCCCAGTTACGAACCATTTTGAGTGCGATGAAAAGTAATAAACAATAAAAAATATGAAAAACCTAATACCGACTCTCACAAATTTTCTTCAATTTGCGAATTTATTTTCGAGACAGAGGTGGCAACGTGTGTCTTCTAGAACACGTGACCTTGCCTTTCACCTGAATTTCTTTCCATCTGCGGTCTATGGCAACATGAAAATTTTTTATTACCTGAGTGGATCAGCTCAATACAATCGACCAGCTCTAAGTTTCAGATGCGACACTTTTTAATGTAAATAAAGGGGTCTATTCTGAAATAGTCTAAGGCTTTAGTCAAGATTTCTGATATTTACAACCAACTTAAGCCAATTTAAGAGAAACTTGCTGAAAACTAGGACTTCTATCTCTTCAGCAAGATGTTGAGATGAAATATTTGCCAAAATCCTTGAAACTTAACTCAAAATAACCACAAAAGAAAAAACGCTGACTTTTTCCGTATTCTGAAACAATGTGGTACAAATACAACCAAACACGTCTTGTCGACGCTCAAATTTCATTCTCCTAAAAAATAACGTTGCTTATTCAAATTTTCACAACTCACATTATTTCAATTGATTTTCCCCCAAATTACACTGATTAATTAGTCCGACCGTTGGCAATCAAATACGTATACTGATGTGAAAGCATCGAGCAATGAAATTTCTGATGGTCATTTTGAAATTTTCCTTAAGTAAATGAATAATGAATTTTGTCTTCAGGTGGAAGGAAGCTACTAGAATGAAATTTGAGGATATGTGTGACATCAATAACGTCCATACATGCACAAGTTTTTGTATAAATACGTCTGATATATCGAGAGATATAAATTTATGAAAACATATGTTTGGGAATTTGAAAAAAATCTTTTGGTGCATTAATTTCTTCGAAATTGTGCGAGCTGATTTATTTCCACTCAATTCATTTATCTTCCAAGTTACAACTCCATCCGTTGGATATTCTAGGAGTTATAGAGTAAACCAAATTTCAAATTCTCATAACTCCTAATTGCTGGATGTATTTGAGCAAATCACGAACTTGACCGAGATATTTGGACAGTTAACCTATTCTGAAAATATGAAAACTCTAGCTCATACCACTTTGGATGTTAGAGAGTATACGGTCAGACAGATATACTCCATCGACGTGGATTAACTCAACAATAGTGCATCGATTTACGCACTGTAGACAAGATCAAACTTGCCGCCAACATGTTTATACACTGCTTGCTCTAATTTCAAGCATCATTTGTCGCAAACAGCTGCAGCAAAATGGAAGATTATCCAATATTCAATGTGAAAATGTGAAAAATACTGCTGCGACATGATGTTCTGACGTAGGAACTACAAATTTTTGTTTTCTATATTTCAGAGAAACGATGTCTCCAAAATGTTATCGACATATCGAAAACGAATATCGTATAAGTATAAAACCGGCCTTACAATGACCATTGGACAGCTAATTGCAGATCTTTAGCCACAGTTTCATCTTACCCAGGCCAATTAATAAAAAGATTCTATTTCTGTATAGTTATGTCAACATTTCCGCTGATCATCTCAAACAATTTCGCAAATTTTTTCGTGACTAATCTACATAATGCATCGCAATATCGCGCAACCTTAAGTGACTAGATCGAACTGGCGCCAACCTAACGGTCTCTAAATCGTCGTTCAAACGATCGCCGAATTCGCCAGACAGACATCGACCGGATGCCAAACCGTCTAGAATGTGTCATTCCGCAAATTCCCTCCCAGTTTAGATATCCCGCACGAAGGACCAAAAAACAATTGCGAATTCACCGATCCGTGCCTGTGTTTGAACGTCGACAACTTTAAACTTTACTCAGTAAACGAAACGCGGATTGGCGGACTGTTTTACTCAACTCGCGGTTGTTCAGCGTTCACTTGTTCAGTCGCAGGTCTGACTTAGGGTCGAGTGATACCGAGTGCGCTTCTCGGAATCTTCTTACACTCTTGGGAACGGTTGGATGGAGGACAGCAACCTCGAAATTGTGTTGCTGTACCAGAGACACTCCAAATGTACGCCGAGAAACTCTTTCATGAGCTCGCAGAGATTTAATTTTACGATGTTACGTGAGATCATCAGTGATAAATGTGAATTAATAATCGAAATATAAGAAGATTAAATGGTGATTCGTAAATAACTGTGAGAAATAGTGAATTATGAATGATGCGAGTGAAAGCATAGGATTTATTTGTTTTGATTGGTCGAAAGGATAGCTTTTGGATTTAGCTGAAGTATACTTGTCTCGAAGTAAGTATGATAATTGATGAAGTCAAACTCGAGTACCAAATGAGCTCTGGAACAGAGTACATCAAAGGCCATATCTTGAAGTCTGTAACTGCACTAGGTCGGTCAATCGTCTACAACATGTGTAGATTAATTGGGCTATTTCATCGATGATATCAATTATTGAGATTTTTTGCACTGCACATATTTTTTGCTGTTCCAGAAGAACATAAAAAATCGTTTTGAATACCACTGGCAGAACTTACATAACATACTTTTTTCATCCAGTAAGATCCATATGAAAGTTATCAGATATGCCACTTATAGGCCCTAATAAGCTAACATAATGTAAAATATAAATTCAATGGGCACCCTTCGAAATTTGCTTCCCTGAATACAAAAACCAAGCATCGAATAATTAAAATTTTACAACTATCACTAAATCAGCAGCAGTTATAGCAAATTTTCAAGGGTAATACCACTAGAGGTGAGAATTTTTTGAGAAAACTCTTGTTGAAATTTGTATAATTTTCAATAAACGACAGTGTTCTCAAAAAAAAAATCGATTAGCGTGTGGTATTTGGAAAGATCATTCAACAATATAAATCAAACGAAATAAAAAATAGTTTTTTATTCAAAAATAACCAGATAGAAGCATAACAACAAATTATTCATCTTCATTCTCAAAATAATAATTATTGATAGTACAATTATTATACACATTACGAGCATTATTTTCGAATGATGAAGTAGATACTGATGTTGTTTCTTGAAGGACATTTTTTTCATTCCTTATGGCTGTGATTATTTTTTTGTGATGTTGTTGGTCCAGTTGGAGATACGGTTTCACTAACGCTGCAGAAGAATGGCCTGTTATCTTTATCAGCTGTTCCTCGCCAATCCCTGCTTTGGCTAATTGGCTGACAGCAGTAGCTCGATGCGAGTGGTTGGTTATCTTCGACTTGGTTGTGTTGATGCCAATGAGTTCTGCCGATTCTTTGGTCCATTTAGCTATCGTATTGGGATGTGGAGTAAGGAATAGTTTTTCAGTGGTTATGTTTGCAGTTTTTTTGGATACAAGTAGCTTATATAACCTCACCGGGCAAATATCTTCTTCAATATTGGGGGTCAACCATTTCGTTTCCGCACATTTTTGGGCACCACCTTGTCTTGTTTTAGAAAATATCGGATTGTAGGCAATTCGGCCCGTGGGATTACCATCGTTTTCAATTTCGAAGTGGAAATGCGAAATTAGGCATGATGAACCCTCTCCTCCGCGCCAAGCAAGCTCCAATGCAGCAATAAAATAAAATTTTCTGGCACTAACTTTTCTTTTTTCAGGGTCCACTTGCAAAATACGCCTCTTGGCATTTCGTGCATCCCGTGCCGTTTCAAAAGCCACGTCTGTGAATGGATCGAACCTTACGCCCCATTCGGAATAAAATTTTTCCTGCAGCTGTTTGGCAGTATTATTCCACAAGGTTTTTACGACACTTTCCTTGTAGTCTGATTCATCTCTTTTCTTCATACTGAAAGCCTAATCTAGCATAATATTATTGAGCTCTAACAAACTTGTTTTTTCATTTACAAGGTATTCCCGGGCAGCACAGAATTCTTCAAATTGTTTCCAAATGTAGGATCTTGACTTCACTGTATTAAGCGGCACACTTTTCTTCACACTTTCCTCAATTGAAGTAATATTACAATTCCCAAAACGTTTCATTTTTATCTACTTTATGGTAAAATACGAAAATAATCTGACAGAACTGCCAAATGTGCTGTTGAAGTTATCGCTAACAACTACTTGTTTATCGTAACCATGACGACCGCTACTTCCACCAACGGCCAAAGCTATCCGGACGTATTAATATTCGTATGCAAATTTCTAAAAGTGCAAACACTGTGAGGTTGAGTGTTTTCAGATACAGTTTGTTTCTATTGGTCCGTTTTCAAAAATTGAGCGATTTCATTGGACGATGTAGTATAGTGTTGAATGATCATAGTCATCTCAGCTTGCCTAACCCATTCCTGAAACTAATAGGGGATAAATAAGTATATTCATGAGATTTGGGCTGGCATTATTTTCATCGAACATTGTAGCAACTGAAGTTGATGAAAGTTTCTCAACAAGTTGTTAATTTGAAGAGTACCACACAATAATTAAAGCGATTTGGGAAAAAACTCAATTGGTAGACTAAGTTGTTGTGGTATGAGGGTTTCCTTTTATATATATTAAAAAAATACAATCACGGTGCCTCGAATTACGTCTAAGATATCGTGGTGATGAATCGTGGATTTACGCTTATGAGCCCGAAAGTAAATAGCAGTAGACTGTGTGGGTGTTCCAAGATGAGCCTAATCCAACAAAAATTGCTCGCGTATATAAAAACGCAGAAGTGTCAATTCTGGGTGGTACACAACCTTTTGATTGCCAGTTGTCTTTCAAGAAATCAGAAAAACCAACTGTCGAGGATGAATCACCCTTCACCACTACAATGCGAGGATGTGACGACGTTACTAATATGAGCACCAAAGATTAGTTTGGAGTCGAGTGTTATTCCCAAGTCTTTGACAATGCTTGACTCTTTCAACTGACGGTTGTCAAGTGTGTACTGGAAGGAGATTTTGTTGGTGTTCCTAGTATACGAAATTTTCACACATTTATCCTAGTGGAGGAACAAGCTATTATCTATACAGTATTGGGCTAATCTATCCAGATCGCTCTGGAGATTAAGACAGTCCTCAATCGGTCGAATCATCATGAACAGTTTGAGGTCATCAGCAAAAAGTAAGAACCTACAATATCTAAAGCAATTTCCAATGTTATTAACATAAATCAAAAAGAGTAAGGGGCCGAGATGAGAGCCCTGCGGAACTCCAGAGGTATTGCGATTCGCAGCCATCGATCAAAACGTATTGGCTCCTACCCTCGATATAAGACATCAGCCACAGCCTCAGATTTCCACATACCCCCACCTCAGGAAACCGTACCGACATAACCGTATGACACAGTTTATCAAAGGCCTTTGTGAAGTCAGTGTACACGGCATCTATCTGAACACAGGACTCATCTCTACATTCAAGAAAATGCGAAAGGTGAGCAAGTTTGTCTCAACACTTCTACCCCCTCGAAAACCGTGCTGTTCATTGATAATAATGTTCTTCAGATGAAATGAGAGGTATTCATGAACTAAACACTCTAATTGCTTGGGAAATACTGATAAGATGCTTATAGGACGGTAGTTTTCGATGAGATCTCTGTGTCCGCTCTTAAAAATTGGAACAATAGATGATAACTTCCAGATGTTTGGGAAAATTGACGATAATAAGGATTAATTGAAGATGATATAGAGGGGGTAGGCTAAGTTCAGTGCACAATTTTTGGCAAAAAGAGGCGGAATGCCATCGGGCTCAGGACCCTTCTGAACGTTAACTGATAATAGTGCCTGTTGAGCCTCCTCCAAGGACAGTTGAATGTTACTTAATATCTGGCCATCAAGAACAGTCTCGGAGCCATAGGCAGAGTTGTCGGTGTTGCCTCTTGGTTCAAAAACAGATTCGAAGTAACTGGCGAAAAGGTCAACAGTAGCTCGAGGAGAATCCGCCTCAATGCCATCATATTTCATACGCGCAGGGTAACCATGAGTTTTTTTTGTGGTTCAAAAATTTGAAAAGACATTTAGGGTCCGACAAAAGGCTTTCCTCAATGTATGAGAGATATTTTCAATAGTCAGAAGCAATGAGGTTTTTCGATTTCGAATTACGAGTAATATAGCTGCTTTCAATCTTAATCTTGATCTAATATCGCCAGTTACTCTTATTACAATGAGTAACGAAGTAAATATCCAATTTACTCCCCCGGACGTTGCAGAAATGGCTGAAGCAACAACTTTGATCCTGCTACCTGAAAAAAAACCTACATTTGTATGACAAAACCTACGCAGAAGTCAAGTCATGGTGCGAGGAGAAGATCGTTTTCAATCATTCTGAAACAATTTTGTTGACATACTTCAAGAGTGTTGCAGAAAAGGGATACTTAGCAAGTTAATGGCCAAAGTATTCAATGCTGAAAGCAACATTGAACATTAAAAGGAATATTGATAAAAGCAGATATCACAAACTGGTGATGTTCATTAAGGGACAAGAAGTGGGTTATATTCCTAAGAAATCGAAAGTTCTCGAGAAAGATCATGTAAAAGAGTTTATAACAAATGCTCCAGACAGTGTTTTCTTGATGTCAAAGGTAAATATAAAACTCAATTAAATTAATTTTCTAGATTTTTCTTTTAGTCTTGTGGATATCAAATATGTAACTCTGAATTTTTTATTGGGAGGTAGCTTTGATATTTGGAGTATCCGGGGCATTGCAAAAAGATGAGCTGCATAAGTTGCAGATAAATGATGTGCAGGATATGGCCTCGAAGTTTTTAATAATAGTAAATTCATTCAAATCGCACTCAAAAAGGATATTCACTGTATTAGATAATCAGGAGCGTATATTTTTGAATCCAATCAAGAGATTTATATCCTTGAGATCACTTCACACTCCACACGATAAGTTTTTCGTCTTTCACAAGAACTTTAAATGCTCAATACAGTCAGTAGGAATCAATACGTTTTCGAAATTTCCATCGTTAATTGCAAAATTTCTCAAATTAGAACAACTCAATCTGTATAGAGGTCACTGTTTTCGGCGTTCTTCTGCATCTAACCTTTCGAACAGTGGAGCAGATTTTGCAGCCATCAAACAAAGGGCTTGGAGGATGGAAATCAACATCTGTTGCAGAAGGGTGTTAGAATATCTCGACCATTAATCGCTATCATTAATAAACTAGTTGATTAAATAACTATTAAAAGTTGTATTATGTAAGAATTGCCTAGAAAATCGAATTATAGGTTGCTCCACTATCAGTAATGAACTTAGGTTATCACTTGTCACGTTTATCAAAAATTGTACAACGGAAGTATATATCATTTTATCAATAAAGGTAGCGATGTAATAATTATCTGTATGCTTCGTAATTCATGTGTTACATCACTTTGCGGATAACAACTTCGTTCGGTGATTGATGAAATGATGAGATCAAAAATAAATATTATTTGAAGGGGACATATACGGAAAGAATCCTTGAAGATATACTTCGTATGTTACCCAAATATTGTGTTAGTATAAAATTTCGGCTCTTGGTTGTATCACATTATCTTTAGGGAATTTATCTCAGTAATAAATAAAACAAGTGAAATACATAGGTCTCACGACAATTCTGTTCATGGAAATGTTGTCTGGGGAGAGACCGAAGTTTTATTCGCGGGATAACTGTACTTTGACACAAGTTAGAAGCCATGTTGTTTTAACATTCAGTTGAGTGAACATTAACAAATTATCATGGAATAACTTACGCCTCACAACGTTGACAAATTGTTGAAATTTGTATTCAAAAATTCGTAAAAGTTATAAAAGTTTCCAAGAGAAATAATAATCAACTATGTAGATATTAAAAACTCTTATGTACATGTTTAATAACTGTGGAGGGCATGGGTTTGGTATTCTTTTTCATTTTTTTTACAGCAACTAATACTGTAGTTGTCCTGACTTTCATTTCATTAATTATAATAGAAGCTAGATTTATTGTAAGCGTTTGACTTTGAACCTTATACAAGGGTTTTTCTGTCCTAAAGCTGAAACTACCTACGAGGTTTTAGTTTGATGTTGATTTCCTCAATTTTTTGTTATGTATTTTAAATTCTCAACAATTGACCTTATTGTTGGAGGCTCTGAGTGAAATTGTACTCTGTGACTAATTATGGTTATTTATTATACAAGGGAAAAAAGTATTAGATTTTATTTCGAGTGCTGAAATCTAATGTGTATAATACACTATTTTTTTCTGTGACAGGAAAAACGACGATTTAATAGTGAAAGAACATAATATTACAATATATTATGGTCAGAATGTTATCGATATGAAATTTGAATTTTTAAACTAGTAAGCAATTAGACCTGCGTTAATGCGTGTAATCAAATATCTGTCAATTTAATTTTGTGATTTGAATCAAAAATTGCGAACTCAGAAATTGTTTAGTAGTTATTTTGAATACTATAAAGTTAAAAATGCTTGATTCTGAGTTTTCTCTGACTTCACCGGAGTTGATAGAAGCAGCGCAAGTGGCGCCACGAAAATTATTGCCAGCTAAATCGCGGAAAATTACGAAACCGCGTATTCAAGATTTATGGAATGGAAAATGAAAAAGACATGCAGTTCTTTCTCGGAGACAGTGTTATTGGCTTATTTTTCGGAACTGGCACAACAACAAAAGCCATCAACAGTGTGGTCGAATTCATTCAATGATTAAAAGTATGTTACGATCCAATAATAATGTAGACATTTCAAAATATTTGAAACTAATTACATTTCTGAAACAAAATGAGAAAGGTTACACACCCAAGAAAGCTGCGATTTTAACGTGTACACAAATTAGTGATTTTTTAAAAATGCACCCGATGAAGTTTATTTAATGGCCAAGGTTGTTGTTGTATTTGGGATTGCAGGAGCTTGTCGAATTTGTGAAATCAGCCAGGTAACATTAGATGATAAAATAAAATGAATAACTTACTCCGTAGCTTCCTTACAGGCTGAAAACAGACCACGAACTTGAATGGAGAATTTAGCCGTATGAACATACTTACTTATGGCGTTCCCCACGGAACAGTGCTCGGCCCTATTCTTTTTTTAATATATTCGAATAGTATATTCGACCAGAAGAGTAAGGGAGAAATTATAGGCTTTGCTGATGATATGTTAGTCATCTATGAGGATACAACATGGGAGAATCTGAAGGAGAAGGCAATTGATGACTTAAAGATTCTGAAGAAGTGGTTTGAACTTAAGAAACTCACCTTGAATCAGCCAAAAACCAAATATTTAACCATTTCATCCAATAAAGTCGGGATTCCAGATTTAGGAATGCTCCAAGTGAAGAGTCAACTGAAAATCTCCAACAAAAATGCCACAAAATATCAGGGAATTCACATAGATCAACATTTGAGATGGGACGTACACAAGAATCATCTAATGAAAAAGTTGAGAGGTATAGCGAACAGATTCAGAGTCATACGCAAAGAAGTACCGTCTGTACATCATCTCCAAGTACTCTATGATGCATTAGTTCAGTCTCAACTGTCATATGAGATAATTGGATGGGGGGGAGTATTGGATTGCCATAAAAGAGGAGTGGACACTATTCAGAAATACATCTTAAAAATAATTTACGGAAAAAATTTTACATTTCCTAGTCGGGAGATTTATGAAATATCAGACAAATTTTCGCGAAGAAGATAATCATAAACATTCAACAGAAAAAAATACCTCTGCAAATGAAAGAACATCATTTCCCAACACGAACAAAGAAAGACAACTATAGAACACCGAAGGCCCAAAAAAGAATATGACAGCGAAGCTGCACATATCTGGCCCCAAGACTTTACCCAAATATACCCAACAGAATAAATGAAACAAATAATATAAAAAAATTTAAGAGAGAATTAAAAAACTGGTTGATTACAGAAGATAGATCGTGGGCACGCAAAATAATAAACTCTTCATGAAGGAGTTGAGGAGCAAATAGTGGATGATGACAAAAATTCCCCAACTATACAAGACTAAACCCCAAACTGCTACAAAGAGAGACCCGATTAAGACAGGATATTTGATAAAGAGTGAGATAAAACGAAATGTGACAAAGAAAAAAAAAAGGAGGATTGATTTAATTTAAAAATCGGCAAATTTCGATGTTGATGACAATTGAGCTGCCGTTAGAATCAAATTTATTTTTCACAACTGTAAACAGTTATATAATTATAGCTCACAGTTTTTTCTCAGAGTTTACTGCAAATTACATATTGTATAATATATTATGTTGAATAAACTTATATCTATTGAAGATTCGGGAAAGTTATTAATTGTGAAACTGGAGCAAACAAAGAATGATGTAAACAGGAGATTTGTAGTTACTGAAGAATATATTAAATATTACCGAATGTACATAGCCCTTCGTTCAGCAGCAGCAAAATATCTCCGCCTGTTTTATGCATATCGCAATGGAAAATGTATCAATCAGGTTGTGGGTAAAAATCAGTTTTATAAGGTACCTGAAACAGTAGCTAATTTTCTTCAACTTGAAAATGCTAACTCATATACAGGTCATTCATTTCGAAGATCGTCTGCTACAATTTTAGTTAAATCGGGGGGAGATTTGATGACACTAAAAAACATGGCGGTTGGAAGTCATCAACGGTCGCTAAGGGGAAAGTTGATGAATCGGTGGCACACAGAATAGAAATTGCTAATAAAGTGTTCAGAACGTGTGACAGTTCTGAAATAACACCCGAATTGCGTCCAGGTACATCAACAGCAGTTGTGTTAGGTCAGAGAATATTATTTCAACACAAGAAAATTCGTCTGTTGTACCGAATAGTTCAAGGAACATGTCATTCACGCAATACACATTTAATAATTTTTATATAAAGGAAATGTAACTTATATTCAATAAAATATTCTAAAATCAAATATATTACATTATCTTTATGTGTATGTATCCGGGAAAAAGTAATTTCGTGAAAAGTTATGTTTTGTTACCTTTCAACTGAGATGAAATGTCGAATTTTTTTCCCGTCACAGAAAGAACATTTTTATTATTTGTCATAGACACATATTAATTTAATTTTTGTTTCAGGTAAGTCCTCCATCATTCGCTTTTCCACTACATCATCTTTTCAGGCAAGTAAACAGATACCTAGGCTATAAATAAACGCAGACGATGAAGTACTTCCGTGATTTAAAGAATCAATTTGCATTCTGAAAAAGTTTTCGAACACGCATAAATTAGCAACTTTATCGACCAAAGGCTCGTTATTAATTTTTTTTAGACCTTATAACATGTTCACTCATCATAAATCAAAGATGTATATTTTGTTTCACAATTATAATGAAGTTCAGATTGACTTTATGTCTTCACGATGATATTTAGGGTGCATAGGTCGATAAATATCGATAGATTGTTGCTGATGTTTATTAGATACACACGAGGAGTTCGAAATGCGGGTTGAAGATGGTACAGTTTATACGAGTTTATTGTTGTTAGTTTACGAGCAGTTATTATGTAAGTTATCTCTTCATTTATTCATTTGAGCTTGAACTTACAAATGATACTGCCTGTGTGGGTTGAAGATTTCTGCAGAGATTGATGTAACGGGGTACTATACAATTCAGCATATGACAAAAAGACAGATATTCCAAATTTGACATTTTTAACTTCACCTGGCACTTCCAAACGAATTTTCTTCAAAAGTTCTCATCTCAAGAAACTCCAGTCTAAAATTGAAAAAGGATAAAGCAATCAAAAGAGCTGATTGAAACAATTAATCAAGAAGCATCTAGACAATTTCCTGTTGGAGAAGGGCATGAAATCGATCATCGAGGTGCATTTTTTATGGTATAGAATCCAATCGGAGGACGTTCGTCACTTCAAATGGCCCATCGCCATCTATTCTTGAGCCACCTTAATCCTACTTGGTTTTAAATTAATATTCCCACGTTAAATTCACCATGAAGTGTTCTGGGCGATGTCCAACTATTGAGAACGCAGTATGGTCAATGAGTTCGAAATGGGTCAGCTTTTGATGATGTGATATCTCATTACATTATGTCTAAATAATTGTGCGAAATAATTGGATTTGGACACTAAAAATTCCAAATGTTATGAACAATAGAAGATGGTAGAAAGGGGTGTTTAGTGTTTTGATTATTATTGATTATAAAGAGAAGTAAATATACTAGGTATAAAAAAAGTTAGGATCCCTGGAACTGTACCTCCATTATTAATAAGTTTGATTCAACGTTGAAAATTGTACTTGATGTAGGAAGTTAGTGAGTTACGATAAAACATTTTTTAGAGTATACAGAGTAGTTTTGAAAATCTACAGAAAATATCATAAAATCTAAACAATTTAAAGCACTGATTTCTGTTGAAATTTCTAATTGAAGTTAATTTTCCAAAAAACTAAACCTCTGTTAATGGAAAACTTTTTCCAGGACTGTCGTGATCATTGTGAATTGAAGAGATATTTCAATAATATCAAAAAAATTATTTCGCTCTGTGAAGCATGTGATAAAAGTTTGAATGCATATATTAATTTCTTTATAAATATTTTCCTGAATTAACAGAAAGAAAAATTCAACCTAATATTCAGAAATTATTTTTCTGAATTAGTCGCTCAATTACAGTTTTTATGTAAACAAAAAACATTTATGTCTACAATTATCTCAATTTGTTTTTGAATTATTCTCATCATTTCTTCAAATTTTCACTTACAACTCCCTTGAATTGTTTTCGGTTAATAATTATTGATATTTTACAAATCAACAAACCTTTTTTCCCCAGCAATTTCATTATTTATTATATAAAAAATTCATTATGAGTAAATTCAATATCTTTTTCAATTTTTTTCATGTAGTTTCAAAAATTACAAAAATGTCCTATACATCAAAACACCGAAAAAAAATTTATGATGCATATGGACATTCTTATAATTAATAAGACTATCAGAAAAAAAATTTCCAAAGAAGTGAACAATCTGTTAGTAATAAATTGTTTATAAAAAAACAACGTAATTGTTAGTGAAAAAAAAATTGTTGGTTAATGTGTAGAAAACTGTCAACTATCATTATACAACAATAAAAATTTTAAAAATGAATTCTGAATAATTGAACCATTTTTGAGAATACATTGCTTTAAAAATTATAAATGAGAGTTCTCTAAGAAGTTGTGAAAAATAGTTTATAAAAAGTTTATCGACAAATGGATGAAATATTCTTTTTTTATTTGTGAATGTCTGTTGGATGCTTCAGTTTATATAAAAAAATTTAACAAACAGTATTAGTAAAAATATACTACTAACTCAATTTCCCTGTTTCATTTAGTTTTATTGCTAACATGATTCCATAAAACACCCTGTAACTTAGTTTACTCACTTTAAAGAATACAAACTGCAGGTTTTTACAAATTCAAATCCGTGCATCGATTGATGCTACAAAACTACCCGCATACCATATTTGAATTCATTTTTTCATTCAGTCTTTATTTTCAAAATCCAAAAATATCATTAGTTAACTAATTATAAGTGAACAACTAAACAAAACATTCCTAATTGTTTATAATTTTTGAAACTTTTAATGCACTAAACAAATTTTTTCACACAATGATCTATACATAATCCCGAATTGTTATATTATATATTATACAGTTATAGTTTTCGTTTTGTGGTTTACAACACTGACATCCTATCCTTTCGAATGTCAACACGCGTCCATTGCATGTCAATTGTCAATAACAAATCAGTCACACCAACTGCGAAAATAAAATACAAAAGGCACTGCAAGGTATAATCTGAACGTTTCATCGAATTCCAATAAATTTCTCACAATTCATATATATGATATAGAAAATATCCTCTAATACTCGTTGCAGAAGGTAATTCCAACACTCATGCTTTCAAAAATTCGCTCCTTCGTCACTCGTTTTCTAATTTCGCATTCGTGTTGGAATAGGTGCCCATGCTGCAACTTGTTTTGGAATATACTATTAAACACATTTACTAAATTAACAGGTGAATTGACTGGTTTGATCATTCGTCACTCAACTCAAAGTTTATCTCGCTCTTGCTCTTGAAGAAGCGGTCACAGTCTCCGAAATTCTGTTGTACAATTTTATAATTTGGAGACGTTCGTGTACTTTACCATGATTAAAATGTTGACCTTAAATTGACAGTGATAGTTGAATGACTAGTGAAAGGTTTGTGTTCACAAATTGAACTAAAAGTTGGTATATCCCTATTGGATATCACTTCTAATAGAATGAATATGACCAATTTTGCTCTATACATAAAGACAAGGAACGAATTCGCGAATTTTGTCGTCTCCATTGAACGGAGAAAAAATGCTCAATAATGATTGGAATCATTGGCCAGATAATGAAACCCACATCCGATAACAGATTATTCAATCGATTTCGCCTTATAAGAACATCATCTCATTCCAAATATGTTACTTGTTCCGCGTGGAATAAGTAAGGTCACCTCGTTTAAGAACGGTTTGAGAACGTGAGTCACAGAGTAAACCGATAAACCTCGTCTGCCAAACACCTAAATTGAATGGCATTTCTCTGAACTGCCCACTGAAGTGTGTGCCGCAATACCCACCTGTGTGTACCAATATGGTCCCTCCATCATTTGAATCTATGTGGTGTGTGTCGTTGGTAGTATTGTTTATCAATGGACTGTGTCATGAATGGTTCTAGAAGGTGAGATAGAGTGGGCTAGGGATACTTTCTAGACGTCTTATTACGTCATGAGCAGAAATTGGTATGGGTCATCGAGAGATTATCAAAGGTTAACTACTGATGTGGAATTGTGGTTAATCTGCCTTAAAGCTGTTATGGACATTTTTGTGCTTTTCTTGAACTAGTTGAACAGCGAGCTTTCGGTTGACCCGAATGGTCTGACGCCATCGGATTTGACACACTGTTGAAGAATCAATGATCGAACTAGGGTATGTCTCCAAATTATAAAAATTTACTACAGAATTCCGGAGTCGTCTGTGACCACTACTTTAAGAGCTTCGAGTTGTTGCCGTAATTCTTGCCATATTTCTGAACTTTTGGTTTACAATATTTAGTTAGCTATTCTTTATCGCTTATGTTCATATTCAAGAACGTATTTTACCATAACGGTTTACGTGACTTCAATCTGGGAATTCTATTTTGTGTAATATATGAAATAATTGGAAATAAATTGGGAAAAGAATGACATTTGTTCCGAGAATTCAGAGCTGCAGTCTGTCTGCGAATATGGGGAGGGACAATGTTAGACAAAACTGGTAACCAATGAATCGGTGTATGGTGACAGTAATTATTCTCATGGATGTATTCAATTATGGATCGATTTTTTGTGTATGTGCACTATTAAATTAAACAGAGCAACAGAAAAGACTAGGGCTAGGGATGCAATGCGCAGTTTCAGTGTCCGCCGAATTTTTGAATTCGAGGGGGCTATTCGGGGGTAGGCGGGGGGTCACAAATTATTTCAACATATAGATGGTATTCAACGATATACAAGGATGCCATTTCCATCAAAAAATCGCCAGCAACGCACAGTTCCTCGTGCTATGGAATTTGAAATTTTTTTATTATACAGGGGGGCAATTCTGATTGAAGCTCGTGGTCACAAATTATTTCATTATATGGGGCTTATTGAAGAAGTTAAGGTAGACCCATTTTGCAAAAAAAATATCCAGCAACGGCCGTTTTCATCCAGTTTTTGCGATCGTCAGCTTTGGGGGTTGTTTCTGTCGTGCTTTGGGGGATTACGGGGATCACAAATTATTTCATCCTATAGATTATATTCGACCTTATACAAAGATACTATTTTCATCGAAAAATCGCCAGCAATGCGCAGTTTCAGTGTCCGTCGAATTTTTGAATTCGAGGGGGCTATGCAGTGGTAAGCGGGGGGTCACAAATTATTTCAGTATTATTTCAGTATAGATTCAGTAGATTATATTGAATAAACTGACGTAATTATAACGCAAAATAAATTATTTTTTGATGTTTGATGGTATTGTGGGGGGTTGTTAGGGGGTCTTTTTTATGTAGATGGTTCCCCCAACTAGTGAATTACAAAAGATATAATACTTCCCGAAAAAAATCAGGTCATTTCATTCAACTGATTACAAATGACACGCAATCGTAAATATAATCCAGCTTTCGAAATCCGTTGCTGAAAAGCGTTGCTGCAATGACACCCGTTCTATCAGATAGCATATTTTCTGATAATCGTACCATTTTCTCATACTTCAGTAACAAATTTAGTACAAAATTCAAGTGCACATGTTCGTTGTGAGATGATTCAAATCAGTCTAGTTTATTCTAGTAAATGAGTTTGAAATGACTTCAATAGGGTATACTTTCACCAAACTATATTATTATGTCATATAGCTCATTTAACTCCGTATTATGTTTAGATCATTGTGGAAAAAAATTTGTTTGGTGCATTAAAAGTTCTTGTATACCTACGTATGAAACAAAATAGTGTGATAAAAGTTTTCAAAAATTCAATGCTTATTTCGTAATCATTTTTTCGTGTTATAAAAAAAGTTTAACTTAATGTTATGAATAATCAAATAGTAAAATTTGAAGGAAAAATGAAACTTCAAATCACAAGGAGTTGTAGTCGACTATTGCAAAACTTTCTTAATTCTTCTGTATGGTTGTTCTTGCGATTACCAAGTTCTGGATCCGTCCTACTTGTCGAGAATAACAGCTAACGAGAGGGCAGGTCCAAGAAGCTATCATTTTATTATATTATGGAAATTAAATATAGCATTGGAGAAAGGATAATTTAAATACATTAAAATTGCAAGTTTACATAATGGCCGTTTCAAGAGTATTGGGCGAAAATGCATGTGGTTCTCGATGGGTTACTTTCAATGCAAGCACAGCTGGGTCAATCTTGACTCAGTTCAGGGACGGATCGAGCCCAATTATAACATTATGACGGAGTTTGCGAAGGATCGGAAATTCACAGAAATAAAAAGTTATATTTGGTAATTTTTCAGTGAAAATATCGTTGATATATAGGATATGCCAAAATTGAAAGAATTGTAAGACTCTTCTGGAGAATTTATAGTGAAGAGTAAAAACACCAGAAGATTATTTAAGAAATTATGAATGGTATAGGAGGTAGCAGTTTATATGGGGTTGACAAGCACTATGTGCCACTTTTCTAAGAATTTAATGATTTTCCGCAAGTTTTCTTTCAACTCTTTTCGAAGTTAATGAACAAACGGAGGAACTTTTAATAATAGGTTATGTAAATAACACATCGGTCAATAAGTCAAGGGACTAGGTAGGAAAATAAAACTTTTTTGGGAAACCTATTTTTATTTATCAATATTATCTTCTTTTAGGGGGAAGCAATCGTTCTAAATTTTTTCTAGCTTTACTATTCCATCGGTGTGAAACAATTTGTCGAGACTTTCAGAATTTGCTCCATGTTCGAACATCTCTGCCAAAGCTTATTCCACATAGCATCTTTTTGATTTCTGCGAAGAGCCAGTAGTCGCTGAGGACCAGACCTACAAAATACGGTGCTCAATCTGACCATTTTTTGGCTGTTTCCATTGACACAGTGAATTGTCTTGGTTAAATAGCGCCTTTTTCTTCTTCAAATGAGGTATTTCGTGGGGAATCTCAGCCTTCAAACGATCCAACATACATATATAATTGACGCTGTTGATTCTTTTTCCATTTTCCAAGTAGTCAATGTATAAAATTCTATGCGCATTCTGAAATGCAGTTACTACCGAAATTCGGAGTCGGTGACCGCAACTTTAAGAGCCTTAACTCCTATTTTCATAATTCGCGCCCTAGTAGGCAGATAATCACAAGTTTGGTGCAAAAATTTGAGTCTGATGTTGTCGTGCCAGTGAGACAAAGGACAAGTCGCAGTAACGAAAACATCGCTGCCATTCGGGCCTCCATAGTCGATGACCCGAATGAGTCAATTACTCGGCGTTCTCAAGAATTGGGCATCCGTCAGACCATTTGAAGCGGCGTACGTTCTCCGATTAGGCTCTGAAAAACCTGCTCCACAATCAAACATTTGGTGAGCGAATAATTATCGAGAAACGGCCTCCTCGATTGGCCGGCTCGTTCGTGCGATTTGACGCCTCTGGACTATTTTCTTTGGGGCTATGTCAAGTCACTGGTCTATGCCAATATGCCGGCAACATTGCAAGGGCTCAGAGACAAGATTGAACGCATAGCAGCGGCTGAAATGTGTGGCCGAATCATTGAAAATTGGGTCCTGCGAATTGATTGCTGCAAACGGGCCCGTGGTTGCCATATGAACAAAGTCGAGTTCTATTCATAAATGTTATGTTAATACTTCAACCCGATAATAAAGTTTTTGAAATATCTCAAATAGTTTGTGATTCATTTAGATTCAAAGTTGTCAAGTCCCTATCGGAAAACCCTAAACAATTCTGTACTGAATTATTGTTTGAAATGATGTTACTTCGTACCGATAAAACAACTCGGTTCTGAATGGATACGTGCGATTATTTCTCTGTTGTATTTAATATCTCAATTAAGGAAAAGAGAAAATTACAGCTGCATCACAAATGTGATGGTAAAAGAGAGGTGTTAAAATGATCGTGCAGAAATTGTAAATAGTGCTATTCATATGAAATAAATATAAATGCAACAAGCCGTTCAATGTAATAAATAAAGATTGTAACAGTCATTGTTACGGTTCATGGATGGCATTGATGCTCTCATATGATGCTAACGGTTGACGGAACATCAATAATAACACGTAGGTATACAGGTTTCCATATCCATTTTGATGGTAGCAAGATTCAAATACATTCAGCTATTTTAATTGACTTAAAGAAAAATACACAGGTAATGTGAAAATTAATTTAAGAAGTTAGCTTTCAGTATCTTTCATTCTTCTGCCTCTATAGAATGTACCTAGTACAATTGTAATTCTCTTTAATGAAAGACCTTCATTAAATAACTTGGATGCAATATATTGCTACCCAGTATTTAGAGGACAATAATGTTATATCAAGTGATATTTCACCTGCTGCAATTTTGAAAGTATTTTAATTTCACTCTTGTGAATAACTTTGTACATTGTAAGGTTAAAAAAAAATAATATTTGATATTTTGAAACATACATCTTCAAAAACTTTAAATAGATGCTTCTACCCCAGTCAATTATAGTCAATATTCCAACAATTGAAATTTATTCCACTCTATTACAAATACTTGATAATTACAGTATGTACAGATAATAAATTGTCCAAATTAAAAGTTGCAAGTGGAACTGATTATTTTCTGGTTTTAAAAATTAACAGGTTACGTCTACTAATGCTGTTGGAACTTATCTTGTCTATCCTGAGTCCCTATTCGTGAGATGACAAGACCATACAGCCATTTGAGTGTTCGGGATGAGTCTGGTGTGGAAAATGGGTCTTAAATCTTCCACCCTGTCGATAATTTTCCTAACATAAACTATTTCCTCTCTTAGTATTTAGCAAAATCGCTCCAGCCTTGATAAGGTATCTCAACTTCTGTAAATTTTGATCTCCGGCAAATTTTTTCCAGTTCTTCGGTAAAATTTCAGCTCCAGCAGATTTACTTCAATTTTTCGGTAAATTTCCAGTCCCGGCAAATTTGCTTCAGTCCTTCAGTAAATTTCCAGCTCCAACAAATTTGTTCCAGCCTCGGTAAGATATCTCAAATTCGGTATAATTTTAATTGCGGAAGATTTGTTTTAGTTCATCGGTAAATTTCGAGCTCCGGCAAATTTGGCTGTGAAAATCAATTCCATAAGTACTCGAGCCGATAATATTACACAGTTTCCAGAGGTCCCCGAATGTATTGACTCAAAAAATGGAAAATAATTCAGGAGAGGAAAAAATATTCAGGTGTTGAAAAAAGAAGTCAATGATACAGATAATTCGATAAAAATTCATCAGGGAAATCTAGAAACTGAGGAACGTTCTAAAACGAATCATTCAGCAACAAAGTATAGCATGAATAATGAATGAAACAGTTAGGAAGGTGAATTTATTCATCCGACGTTTCTCAGAAAGATATATGGGAAACTAATGCTGGCAACATTTAAAATTGAATAAATCTGATTCTGATCATAAACAGGACTTACCAACCGTAATGAAACTGTTCGCCACGACAAACTCTTTATTCAAAACTTTATTACAATTCACTTTCTAACATTTGTTTTATACTTAGTAGTAGTGAGAAACCAACAAGAAATGGAATAAATCTATTGATGCAAAAATATGCATTACTGTTATCAAAAACCTTCTACAAGAGATCATTTCAATTGATATTGTCGTTTGAATATTACAGGTGAAAATGCAATTTTTTTATGAAATTACAACAGCCTATATCTTTTGAACGGGTCCAAATTTGGAAAAATGTTATAGGAAGAAAATGCTTTTTGTGACCTCAAGAATCTATGGTTAAAATTAACGCAGTGGTCAGAGACTCACCCTGTATAAGATATTTCGGAGGTCAAGCTCACTAGGAGGACATTCTAAATGGTTTTCGATGGATATCACTATGCCTATTTTATATTAGTTTTTAAGAGAATGGAATTCGAGATTCGAACAAAACTGAAGGAAAACTATGGGTCTTTCATTTTTAGTAAGAGATATAGGTTTGTTCATTCATCGTAGCATCACACAATGCCAAAGTACGGGAAAAGGCTCTTAGACAATCAAAAATTCCTCATTGTTTCAACCAAAGTACGAAAACATGTGGAATATTAGCTTCAACACGATAACTCGGAAACCTGTCGAAGAATTGACCACGTTCAAGTCATTACGTCAGTTTTATACGGACTGGATAAAAATTCCAGTTTTTCGAATCGATCAAATCGGCGTATTTCAAAATTTTCAGATTGATGGTAGGTTTCGCCTTGCACTTTTGCATTTTTCATGTAACAGTTGCAATTACCACCTCTACCGACGCACGTGGCTGCTAAAAATATATCTACATTGGATTATCATGCCATCTCGGCGATGTTGTGACCTCAAGACCTTAAACTTGTTTTCAATTAAATATATCGGTAATTTTACGTTGAAAGTCTCCAAGAGGACGCAACAGCCGATGACCTAGCATTTACGGCTTCCAGAGTCGGACCTGTACGTAATTAGGTAATTCGAGAGATTTTATTGATGACTCGTTTATTTCATGAAAATACATTTTGAATGTTGAAGAGAATTTGTATTTTGAAGAATGATTTTGAAGGATTTATCCACCATGTATAATCTATGATCATCTAACAAACGTCTAGGATGACATATGCTACCGATTTCAAGGTGAATTGCATTTGAACAATGTGTAAAAGCACTGACGTAAGTTCAGGAGCTTTCATGATTAGAACAGATACAAAAACACTGGATAAAGAATCATCGAACAAATAACGATTGAATTGATAGTTATTTAATCAACTATTTTATTAATGATAGCGAATAATGGTCGAGATATTTTAACACGCGAGCGTAACCTTTATTTAATTGTATTTATGGTTGCAGCGACTTGGTCTCTCTGTTTAAGCTGGTCTGAGCCAGGGCCGGATTTATTTGACATCACCTCTCAGAATATTTTATTATTTAGATATATTGACTTACTGTCCAATGATCTGTGTATATTTAGATGACGATTTTATTGATTGAATTATGGGCATATTGTGGTGATATCAAATATGTGAAGTGAATTTAGATCAGTGTTTCCTGAAATTCTATAAAAACACAAGTATAACATATAGAATCATAACTGAGAAGATCCAATGACATAACATACATGGGAAAAATTCGGATAAATCATGATATGAGGGATTCAATTGATAATGCTATTATCTTGGCCTCTCTTTGAGTCTTAGGTCGGAAGAACAAATATCGAAATGAAATAACTATGAATCTTCGTGAAGAACAACATATTTTCTGAAGCCGACCCTGGCCATCGTCTAATAGTTCGGTAACTCTCCGTTAGATGCTGTAAAGAATAAATATATTTATTTCCAGAAACATACAGTCCATTTATAAACCAGAAAGCGTACTTGTAAATTTCTGGATTCATTTCTTTGAACTGCGTTTCCCCTCTAGGTAGATTTATACTCAATGCTCATACATAAAAATGGAATATCAGTCGAGTTATGACGTTACTCATATTACTTCTGAATACTCTATGTTCGGTTGTCCATGACAATCCTGCGTTAAAATAGAAAGAAATCGTGCATTGAAATGGGTCATTAATGCATGATTTTGTGAATTTTTCTAATTCACCTTGTGAACAATAAAATATATCTATCAAAACGTTGATGAGAAAAACAGATGGTGATATAGCATAAATAATAATAATAATGCAGGAACAAAGTTAAAATGATATAAACAAATTACACATAAACCGAATTGCACAGATGCAGAATATGCTCTTTCTATACAAGACTTATTCTATTCAAATATAGGTACTTTATAGATTGAGAGATTCCGTTAATGCGATGAATGGCCTCAAATATCATCGTTGTTTGAAATATTTAGTAATAATTGAGATCCTATGCAATTACATAGGAAAGTGTTATTGGGACATGTAGCTTTGCGATCGAAAGAAGTTTGAAGAGCAACTGTAAATTTAGCTATTGGGCTACATTCTATGTGTCGATAGTTTCTGTATCGTAATATTCTATGGTCCGAGATAGGAGAGTGCAAATTGGATTCTGATCCGAAACGTTGCCTATCAACCCGATCTCTCAGATTTTTAAAGGAAGCGATAAGAATGTTGGACGGAAGTCAAGAACGTGAACCAAAACAAAGAATAACGGTAGCCAGCCGAGTTTATTTTACCCTGTCAGAGATTGTATAGTCACGACATATTTAAAGTCGGACAGAATTAGAACAATAATGAGTTTAAGTTGTGCAACATAGCTAACGACATAACATTTACTTAGAAATTCTCTTTTTTCTGAGAACCCAACCAGATTTTACGTGATGATAGAACAGTCATAAAACACGTGACTCAATTATTTATTGATAAGATGTGGACATTTCGATTTTGATGTATGGTCTGCGAGGTCTGTTCAAATAGTATCACGAAGTTTGAATTTCCACGAGCATTTTAAGAAAAAGGATCAGAGATTTTGTGTTGAATTTTTATTCGGGCATTTTTTTTCATTGAATTGTATCTGTAGATTTTTATGTAAGTTTTTTTATTTATGACATTTAACCATTTTCGTTTAGCTTTATCCATAGCGGTTTTTAACACCCGCTATTTTCAGTTAGGGCCTTTTTTTAAAAGCTTTCAATTACATTTTTTCAAACGGTGTTTTATACTGTTGATCTTCATTAGTTAACTATTATTTTTTGTTAGTTTTTTGACTTTTGTAAGTTTTCATTTGTTTACTTTGTCCTTGTCTTTCACTGTAAAGAATTTCTGCGTTTTCTCCATGAATTTTTGTTTTTTTCAGCTTCACTTGTGTGATTTTTATACTCCTGAAGATGAGGTGAATTAGCTCGAAACATTTAGAGTTACAAATTAAAATCACAAAAGTACTTATATCTGAATAGTGTTTCGATTTCATATCATGGATCTCCCAGATATTAGGACATTCAATTTGAAACTATTTTTGTTTTGCCACATTTGAAGTCGTCGAATTCTCGCTCGTACCTTGAAGCTGATTTTGCAGGTAATAAACTTGAAGTTACACTGCTGGTGCCTCAATAATATCTTTTGGTACATTCATTTTGGTTTTCGCCAAAACAAATGTAAAGAAAAATAAACAGACATGTTCATGGCAACGCTTCCATAGCTTAATATTTACGATAAATTATTGAGATTTTTTTGGAATTTATCTAACCTTTTTACAAATGAGAAACAAATAAAATATGAAACAATATACTCAAGGTAACGGGTTTTA
The DNA here is from genome assembly GCA_030674115.1 of Micraspis discolor. Classification (NCBI taxonomy): domain Eukaryota; kingdom Metazoa; phylum Arthropoda; class Insecta; order Coleoptera; family Coccinellidae; genus Micraspis; species Micraspis discolor. The sequence continues at coordinate 148,821 of JARTUT010002184.1, read as the reverse complement.
CTGGCTCAAGGAGGTAACTCACTTGACTGCGGCTCGTCAGTTATATCCTCCATTCGTCAGTAAAAACCCTCTTACCTTGCTGGTAATATTATATACTATAATATTTCATCTAACATCTAGTACATGAATAACATCATTTCTCTCCCAAAATCTCTAACCAATGGCGTTTCCTTAATATCCTACCTTCCTGCAAAATTTTTTATCCACAAATTACCTTCAACAATTTCTAAGATCTCCTTAAGTGTCGCCTATGATACCAACAACCAGTTCAAACGACAAATCTCAACTAACAGCGTTTCTCGCTGCAGACACCGTTTCATAAACCGACCAATAATAATTAAATGTGTATCGACTTCCTCAGTTCAGCCAGACAGAAAAAGTTTTCAACGATTCCATCAGGTCATTCCTCATTAAGACAGATTGGAGTAGGATGTAGTTGCCTTTTTCTCATCCTGTGCAATGCTAATGAATTCACTTGAAGCATGATGCAAGAAGAATATGCAGTAAACGTCGATGTTTCCTTTTCGCGAGCGTTTATGACAGAAGTAACAGTTGGTTAAGGAGTGAGTTAATCAAGTAAGAAATGGAACTGGTCAAAAAAAAATGCTGAAAGATTGTCTTGTTATAATTGCATTTAGCTCTTATTAGCCTTGTGACATCAAAGGATTGGGACAAGAAATTTTTTGACGATGGAACTCGTGTAGAAATAATACTGATTGCTGATTTCTATATAAAAAAATTCGAACATGAAGCCTCGATTGATATGTACGAAATTTCAACTTATGAAAGAGATAAGTGGATAATACTTTCATCATTTGGCAACATGGAATGAACACTATCGACGGATTCCTTCAGCATCTAAACAATCAAAAAGAATCTATTGAATTCAGAATGGAAATCGAGAAAGTTTCACAGCTTGCATTTGTTTATAAATATATTAGAATCTAATCTCAAGAAATTGTGTGTACCTACATAAAAATAGCAAAAACATGTCAAAATGTACATTTTAATTCCAACTATCAACTGTATACTAAATTGGTAGTGGCGTAATGTTTTCATCAAAGAGCAACAAATAGATGTACAGGGTCTTTCACGAGGAACCTCACTCATATTTATACAGGAAACTACTAAACGTATTTTCATGAAATTCAGCACTTATAAGTATTTCACGATGCTGATGAAATCTAAAATATTTTCAAGGCATGAGCACCTCCGGTTTTTCCGGAAATGACGTCAACTTCCGTTTTTCAAATTAGAACACCATTTTTCCATTTTTTTATTGCAGAAATAGATTCCTTAGAAAATTTCAAGTTATTTTGATGTAACATTTTTCAGTTTTGCTTGGAAAATTCTCTCTGAGTAGGAAAATTCGAAAAAAAAATCGAAAATAGAGCTCCGCTGAAACAAGAATAACTTCGAGGATTTTGGATGGAAAACTTTCATTTTTGGGATTTTTCAAGATGTAAGATTGATGTATCCACTTTAAAAATCGAAATCGCGATTCATGATACAGGGGGTGAAAAAATCGCTTTCAAAGTTAGGGATGACAAAATCGTGAAAAATCAATTTTTTCAAATTAGAACCCCATTTTTTTAAGGCAGATATTGAATCTACGTTAAAAAATAATGTAAGTGTATGCATCACACCCTTGCCCTAAAGCTATACACAAAAAACTGTTTTTCGTTTTGAATTTTCAGCTATTTCTTTTCCCTTCACGCCAAAAAGAAATTTTCAGGAACTGTTATTTGAACCATGCTGTAGATTTTTCACCCCTTCTTGAAACCTACTTCAAATTACTTTTGAAAATTTGTAGTTCCAACAAAACTGAAGGATAACTGTGAGTGGTCATTCATTCATTATGGCAGTTTTATTTGTATCACACTGTTCCAGAGTACAGGGGAAATGACTTAAAAAGTCTTAACTTAAAATGTCCTTTCAAATGTTGATGGATATAGTCCAAATATAAATCTACGCTGTTATTGGTACTCTACTTGATATTTTACTCTAATTATGCTTATCAAAATACTTCAAGTAGAGAAAATCTCCTCGGTTGAATGGATTAAAAGCCCAACCAAATATGCATCTGAAACCAAGCAATCCCACAACAGCTCGTGAAAATTGACGAATAGTTCTAAAACTGATTGTATCATCCGTTTACGACAGCATGAAATAACAGCCCTACCGCTGTGCTGTTTACATTTTCAGTGGCGGGAGTTAAATATATCAGTGGCGCCGCTCCTGGTACAATGAAATTCGGGAAATGTCTGTTCTAGATTCGGGTTTCCATTCGGTGTCCCAATTATTCCTAAGAAGAAAAGAGCACTCAACGCGTTAATCAAATAAAGTGTTCCCTGCAGGAAAGTCGACTACGAGTATATCGCTTTAACGACCGTTGAATCGAGTTAAATCTTTTATTTTATTGTAAGAGGATTAAGTTGAGACAGAAGCAATTAATTGATGGAATGAATGGACGAATTTTTCATCTTTAAGAGTTCCTTACCTTCGTTTCGAATTGAATAACGCAGTCACTGTGAAAATGTATTTTTAAAAGTGTAAACGCAGCTTTACAAAAAATGTTGCTTAAACCTTTATATGCATTTGATCATCAAATATATAGATATAACATAAAAAATCGTTAATCAATGCTATATCCCAGTGGAATAGACATCTATCATTTGCTCTACTGTATGAAATTTCAGAATACTCATATGGAGCAGATCTCAATTAATCACGTTGGTTTTCTCCACGAAGATGAAATAATTAAATATATTAATAACTTTTATAAATGCACAATTTCTTGTTGAGATCCGACCCATATCTAATGAGGATTCTGATATTTCAGACAAATTTTCAGAATTTTCTATCCTCATTCCAATTAATACGGTAACTTTCATAAAACATTGTTATTTCTAAGAAACGTCACTAACTTTCCTCGTTGAGAAAACTGCATAATTTTGTGAGGAAAAACTTTTCTCTCGAGTTTCATAGTAACGTTGATTCATGGTTTAAGAATCGTTGCTAGCCACCTCATTGTCATGAATATGATACCGGCTTCAACTTGAAAAAAGGTTGATCGAATGTAGAGTTAACTTTTGAACGTTTATTTAATATTGATTAATCCTTGATGAATCAAAGTTAAAAAAGTTCCATGGGGATGCGTTACATAAAGGTTGAATATATCAAGCGTCTGCTGTTTACGGCCATATACAGGGTGAGTCTTTGACCACTGCGTTAATGTTAACCATAGGTTCTCGAGATCAAGAGAAACTTTTTTCCATACCGTTTTTCCATAAACAGCTGCGTTAAAAAGTATTTTATGTTTTCACATTGGGCAAATACCTCTCTGTAGTCCAGTTTAGTTTGAATGAACATTACCTTCCACAGCATCCACTGTTGAGTCTGAATTGTATAAGAACATTATTTTCCCGCTGAGAAATGAGTCACTCACTCATGTTTCATCAGATTATTACATCGATTTAATTCCTTTCAACTTAAAATAACTCAAAAATTCTGCGATTTAGGAAAATAGATGATGAATGATATTATCTGCAAAAATACTAATGATTCTAGGAAGTACACGACACGGACCTTGATTTCAAGTGATATTTGTTTTTCATGCAATTTAACCAATCTGTACAGTAGTAGTGAGAAACCAACAAGAAATGGAATAAATCTGTTGATGCCAAAATAACCATGACTGTTATCAAAAACCTTCTACAAGAGATCATTTCAATTGATATTGTCGTTTGAATATTACAAGTTAAAATGCAATTTTTTTATGATATTTGAACGGGGCCAAATTTGGAAAAATATTATAGGAAAAAATGTTTTTTTCGATGTCAAAAATGAAAACTAGCTGACCAAAATCAAGAGTATTCGTTCAACTGATCACACTTATTCATGTTTGACCACGAATTCTTCATCTAGAAGCCGTACCCAATCGATTTAGACCAGCTATACAAAAATTATTGATATTAGCGCAAAATGATACAACGCTGTTCTACTAGTTCGATGCACAAGAACGATGAGTTCGTTAAACACGAAACACCCTGTTTATTCGATTCCAACTGAGAATGAAACTAGAGTTGATTCAAATCTGGATGAACCATATAAACTAAAAACGTAAAAAAGCAATAAACTTCTGGATTAGAACAATTAACAAAAGTTCCGTCAACGCTATCGTATTAAATTCGTGTTCCAACTTGCTCACATACATCAAGAACACCGAGCGCTCATAAACTTCCTGCTATAAAAAAACTTAACCCTTTTCCAGCGCTTGATATTTATCTAACGAGCCATTTAAATTGTTGAAATTCAAGAATTGCCTCCCACGGTCTGTTACACTTGTATTACTGGCCCAGTACATGAGTTTCAACATCTCATAATTTTAATTTGAGGCATGATAACATCATTTCTAGACGACCACAGCTCTGGAAAAATTTGGAGCCATTTATAAATTAGGGATTCTCTATCTGTCACAATCCTTCAAACGATCTTTAGGAAAAGGATTGGGTAATGACTAAGAATTTGGGGTATTTCATGATAATTCTTATCATTATATTATGTATACAAGGAGTTCTGTCGGAAGGGAACCATCCTGTATTTATCCATTTTTTCATTCTAAAACCAAAACAACTCAAAATCGTAATGAAAGAGGAAATATGAAAAAACAAATACATTTCGTTGAAAAATATGAAAAATACAGATTTATATGCACCAAAAAAAAAACGACGTTAGTATCAAATACTCCAATACTGATACATCCTTCGGAAATAAGATACACTACTCTCGTTTTCTAAATAGAGAGCAGTCCCCGACATAAATGTATCTTGTTGTCTAGTATTCTTAAACTTAAAATTCAATACAATTTATCAAACCTATTCCCTTGTGTTTCAAATCATTGACAATAATGCATATAGAAAGTATACGTTGTTATGATCTGCTTTCTGAAGAAGCAATATTGAAATCTTCAAACATGCTTCTATATGAAATCATATAAGGTGCAGTTGGATATTTGGACAAGTTTTTATGATAAATACTGTAGGTAGCACTCATCTAGTTCATTTTTCTGGTAAAGGTCACCACAGAATACTTGTTAATATTCGAATATAGTTATTTGTATTTCAATTTTATTCTAATTTATTTACATCAAACTGCATCTAAATCTCACTGAAGCTTTTCACAATCATCAAAGAGGAAACAGTCTTATACAACTTATTGTAAAATCATCAGCAACATGAGACATAATGAGTACATTCAAGCCTTGGGTAGATCAGTGATGAAAATTGTGAATAGTAGAGGATCCCCGTTAGCATAAATGATTATTGCTCTAAAGGGTGATTCATTTAGAGGTCCTTTTTTAAATGAAAAAAAAAACATAATAAAAACAATTTTATTTAATAATCTTTACTAACAAATAAAAAAATTATTCTTTACAATTATTTTTTGAAGATAATTTCATTCAAATGCTAGTTCCAATTTTCGATGACGCGTGTGAGTATTTCGTGTAATATTTCTCCAATGGCTCGTGTAATATTGGCCTCACAGTAACATTGCGGCCGTCCTTTGCTTTGAAGAAATATGGATTAATTACCCCCAGTACACCCCACCCCCCGTAAATACTCCCCTGCGCTAAATATGCTGAGTGTTCTCTAGAAAGGGTTCCCTCATTATGGTGGTAAAAAAATAAAAAATCTATTGAATTATTGTTGTATATATATTATATTATTGTTATTTCTATTTATAAAATTGAAAATCATATAGATACACACTCAAATATTTATCTAAAAAAAATTCATTCTTCTGCATACACATGCAGTAGGCGTAAAACTCCTGAAATTCTATTGGTTCCTGATATTTCAACTAATCGAAAAGAAATTACGACTATACTAAGCCTGCTGTAGGCGTAAATCTGCTAAAATTCCATTGGCTTCTGATATCTCAACTTATCGTAAAGAAATGACGACAGTAGGCGTAAACCTCCTGAAATTCCATTGTTTCCTGATATCTTAACTAATCTCAACTAATTGGATGAAGCAGTACTCGAATAACAGAGCTTTTAATAAAAAACATTTTCTACAATACTATATGTATCACTCACTTGTGGGTGTCTAATGGTATTGAGAAAAAAGAAAGTTTGGAATTATTGAAACTATTGTTTTTGCAGTTGTATACGCAACAATTGTTGAAAGGAATTATTTAAGAAGTCTAAAATAATAATAATAATGACATTATTCCAGACATCTTAGAATTATTGATGAAAACAATGAACAAGGACCAAAATATGAGGTTAGAATCCCTGCGAGATGCGCGAGTCAGACTAGGTGTAAGAAAATCCACGGAGTGCGACTATTGGTTGGTGTATCTATACTGTGGTTATTCTTTAATCTAGACATGTTTCACCTCGTTCTATAAATTTCAAACTGAGAATGAATATATTTGATTTGATTTTAAAGTAACGGAAAATTTCAATGTCAATTTTACAGTTCGAAATCTCCAGCCACTGTATATGATTTCTTGATCGAACAATATGATAGATAATTTAACCTCTTTCAAGCAAAAAAAATCACATTATTCAAGGTGAGTAACCCAAAATAATCGACAGTTCTTCATTTCTTTCTCACTATAATTTTACCGAATTAGGTTCGATTTCGGAACACCCGCTGCCATATTAAGTCTGCTTTATGCTGTGGGAAGCTGATGGGACCAGGAACATAATAATTCGTAATTATTCGTTCAAGTGTAGTTTTGGTTAATAATGAGTAGACATCCTGTGTAATAGACTAGGACGTGTGGGGCCCTGAATGGAAAGTCATTTGTGGGATGCTGCATAGGCTATAAAAGCGAACCGCGTATTCTTATTAATAAATTTAGATTGCTCAAGAACCATTAAAGAATTTCATTACCACCTAATTTTTATATGGAAGATTGGCTTTTCTTATGGATGCTAATCGATTCGGAAAAAAAATGTTATAGAGCTCTGATATGATGTCAAGATGCATATGTTGTTAGGCTATTTACAAGGTCCAAATTGTTGCAGGTTCCACTGAATTTATGTATTTGTTTCTTTCTTTATTGTATCTTAGATTCGCTGAATCCTTCAATTTGCAATATAAAATTTTTGTTCTAGCATTGTTAATTTTAATTATAATGAGATCACAGCAAACTTAATCTTTTTTAGTATTATAAGGATTGCTTTTATTAGTTCTTAGTCTAGTTAATGAGATTGAAATGACGTTAATGGGACACAGTTCCTTCGATTCGGAATTATGTCAAGATTAATAGATTAGTTTATTGAGAATATCGCAAGTTATAAACGATTAATAATTCTCCTTTTTTTTCTGATGGTTTTGAAAATCTCAAAAACCCCCTGAGCATTAAAATGCCGAAACAAATTTATTTCGATTTTTTACAATAGTTTGAAGATATATCACAAAATTTTCTCGGTTCATCCATTTGTTGATTTGAGAACAACTGTAACTTTTGAACTGTTAGACATACGACAAAAAGCTTTCAGGTCATTGTTGTTGATGAAATTGTCTTTGGGATAGGTTTTATTCTATTTTGTATCTATTTTTTATCTCATGTTTCTGCATTTTTTTAGAGGTAGATTCATTGTGTATTTTTCAATAATTCTATGCTTCTAGCTTTATAAGTAATGTTAATTTAGTTACTGCACTCCAAAACTTTTTTTATTCATCTATGAACTAACTATTCAATTATTAAATTAATTATCAATTAATTGATAACCATAATTGCTTTTATTTGTTTCTGAGTTCTTCATAAAGTAGTTTTGCTTTTTCACGAATCATCAGTTCTCTTTCGAGAAACTTACTTACCTAGCTCAACTTTTTTCTATAAAAATAAAAATTATTCTCTTATATTATATATATATTATGTTTTTTATAATTTTCAAAGCTATCAGACAAAAATATGAGAAAAAGTAGATAATTTCTTTATATCAAAATGTTATTATAATAAACAATAAAATTTTTTCCAAAAAAAACTTCTTTCATTAGTTAATAAGTGAGAATAAAATACTTTTAAGTAATTATTTAATTGTAAGGAATATGAATAAACGTTTATAACAACTAAAAATGAATTATGAGCAAAATTTCTCGTTTTTATATCATAAATGACAGTTCTTCGTGATTCTGCAAGATAAATTTTCTGAAATATATAGAAATAGTTCTTTTTTTTATATAAATGAAGAATAAATGGCTTTGTTTATGAAATATTCAAGAACAAATAGAGATAAATTTTGCTTTAGTTAATAAATGTGTTGTTTAATATAGTATTCATAAACTGAAAATATAAATAAATAATTAAAGGATAAGAGGTCTTGATAATATTTTGAAGGCAACTTAATGATTTTATAATAAAAGTTAGAGAACACTTTTTCGGTATTTCGATGCAGAAAAATGGTTTTTTAATTTTTGAAATGGAGATAAAAGAAGGTTAATAATCTGTTTCCATCAAATTGTTAGTATAAAAAACAATTGAATTGTTAACGAAAAAGATTATTGCTTTATTAATTTGTCGATAACTTTCACTGATAATCAAATTAAAAAAATTATGACAATTGAAAATTAATTATAAAGAAAATTTACCTTCTTTAAATGATGAATAACAGTTTTTCGAGAATTATTGTGAAGAAACATTCCTCTAAAATATTGGAATAGACCATTTGTTCATAAAAATTATAAAAAAATTGTATGTTTATAAGTTGTTTATAAGAAATGCATATGCGGAGGGGCGTTTTTAAAATTTAAAAAAAAAGGTAAAGTTGATAATTTGGTCATAACAACAAACAATCAAAATGTTAACGAAAAAAAAGTCAACTTTTTTATTTTCTAGAAGACTGTCGATTATGATCAAAGAAAAATTTTTTGTAGCTGATTCTTCAATAGAAGAAATTAAATTGAACATTAATCATAATGACAAATTTTCGTATTTCAATCATAAATGACAGTACCTCGAAAAATTGTTGAGAAAAATTTCTGAAATGATTTGAAATGGACTATTTGTTCTTAAAAATTATGAACAAATGGAGATAATTTTTTTTAGTCAATAAATGCCCCTTTGAACATAAAAACGGTAAATTTAGATTTTCAAATCTACTGGGTATACCCTAAAAAATTTTTTTATTATGTCCTACTAGTCATGGGGTTAGAACAGCTCTTGAAAATCAAATAACTGTCAATTAAGCTTGGTTCACGGTTATTTGTTTACCAAAGGTAATTGACAGGAACCATTTGGTATCGACAAATAATTTTGCATGAAACTATGCCTGTTCACATATGGTTCGAACGGATAAAAATTGTATAAATCTTATATATAAAGCAAATTTTGATGAGAATTTTCAGTGGTTCACTGTTAAACCAGAAATATAGAGAGCCACTCTCGTAATTATGGTATAGCTTTCAAGTAAAAGAAAATCAAATCAATCCCGCATGGCGCAATCTTCTTGAGATCGTAGTTTATTAAACGGATGTAGCCGCAGAAGACCAGTTGGCCTAGCTAGGAGAATCGATAAATGTGGTATCAGATGACCTAAATCAAATAAAACATATTCGAGTAATTAAGTTGAGACGAGTTTATACGGACTATAAGCAAATTACCGTACTTCGAAAATTTATTGAAGTCATAGAATTTAATCGCACAGTGCAATTCTTCGTGCTTTGTTTTTGTTCATTTCTGTTTCATACTTTATATACGGAGGATATGAGATACGTGGAATTGGTTGTTTGGAATTAATTTTATATGCAACAATGAATATACTAAAGATTTATCTCTGCTTCAATGAATGTTATACCACAGTTTATATACATACTAATTTGACTTCTTATTGAGGAACCAGCAAGTAAGATTTCATGAAAGCATCAGAATTTTTCTTGAAATTTTGAAAAATAGTGATCGAAATGCTTATACAATTCTTCGATAAAAGGAACAGAATTCCGATAATACTTATGGAAACATTAGACGATAGAGGTAAAATCGTGTGGAATAAAATACGAACCTAAATCGACCTTCATCGATTTGATAAATGAATTAAATTGATCTTATAATACATTCAAAATATATTAGAAAATATATTCAAAATGGTTTATCAAAATAAATCTGATCTAAATATTTTTCATAATTCAAACAAATTGATTTCTCATTAAATGTTGCCACAACAAGTTTATACTGGACCTAAATCATAAAACACAAAAAATCTGCCGACGCAGGGGTGTGTATATTTTACCTGGACTAACTACAAGGCTGCTAGGTATAAACAGGCCAGATACTTCCACTGTTTTCATATTGAAAAAAGTTATATGTGAGCTTTTTTATTGAGAACACATTGATTCAGGGATTTCTGCAAAAAATTTTGTCCTTATGGTGATTTGTGAATTTTGAGGAATTGAATTTCAATTCGTGTGAAAATGAGTGATAATGCTGATACATTGTAGTCTCTGACGTTTTTCGAATGTCTCAAACTTAGTAGTACGATATTGCATATACCAATTTTCTGGCCTGGTATGATTCCAAAAATGTAGAAGGGAACTTTAGTGAACCTGTTTCCCTAGCATACACACAAGAAAAATAAAAATTTGGAGCGCATCATCTTTGAGGAGTAAATTTTCAATGATCAAGTCAAGCGTTCTTATTAAAAATGGTGTAGATGTTAGTGAATATGTTAGAAATATATTCGAAACGGAAAAATGAAGGATATCGCCCAAAAAAATCAAAGATTTTTTCGGATAATTTGGAGCCTGTCGACGTGACGATATGTGCAATTTATTAGTAGAAGAATCAACAAAAAATAAATAATCGATCATACAACTCCAAAATATAATAATGAAAGTAAGTGGTTTTTTCTGTATTATTGGGAAGTTAGTGGACCATTGCCTGAAGTACATTGCACTCCTGTTATCAAACATCGTCGTTTTTTCCTGAAATACATGAATGATGAATGCACTGTCTATTCAATTGGCAAAAATACATTTGGAAAAATATCCTCTGTTGTTGCTGAATTTCCCTAACTTCCAGAACCAAAGCAATATAAAGGCCACTGCTTTCGGAGATCCTACCCATCATTGCTAGTAGAATCAGGAACAAATATTACGGAGATAAAGAAATATAGTCGGTTGACGAGTGTTATGTTCATCGTCCATTGCTTATAAGAATGCCTTTGTGGAAAAAATTCTCCCAAACTCTAACAACTCATCAAAATTTGGAACGTCATCATCTAATATTGTATCGGTTTCTAGTAATAATGATGATACTGGAGATTTTAGTAATAAGTATAAGCTTTTTTTTGTCAAATTTCCGGATACTTTTTCGTCAGAGAGTACATCATCGTTATGAGAAACAAGTCATTATACTGAACAGAGCTGTGCTAAGCACCGAAAAAAAGTGCTTCGAGCACTAAGCCCTAAGCACTCGAAAAAAAAGGCTTCGAGTCTCGAGTTCTAAGCACCGCTTTCGACAGAAGGCTCCGGATTACCGAGCACTTTTGCAAAAGTAATTGAATATTTCGAGCACTAAGCACTAAGCACTTTAGTGGGAACTATTTTATGTAATGTTGTTTGATTGAAATGAGAACTCTTTAGCTTCATCGACATATCTAAAATTATGATTTCGAGACTGGGAAAAACTCAAAAGCCATTTTATTTGTTTTGTGAAACGCATGCATTCAATTTACATTCTGGTACTAGTTAATCTTATTCGTCGATCTGAATCTGAATGGCTGTTCCTAATCAATGCATAAAGTTGAATTAATAATCGAGGACCAATTATTTTATAAGCGAGAACACATTACTGAAAAAATGTGGAAAGCACTAACGTGAGATCAGGAGCTTTTACGCGCTTGTTCTAAAGTCTTTTCTCAGACTTAAAAAGAGTGCGATTCAAAATCAGCCAGCACAATGAGTGTAAAAGAATCAATAAACATATATCTTAAATGGAAGTTGAGTGAACTTACAGTTCAGCAAATTCTTCGATCTGGCATTCTTTCCACATACCATATATAAGTTGTTGTAGTTGAGTGTCATCAATTATAACCGAATTTCAGATTCATAATTGCTGAGCTATCGGACAGGTCTGGCCCAATAACTAACTTGACTTATATTTGGATAATAAACTAATTCTATTAATATGGAATCTCTATCTCATCTCTTTCGGAAGATAGAGAATATTCAGTCAAACATTTTCAAATTGGACCACCGTTTCTTCATCACCAGTCAAATCCAACCGATGGTGATCATTTTCAGCTCGATATTCAGAAATTACAGACATTTGGGAAAAAAATAGTCCTCTTGTCGCAAAATTCATAATGACATTTCCATTCAAAATATGACAACTGCACACAACAGTATTTTAGACATGTTTGTCATAAAAATGAACCCACAGAATTAGTTTCATTTTCGGCTCAATATTCACTCATTATGACAACTTGTCATAAAATTAAAACCACCCTCATAGAGATTTATAGTTGATGTGATGTGAATTCATAGATTGAAATATAATCTGTGACTTCATTTTCAGAAAAACTCTTATATCTTCTGGAGATTGTACGCTATGATGATGAAATTTGAAAATATTTTAGGTACCTATACCCTGCATAAATGCCCTAAATTGTTGTGATCTGACGAATAACTTATGAGATATCGTGTATTGAAAAAAACATTTTGGGAATTTTAAAAATTTTCTCTCGTGACGATTTTCTCGAAATTTGGCACACTCCTTCCTTTTAACGCTATCTAGACATTCTCTAAGTTACGAATTGATAGGATGAATATTCAAGAAATTAATGTTATTAACTGCTAAACTATTCGATGGATTTGGCCCAATAACGAACTTGACCGAGATATTTGGACACTCGACCTATTCTGAAAAAATGAAAACTTTAGGTCCCTCATAATAAACAAGGGATATGTTGTCTGTGACCAGCTGAGATTTCTTCCAGTGAACTGATTGAGGAATATTTGAATCGTATGTTGATAGGACATCTGGCAAATTAAATCAAATCGAATTTTGTATTTGGTTACGCTAGTAGTTAATTAGACTACAGAATATCGCTTCATCTTCAAAACCACTTTCTGAAATGTCTTACTTATTTTGAGGTTTTTAATCACAGACTAAAATATTGAAACTTGATTTTCAGCATTCGGTATTCTTTGGTACTGAACAAAATTGATTGCAAAACATTTTAGGATGAAATTTTCTTTATCACAGAGTGTTCAAATTGCATTCAATTATGATCTTTTCCTTGAGTGCTTGTTCAATATTATTTATTAGTCCAGTGGAATATTACCCAGAAGTATGGTTTCTCAGAATATAATTTGGGTGAGCTTTTTGCTTGAAAATGTCAAAATGTCCTGGCAAATGAATTTTATTTCTCTAGAAGTGCTTTCAGTGCCCAAGAAATATGAAGTTTTCAGTTTTTCTGGAGCACCAAAATTATGCATTATTCCTTATTAGTAAAAAAATCTTGACACGCCAATGCTTTTTAATGCTTTAGATATTCTGATTGGGATTAGAGTGACAATACGTTAGTGCTTTACGTTAGTGCTTTTCGCATTCCAATGTAGTTGAAAAATGTCACTTCGAATTGTTTATTGAAGTAGATTCATTTTTGACATTTTCATTACTACCTAATATTAATGTTTTTCCACCCTCCCGGGTTTGAATCTCACACTAGAACTGATTTGTTTTATTCAAAAACTCAGCTACGACGGTAAAATTCTGGGGCATACAAATTATCGGTAATCTCGATTTATGTACGAATTCTTGTTGATTTCGAAGGAATATCTGATAAGATATCCAGTATTGAAAAAAATGTTTTTGGGAATGTTTTAAGAATTTTCTACCGTGTCGATTCCTTCGAAATTTGGCCAACCCTTTTATTTCAAAATCGTCCAAGGTACGAATTGATCGGATGAATATTTTAGGAATTATTGCGAAAATCAACTTTCAAATGCTAAACTATTCGATGGATTTGGCCCAATAACGAACTTGACCGAAATATTTGGACAATCAACCTATTTTGAAATTATGAAAACTCTAGGACTCTAGGTCATCTACTTCGGAAGATAGAGAGTAAACAGCCGGAGGGCCCGCGTCCGGACATACTCAAATGTTCTTCATCAAGAAGTCGAACCCAATCGATTGAGACATTTGGGTAAAACGATAGCTAGCTGTTCAGGGGAACAGAAACAAGCGCGCAAAAATGAGGGCTGTGTTTCAAGGATTGCCATAACTTTCGAATTTTACAACTACCGGTTACCCACCGAATGCCACTGATAAGGTAGTTATTGAACCTGGTTTTGTGTATTTAAATATCTCCGTGAGCTTAGGGCCCAATTGAACGTTTCACAAACTTTCCAAATAATCAACAAATTTGCCGACGGAAATTCCGAAGAGTGCTAAAATTGATGGGTCATAAAAATATGCACAAGAACATCTGGCTTAAAATTCCCAATTGGGAACGGCAGTTTGGTCTAACGTTTTTGTGAAAATATTCGTTTGTTTACAATATTTTAAAAGAGCTTATCAATCTTCTTTTATTATGGTGTAATATCCATTTTAATCAGTGATATGATGTTGTTAAAAAGAGTACAGAAAATTTTGTGCAATAAATCATTCTAGTCTAGTTCGAATTTTCGTTTTATTTCACATCTATTCGAATTCCCACCATTTGAACCAGTAATGAATGAAGTTTATTTAAGAATATGGTTTTCCTCGTTTACCATTTTTCAGTTGGAATCTACAGATTTGCTCAAAGTATTTCTACCGTTTTCGCTCTCTGACGTTCGAGACTACTGATGTGATGCATTGTTCGCTTTAGTGTGGATGGAGCATATAAGTGAAAAATCTGAAAATGCTGCAAAGCAGTCTCAACGCGTTTGTTCTATAAGTGATACGATATAAACATGCATTTATACGAACACAATTTAGCCCTAAAACAACTTCAGACTCATGAAGTGTCATCAATGGAATCATAAATTATTGAAAAATAAGCATTTGACCTACAATGCACAAAACACATTTTGATGAATACCATATAACTTCATCCAGAAATCGTTATGAAATCAAATGTAGCTGATGATCAGATTGTTTATAGAAATTTTCCTATTTTGGATCCCTTTTTTGTGATGAGACACGAAGGCTTATAGTAACAAGGAATGAGAATTCAAAATTTCCAATCTATTCGCTTTCGGTTCCATAAAATTATAATATATGTTCAGGATTGATGAAATTTAATTATATTCAGGAAATCAATAACGTCCATAGAAACATCATAGATATCTGACGAATATCTTATAAAGAATCGGTTCTAATAAAAGATTTTTTTGGGAATTTTTAATAAATTTTCTAGAGTGGCGATTATCTCGAAATTTGGAAAACCATTTTATTTAACATCATTAAAACACCTTCTAAATTATAAATTGATCAGATGAATATTCTAGGCGAAAATCAAATTTTGAATGCTAATAACTAACGATGGATTCGGCCCAATAACGAACTTGACCGAGATATTTGAACGATCAACCTATTCTGAAAAATGAAAAGTCGAAACCAATGGATTGAAACCATAACGAACGATAGCCCGCCTGTTCCACTAGTAACAAGCGCACAAAAACAAAAAACTTTCTGGCCTTCATAACCATAAAGTCAAATCAATGGTGACTGAAGAAATACTGAATATTAATTCAAAACGATCATATTATCTTTGCGCATATAAAAAAATCAAATACCGTACCTGCTTATTTTGACCCTACTTCAAGAATTCGGAAAGGCTTAGTGCTTAGCGGATTACTAAGCACTAAGATTTTCGCGAGAGTGCTCCGAAAAACAAGCACTAAGCACTAGCCTTCGAAAAGTGCTCGCGAGCACAGTGCTCGGAAGCACTAAAGTGCTTAGAGTGCTTACACGAGCACTAAGCACAATGCTTTGGCACAGCTCTGATACTGAAGCAATAAAATTGTCGAAATCTGGCTTACGCAATTCAGCTACCTATAAATGAATATGCTGTGATTCCATGATATTCAAATGAAATATCGAATAATACAATTCACGTAGAATGACATGACTGGCCAATGAGCGCAACGACTATCATCAAAACGCAATGATAAATTAATGCCAATTAAACTTTCTCCCATAACTGCATATTTATTCATAACATTGAATCGTTTAACACAGCACAAGCGTCATAGGCGTGCCTTCGATTATCAACAATTTATTCACCCCTCTTCCTACACAGCATGAATGCCGCTAAGAATATAAATAAATTTTTATTTTTTCAATAGTAGGTAGGTGAAGCATTGCCATCTAGCAGTTGTATGGCATGTTTCGCTATAAAATTATGGGAAATTATGGTGAAATGATGTGAGAATCGTTGCCATGGTTTGTATACAGCATCAAGAAGGATCCATTCTTGTATGGAAGAAGAACTGACAGACATCTGAGGAATCATATGGTTGCTGGCACTGACGTTTGAAACTGAAACGATATATAGTCAACAGAGGCATCAGTCAACAACTTTACAAAATCTTGCTTGTCTATTTTTATTGTGCTTTGTTTTTTTTTGTGCGCGAAAATGGCAAAAAATATGAAGAATTTGAAATAAATACGACTAATCAAACAAAACTTGAGCCTCAAGTGTTAGACACTAGTAGATCCAAGTTGGTTCAACATGATGTATTTGAAAATCATCTGACAAAATAGAATGTTACATCTATCATATCTGAATATGAAAAAATTTGAAAAGAGACATAAAGGAGGCAGAGTTGTACACTGATCAACAATTGCTAGGGATCACTTATGAACTTCTCTTCATTTGTATTTTTTTCAAGTTATCTCGTGAATATCTGTACATTATATGTTCTCTAAGGAAAAATTAAGATGTTTTGAGTTGATTATATCAAATTGTTACAGGTGGAGTGAAAAGCAATGTGGTATTTGTTATTAAAACTGTTTTTTTCTCTCGTTCAAACACTTAAGGTGACAATAATTGAAGAAATGAGAACAATATCAGCTTATCAGTCAGTGTCCCGGTGGTTGAATGTTTCGCAAAGTGTCGTGAGTCGGGCTTGGCATAGGTTCATCCAAAACGACTCAGTAGCTTATGTTCATGGGGGAGGTCAGCAGCGCAGTACAACAGCTGCCCAAGATCGTCGTTTGATCCTCAATGCTAGGAGAATCCCACTTACCCGGCGTCGCGGCTCAATAGATCACTGAGAGTTGCTACAGGAGTTCTAATTTTGAACCAGACTGTAAGACGACGACTACATGTTCGTGGTTTGAGAGCACGTAGGAGGGTACAACATCCCCGTTTGAATAGGGAACACCGGGTTCATCGACGGCAATGGGCTGAGGAGCACCGCAATTGAACAGTTGAAGATTGGAGCCGATGTTTATTTACGGATGAGTCTAGATTTCGTTTGGTCAACTCCGATGGACGTATTCTTGCTTGGAGGGAAAGAGGTCGAAGGTATGCAGAACAGTTTATGGTACCCACAACAGCTTTCGGCGGAGGTTCTATATGTGTATGTGGAGGCATTTGTTTGAACCAACGCACACAGTTGGTTGATCAGTAGAACACCACAATGACCAGCCAGAGATATCACGATATGATTATTGAACCCATAATTGTTCCGTTTGCGGCTGCCTTGGGCGAGAATTTCATTTTAATTGACGATAATGCCCGTCCACACCGTAGACGTCTGGTTAATGAAGCGTTAGAAACTCATACTATTGATAGGATGGACTGGCCAGCTCGCTCTCCAGTCATGAATTGCTTCCAATATGTCTGGTCTGAGATGTCTAGACAATTGTCAACCGATCAATAACCTGAAAGACCTTTTTAATGCTTTACGGGATATTTGGACGAATTTGCTCCAAAATTTTATAAATCGTTTGATTGAAAGTATGCCTCGTATGCTTGAGACGAGCTCGTGAGGGACCAACTAGGTACTAGCTCAACCGAAACTTCAGCCTTCTTGTGGTTTCATCATAAAATTTTTATGTTGTTCAAACACAGAATTTTGAGTGCTCCTAATAAAGTCGTTTTTTCTCTCCAACTTTCCATTTTTTCATTCTTTTCTCAAGTGAACCATATTATCAACTGAAAATACTTTGATATCTGACTAAATTTATAATCTTGGAGCGAATATTTCAGAAATAAATTTAGAAAAAGTAAGTGATCCCTATCAATTGTTGAGCAGTGTATTTAGCTTCCTGTCAATTTTACATTTAATCAAGACCAGAATACAGAAAAATACACAAGCCAACTAATGCTCCTGACCTTTTTCAAATTTTTGTCTCATTTCTTTTCCATATCAATCCCGAGAACCAGTATATAGAATGAGTAAAAATATTCAAGTTGATACAAGAAATTCTCACAGAATGCCGGAGGTAATTGGAAGACGCGTAGAAAGCCAGACAATGAAAACATCTCGAGCATGTCGAAAATTATACCGGCATTTCGTCCTTTTTCATACCTACCTGTTTTACTACTACCTGACGGTCGTACCATTGTTCAAACGGCATTTGGTCGAACCTTCTCACTGCGATGAGCTGGCTAGACAAGCTAGTGTCCGACTTTATGAAGATTTCGATCTGATCTCCGACAGGTGGAACTTTTTTTTTCGTTTCTGGTTTTCCGAGAACATTTGAGCTTGTCGGTTTCGTACTGTATATCATCAAGGGTTTCGGAGAGTCCAATTCCCACGATCAGGTGTTGTTTATGTTTTTATGGAAAGGTTTATAAGGTGATATGAAGGTTTGGATGCGCTATTATTTACGTGAGGGTATACTGACTTGTATCATGGGTCCGGTTTCTGGCAGTTTCTGTTTGTTGTGTAATATTTTCTTCAGTTATTTGAGCAGAAGTATTTTGTTATCTGACACTTGAAGTTGAATTAATCAAGTCAACTTGAGGGCAGTTCATATCTTGTGAAACTAGTTGACAACTAATCCTTATGCTTTAATGCCTGTAGTATATAAATATGGAGGAGTTTTTTTATGTAATATATATATTTATATTCTTTTGAGCTTTTGGCTTACAGTATTCAGTTAGCAAACAATAAAGCATATAGATCAGGGGTTAGTGACGGGATGTCATACAATTCGACGTATGGCCTAGGGGAAAAACCTCAGTAAAAAAATACTCTGGCTCCCCACCTAAGTTTGAAAGTATAAAAATAAGCTGAAATATATTTTAGGGACTTCTTTCTTCAAGAGTGGTGGTACAATTCAGATTCAATAGTGGATGCTGTAGAAGGTAATTTTCATTCAAACTATACTGGAGTACAAGGGGGTATTTGCCCAATGTGAAAACTTAAAATGCTCATAATTTTTTAACGCAGCTGAATATGCAGAAACGGTATACGAAAAAAGTTTTTCTTTTGATCTCAAGAACCTATGGTCAAAATTAAAGCAGTGGTCAAAGACTCACCCTGTGTATATACTAAAAAAGTTTTGAAGTCCTGGAAACAAAAATGTAGAATAAAATGGAAGATAGGTGTTGAAAACCTCTTTATTCCCCTATTTGTTGACAGAGATCTATTAAGTGACGTCAGCACTTTTTTTAATAAGTTGTACGATACGCTATTTTCCTTAGATTTCGAGTTATGTTGAGCTTTTGGCTTACAGTATTCAGTTAGCAAACAATAAAGCATATAGATCAGGGGTTAGTGACGGGATGTCATACAATTCGACGTATGGCCTAGGGGAAAAACCTCAGTAAAAAAATACTCTGGCTCCCCACCTAAGTTTGAAAGTATAAAAATAAGCTGAAATATATTTTAGGGACTTCTTTCTTCAAGAGTGGTGGTCTTCTATTGATGGAGACAGAGACTTCTTCAACTTGCCCACATCGAATCTGGAAATAAAAAGACAAAAGCAGAAAAAAGAACTGAATAACAAAAATACATATCATATTCGTTTGAAATTTATAACCCATTTTAAGAAAGAATCGAAAACGTCATGAATAGCCTTAAAACAATCTTGAAATTTATATATGGGACAACATTTGATGAGATGACGTATTGTTTCTTCTGCTTCTCCACATTCACAACTTCCGCTAGGAACTGAGTTTCACCTGAAAAACATGCTATTGGTACGACCATGACCTGTTTTCGAACGATTAAGAACTGTCGAAATCAAAACAAATTTTTTCAGAAGAGCAGAAACGAGATACTTATTGAACATTCCGTAAGAGTTCCACTCAGTCTTCCATAATTCTTTATCACTTATGTTCATATTGAAGAACGTATGATGCCATAATGGTTTACGTGACTTCAATCTGGTAATTCTATTTTGTAGAATATATTAAATAATTGGGAATAAATTGGGAAAAGAATGATATTTATTCCAAGAATTCACAGTTGCAATCTGTCTGCGAATTTGGGGAGGGACAATGTTAGACAAAACTGGTAACCAATTAATCGGTGTAGATCTTATGGTGCCAGTAATTATTCTCATGGATGTATTCAATTGTACATCAAATTTTTGTGTATGTGCACTATTAAACCAAACAGAGCAACAATACAAATATTGGAGTCATGAAAGTGAGGTACATAATTGCAATTCATTAAGAATATTACAATAAATCAACAAATTCATTCAGTTATTGTTGATTTTCGTATCAATCCCCTAAATTTATACGAATTCACCAATATGTCAGATGGGCGGGGCTTAAGATTCGATTGTCATGGATTTGTTTGAGTAACTGTCACGTACGGTGAATAACAAGAGAGAAGCGAAATTAGAGATTCTCGTTTTTGATTGGTCCTCGTGGTTTCGGTATATTTTATCTTGATTGGATACGTTTTTCATTGGTCAGAATCATTAAATACTAGGATTTCTTTGATGTAGTATTGAGTTCACGTGTTTTCGGTATATTTCATCTTAGAATTGGCATCTTGAAGTTTCGAATTTCTTATTAGGGCGATTCCGTATCATGTCATGAACGGCCAGCCCCCCTCGCCTCATTTGATGTGCTCCAATGTACTGGTTCAGTACAAAAATGAGGCACCTCTTACATACTCAATTTTAAGACGTGTACTGCCCAACACTAGCTCCATATAAAAACCCAAGGAAGCAAAGAGAGTATTGTTGAAAAATGTTGAAACTTGTAGATTCCAGTTGTTGATTTTTTTATGATAGAACTGCTGTAAAATTATTATTCGGGCAGTATCCATTATATTTTATTGTTCTTGCCACCAAAATTTCGATACATATGTTTTATCTTTCTCAAGGTTAATTAGTTTTTGAAAAAGTTGGATATATTCGAAAATTTTTTCAATTTTTTTGTAACTGAGTTGCATCTGAATAGCATGCTATTGGTACGACCATGGCCTATGCTTAAACGATCAAGAACTGTCCAAATATTTATTGGAAGATCAAAACCAGGAACATTTAATAAGATATCCACTCAATCTTCCATAATTCTATATCGTTTATGTTCATATTGAAGAATGTATTATAACTGAATGGTTTACCTACTTGACTGCAATCTTGTAATTTCATTTTGTGGAGTGAATGGAATAATTGGAAAAAAAACTAGGAAAACAATGATATTTGCTCCAAGAATTCAGAGCTGTAGTCTGTCTGCGAATATGGGGAGGAACTGTTTTAGACTAAACCGGTAACCAATGAACCGGTGTAGATCTTATGGTGCCATTAATAATTCTCATGGATGTATTCAATTGTGCATCGATTTTTTTATGTATGTGCTTTATTAAACCGAACAGAGCAACAACAGCTGCAGCTGCAGAAAAGACTAGGGCTAGAGATGCTGTGCGAAGAGTGGAAGCATCAGCACCCCAAGATGATCCAGCTAATTTCTCAGATCATTAAATGAACCTTGTAATTGAGAGATGAATGTAATTTAACTCCTTAGTATTTTGGATAGAAATTATGTTCGATAGAAGAATCATTGAAAGTTACAGATAATTTCCTAATTTGATAATTACATGATTATTCAGATGGAAACAAGATACCTCTGTTCTTCTCTTGAAGAGTAAAGGAGCTAAAACTGATCCTTGAGGAAGATCGTTTTTCAATGTTATGAAATTGCTACTCTTATTGTCAATAAAAAATTTATATAATGAAACTACAGAATTGCGTAGAATAAATTTAAAAAGGGTTATTCTATTTTCAACTACTGGGGATGGTAAATGGTACAAATTATAAGTTGATAAATTTAAGCTTGAAAATATTCTTCGATTTCACCATAACGCATCTTATCTTTTTAGTGAAATTCATGTATATTTTTAAAACGAATTCGACTAATTCTATTTGTGACAACTATGTAGATCTGTTTGACAAATTGACAACTTAGTCAATCGAAAATTTTTTGTTTTTATCTATTGAAAAATTTTCCGGAGACTTTGATGAAATTCGGTGATCAATCAGGCTATGTCACTATGTATACTTTTGAATAAACTCAACTTGCTTCATGTGTCCAAAACACATAATTATTGTATCATTTTCTGATTTCTAATTTAAATATGCTAATCGTTTTCCAAGGCGATGTTATGTGCCAAGATCGATGTTATCTGCTACCAGAAACAAATCCTAATCAACTAATTATTTGTTATTAATAAATCAGTTCAGTCGTGATATTCACTTACGTCTTATATTTCAGGTATAATATTCTGATATCGTTCATTAGGAACTTTACCCATGTTTCAACCTCAAGCAATAATTACATTGAAGAATTAATATTTAATTAATATTTTACTCAGGTGAAGCTGCAATTTCATTCACACACCATCAAGGTTCAATTTGGTCTATAGAAAAATTAAAACAAGTTCACTCACTTCACTAGCTGCTACTAGTCAGTGTGAAATTGTATGAAATCGCATACCTTATTCGTCATAGACGAGAAAGAGAGTTACCCCCTTATCGAACCTTGGGGAACCCCGGATCAAAAACTATAATCCCGGAAACACAAGCACAGTTTGATTCAACTCATTTCCATATTGATGATAGTACTATTATATGAAATAAAACAATTTCAAAATCTTCCACTGTACTGTTGGTCTAATGAAAATACTAAAAATATAAAAAATATCATGACAATCATGCATTAAAATAGAAAGAAATCATGCATTAAATTGGGTCATAAATGCATGATTTTGTGAACGTTAAACAGATCTTTTATTGGGCGGTCGACGGAAAAATGTTTTAACGATTAAAACACATTGCTTTACCGATTATGTTTCCATAAAATTTTAACGTCTCTACGTCTGCCAAATATGATCTGTCAAGACTACTGTTCAACAAAATGGCGACAAATCAAAGAAATAAACCTTCACGGTTGACAACCGGTACAACTCGTATACGTTCAGGGAGTTTTCATACAATGCCTCAACATACAGGAAGGTCCAGTCTAAATTTGCTGCTCATCTAACAGCATCCAATCATCAAGTGATGATTTAGTAAAGATCGTTTATGCTGCAGATGGTTCTCTTCACATAACTACGACAGAATCACCTGTTTTGTTCATGAGATCATATTTAAAACGAGATTTAAAACAACTACCATTTCAAGTGACTCTTGGTTCTTCAATAGCTGATGCCAATCTCGAAACTGAAGAGTCAACAAGTGACAATTTCCTATGAACATCGATGACATTCTACGTCTTATCGAGTAACATTGAAGATAACATAAATTGGTTGCCCATAAACTTCACAGGTCCCGTTTAGACAGAAAGAACCGCCTCGATTAAGGCATATTTATATCTCGAAGTGGAGCAGTCGACGAGTGAAAATCCAGCTGAACGGTGTGGAGAGAAAGGCGACCCTGGGTACTTAAGTCGGATATCGATCGTTATTGCTCGCTATTACTTATTAAAATCCTGCGTTGGTTGAATAATGTGCCTGAAAGGTACTTGATTCTTTTGGCTGCGGGGAGATTATGAATGATTAATCATCTAAAGCTCTCGCTTGGTTTTCGTGATCTTTAAAAATGGCTTATCGCTTGTGGTGGCCTTTGTTTGAGGCATTCTTCCCAACCAAATTCGAAACTTAGCATTTGTGGCTTTAGAGAAGAATTTTTTCCATATGAGTGAGCTTTAAACCCTCTTCTCGTATAGGGTGTTGAAATTTCATAAAAAATTGCATTTCCACCTGTAATATTCAAACGACAATATCAATTGAAATGATCTCTTGTAGAAGGTTTTTGATAACAGTCGTGTTTATTTTGGCATCAATAGATTTATTCCATTTCTATTGGGTTTCTCACTACTACTGTACAGATTGGTTAAATTGCATGGAAAATATCTCTTGAACTAAAAGTCCGTATCTTGTACTTCCTAGAATCATTATTCTTTTTTGCATACAGTAATCATTCATCATCCTTTTTCCTAAATTACATTTCTTAGAGTGAAAATAATGTTTTTGAACAATTCAGATTCAATAGTGGATGCTGTAGAAGGTAATTTTCATTCAAACTATACTGGACTACAGAGGGGTATTTGCCCAATGTGAAAACTTAAAATGCTCATAACTTTTTAACGCAGCTGAATATGCAGAAACGGTATACGAAAAAAGTTTTTCTTTTGATCTCAAGAACCTATGGTCAAAATTAAAGCAGTGGTCAAAGACTCACCCTGTATATATACTAAAATAGTTTTGAAGTCCTGGAAACAAAAATGTCGTAGAATAAAATGGAAGATAGGTGTTGAAAACCTCTTTATTCCTCTATTTGTTGACAGAGATCTATTAAGTAACGTCAGCAATTTTTTTAATACGTTGTACGATACGCGATTTTTCTTAGATTTCAAGTTATGTTTGGAAATCTGAAGTTCTTTGAATAATCTTGCTATATTGTTTTTAATTTTCGCCTCAAATTTTGTAAGATGTTGCTTTCTGTCGCATACACCATCTCTTTCGACGAGTTTCGAGATTAACAATCCAATAAGATTATTTTGTGAAAAATAATACTTCTTCACAATTAGTGAGGAGTTTTGCGCGCACACTTAAACCTACTGTTTTAATGGAGCCGTTTCATGAAGAACACTATTTTCTCATAGTGATAAAATCGCAATTACTATGAAATTATACATGCAAAAGTCATTTAACACAAGTTTAATTTACAACAACAATAATACATAAAAATTAGATAAAAGTAAAGAAGCTTTTGTTAGTCAGTAACCATAGCGTTGGCAACGCCGAACATAGATAAAGATTAAAATGTCTTTTGATGTTCGGTGTCATTCCAATGGTGCCAATTTTATTATCGAAATCGAGCAGTTATACAATAGTATATTCCAATACAAGTTGCAGAATGGGCACCTATTCCAACAAGAATGCGAAATTCGAAAACAGTCAAGAATTGTGAGTAATTTATTGGAATTCATTGAAAAATGCAGCTTGTACCTCCTAGTGCCTTTTGTATTTTATTTTCCCAGTTGGTATGACTGATACGAAAACTGCCAGGTTATAGAATTTGAATAGTGTGTTCAAATCTCTACATCGTTTAAAATTGACAATTGACATGCAATAGACGCGTGTTGACATTCGAAAGGATAGGATGTCAGTGTTGTCAACCACAAAACGAAAAATATAACTAAAAACAATGCTGTAATGAACTCATTACGACACTGAAATAGAGAAAAAACATTGCATGATATTCATGTTAAAAGTGTTTTCATTTTGTTCGTGAAATTGTTAAATCCGCTCCGCTCATTTCACAAACTTATTCACTCACAAAATAATATGTCAATTGCAACACTCATATAATAAATAACTATTTTAATGCTTAGATCTGTGTCTCTTATTTTCAGCCTATTAGAAGGCAGATCACAACAAAGAGACTCAATAAGTACTATTTTTTTCACACTATTTTGATAGTTTAGTATCATGCAAAAATTTTACAGCTATCCTGGAGCTTTAGAATTTTTTTTTTTATTTTTAAATGAGAGTTGAATGTTGGAGTGAATCCTACTGAAAACAAAAGTTCCAATTCTAAAGCCTTTTACGAAAGAAATAACGAATTCTACTAATTACTAATTACTATAATTCTCCTACAGTTGTTCATTTACACGTTGTAGCTGAATGTAAATCTTATATGGAATATTCCTCAACTATCCTTTGAATATGCAAGCAAACATTGGTATCAAATATCTTTCTTCCATCTAGAGTTACGAAGTCACGAACTGCCTGATAAGTCAACAAGTAAGCTGGTCGTAATTACTTATTAAGTCCGGAATACCCTGTATATAAATATTTCAAAGCCTCGATATATTCCTTACTTATGGATAAGTTCTGGACAGCTCAACATCCGGATTTGCTCTGTTGCGACATGTGGTTAATCGGTGTATTTATCCATGAACATAGGAAATGATTTAAACCAATAAAATTTTGAACGTTCTTGCTTTAGGAATCTTGAACTTGATGCTTCACACGTATGCATAAAGACTTCATACCTTACGACAGAGTTTTTCTAAATTTTTAATTTGGCAACAAGCATGTGTTATAATTCTTGAGATATTCACTTGGATCCACTCATTTCCCCATCACTGTATAATCTCGGTTGAAAATGCTTTGATTTAGAGGTACGTTTTGTCGTCTATTTAGCATCTTCTTCAGACTACAAAGAAATGTACATACTAGTTATTTTTGGAATTGGAACTAACAAAAAAAGCAAAAATACACAATATGCATTACATGATCAAAAAACATCAGCAAATTATATTGAAATAAATAAACACCTACAACTAGACAAGAGTATGATGTAAAAATCAAATTTGTTCCAAAATTAAACATGTTTTCTCCCATTATGGAACACCTCTGAGAGCAACTATTTTCTTATCAGATATCAAGGTATCTCGGGTCACTTCACAAAGATTTCATCGATATCAACCACACACACACCTACTTGACGTTGTGATTTATTAAAATAGCTTTCTTCCGCGAAACACCCTTTCGGTAACATAATTTTGACACTTTTTCTGAATGAATGGTACCGCCTTGAAGAACTTTCAGAAGTGGGTATCAAGTTTTCTTTATGTCCCTAGTCCTTCACAAGTCGAACAAACGATCTAAAATTATAATGGCGCCACTTAAGACCTATGGGTTCCACAAATCCCTACCTTATTCATCATCTATTCTCTAGGTCGTTCCAGTCAGTATCTGACTTCCTGTTCATACGGACATCATAGAAAATTTCATGGATAATTATTAGGTTCTTTACAAGCGAATTTCCAAGAGTTATGTTCTCGGATAGATTTAGATTCTCATCAGTGAAAGTGAACAATGCTCTGATGGATTTTGAAACTGGTTAGAATGCGGAAAAAATTTTTGTTAATCTGTTCAAGTTCATCAATATAATCGGTTTTTTACGTTATTGATTTTGAGAGGTGTGTATTTGTTCGAAGTGTACAGTGTAGTAGTGATTCGTTGGAATAATGATGCGATTTTTCAAGAAGAAACAAGGTAAATCAACTACTTCAATGATTTTTTCACGTGAAAATCTGAATTTATAAAGAATATTCGCTTGAAAACTTCACGAGTTATCAGAATAATAAAAATTTAGAATTCTCTTTACCACATACGCTCTTGTTTTCAGTCGAACGCCCAGCTTACGATTGTTATTTTTGTATATAGAGTCGACAATGATATATATATATTTATATTCTTTTGAACTTTTGGCTTGCAATATTTAGTTATCAAACAATAAAGCATTTAGATCAGGGGTTTGTGACAGGGTGTCATACAATTCGGCGAAATATATTTTAGGGACTTCTTTCTTCAAGAGTGTTCTTCTATTGATAGAGACAGAGACTTCTTCAAGTTGCCCACATCGAATCTGGAAATAAAAAAACAAAATCAGAAAAAAGAACTGTAATACCAAAATATTATGACATAATGGTTTATGTGACTTCAATCTGGGAATTCTATTTCGTGGAATATACGAAATAATTGGAAATAAATTGGGAAAAGAATGATATTTCTTCCAAGAATTCAGAGCTGCAGTCTGTCTGCGAATATGGGGAGGGACAATGTTTAACAAAACTGGTAACCAATGAACCGGTGTAGATCTTATGGTCACAGTAATAATTCTCATGGATGTATTCAATTGTGCATCCATTTTTTGTGTATGTGCACTATTAATCCAAACAGAGCCGCAATACTCAGCTGCAGAAAAGACTTGGGCTAGAGCTGCTGTGCGAAGAGTGGAAGCATCAGCACCCCAAGATGATCCAGCTAATTTCTGAAGAATATTATTCCTAGTTTTCATTTAAAGGAGCCTTGTAATTGAGAGATGAATCTAATTTAACCACTTAGTGGTTTTTATGTTCGATAGGAGAATCATTGAATGTTACAGCTAATTTCCTATATTTTTCATGATTATTCAGATGGAAACAAGATACCTCTGTTTTGTTGGGATTGGGATATACTTAATCGTCACTCAATAAAATAATTCTTTAATATTACCAAATCAGATGACAGTATGTTTACCAGAGTGTGGAAATCCGAATGTTGGTAAGCAGTAGCAATGTCGTCGATATAAAAAAATTTCTGAGATGATGTCGTGGGTAAATCACTTAGATATAAATTGAAAAGTAAAGGAGCTAAAACTGATCCTTGAGGAAGATCGTTTTCTAATGTTTTGAAATTGCTACTCTTATTGTCAATAAAAACAGGAAACCTTCTATCAGATAACATATTTTCTAATAATCGTACCATTTTCCCACACTTCAGATTGGTATAGAGTTTGAAAATTAATCCATCTTTCCATACAGTGTCTAGCACGACAAGGGCCTTTGAAAGGTAAACGAAAACGAAAAAAAAATCAACAATGAAATTCCGACAATAAGAAAAAATGACCCGAAAAAAGGGCGAATGCTGGAGTATCGACTTCTGCCTATCTGGTTTCACAGTACGGCTGAATTAACTTGTCCAGGCACTCACGAGCGAGAATAGTCACTTTTTCACTAGAGTTCCAACTTATAGAATTAACGAGAAATTCATTTATTTGGAAGAAAAGTGTTGTACTTCACCGGACGAGCGCGGCTTCAGCACTGTCTGTTCGACATAGGTCATATGCTCCAACATATGTTACGCGTTAATCATAATGAAATGAACATATACAGAGTGTAGAATTATTGAATCGAGCAAGCAACTCGGAATATAAATGAATGAATTTAACTACTAAGTTGCAGTAACAGTGTCATATGCCTCAGATAAATCAATGAAGGCAGCTCCTGTTTTCAACCTATCATTGAAGCCTGATTCTATGAAAAATGTAAGGCTGAGGACCTTGATCTGAACAATTTCTATTTTTCCTAAAGCCTCCCTGGAAATTTTGTAGAGCATATTTGATAGAAGATTCAATTCTAAAAAAATTAACCTTTCTAATATCTTGTAAGAAACAATGATGCCAATCCATTGAATGCTCATCTCACCTTGAGAAAATCAGCATAGTTACTACAGAAAATTATATAATACTTAAAATTATGAAATTCAAAAAGATACCCCAGCGATCTGCTTCACGAATCATCCCAGGTATTGGATGTTATGCAGCTGCATAATCTCAAAATTATAATTCAAGTATACAATGAGAAAATCAAACTAAAACACTGTGATCATGCTTGTTCAACTAGACAAAAAACTCATTTTGAATCGTCTACAGCTAAACAGAAAATAGGGGCAGAGGTGATTATCTGACTACAAGAATATTTTCCTACGTTCCAACAAACATCCAAAAAACTGCAAACCCGAAGAAATTCAAGAAGCTTATTAATAGATGCATTTTCTCGAAGAGAAGAGGTTTCAGAGATAAGACCATAGTCAATTCGTCGATTTCTGGTGAAATGCTTCGACTCAACTTGACTGGTTCTTCTCACTTGAACAAGAATTGTTTTATTTTTTTTGTATGCTAGGACACTACCTAAATCTCGTTATTTGATCAAATCCGTCCAATAGTTCAGGAGTTATGAGCATCAGAAATTTGATTTCCTCTATAGCTCCTAGAATATCCATCGGATCAAGTTGTAACATGAAAGATATTCGAATAAGATTGAAACAAATAGACTTGCAAAATTCAAATACCCTAAATTTCAAAAATCATAAAAGATGATTTCAATATCTTATACCTCATCAGTTACCCGACGTACTTAAACAAAAATCTGTGATCTCACATATCCCGAAATTGCAAATTCAAAGTAAATTATTCACGTTCCGTGTCTACTCTTCGCACATTTGGAGAATAATCAACCGAAATGGTTGATTTTAGGTGAAATAATGAATTTTTCGAAATTCATAAGACTAATTCGGGTTCTAAAAGAGATCAATGTGATGGTCGTAAAAATCATCATGAGGTTTCAGAGGATTCAATATCGAAGAATCATCGCTTTTGTGTAATTAGTATTTGAATATACAGGGTGAGTCTTTGACCACTGCGTTAATTTTAACCATAAATACTTGAGATCAAAAGAAACATACCGTTTTTCCATGCGTTTATTTTTCACATTGGGCAAATGCCCTCTGTAGTCCAGTTTAGTTTGAATGAAAATTATAAGCATCCACTATTGAATCTGAATTGTTTAAAACATTATTTTCCCTCTGAGAAATGTTCACTCAAGTTTCATCAGATGATCAAATCGATTTAATTCCTTTCAACTTCAAAATCTCAAAAATTGTGCAATTTAGGAAAAAATATGATGAATGATTTTATCTGCAAGATAATGATTCTTTACAAGATACGAACCTTTAGTTTAAGTGATATTTGTTTTTATGCAATTTAACCAATCTGTACAGTAGTAGTGAGAAACCCACAAGAAATGGAATAAATCTGTTGATACCAAAATATGCATGACTGTTATCAGAATCCTTCTGCAAGAGATCATTTCAATTGATATTGTCGTTTGAATATTACATGTAAAAATGCAATTTTTTTTATGAAATGTTATGTAATTTTTAATATCTAACAAAAATGGTAAGATACTCAATTGTTTTTATCATCAGTTCTTCAAGTTTTCGAGAAAGAACAAGTTTTACCTGGTCAGCTATTTATATTCGAAATACAGTTTGATGCAGATATTTCAAAATCACATCTCAACCAAAATAGTCAACGGAAACTAATTAATTCTGAAGGTGAAAGAACTGTAAAAGGTGTTAGTGAGAATGAATAGAACAGTATCTCTAACTACACCTCTTCTATAAAAGGAACGAATTAAAAACTCAATTACGAATTAAAGTCTCATAATAAAGGACAACGTCAGGTAAACTTCTGGATTGAATATCCATGCATAACAAACTCGACTTGTTATGTAATTTTTCAACGAGAATATTTTCAACGAAGGTATTAGCTATTCAAATGTGCTTGACTGAAAGACGAAAAGCAAAAATTTACCTGTTTGGGTTTTTTTAATAGTGCTGTTAATAATTATAATTAATGAAATAACTCATTGAAATGAAAGAGAAAGCAAATGACTTCGATGATTATAGGAAACGCACTAAATGGTATCGAGACTGTAGTGGGTGTTGTTTTCAATAATTTGCTCATAAATGGGTATTGACGTCATTGACCTGAAATATTGCCTGTAAGTTACCACTGAGGTTTCATTCACATGAAAATGGTATACCTGCTATAACACAACATTCCAAAGCTCGGCTGACATTTTTCTGTGATCCCCTTCTCGTTTTCTGCCTGCTTTTTTGAGGTTTGCCGACATGTAAAATCGTCGACTAGGGACCTTTATTCGTAGTATGTATTCAAAATGTACATAGATAGTGTGTTTTTTACTCCCCACTTGTAAGATTAGGAAATATTTCGTCGAATGAAATACAATGAACTATTTCAAGTTACCTCAAATTTTTTGAGGGTGCCAAGTTTGGTGAATACGGCGGGTGGGGTAGCAGCTCCCAGCCAAGTGTGTTGATTGTAACCTGAACCGATTTTGCTTTGTATGCAGGTGCTTTGTCATGAAGCTAAATTACCTTGCCCATTCTGGTCCTTTCACGATCAATGCATGGTTCAAATTGATCATTTGTTGTCGGTAACGATCAGTGTCAACGGTTTTATCAGGTTTTAGGAGCTCGTGGTATACAACACCGTTCTGGTCCCACTAAACACACAGCATTGTCTGCTTGCTGAATCGATCAGGTTTTGCAGTCGATGTTGATAGTTGTCCCGGATAAGTCTACGATTTTTTCCGTTTTAGATTCTTGAAAAAAATCTATTTTTCATCGCCAGTATCAATACGATCCCAAACCGATTGTCTTTCGTGTCTTCGAAACAAAATTTCACATGGGTTTTTTCGGTTTTCCATCTGTCTTCCATTCATGTGGCACCTATTTTCCACACTTTTGGATCTTTTCCATGTCTTCTAAACGGTCAGAAATTGTTTGTTTTGCAACATTTAATATTTCAGCCATTTGCTTCTAATTCAAAGTGTCATATCCATCCAATATCGTTTGCAATTCGGTGTTTTCAAACTTTTTCGGTGGTCTTCCACTTTTTTCATTTCTCACATCAAAATTTTTGAATCATTGAAACCAACTTTTGCATGTTGCATCTGATAGATCACTATATGCCTCGACAAGTGTTCGATGCGACTCTGCAGCACTTTTCTTCGAATGAAAACAAAAAATTAATGCTTTCCGCAAATCATCACTTTCAGGTACAAAATTCAACATTTTTAACACAATGAAAAAATATGATGTTGTCTGTTCAATGACTTGATGTACACTTAATATGTTTCACAGATGTCATAGCAAATTAACAAAAAAATAAATAAAGGCTCATTCACAACAAATGTCCCTATCGAGACATTTGTATCTCTCAATATTCATTCTTGGATGTTGCTTCTCTCTCCCATCCAAAATTCTAGGAAGAAATGCATCAGTAATTAGTCTCAGAATTTGTTGATGAATCTGTAAAAATTGAATGATTTGAAGTGGATCAATTTCATCAATTAACATCTCGTTTTTTATAACTTCCTTTATTCTGAATTACTCTGAATTCGGAAAAGGCCACTATGCCAATGATGTCTACAAGAAATTGCAAGAAATAAATTAACTGCAAAGTAATCTGCTGATTCCTTAAGGATTTCTTACAAAACTCTATATGTACTGTCAACGTATATGACGGCACTGCTTGAAATCACATTTACGAAAAGCCAATTGCCTTCAATGCTGTTTTGTATCATGCAATTATATTTTTTTATAATGACTGAGTGGACCGTAATTATTTCAAATAATAATTGATTTTTCTTCTTGCAGGTATGAGTCTACCAGTGAATTCTCAAAAAATAGGTGGTGAGTACTGCGAAATTTCAAAAAACCCTGATATTATTTCGAAAACTTCAGATTCTATTAGAACTATCAATAAAATACACAACAATATTGTTTATCACTAATTCTTACCGGAAAATTAAAAAAAAATCATTGTTAGAGAATATAAGAAACTTATGTTATATAAAGGGTAAGTCTTCGTCAATTTCAGCCACAGATTCTTGAAGCGATAAAAAACACTCTTTTTCTTTACCATTTCTTCTAATTCTGCCCTGTTGCAAAGTTATAAGCGATTTGAGGTTTCAAATTGGGCTATGCCACCACTGGTTACCTTTCGAGATCACACAAAACATTTATAATAGTTTGAGATTCAGTATTAGTAAATCATATAAAATAAATACTTCTGATCATATAACACAATAATTAGTATGTATTTATTCATTTTTAGAATTGATTCCAGAACTTTCTTTATCAGTTGAGATATCAGGAACCAATGGAATTTTAGCAGATTTACACCTACAGCATGATTAGTATAGTCGTTACGATTAGTTGAGATATCAGGAACCAACGGAATTGTAGCTAACAGAATGGATGAGATATGAGTCGAAATTGAATAGAAGCTTTTTAAAAGAGAGAACAGATAGATCCGTTATAACCTCAGATATTCAAACGCATAGAATCGGAGTTCGGCTATCTGAAAATTAAATTGTCGTCTCAAGTTGTTGAGTGATGAAAAGAGATTAATAAGATTTGTAGTGGATGACGTAAAATAAAACGCTGGATTGAAAACAGATGTTTGTGGGACGTGAAATTTCATATGAAAGATTTCAATTTCTTTCGGCTGGTGGAACTAATGAACGAAATTGATGTTTGTTGAGAAATTTACGTCTCCTCGCTGTTCGACTGGAGTTTGACCTTTAAAAGAAGGTACGATGTACTCACGTGGGAATAAACACAAATATAGCATGGAATTCATAAATCAGAGGCTAAAATACTTACGTTGTGTCTCTTAGCATCTCAGCCTGCTTTGATCCTCTGTGAGTCAGACAATTTTTGTATCCTGTGAAATTTAATGGGTTTATCTTACTATTTTCGTGGTTCGTCTTTCATATATTATAACGTATAACGATGTTTGATTGTTTTCATTATGAATTTCATACATTCGAGTAGGAGTTCATGGGATATATTGAGAAAATTAGGTGAAGCTACTCCCCTTGAATCATTATCATCAAAAATTGATCCAAGATAAATCGCTAGCCGCCAAGTTGATGTATCTGAATCAGTCAATATATCCCAATCTAAAATGAGGAATTCGAAGAAAAAATTACACATATTCAGGAGATCAGTTC
Source organism: Micraspis discolor (assembly GCA_030674115.1). NCBI lineage: Eukaryota > Metazoa > Arthropoda > Insecta > Coleoptera > Coccinellidae > Micraspis > Micraspis discolor. The sequence continues at coordinate 114,233 of JARTUT010002184.1, read as the reverse complement.
CTACTTCAGAACATCTATTCAATATAGATGAATTGAGGGCTGCAATCAAATCTACCAAATCTCGAAAAGCAGCAGATTTGACGGAATTTATCCAGAATACATCAAACATTTAGGAAAAAGGCCTTGTCTTGGTTATTATCTTTCTATAGCAATATTCTGAATTCCGAAAACTTTACTTCAGAATTTAGTAAGGCTAAAGTAATAGGTATTTTGAAACGAGGAAAAAATCCTTGTGATCCTAGTAGTTATCGACCCATCAGTTTATTGAGTGTTCCTTTCAGAACATTAGAAAGGTTAATTCTTTTTAGAATTGAATCTTCGATAAAAAATGCTCTACAAAATTTCCAGGGAGGCTTTAGGAAAAATAGAAATTGTTCAGATCAGGTTCTCAGCCTTACAACTTTCATAGAATCAGGCTTCAGTGGTTGGTTTAAAATAGGAGCTGCTTTCATTGATTCATCTTCGGCATATGACACTGTGTGGAAAGATGGATTAATTTTCAAACTCTATACCCATCTGAAGTGTGGGAAAATGCTACGATTATTAGAAAATATCCCTTTGCTAAATATTTCACTGAAATTAATGCTGTCTCTGTACTTGCACATTTTGGCGTTTCCCTTTGCGGATCTTGCACCTTGCAGACTTCCTGAGTGGTAATATCTTTTCTTTCCCACTACTGCCCAGGAGGTTTCATCTACCATCTGCGGACTGAAGAATGGTAGTAGTCCAGGACCTGATAAGATATCTGCCAGAGCCCTCAAACTCTTGGCTCCTTTGATTTCTGAACCCATTGCACATTTACTGAATGAATCAGTGTCCTCGGGTCATTTTCCATCTGTCCTCAAGTTGGCAAGGATCATACCTGTCCACAAAAAAGGTGACAGCCAGGATATTACAAATTATCGACCTATCTCCATCTTAAGTCAATTGTCCAAGATTCTCGAAAGAATAATATACAATCGCATGTACAATTATTTGGCAAAGTACTCCATACTATCCAATCAACAACACGGCTTCAGACATGGTAGGACAACCCAATCGGCTAGTTGTGAATTTTTCGAATTCGTCTACAAGAGCCTTGACGGCGGTGAGTACGTGGCGGGTATATTTTTTGATCTCTCGAGGGCGTTCGACACTCTTCAGCATGGGTTCATTATGAGCAAGATGTACCAAATGGGATTCAGGGGCGTGTTTCTGGATTGGGTCAGGAGTTTTTTATGTGATCGAAGAATTTATGTAGGATTGAAAGACGCTATATCTGACGAACACACAAACAGCCTGGGTGTCGCGCAAGGGTCTGTTCTGGGCCCACTTCTTTTTATTTTGTTCATCAATGATCTGCCTGCTTATGTGATGGCCAATATACTGGTGATGTTCGCCGATGATACCTCTATCGCTATCAAAGAGAAAAGTCTGCAGAAATTGAAGCTGCTGTGCGAGACTATTGTACAATGTTTTACTGATTGGTGTCACAAAAATGCACTTATACTCAATTTAACCAAGTCGGTGATAGTCAGGTTTCAAAATCAAGACAAACCAAGCGAACCTCTCATCATCGTTATTACTGATAGAAGGTTTCGTGTTTTTATTGACAATAAGAGTAGCAGTTTCAAAACATTGAAAAACGGTCTTCTTTAAGGATCAGTTTTAGCACCTTTACTTTTCAATTTATATCTAACTGATTTACCCAAGACATTATCTCAGAAATTGGTTTATAACGACGAGATTGTTATTGCTTACCAACATTCGGATTTCCATACTCTGGAAAACATACTGTCATCTAATTTGGAAATTTTAAAGAATTATGTTATTGAGTGGTAATTATGTCCAAATCCCAAGAAAACAGAGGTATCTTGTTTCCATCTGAATAATCATGAAAAATATAGGAAATTAGCTGTAACTTTCAATGATTCTCCTATCGAACATAATTTCTATCCAAAATACTTAGGAGTTAAATTAGATTCATCGCTCAAAATCAAGTCTCAATTGACTGATCTCTAAGCCTAAAACTGAAAACTAGGAATTATATTCTCCAGAAATTAGCTGGATCATCTTGGGGTGCTGATGCTTCCACTCTTCGCACAGCATCTCTAGCCCAACTTTTTTGTGCAGCTGAGTATTGTTGCTCTGTTTGGTTAAATAGTTAATTATGGATATCATATGTTTAATCTTTTGGATATGTCTTTTACTATCTTTTTTTTAAATTTGATTTTGAATACATTTTTTGCTTACAGAATCCTTTTTTATTTGACTTTTTTTCCTAATTGGTAGTCAGAGTTTTGATCAGATTGCGCTCAATATTTCTTTGTGAATATCTCATCTTAATCTGCGTATTCATTCTATGAATGCTACAAGCTATGCGGTAGGAAGTCTTATTTCGTAGCCAAAGCCTACTTTGTAAAGCTTTGAACGTCCTCTCACAAATCTCAGTTCGTTGAGCAATTTTAATGCAATCTTGGGGCATGCATTTTATTAGATTCATCTGGGTTATAACCATTTTGTTCCAAATCTCCATAAACATTTTCACCTGGCCATAAACCTAACCAATGGATAAATCGAGATAAATCAAGAAACTTCGATTAGCTGTGCAATCCAAACGTGGATTTCAGTGTAATAAGTGTTAGTTCGTGACGCCATAACTCATCTATCGATACATATCAAGTAATTATTTCGAAATCCAATTTAGTGGATACAAATCATGCCACCTTCCTATATTGAGAGAGATTTTCATTTTTACTGTAACTTGATGGATGATTATTACGTATCTGGTGAATAAAAACAGGATGCTAAGACGAGATCTGAATGAATAAATGGAAATGCAGCGTCTACTCCCATCGGTATTCCACGCATTACCATTTTTATGTTGTTAAACCAATTAGTAATGTATGAAATATGGAATTAACAAGTTGGCCGGTGCGTATCAAGAATAATAAATAAAGACAAACGCCCAAAAATGATACCTACTTTATTGAATATAAGATGGAACTACACGATAGGTGGTTCTTTGGCATTCAGTTGTGGCCTCAGTGATTACGAAATAACATTTACATATCACATTCTGTTTTCATTCATTCACTCATATCTGCTTCTTATCAATTCGAAGAAGTTTATACACTCCATGTGTTATTGGTCTGCTGTAAACAATCTTTATCCGAGCAAATACACGATCCTTCAAGTCAACAGATTAGGTGGACATGATGTTATGTACGGTGTACCTGTAGCTTATCTACTAAAACTGTGATAAGAGGGTGAAGTTAAGATAGAATTAATATTCACTATTGTATTTGCTAGGATAACAGTAAGACGTTTGATATTTATATTTTTTTTTCATTTGTGAACGTCAGTTTCCAAAAACACAATATTAATCAAGAAAGTTTATTTTATCAGGTCACTGACTTGTAAAACGGACAGTTAATTCGCAAAATTCTGATTTTATTATAAGAAAATGCTTTTATTTGTTTCTCATTTGTAAACGTCAATTTCCAAAACCACAATATTAATCTAGAAAGTTTATTTTATCAAGTCACTTACTTTTAAAACTGACAGTTAACTTTCAAAATTTTTACAAGTTAGTAGTATTATTTACATTAGAAAATTTTGTTTTATCGTCATATATGTTGAAAATCATGGTACAATTGTTATTTTCAGTAACACAGATTTTTGATGATGAAAGAGTTGATACTGATGATGAACCATCTGTTGACTCAGAAACTGCTGAACTCGAGGACGGCAGAACATTTGTACTCTGCTTACTACCAAATAATTTGCAAGACATTTCGATTTTTTTGTTGCCCGAATCATCGACATAACTCATTGCAATTTCGGTGCTCTTCCACTAGTCCATTGAAATGTTACATTTTTTAGGCTTTACCTTGCGTTTTTTAGAGGACGCAATTTTATTTTTTTGATGTGTAGGGGGGGTCAGTGTAAAGCTGAAACCAAGTTTGTGGGGTCGCCACACTTGTCCCACGGCCCCCATCTTAAAAATAGGGGTTGAAATGGTATTTATATATTTAATGGTATTTATATATTTATATATATATCTCTTAAACTATTTACTTTATAATATAAAAAAATTTATTGACATTTTTTGTTGCAAATTAAATTCTCTACAACTTTGCTCCAGTAACTTTTTGTCTTAGAACTATAAATAAAAAAGTTATAAGCGAAAATCTCCGGAAATTTGAGACAAAAATTTATATTTTTCGAAGTTAATTTTTTTTTTATCATTTTACAAAAAAATGATGTCTGACCATTTTTGTACATCGTTTTTGAGGAACAACTTTTATTCGCATCATTTTTTCATTAAGTCATTAAGTCAATAGCTAAGGTTTTACAGTCATCAGCTCTTTATTATTATAACTTTTTTTAATCACAAATTTTGAAGTGAGTACTATTTTTTTCTTAGTATCCCGCTGAAGTTGTGTCACATCCGGAAAAAGCATGGAGAAACAGAAAGTTATTTGCAATGACATCTCCGTACATAAAACCTGAGTACTGAAAAATAGTACTCACTTCGGAGCGCTGTAAGACCTTAGCTAGTGACTTAATGAAAAATGATGCGAATAAAAGTTGTTCCTCAAAAAACGATGTACAAAATGGTCAGACATCATTTTTTCGTGAAATGATAAAAAGTTACATCGAAAAATATAAATTTTTTTCTCAAATTTCCGGAGATTTTCGCTTATAACTTTTTTTTATTTATAGTTCTACGACAAAAAGTTACTGGAGCAAAGTTGTAGAGAATTTAATTTGCAACAAAAATGTTACTAAATTTTTTTTATAAAATAAATAGTTCAAGAGATATATCGTAAATACCATTTCAACCCCTATTTTTAAGATGGCGGCAGTGGGACAAGGGTGGCGACCCCACAAACGTGGTTTTAGCTTTACACTGACCCCCCCTACACATCAAAAAAATAAAATTGCGTCCTCTAAAAAACGCACCCTAAAATGTAACATTTCAATGGACTACACACTCCTGCACGCATTAGTTCTAAAATATCTCCACCCGAATCCGCAATGATAGTGGCTCCAGTTCTGCGAAAAGAGTGGCCGGTATATAACTGTGGGTCTTTCAAACCTAAATATTTCACTATTTGCTTTGAGACATCACCAATAGTGTGCTGGTCAGCATTAAGAGAAATGCACTTTACATGTCGGTATAAAATTATATACTGGCCGCCTCATATTGCCGTCCAACAAGGCTTCACGGAGGCACATCAATCTACGTAAGAAATGTACATCAATACAAGAATATTTCTCAAGTTCAAAAATTTTCGATGGAAATGCATTGTGAAATATGTGCGATTAGTTTAAAATATGACTCTTTTAATATCTGCGTGTTAAGTGTTTATAGGCCTCCATCAGGTGATGTTGAATTGTTTAGTAAAATGTTCACTTGTGCGCTAAATTTTTATTATTCGGGATCAAAATCAGTCTTTGTTTGTGGAGATTTTAATATTGATTATTTCAAATGACACAGATTTATGGATTGCCTTATGTCAGAGTTTGGTCTGAGAACGACTTCCCGAGAACCTACAAGGATATGCATCAATATTCGTGGTGTGACGTCATCTTGATTGATTATATTTTAACTAATGTTAGTGAGGAATATTTAAATGTTAGAGTTGTTGATAGTATTATAGGGATGAAGCGATGAACTTTCACAATTCAGTTGATAATTACACTTCTCGTAATCTTTCGGAGGAGAATCTCCTTAATCTTGCTATTATGGCCTCTACTACATCATATGAGGACATATATGTTGAACCTGATTTCGAAAACGCATTCAATCAGTTTTTCAATACTCTTAAGATCATGCTCGATGCCGCTAGTCCCATTAGACAGAAGAAAGTTCTTAACAACCAGAAAACTACGTGGATAACTGATGAAGTCAGGGTAGCCAATCAGGAATTAAAAAACCTCCATTGGCTATTTCAACGAATGAAATCTGATAGAACTAGAGAATTATACCTTTCGAAGAAAAGGGAATACAAGAAACTGTTGAACAAAACCAAGTTTAATTTCCACAAAAATATGATAGAGGAATCTAGCAGCAAGGTCAAAACAATATGGAATCTGGTTCGGAAGCAGATCGCTAATAAGAGCTCCAGTAGAATAATTACCTTGAACTTTAAGGGAAGCATGCGCAGTGACGAAAAGGAGGTGGCTGATATTTTCGGTGATTATTTTTCCGACCCAAATATCGACCAATAGAATTGCACCATTCGACGTCACGTGGTACAACCTACATGGTATTATACTGATAATTTTTTGAAAATTTTTTCTGGTAGTTGCTATATATAAACAAAACATGATCCAGTCAAATTAAGCACACGTCAAACTGACAGGTTGAATTCAATTGTGAAAATTGGAGATTTTGCATGAAAATGAGTCGATTTGGAGTTTGTTCTCTGTCCACCATCGATAAAAAAGTCAAAGGAAATGTTCCCATTAATACGGAGAAGGCAAAAAAAAACAGTTTGGAACCAATTTACTACTTTTTGTACTGAGAGGGAATACACATTGAGTGCTGAAACGAGTGAAGCGCAATTGGCAAACATTATGAAAGATTACGCTCACAATATGAAGAAAATGGATGGAGAAGACTATAAGGAAGGTACAATAAAAACAATGTGGAATCAGACTGACAAATTACTTCAAGAAAAGTATTTGAACGATTTCGACATCAAAATCAACCCATTTTCGGATGCTGCATTCAAGACCGCTCGAGGAGCTCGTGATGCCAAGCGTAAGGCTCTACAATCTATTCCGGAAAAACGGAGGGCAAGTGCAGCAGCGTTGGAGGAAAAAGATTGGGATGCAATGATCACTGTTTGGGACGAGGAAACTCCTGATGGCCTCCAGAAAAAATTATTCATGATAATATCAGTGGAATTGGCTTGGAGAGGTGGTGAGGGCAGCATGGCGTCAATACATCACTTCAAGGCAGAACAGCGAAATGACGGGGAAACAACTGGGAGAATTGAATACAATCCAATTTTCAGCAAGACCACACAAGGTGGTGATAAAAAATTATCAGACAGCAAGTGGCTGGTGGAGAATCGGGAAATCCCTGACAAGTGCCCAGTGAGACTGTTCCAGAAATTGAGAGAGAAGAGAGATGTCAATATCAAGAGCGACAGACTATTCCTGACCCAAAATCCATTCTGGAATAAAGTTCCAGGCGCTAGGTGGTACAAGGATTCCCCAGTAGGCCAAAACACGATTTCAAAGTGGGTTAAGGAGTCAGCACAAAAAGCTGGGCTTGACCTTGGTAACAAAAAAAAAAACACCAATCACTCCAGTCGTGCAACAGCCGTCTCCAATCTAGCGAAATCGGGCCTGGGAGAGCAGCAGATAATCAAAATAACTGGACATGCCAACAGTAACTCCATCAAGCCGTATCTCCAACTCGACCAGGAATACCACGAATTAATTGTCAAGAAACTGCGAAGGAGTGAGCCTACTGCAGAAAATGCCATCAACAGCATAAACCTCATGCCATCTACCTCTTCTGGGACCATTACCGATAACTCTGACTTGAAGAAAACATGCACCAATGTTTACAACAATTGAATTTTTAATTGCACTACCCTGATTCTTAATTAAATGTTGTTTTATTCATTATGAAATTCTTATTTGTTAACTGTACATTTCGTCTCATGGTGCAATTCTATTGGCCGACATTTGGGACAGAAAAATAATCCCCGAATACCACTGGTATTTCCTGAGCTTCAAAAAATTATCTGGTATTTCCATACAATATAAGGCATAGAGATATTCTCTGTGTTCCAAAGCATAGAACCTCTATGTTTGAGCACTTGCCCAAGTACTGTGGAATCAGGTTGTTCAACCATCTTGCAGACAAAAGAAATCTCAGGCTTTCTGTTCCAGGAGGCCAAAGGTTTACATATTTTTGTATAACATGCAGGGCTTGAAGCTGCAGCCATCATCGGTTATGGTGAATTTTCTTGTTGTTAAATGTTTTGTTTGCCGCAATGTCACAATAACGTATTTTCCCATATCTTCTACATCATTCATGTTTGAGGAGAGATTTTCATCACATCGACGACATCCAAAAATCCCAAATATTGTTACAATTTTCGCCAGCAACCACAGGTCATCAGGAGCATGTAAAAGAAATTGTTCAGCCTCTTTTTCCATCTAATACCTTGGCCTGTTTTGGCGTATAACGCTCATTTTCTCATTTCAGAAACGCTATTACCTTTTGAAATCTGCAAATGACAACTAAACGTCATATTTTTTCAATAAATTTTTAAGGAAAACAAATCTGCGAAAAGGAGCATTTTCTTTTATTTCCAAGCAGCTTTTCAGCATAGATCATTTTGTCCATAAAGTATTAGGGCGTTAAATTCCTCGGACTGTGAGTTGACGGGGTTTTGAGTTGGGGGAGTCATGTTGACTCAGTTTGTTTGAGGTTGGGTAGTGCATATTTTGCCATCAGGTCCCTCAAGCAGATCCTACCGAGGGAGTCTCTAATCAGCGTGTACTACTCAGTAGCATACTCCCACCTGAGTTACAACGTACTATTGTGGGGAGGGGCATCTACAAGTCATCGCGTTTTTATTGCCCAAAAAAAGATCATTAGACTCATATTCAACCTTTCACCTATGGAGTCCTGTAGACCCTACTTTATTGCAAACAAGCTGTTAAGTTTTCCTTGCATTTTTATACTTGATTGCTTATTGTATTTAAAAAAAACGTTACATCACTAAGAAAATGCTCCGATTTTCATTCATACAATACAAGGCATAGAGATATTCTCTGTGTTCCAAAGCATAGAACCACTAAGTTTGAGCACTCGCCCAAGTACTGTGGAATCAGGTTGTTCAACCATCTTCCAGACAGGCTCAGGGTTTTGGACTGCAGAGAATTCAAAAAAGAAATGAGGGAGATATTGCTTGTTAATTGTTTTTATAGTGTGGGTGAATTTTTGAATTATACTTTTGTTTGAGGGATGGGGATTTTATTGTTAATGTAGGATTGCCTCAATTGTTATTTTTTTTTCATTGCATTGATTTTTTTTCTCTATGACGTATTCTATACAGATGTAATCTGTCTCAAAGAATGAATAAATTATTATTATTATTATTATATCAAAAGAAATCTCAGGCTTTCTGTTCCAGGAGGCCAAAGGTTTACATATTTTTTGTATAACATGCAGGGCTTGAAGCTGCAGCCATCATCGGTTATGGTGAATTTTCTTGTTGTTAAATGTTTTGTTTGCCGCAATGTCACAATAACGTATTTTCCCATATCTTCTACATCATTCATGTTTGAGGAGAGATTTTCATCACATCGACGACATCCAAAAATCCCAAATATTGTTACAATTTTCGCCAGCAACCACTGGTCATCAGGAGCATGTAAAAGAAATTGTTCAGCCTCTTTTTCATCTAATACCTTGGCCTGTTTTGGCGTATAACGCTCATTTTCTCATTTCAGAAACGCTATTACCTTTTGAAATCTGCAAATGACAACTAAACGTCATATTTTTCAATAAATTTTTTAAGGAAAACAAATCTGCGAACAGGAGCATTTTCTTTTATTTCCAAGCAGCTTTTCAGCATAGATCATTTTGTCCATAAAGTATTAGGGCTGAATCTAGCTGATAGTTGATTCATGTAGACGAACAAAACATCTTCAGTGATGAGAAACAAATAAAATATAGAACAATACACGCAAGGTAACGGGTTTTACTGGCTCAAGGAGGTAACTAAATCTTCTGCGGCTCGTCAGTTATATCCTCCATTCGTCAGTAAAACCCTCTTACCTTGCTAGTAATGTTATATACTTTTTCAATTCCCTATTGGGAAGCCTTTTCATGTTGGAAAAAATCCCATGAAATTCTCCATACCCTGTACATTATGACACTTCTGATCTCTAGAAAGCAAGAGAATGAAAAGTAATTAAATATCTCAATTGATTCTCTATTATAACTGTTTATTGACGTTCAATAAAAAACAATCCCAGACTCTTTGTTTACACTTTCTGATCCGAACGACTTGGCGCAGCCTTATCAGCCACAATCAGTTAAGCAGCTATACTTGGCGCCGAATAAGCTATTAATAATTGCAAGATTCCATATCTCGTTCGAGATACCTACAGAATGATCTGGGATGGCCATAAATCACACATTTCATAACAAATGGAATACGATAACCGTGTGTACCAGCAAAAACATCGATAGCAATGCTGGAGGACACTGCGATATCATAGTTCGTTCCGCTCTTGGATTATGAAATGAAAGAACTTCTCCCGTGTCTGTCTGTCTGATTTTTTCTGTCGATATGCACGTCAACGGGATGGAGGGAAGAGACTAAACAGTGAAGAAATCCGGATGATTGGAGAAGTAATCTTGCTTGTGTGTGTTTTAGTAGTAGTTTAGTCAGTGAGTGAGCATATACGCAAGCGATTTTTGTACAGTTATGAGAGACTATGGTTTTGGTTCAAGGAGTTGATGATCGTATTTCGAAAGAGAGTAAGTTGTAAACTTAGAGCCTTGGGCAAAAAAACGGGGCTTTATGAAAATCCGTAATTAATGGGCCAATGGAATTTCAAATTTGCAGAATTCCTGGTAAAAAATCAACGAGTTTTACAGTTTTTGATTTCATAAACAAGTCTACATCACGATTATCAATGTTCATCGATATCTGCTTTCCAGTCACCAAATAAGGGTCTCCGGGAGCGCTCCTGGTGCTCTCTACTATAGCCCTTTCCAGCACACTCGTTTCTCTCCATAAAGAGAGGGAGAAGCACCAGAAGTTCGAACCCCGGGGGTCACAAGCACCTGACTTGAAGCGTAATTGTATCACTCAATAATTTGTCAAAATGATAATAGTTCTAAAGATAAAATTCAGCAGCAGATGTAATTTTCACGATTTGGACTTTAATGTACAAGTTATTCCAGAGAACAAGAAGTTACTGTAAAGAAGATATCAATTGAGATATAATTTTCGATGAAGAATATACACTATCTTTTCGTGCAGTTTTCAAAAGTAGGATGTTTGGACTTCGACCAAAACTGAAGGAGAAGTGCAAGTGGTTATTTTTGAATTAAGTTATATATATTTATAAATATGTAACTCTTTTTTTTCCACTATCCTTGGTTTTAAGGTTGCTATACTCTAGACAACTCTATAAGCAGTAACACGTGTAGTTAAGTTAATTTTTAACGCTTCTCTAGCGTTTTGCGAACTTGCCCATAAAAAACTCGAAGTATCAACTACTATCAACCCTAATATACAGGGTGTCCCATAGTCCCATAAACATGAGGTCGCAAACGTTTCGTTTTCGAGATACAGAGTGTTGAAGTTTGAATTTTTTTCAAGTTTTTTTCTCATAGTATCTACACTTCACAAGATATTCAACTGAAATTTGGCATAGATATTACATTTGAGAGTTCTCACCACGTGACATGGCAATTTCGATAGAAGATTTACAGGGTGATATCATTTCTGGAACACTGCCACCTGTTCTTCTGCAGAACTTTTTTTAGTGAAAAACTGTTAATTTAAAAAAATGTGAAAAGAGGCTTTGTTCTTATACTAAACTTTTCGGTCTCATGTAGTTTTGTCGTATCTACCAACGATTTCGAGAAAAAAAATTTTGAACGATTCTCTCGAAATTCTCGTAACTATAATAGGTAGGCCAGTTTGTAATCTGTGGTGAATGAATTCAGTGCCAGTTTTGACACATCAAATTATTGAACGTTTGTTTTTTCAAAAAGTGAAGGTGGTTGCATTTGCAGCTATTTATTTTTGTAGTTAGACCACTATTTTCACTACGATTTTTATGACTGTCACAACAATAATTTGATCAGAAATTAGAACCTCTACACATTTCAATATCAAAACATGCCGAATTTCACGAATTCCGAAATGACTGATATGCATTTCATGTATGGTCTTGCAAATGGAAATGCAAGAGAAGCTAGGCGTCTTTACATGGAACGCTATCCCAATAGAGTGATACCAAATCATCGAATGTTCTCTGATATTCATAAGCGTCTTTCACAAGCTGGATCTTTTTCCACGAAAAGAATTAATGCTGGGAGACCACGCAGTGTGAGAACACCACAACTCGAAGAGGCAGTTATGAACGAAATAGAACAACATTCAAGAACCAGTACAAGAAAAATTAGTGTACTTTTGAATGCACGTCATCAAGTTGTTTGGCGGATCTTGCGGGATTCTCTGCTATATCCTTATCACATTCAGAGGGTGCAAGCTCTTCTGCCTCGAGATTTTCATCCGAGGGTTAGTTTTTGTCAGTGGTACCTCAGTAGACTATTGATGAATCCTTATTTTGATTGCCAAATTCTATTCACTGATGAAGCCTGCTTCTCAAGGACTTCAATTATCAATTTTCATAATGCGGTTACTTAGGTTTCTTGTTATGATTTTATTTTAGTTTTACATTTCTTGTTGAAATACATTTTTTGTGTTGATTATACGAGTTTATCGGATCTTCATGAATCATCGTTACAGATCAGGAAAATTTCCATAAAAACTGACACTGAATTCATTGACCACAGCTTACAAACTGGCCTTCCCATCATAATTTGGATTTTCACGAGGATTTCGAGAGAATCGTTCAAAAATTTTTTTTCTCGAAATCGTTGGTAGATAAGACAAAACTACAAGGGACCGAAATATTTAGTATAAGAACAAAGCTTCTTTTAACATTTTTTCAAATCAACAGTTGCTCACCAAAAAAAAAAGTTCTGCAGAAGAACAGGTGGCAGTGTTCCAGAAAAAATATCACCCTGTAGATTATCTATCGAAATTGGCATCTCACGTGGTGAGAACTCTCAAATGTAATATCTATGCCAAATTTCAGTTGAATATCTTGTGAAGTGTAAATACTACGAAAAAAAAAACTTGAAAAAAAATTCACACTGTGTATCTCGAAAACGAAACGTTTGCTACCCCATGTTTATGGGACTTTTTTTCTCAAAATCACTTATGGAATCTCCCCTTTTCGTTTGTACGTTCAATTTAGGAACACCCTGTATTCATCGACAAATATATAACCCATATCTTTGAGCCAATTCCAATTCAGTGATATTATTCTTCTTCTTACTTGCAGATATGGCCTCCATTCGCAGACTAATAGGAGAAGACGCTACAATCACCGGATTGACCTGTCCCAGCTGTGATATGCCGTTCGACAAGGGTAAAAAAAGAAGATTGATCGACAACTGTGGACACGAAAGATGTTACTCATGCATGTTCTACAACGAAGTATGCCCGTTATGTTTTGTAAATAATCAAGGTGTGTATTGAATATCCAAGTTTTTATTCCCGAAATTTAATCATCCATTGACACTAACTCGTCATTGTTTATGGTAGCATACCACATTATGCTGAAGTAGATTGGAGCGATAAAAACAAATTTTTTTTGTGACGGAAAAAATTTGACATTTTATCTGTTGATAGGTAACAAAATATAACTTTTCACGTAATTACTTTTTTTACGGTTGTATACACATATAGATAATGGAAGATATCTGATTTTAGAATATTTTATTGAATAAAAGTTACATTTCCTTTATATGAAATGTACAATTATTAAATGGGCATTGCGACAATGACATGTTCCTTGAACTATTCGGTACAACAGACGAATTTTCTTGTGTTGAAATAACATTCTCTGACATGCACACAACTGCTGTTGATGTACCTGGTCGCAAATCGGGTGTTATTTCAGAACTGCCACATGTTCTGTACTCTTATTTAGCAATTTCTGTTCTGTGTGCTACCGATTCATTAACATTTCCTTCAGCGACCGTTGATGACTTCCAACCGCCATGTTTCTTTAGTGTCATCAAGTCTCTCCCAGATTCAACTTAAAGTGTAGCAGACGATCTTCGAAATGAATGATCTATATATGAGTTAGCATTTTCTAGTTGAAGAAAAATAGCTACTGTTTCAGGTACCTTATAAAACTGATTTTTACCCACAACTTGATTGATACATTTTCCAATGCGATATGCATAAAACAGGCAGCGATCTTTTGCTGCTGATGAACGAAGGGCTATATACATTCGGTAATATTTAATATATTCTTCAGTAACTACAAATCTCTTATTTACATCATTCATTGTTTGCTTCAGTTTCACAATTAATAACTTTCCCAAATCTTCAATATCATCTAATGTTACCTGGCTGATTTCACAAATTCAGCAAGCTCCTTCAATCCCAAATACAACTGACCATTAAATAAACTTCATCGGCTGCATTATTTAAAACATAACAACGTAACCTCGAGCTAAAATCTAATACTTTTTTCCCTTGTGTAATAAACTCTATTTAATTTGATTCATTTTGAAATTTGCTCCGGCTACCTAGAGCACAAAACAATCTCACGTTTAACTTCAGACAGTCTGAATAGATTCTTCCACCCCAGTCAAGGATAGTCCATACTCGAAGAATTGAAATTAATTCCACTCTTTTACAAATACTAGATATTCACAGTATGTACAAATGTTAAATTGTCCAAATTAAAAGTTGCAAGTGGAACTGATTAATTACCGGCAATAAAAATGAATATATAATGTCTATAATTGTTGCTGGAACTTATCCTGTCTGTCTTGTGTCCCAATTCATGCTATAACAGGACCATACAACCATCTTGGTTGTTCGGGATGAGTCTGGTGTCTGTGGTACTCCAGACGAAATAAGGAATTAGTGGTTGTCTTGTTATTCACTCTTAACCAAAATTTTTTGTGCTAAGATGGATTTCAGAACATTGAAAAAGGTAATGAGAAGGTATTTTTTATCTTGTATTGTAATTCAGGGTGACAGACCTTATGAAAAACTTGGCTTTTCTCTACAGACAAAGCCACGTAGTAAATTAAGCATAAGAATATAAAAACACTGCACACCCACTCTTGTAATCGGGAACACAATTTTTCGCAAAATGAAAAAACTGTTTTTTATTTCAGAAGATGAAATCGATAGCATCACATCACCGAACAATATCAATTTAAGAGGATCTCAAATAACACTGTATGGTGAAATAACTCCACAACATCTAAGGACTGAAGAAAAAATCCCTTGCAGGACAAGGGTGAAAACAAATGGACATTTCACTAATTCACCACAGGTAAATATTATTCCGTTAAATTTAACATAAAAGTATCATCAGTCTAATATTTTTTTAATAAAATAATTCTCTTAGTATGATTAAAAGCCTTTTAACTTGAGAAATCCGTCTACCAGATTCTCACTTAAAATATCACAGGTTCGAACGTGTTCAAATTTGTCTGAATGACTAGAGATTCCTCTAGATTCAGAAACCCACAGAGCAACTATCACTTCTGACATCTTAAGTCGAACCTATGTTTGCTCTTTTTTATGGTATTATCTGAAACAACTTCGTTATTGTGCGGTGTCTCAAAATGCATCACGACGGGTTCAACTGTATATTTTTAACTGAAAAGCAAATTCTGCAGGTGCTGACTTGTTCCCAACTCTATACCCCCACTATTGTACAACTTGCTTTGAACCCCACCTCCACACCTCAACTTTTCCCCTTTGTAGCCTATTGAATAATAAATTCAACATGTATCGTTGCAGATCAAACAGGAACATATTGCATCTGTTCATCCGGAGAAACTTCCCAAAACTAGACCATCAAATTCAAGATTTCGAGCAGATCAAAACGTTATGGTGCAGAGCTGTCCAACACCACCGCAGTCCAGGAGAAAGTTCTTCCTCAGTCCCAAAGCATTGAGGAACTCCATAACACAAAGCCACAGCGAGAGGCAATCTGTTGAGTCCACAATGTCAGGTAACAACTCAATTGCATTTTTTGTGCGCTTGGTCTAGTTCATGGAACGCCAAAATGTTTTGGTCTCCAACAATCTTACGGAGCTTCATTTTACGATCTTTCATTATAATTTTTGTCACTTCACTCACATCTTCCGGTGTAACGGCTTCCGCAGGTCTACCCGAGCGTTCCGCGTCATTTGTGTCGGTACAACCACGTTTTAACTCGGCAAACCACCGACAAATCGTTGCTTTTGATGGACAAGAAGAGTCCAGGTAACATTTTTCAACCCATTATTTCGCTTGTACGGTGTTTTTACCCATTAAAAAACAATGTTTTATCAGATCAGTTTTTTCCATTTTTTAAACAAACTATAAAACGACTTTACTCCATCCTCGATAACTCAGCTGTTTCTGGTCCGATCGACTTAAAATTTTGACACGTTTCAAGCAAAGGTTAGTACTCTAGAAAGACTAGGTTACTGGTTTACTACGAGCACCATCTCTGGGTTAGTCTCGGGACTTATTGATCCATGTAGTATAAGGTTTTCATCAGAGATCCACAAAATTTCGAATCTATTTTGAGGTTATTGATATTCAGAAAATTTTTGAATAACAGCTTTGTATTATCAGTTTAACTGTTAACACAATCTGTATGATGAAATTTTACTATAGTGTAATATTAGGTTGATGAAAAAGAAATCCATTATTTTGTTGACACAAGGCTTTACTGACCTACATCTCTGTTTGTATTATTCACATCTGGTCAAACTTATTTTTTCGAGTAAAAGAATTTATGTTCCAGCAAAACATATTTTGTCAATGTTGTGACTGAACGATTTATTTGTGTGTTATAGCGTCAAAGATGGAGGCGAACAAAAAAATCGGTACACTTTGAAGTGTTGCTTTGATGAAGAATAGAATTCAAGTCATGCAGCTTCAAATGTAAAAGACAACGTCAGACTTAACACGTCTTTGATGGCCCGCCAAAAGCTTATGGACCTTGGTTAGGAGGTTCTTATGCATCCACCTTATAGACCAGATCTGGCATATAGCAATTATTATTTATTTTTGTCCATGTCTAATGCTTGGTGGTGTGAAATTGTCCTAAAGAGAAGATTATCTCATTTTTTGCCAATAGGGACAAGACGTTTAGTTATCGAGCCAAAATGAAACTACCTTCTAAATGGCAACAATAGCCTTAAAACTGAATGCATATTTAAGCATCAATGAATAATTTTAACTATGTTGAATAAAACCCCAAAATTAAAGTAAAAATAATAAATTTCTTTTTACCCAACCTAATATTATAGTTTTACTATCTGAAGAGGGTTGATAATTGCAAACCATTCGAATGATCGGATAATTTCATGAAAATTCATTGTCTTGTACAGAAAAATGAAGATTTTATTTCAATTCTGCAGCTTCCACAGAACTCCGCAACTGGCGTAGTGTGGTTTTAGGAAAGATTAAGTCTCTATGGTCTACGGGCACCTCCACTGCAAGTGCAGGACTCAATCAACTATTAGCAGGCACGGTGTCTTTATAAATGTTTGATGTTCTGCCTACAGCATGTGTTTTTTAGATTTGTTGAACTAACATTCACCCTGCGAAGGAAGCACTTGCGCCAGTAATGAGATGAAAAACTGCACCCTTTTCCTGTTCTTCTTGTCTGAGAACTTGTTTAAAACTTCAGAATCGATTTGTATTATTTTATTTACATCTGTAAATGGCATGAAATAATAACTCAAAATTTTCGAATCGAATTCAAAGTATAACTAAATGTCACTCGAGAATTGGCCTTATTTTATTGTTTGTTACGCTTCATATACAATATGACCATTGTTTCACCAATTTTAGCTCTTTCCAGCAAGTTTTTTGCATGAACAGAACATGATAAAGTTGATATTGCATTTACGAGAGACATTGTGAATTTTTTTTTATGATAACTCAATAAAGTTCTCGGATATTCGAACTCCTTCCTTTAAATATTCAAGTGAGAAAAAGTCAAAGATTCATATCTTGAAATCAAAGATTCATATCTTGTAATCAAAAATTCTCCTCCATCCCAAACTTAGCAGAAAACCGTCAGAGTTTTCAGGATGAACGGAAAAACAGGGTTGAACTTTCTTAGTTGTTTTTTTTTTCTTTAATATATTTTGCGTCTTTTATTCTTTGTGTAGAAGAGTGTTTTGTCTGCTACGTTTGTGTGTTCTGTTTTCCATAAGCTGAAACTTACTCTTCATAAAAAACTAAAATTCCAGTTTGATTTACAGATGACGGAACAGAAAGTTCAAATCCAAGAGTCGCAAAAAAGAACTCAGACAGTGATATGTATATGAGATTAGGGCTTCTACTCGGTGATTCTGCTCAAAGAGGAAAAACAAACATGAAACATCATGACTCCAACCATTCCTTACATGGATACGAAGCTATATCTTCAAATACTAGTCCTTTATCAACTTTAACCGGTTCATCTGAAGACCAACATCGTATGAATCCATATTCAGAAAGTACAAGTTCAATTATGTCAATGTCTATGTCTGGCCATAGCAACTGTAGTTCAAGTCCAATCGGTAGAAGACGGTATATTCCAGGTGAGGAATTAATTTGGACAAAATAAACTTTGAATATTAATGGTGGGACCTTTTTAGTTCAAGCTCAGGTAGAAGATAGAACTCCCAGAAAAAATTTCTTCAGAAGGACAGCGAAATCGCCGAGTGAAAACAGTTTTCCTCAATACACACCTCCTCAGCTCACATTAAAACCTCTATTTTTCGAAGTGCCTCTACAAGAACCAGATCCCTTGTTCATAGGAAGACATTGGTTGATCAAAGAGATTGAAGATGTATTAGGTAAGTTCTATCAAAATCAATTAGATCTCATTCAAATCACCAGCATAATTATCTTTTCCAGTTTCTTCAAACCCAGGAATACTTCTAACAGGAAATCCTGGCACAGGAAAAACCGCATTCATCTTACAACTTGTGCAATATAGCTGCTTTGGAAGAAGAAAAGATCATTTCAGTGCCTACAATATGAACACAATCGAATCCTCCGTATGTCCTCAGAGTATATACTATCAGATAGACTTAGTGATGGAAAGGATAAAAAAATTGTCGAATAGTGTTGTTGCGTACCATTTTTGTCAAGCTGATAACAACAATAGCTGCCTCGTACCTGATTTTATACATTCACTTGCAGCACAGCTGTGTCAGGCACCACAACTTGCTGCCTACAGAGATCACTTGCTGAGTGAGCAACATTTGCAATCTGCATTATCTCTGAAAGAGTGCATTGCCAATCCAGATATAGCATTAGTCAGGGGTATTCTAGAACCACTAACAAATTTAGAGAAGTCTGGAAAAATTAAGGATGTTAACTATATCATCTTAATTGATGCATTGTGTGAAGCTGAGTATCATCGTCCGGATCATGGCGACACTATCACAACATTCTTGGTGAAACATGTTCAAAGTTTTCCATCCTGGCTGAAAGTTCTCGCAACCATCCGTACACAACTTCAAGAAGTGGCCATGCATCTACCCTACACAAGAATAAGCCTGGACTCAAACAGTAACGAAAACATTCATAAAGATATGTTGAATTACATCAACTTCCGACTACAGAATAGTCCCAGCATACAGAATAATATAATTGCATCTACCAGTGGAAAATTAGAAAGTGAATCTGTGTCTCTCCATAAATTTTCTCAACATCTTCTCAATCTTAGCAAAGGTTCTTTCCTTCACACTAAACTCACATTGGATCTCTTGGAACGAGGACACCTTGTTGCCAAATCATCCGGCTATAAAGTCCTACCAGTTAGTCTCGCTCAGATTTATCTATTGCATTTCAATCTTCGTTTCCCCACCATTCGATCTTTCGAAAGAGTTTCCAATATCTTGAGCGTATGCTTAGCAGCTTTGTATCCATTAACACTCCTTGAAATCTATTACTCAGTGAATTCTTTATCTATAGACAACTTTACTTCTTGGGCAGACTTCCTCCAGTCGTTCAAGTTACTTTCTGGGTTCCTCATCAAAAGACTAGACAACACGTATATGTTCTTTCATCCTTCCTTCAGGGAATGGTTGATAAGAAGAGACGAACATGAAAACAACAAGTTCTTATGCGACTTACGTTCAGGACATGCAGCTATAGCTTTCCGTTTGTCCAGGATCCAAGCACCTTTAGATGCCGAGAAGACTCTGGAACTTTCGCATCATATTCTGAAAGCGCACGTCTACAGAAACATCCAACTTGGCGATTTAAGCTCAAGGGATTTACAAGCTTTTTGGATATCAGATAGTTCGCTAAATAGTTCAGACGCAATTTGTCATATACGAAATATGTACAGTCCTAATGTTAAGGTGTCGAGATTGTTACTCTTAGCAGGAGCTTTACCGAATAGTATTACTACATTTTTAGGAAATGCACCGATTCTATGCATGTACGCAAATGAAGGAATAGTTCCTATGGTATCTCTTCTGATTGAGTTTGGTGCAGACGTGGAGTTGTCAAATAGCCAAGGTTGCACAGCTCTATCTTTAGCTTCGGCTAAAGGTCATTGTGATATAGTTAAACATTTAATAGCAGCTGGTGCCAGACCAGGACATCCAGATACTGCAGGAAACTGCTCTTTAGTCCATGCGGCAAGAAATGGTTACCTGAACGTTGTCTCCTACTTAATCGCATGTGATTGGACTCTAGACATTGACATTCAATTGGCTGAAGCTGCCCAGCAAGCTCTCATAGCTGCAGCTGGCCAAGACCACATCGAAATAGTAGAATTCCTATTGGATATGGCAGAAGTTGATATCGACATTCCAGATACCATAACAGGCGAAACGGCTTTGAGTATCGCTGCCACCAATGGATGTAACAATGCATGCTCTGTGCTGATATCGAGAGGTGCTAAATTGAACATGCCCAATAAAAGATTGCTGGCACCTTTACACTTATGCGTAAAGGAAGGACACTGGGCTATAGCAGAAAAGTTGCTGCAGCATCAAGCATCTATCGAATTAGCAGATAAAACTGGAAAAACAGCACTGATGTATGCTGCATCTGAAGGATTCGTAGGACTAATTGAGCTCCTTCTAGACAAAGGTGAGTGGTAGCTGATCAAAACTTAATATTGTGACAGTCCAGGGACTGACATTGAAGAAGTATTTTGGCAACAGGAACAAGCAAATATGCATAGGCTAGAATTTTTGTGTAATAACATAGGTAACTCAGTCTACGATATCTGGTAAACTGAAATTCTTAATGAGCTTAAATTTTGACAGTAGAGGCTTCATCCATGTCAGTGCCTGGATTTTCAGCTGATGTAGTACTTTGTAGATGACTGAAAACTTGGTGTGATATAACAAATTGATTTACTTTTAGGAGCAAATATGCACAAGGAAGACTCAGATGGATTGACAGCTTTCTGTTGGGCATTATTAAGAGGGAGACAACTGGCTGTCCAATGTTTTATAGAGAGAGGAGCAAAAATTAACCACACAGATAAAATGGGAAGGACACCTCTGGACTTAGCAGCTTATCATGGGAATTCCAGCACTGTACAGCTTTTATTGGAGAGAGGAGCTATTATTGAACATGTAGACATAAATGGAATGAGACCTTTGGATAGAGCTATTGGTTGTAGAAATATACAAGTTATACATTGCTTCTTGAAGAAAGGGGCTAAACTGGGGCCAGCGACTTGGGCTATGGCAGCCGGAAAACCAGAGATAATGTGAGTAAAAAAACCATGAATAGATTTTTCCGATGTTTTCGAAAATTGTTCGAATATACGAGAGGTGAATTGAAAGTAATGGAAATCAAAATATCACAAAAATAATTGATTTACCTATTCTCATAAGTTCCAGAAATATCTGATTATCATTACTATTCAATCACTTCTAGTATTATCATAACTTTTTGCATGGGATTATCATATTTGTATATTCATACTTATTAGAATTGACGCAATAATTTCTATTACAGTCTGATTCTCTTGAATAAACTTCTTGAAGATGGAAATATCCTGTACAGAAAAAATAGGCTGAGGGAAGCAGCTCACAGATATCAATACGCTCTCAAGAAGTTCCCACCTGATGATCAGGGTGGTAACACTCAAGCTTTCAAGACAACTTCGTGTGAATTTTCTATTGAATTATTCCAGATGTAGGAGAAAACTAAATGTGAGTAAATGTTTTCTTTATAACACCATTTAGTACAAATTACTGTGAAATACCATATATATCACCAAAATTCACCCAGTAAACATGATACATTGCAAATGCGATTGATGTTTTACTGAAACGTTTTTTGAAATACGTTTCAATATCAACATCAATACCTTTGGACATTGAGGATCACATATATGTTTCTGAAGCGTCTTTGATCTATAAATGAAATGTTTCATATTTCAGGAGGAATGTTTCAGAAATGTTTCCGAGATGTAAAAATGTTTACTGGGGTTGTGTCTGAAATGCCCAAAATCTATTATTGCGGAGTCTGAACAAATTGAATATAAGCCATTGAATTTCACGTCCGAGCTTTTTCACATGTTTTTTTATCATTTCAGGAAACCGATGAAGCAATAGAACTAGCCAACGAAGTATTGTCTATGAAGCCTGAGTCGTATGAAGCATATTACGCAAGGGCAAAGGCATATTTGAATTTATCCCGGTATGAACAAGCACTGAAGGATGTCAAAGAAGCCCTTAAACTGTCGCCTCTGCAAAACATGCAAATAAGAAAAGTTTTGGTTTATTTGAGAGATGAAATCAATTCGAAACTCAACAACCCTTCTCACTTGCCAAAAAAAGACTTCACGGTATCTGTGGATGTCCTAAATGAATGAAAAAAAAATGTATATACAGTAGAATAGTGACTATTTGGAAACACATAATTTTTATCCAATTTGTAGCATATTGCATGCTTAAATGCGAAAGAAGACTGATAAAAATTTTAAATTCATTGAATTTCTATGCAATGTTATATGGTATTCTTCTTTATCAAAGTCCCTGAATTTGCCGTATTCCGGAACTGTGAATACATCAGAGTGATATAGATGGAATCTTATTTTTATAAAAAGAAATGTATTAACTGAAGACGATGTAATTATAATTTATTTAAAGGAAGCAGTTATCGATGATAGTGTGTAGCATGTCTAAATTATTATTTATTCGTTATTTAAACGCAATGTTTTTCTTGTATCTTTGTTGTTTTTGTTTATTTTTATTATTGAAAATTTTTATTTTGAACAATGGAATTGAATGTGAATTAATTTATTTTGAATATTTTATTGGCAGAGATCAAATTTATGTTAAATGCCCAATTTTCTAAAACATATAGTGAGTGCAACTATTTTGTGGTACATTTACAACTGGAAATCTATATTGTTCAACTTCTGGCTCTGTTAAATTCATTTACCATAATTTTTGAAAATTTAATAAACTATTATCCTCGCCTAATTTAAATTTTTGTATTCCTTGTATATTCGATCTAAAATAATCTTCGAATATTGAATTGAAACTGTGTGGACCCCTAGAGAAGCAGTACGTGAATGAATGGATATATTTAGGTATCACATTGTATCATTTCTAAAGCTGTATGTTTTCGGGGGTTCTGACAATACGGTTTCACCTAGGCGATTTTTTATTAATCGAATTACATGTTGTATCGAACCCATCTCAGAATGATGCGATGGGCCAGTATTGACGTATAATATGACACAACGAAATTTTTTTGTCAATCTAATTTATCGTTTTCATCCACAAAATTGTAATTTTTGAAGAAGGGGGGGAATTCAAAAATTGACATAACATAAGTGGTCACTGATTTCGATGAAATTCAAATCATTTACGAATTCAAGGTCATTTTTTTCCTAATGTCCATCAGTTAGCCTCCGTCCGGTCTTAAAAATGGAAAAAATAGACCTATGGGTAAAAAAAACATTATAGTACGAACTGGAGACTTCGCGTTTGGTTTATTCGATAGATAAAGCTGTTTTATATGATCTGTATGTATGGTCAAAATTGATCAATATTTGACAAATTTTTCAGTTGTAATGGATTATTTCCCTGAATCATCGAAGATAGGAAGAAACTGATTAACATTTCCGAATAAATGAATAATGTGAAACGATCCTGAGGAAGAAATTGTCTGATTCCTTTATCGGAATTGCCCAAACAAAAAATTCAAAATGCCAATTCAAAGATGACACATGCCGAAAATACGTAAACTCTGTACCATAACAAAGAAAACCAGCTATTTAATGATTCTGAGCAATGAAAAACGTACCCAATCAAGATAAAATACACCGAGAATACGAGGACCAATCAAAGACGAAAATAAAACCTTAAGCCACGCCCATCGGTCATCTTGCTAAATTCGAAAAATAAATCATAACTTCCAAACGGTACGGACTAGAGATGTCGTGTTTGGGGTATTCGATAGATGAAGGAACAATGTATGACAGAAAAATCAGCCATATCCTTCTCCACTTTATCTGAGCTGTAGGTACGGTCAAATACCCACTTTCTCCAAATTTTTCAGTGAAAATGGATTATTTCCCAAATCACTGAAGATACGAAAAATCTAATTACCAATTCGCAATTAGTGAATAATGAAAAACGGTCTTGAGGATGAAAATGTCAGATTCCTTTATCGGAATCGCCCAAACAATAGTACTTTGTTTACCGGGTAGGAAAAGCTTAACAGTCCTGGACGACTGTGAAGATCAGTCTCGGCTTGCGCCTCGACTTAGCAACACAGAGTCCAGGAATGTGGCTCTACGAGCTACTATTTTTCCGCCTTTAAAATTCTATTGATTGATTTAAAAAAAAAAACGCGATAATTTTATTCAAATAAAATTCCTAATAAAATTACTTGGGTTACTAGGAAAGGTATTGAGGTTTTTGTCAAACTTGACGATAAATTTAATTGCTGGTGTTCTCGAAAGTGAAATGATAAATGATGATGAAATTTCCATTCCTGGGACTCCTCCAGAGCTGGTTGAGGCAGTGAATACTGCTTCATTAGAATTATTGCCAAAGAAATCAAGAGAAAAGTACGAAAATGCATACAGACGTTTTATGGATTATCGCATGAGTAAAAATACGAGTTCTTTCTCAGAAAATGTTGTAATGGCATACTTCCTAGACCTTTGTTTAAAGATGAAATTTTCAACATTATGGGCCAATTATTCAATGCTGAAGTCAACCCTTGCACTTAAACACAATGTAGATATATCTACATACTCAAAGAAAATTGGAAGAAAATTCAATCATTATTTCAAGCTCGGTTCGACAACAATTGTTATCGTTCTATTTAATTCGATTTTAAACTTCGATTCTAGGATTGTCCATGCGATGCATAATTTTCAATTTCGTAATGTATTTAACATAAACGTTCGTCTATCTACCTTCCTCAGAATTATACGACATGTTCTGGAAGGTGGTATAGAACGTTTATAGGGATTGTCAAGGTTGAGTCCAGTGGTTTTTAAAGTTAAGCGGCATCAGAAATAGGTAGAAAGTTCCAGATAAAGCAGGAGATTCCAGCCGAAATCAAGAGCTGAGAGAGAAAAGAATGATAATAAAGAAAAGATCAAACAAATGAACATTTCATTTGAAATTTGTTTACTTTATTTAAAGGCGAGATAGAGTTATGGGCAAGAAGTAAAACACATTATAATCGCAGGCTTACTAATTACGGCCACATTGAAAAATCAGATTGATGCAGCTCCATACCATTACAATGGTAGAAAAAGAGCGAAAGAATCACGCCTATAAGAAGTTTAAAGTGTGGCGATAAAGTTGGAAATCGAAAGGAGTAGCCATCGGCAAAGAAATCGAGACAAAATACATGAATCAACAAAATAGGAGCAATCTGGAATATAATCAACGGTGAAACGAGGACGAAAAAGAAGACAACAAACAATATGGAACCTGTCGGCGGATGGGTTTGGTGATTTCTTTCACAAAGGATTAGTGAAAGTTTTTTTCAAGAGATAGGTGATCAGCAGAAAAGCAAGAAATTATTGCAAGGAATATATTTCCTGTCAACGTGAGAACTGTGTTTCTATAACAGGACAACCCTGCGGAAATAAGTTAGCGTAGTTGGAAAAAAATTAAAATAAAACATCCAGGGACATCTATGGGTTCTCAGTTTTCATACTGAAGGAGTGTATAGTTGCCATGGCGTTACCATTGAGTATAGTAATAAACCTTCCGGTTCGTTAGGGGGGATCTTTCTGATGGATTGAAAATTGCTCGCGTTATGCCAATTTATAAAAGGAAATCAAAATGATTGTCGAACTATAGACCGATTTCGATTTTGCCAGTAATAAAGTAAAAGTGATTGGAGTTTCTAATACGTTCAGACTGCGGATAAATGCTTGGAGATCAGGAAGCACTTTTGAAGGACGGTCACATGGTTTTAGGAAAAAACGATCTATCACAGCAGCATTAATTGGATATACAAGCGTTTATATTTTCAAACTTTTTGGAAACAAGGGAGAGCAATACTTACATCGATAGATTTGGGTAGAAGCCATCGATTGTGTGGTTCACTGGAATTCTCTTGGAGAAACTATATCACTATGACATAGAAATATCCATAAATTTAATTCAGATCATGCTTTCAAAACTTGATTCCAGGTGTTGGAGATGCATATCAAACAAAGAAAATGACTCAAGAAGGTCCCAGGTAATCATTTTGGGCCCTATGCTTTTTGTCATATTTATAAATGACTTGATTGGAGAGTCAAAGAATGGGTGTAACGAGGGCGTTCATAGGTGATTTAGAGCAATCCTAAATCGTGGAAGCGAAAGGAGAGCCCTGAGGCAGAGGCTGGGGTCTCCTTCGGATGATTCTGCGAACTGGTTTCTGTAAATGGACTCTGTATCAGCCTCAGGCCGAACACACAGAGACTTTTACTTACCACAAAGAGACGCACTTCTGGAGCATGTACGTCTGTTAGGTTTCACGGTTGGATTCGGCCTTGAATTGGAACCTCCATGTCAAGCGACCTTTGCTCAAAGCTATCACGACGATCTACATGATCAGAAGAATAAAATCAATACTGGGAGTGTCCAGAGGCCGTGCTTACCTATTTTGCTTACTTCAACGAGTCTCCCTTCAATTTAGGCATAATAGTCTGGGGAGGTTCAGGAAGAGAAAACGACAAAGGTGTTTTTGAAGCAGGGAAACAGGCCAGTAAGAGCGCTGGAGGGAGTTAGCCAAGTTGTTAGTTACATACCATTCTTCATGCAGTGTGAATACTCACCATTTAATATAACTATATATTATTATGTGTCCATTATTTCCATGAAGAATAGGAGTTGCTTAAGAACATCATAATTTACCTACAAGAAAATCCGATCGTTTACCATCCCAAGGTATCGTCTGACACCCACACTGGAACTCCTGTTTGTAAACATCTATCTATATTAAGCTTTATATTAAACTCCCAGATAACCAGCTGTTGGAATTCAGGTAAATTTAAAGTCAGTGTTAAATCAGTATTATTAAAAGGTGCATAATTATTATAGTGACGAATTTTTGCGGAGTGATATATACTTCATGTTCTGAGTGTTGTTCAGACTGGATAAAATGTGTTTTTTTGTATACAAAATTTAGTTTCTATATTTATGATTATATTGATTTGAGTTCCTTTCAACTAACAAATATCTCAAAATGGTGGGGAGTTAAGAAAAAAAGATGAAGAAAGATTTTATCTGCGAAAAAATATAATATTAATATCTAAAGTCAGCTCCAGTTATAGTCTTACAGTTCTTGGAAAGCCTCATAGGATTCCTATATTTGTCTAGAAACCACCTATTTGATGGATAGAAGAGAGATTATTCATTTTTATCCCAACAACAGAAATTCAAATCTAACTACAGAAAAATTAATCAAAACATGAAATAGAATGATACATTATGTGTTTCAGACTTACCCTATACTTTTTTTTCTCATCAGGCGTTATGTATACAGCTAACAATCAAATTTAAACAATGCTTGAACACAACTTACTTTGTGAGGATACCGCAGATATTTGAATTCTGGGAAGAATTCATTTTCAAGTCAATTTCATCCTTTTATATTATACCTCAGTTCTTCATGAAATCTTAGAAGATACAGTTTGCAATTTTTTCTGTATCGATTTGTTGGGCGAGATAATACTCTAAGCTTATTTTTGAGAGTTGGATTTTCAGAATATTAGCTGATTTCAGTGGCATGGTCATTTTCTATTTCAGTCTGGTATCTCTAAAGTAAAGTTTGAAACCAAAATTGTTTAAATTATTGTAATCGAATATCAATGCCTGATGACGGAAAAGTGTTATAGCCCTCCCGAAACACATGTGTCGTATTCTATTTCATTTTTGATTAATTTTCTATGATTATTTTGAATTGTTTGTTGTGATAAAAATAAGAAAAATGCTCTTTTTATTCATCAGAAGAAAACATTTTAATAAAATATAGGTATCAGAGATGCCTACAAATTATCAATTTTAGATCTTCTGGTTTTATTTACACTTTCAAGGATAGACATGTTCAATTGAATGAAAAACTTACGATTCTATGAAGTACAAGAGATGGACCTTTAGTTCCAAGTGATATTTTTTTCGTACAATTCTACAAATCTTAATACTGATAATAGGGAGAACCCCAAAGAAAACAGAATAAATCTATTGACACTTAATAGCCATAAAGGTGTTATCAAAAAAGCCCTTCTACAAGAGATCATTTCGAATTGATAACCAATGAACCAGTGTAGAACTTATGGTACCAGTAACTATTCTCATTCATGTATTCAATTCTGCATCAGTTCTTTGAGTATGTGCACTATCAAACCAACCAGGGCAACAATACTCAGCTGCAGAAAAGACTAGTGCGAATGCTGTGCGAAGAGTGGAAGCATCAGCACCCCAAGATGATCCAGCTAATTTCTAAAGAATATTATTCCTAGTTTTCAGTTTTAGGCTCAGATCATTTAAATGAGCCTTGCAATTGCGAGATGAATCTAATTTAACTGCTTAGTATTTTGGATAGATACCATCGGGCAACATTCATCCCTCGGGCCAAAGGCCCTCGGGTCGAATGTTTCCCTCCGGGCGTAAGGATCCATACAACGCACTAGGTACATGAATAACTATAAATCATTTTATATCGGTCGAGATTAGTATATGAGAATAGATAATAAGAGTGAATAGGATTAGTTATGATCATCAGTCTCAATATATTGTTGATTTGGGAATATAGACTTCAGTTAAGATTTTTGAGTTCGTCATTAAATTTTACCACCTCTTATTTTCGACCAAAAATTCAGATTTAATGTCAATTTAATTGTCAAAAGCTTTATTTTAATAATTAATTTTAGAATTAGATGATCAGGCATTCAAATTACCCGGTGCCCTTAAACATTAAATTTTATACATGCTCAAAAGGAAAAACCCACCCTGAGTGAGCTGGCTGATCACCTTTGTTACTCCTGACAATTTGAAAAATTTGAATGCATGAATTGAAATTTAGATCTTTATTTGAATAAGCACGTAACAAGCAAATTTGCAATATATTTCGAAACACACTAAAAAAAATTCGAACATATTTATTCGTTTTTTTTTGTAATATTATAATGAATTATTCCAAATAAAGCAATCGCTTACTAGATAAGCGAAGTGACAGTCTTAATTGTCCTTGCTGTTCAACACAATACGGTCATCATCTTTTATTGGTTGCACCGGATTACGTGGTAGAAATCTCCATTTGTAGACAAATATCATGTATTTAATAAATTATCTGGTATTGAATTATTTGATCTTTTTATCTTCTTGCTAGGTGAAGAATAGATAGTTCCTACAGATTGACGAGTGAAAAAGTGTGTTGGTCATTTAGTTACAACAAATACGATATAATTTTTAAGTTCTCAGTTCTTTTCAATATTTCTGTTGTTTTTTGTAATTTTTTTAATTTTAGACTTTCAAAAGTTGTATCTTAGATTGGATCAGCTACCAACCTCAAGGTACCACGTTAAAATCAATCGTTATCAGATGAAAACATTCTCCGCTAATTACTGCAAGTTTGTACGGAGGTACGTACATTCATGTCCTAGCAACAATGTGGAGGCCGACAACTCATTCTTAACCTACTTCTGCAGACACTTTTACTGAACAAGGACATCATTGGATAGTGTTAGGATAGAAAGGTTTTACATTAAAAGCGGATTGATCGAAATTGGCTATCGATCGAAAATTGGCTTATTCGTAAACTAATGAAGATAACTGTATGACCGTTGACGTAATTGTGGTTTATCTTCGTGAATTGCGCAACGTCATTATCTGCGCGACGCTTCAATATATTTAAAGCTTGATTTAATACATTTCATTCCATTTACGATTGAAGTATTGGATTGGATAATAAAGTTGAATAGTTCCTGACGCTAGAAATAGTGTGGATGATTGAAGAAAATTGAAGAAAATTCAATCATTATTCAAACTCAGTTCGACAACAATTGTTATCGTTCTATTTAATTGAATTTTAAACTTCAATTCTAGGATTGTCCAAATACATAATTTTTCGATTTCATGTGTTTCGACAAGCGTTCGTCTGTCTACCTTCCTCAGAATTATACGACATGTTCTGGAGAGTGGTATAGAACGTTTGTGAGATTGTCAGGTTGGTCCAGTGGTTTTTAAAGTTAAGCATCGAAATAGGTAGAAAAGTTCCAGATAAAACGGGAGATTCCAACCGAAAATCGAGAGCTGAAGAGAAAAAAATGATAATAAAGAAAAAAGATCCGACAAGTAGACATTTCATTGAAATTTTTTTTTTTTTAAAGGCGAATAAGAGTTATGGGCAGAAGTAAAACACATTATAATCATGAGCCTCAATTAGCCACATTGAAAAATCAAGTTGATGCAGCTCATACCATTACAATGGTAGAAAAGAGCGAAGAATCGCCTATAAGAAGTTGAAATGTGGCGATAAAATTCAAATCGAGAATATGCATCGGCAAAGAAATCGAGACAAAATACATGAATCAACAAATAAGACAATCTGGAATATAATCAACGGTGAAACGAGGACAGAAAAAGACAACAAACAATATGGAGACCTGTCGGCGGATGAGTTTGGTGATTTCTTTGCAAAAGTTAGTGAAAGTTTTTCAGAGATAGGTGATCAGCAGAAAAGCAAGAAATTATTGCAAGAATATATTCCTATCCAACGTGAAACTATGTTTCTATATGGGACAACCCTGCGGAAATAGTTAGCGTAGTTGAAAAAATTAAAAATAAAACATCCAGGGACATCTATGGGTTCTCAGTTTCCTTACTGAAGGAGTGTATAGTTGCCATAGCGTTACCATTGAGTATGGTAATAAACCTTCGTTTCGTTGAGGGGATCTTTCCTGATGAATTGAAAATTGCTCGCGTTATACCAATTTATAAAAAAGGAGATCAAAATGATTGTGGAAACTATAGACCGATTTCGATTTTGCCAGTAATAAGTAAAGTGATTGAGGACCCTATTAAATTAAGACTGGATAAATTCTTGGAATCGAGAGCACTTTTGAAGGACGGTCCACATGGTTTTAGGAAAAAACGATCTATCACAACGGCGATGATGGATATACAAGCGTTTATATTTCAAGCTTTTGGAAACAAGGAAGAGGCAATACTTACATCGATAGATTTGAGTAAAGCCATCGATTGTGTAGTTCACTGAATTCTCTTGGAGAAACTATATCACTATGACATAAGAGGAAATATCCATAAATTGATCGAATCATACTTTAAAAACTGATTCCAGGTGGTTGATATATCAAACAAAAGAAAAATGACTCAGGGAGTCCCCCAGGTAATCATTTTGGGCCCTATACTTTTTGTCATATTTATAAATGACTTAATTGGAGAGTCGAAGAATGGTGTAACGAGGGCATTCGTAGGTGATTCGACAATCCTAAATCGTGGAAGCAAAAGGAGAGCCCTGAAGACGAAGGCTGAGGCCTCCTTGAATGATTCTGCGAACTGGTTTTCTGTAAATGGACTCTGTATCAATATAGGCAAAACACAAAGACTTTTACTTACTACAAAGAACGCACTTCTGGAGCATATACGTCTGTTGGGTTTCACGGTTGATTCGGCCTTGAATTGGAACCTCCATGTCGACGACCTTTGCTCAAAGCTGTCCACGGCGATCTACATGATCAGAAGAATAAAATCAATACTGGGAGTGTCAGAGGCCGTACTTACCTATTTTGCTTACTTCAACAGTCTCGCCAATTTAGGCATAATGATCTGGGGAAGTTCAAGAGAAGCGACAAGGGTGTTTTTGAAGCAGAAACAGGCGGTAAGAGCGCTGGAGGGAGTTAGCCAAGTTGTTAGTTGCATACCATTGTTCATACAGTATGGAATACTCACCATTCCATGTAGCTATATATTGGCCTGTGTCCATTATTTCCATGAGAGAAGAGGGGATTACTTAAGAACATCTACATAGTTACCCTACAAGAAAATCCAAATCGTTTACCATCCCAAGGTATCGTCTGACACCCACACAGAACTCCTGTTTGTATCTATCTGTTAAGCTTTATATTAAACTCCCGGATAACTTAAAATTTATGAATTCAGCTAAATTTAAATCCAGTGTTGAATCAATGTTAATAAAAGGTGCATATTATAGTATTGACGAATTTTTGCAGGGTGATATATACGCCATGTTCTGAAATTGTCGAGTGTTGTTCCGTTGGATAAAATGTGTTTTTTTTGTATACAAATTTAATTTATATTTATGATTATATTGATTTGATTCCTTTCAACAACAAATATCTCAAAAATGGTGGAAGTTAAGAAAAAAGATGAAGAAAGATTTTATCTGCGAAAAAATGTAATAAAAGAATCTAAAATTGACAATTATAGTCTTACAATTCTTGAAAGCATCACTGATTCCTATATTTGTCCTAGAAAAGACTGTTTTCTTTGATGAATGAAAGGGAATTTTTCATTCTTATCACAACAAAAAATTCAAAAATAACTACAGAAAAATTAATCAAAACATGAAATAGAATACGACATATGTGTTTCGAGACTTGCCTATAACACTTTTTTCTCATCAGGCATTCATATTCAACTAACAATAATTTAAACAATACTTGGTTACAACTTACTTTGTGAGATGCCGCAGATATTTGAATTACAGGAAGAATTCCATTTTAAGTCAATTTCATCCTTTTATATTATACTCAATTCTTCATGAAATCATAGAATGCAGTTGTAATTTTCTGTGTCGATTTGTTGAGCGAGATAATACTCTAAGCTTATATTTGAGGTTAGTTTTCAGAATATACGCTGATTTCAAAGTGGCATGGTAATTTTTGTTCAGTCTGCGGTATCTCACAAAGTAAGTTGAAACCAAAAATTGTTTAAATTATTGTTAATCGAATATCAATGCCTGATGACGGAAAAGTGTTATATCTCGAAACACATGTGTCGTATTCTATTTCATTTTTTGATTAATTTTTCTGTAGTTATTTTTGAATTGTTTGTTGTGATAAAAATGAAAAATACTCTTTTATTCATCAAAGAAAACATTTTAATAAATATAGGTATCAGAGATACTTACAAGTTGTCAATTTTAGATATTCTGGTTTATTTACACTTTCAAGGATAGACTTGTTCAATTGAATGAAAACTTACGATTCTATGAAGTACAAGATACGGACCTTTAGTTCAAGTGATATTTTTTTTTCATGCAATTCTACCAATCTGTACAGTAATAGGGAGAACCCCAAAAGAAACGGAATAAATCTATTGACGCCAAAATATGCATGAGTGTTATCAAAAACCTTCTACAAGAGATCATTTCAATTGATATTGTCGTTTGAATATTACAGATGAAAATGCAATTTTTTTATGAAATTTCAACAAACTATATCTTTTGAACGGGGCCAAATTCAGAAAAATGTTATAAGATGAAATTGTTTCGTTTGACGTCAAGAATCAATGGTTAAAATTAACGCAGTGGTCGAAGACTCACCCTGTATATATGCTCCAGTAAATGTTTTCTGTAGAAGTGTTGACTCGACATATTTCGCTAGGTCGAGGGATCTTGTTTGTTTTGTTTTTAGTTGTTTTGTTGTTTATTTTTTATTTTTTCTGATGAATTGAATGTCTAATCGTTTCTGTGTTACGTTTGTACACTGAATAAAATAATTTAAAACATTAAATTGGTCGATCTCTTCTGAGGGATTTAACTTGGAAAAGAAGGTGATTTCGAAAAAATTTTAAGGGGAAATTCCCCTATAAAATTTGACTACGAAATCATTTTCCAGATTTTTTTGCGTTTATCTACAGACTCTATATCGAATCAGCTTATTCGTCAGCCCATTGGATCTCGTATTTCCGCTGCCTAATATTTATGCAACCGTCTTTCCCAACAGTTTTGTGAACGGAATTTGAAACTGAAAACGCTTTAGTTTCCTCATCTGTCGCGATATTAGTAAACTATTTCACATTAAATTGTGTCTGATAAAAAAAATCAAATCAACTCGATAATTATCAAAATTCTATGGCTGAAGGCGCTGATTGGGCATGCAAATATCGAGAAAGGAATTCGCAGATCTTTACCGTCGTCCATTCTCTGACCAATATTCAGAGAAAAAATTCACCTGCAATAAACACTATATCGATGCGGTCTTACGGATGGTGTTGAAATTGTGACAACATGTTATTTTACAGTGAACGTTTGAATTCCTTAATCGCTGGCGCGAAATCGATGAAGCAACAATTTTCGACGGTGCATAAAATTGGATTTCCTTAAGCGCGAGAATCATCTGCATTCAAGTGGACCTGACATAGAGAGAAACCGTTCGCCAGCTGAACAGACGTCAGCGCTAGACTGGCAAATTCTGAAAGCACTCTATGATAGTGCAGATAAAAACAATTATGTTTCACCTCAGTTGCCATAAATATAGCCATAACGTTCGAGGGTGTTATTAGCTTTTTTTTAATCTAGAGGTAGGAGTAAACCGTCATGCCATCTTGAAGCAGGTTTTGCGAGCTCCTGTGGGACTCCAACCAACTAAAACTCCTCGTAATAAACTCAGTTTTTTGTCTGATTGAACCAATATTGAGCTAAATCGCCTTAGTTACCATGTGTCATAACACACTCATATTTCCCATGGAAAATATGAAACGTCAGTTCATATTTCTTTCAAAACGTCAAATCATATTTTGTTTCTTTATTTAGTTACAAAATGGAAACTGCAATAGTTGAAATTTCCACTAAAGTAGTTCCACTAGATACAAAGGAAGAAGAAATATCGTTTCGTGCAGCAGCTATCTCGGACGATGTTTCCAAAACGGTCTTCAAAGATTGTGATGCTGCAGATGGCTCTCCCACCACACCTGTTATCATCTTTGCTACCTTATTTTTGTGCAGCATACTGTCAGCCAGATAGCCTTCTGCAACAGACGAACTTTTCCAACCACCATGTCTCTTGAGTGTTGTCATTGAGGCTTCCGCATCGGAAACCAATGTCGCGGATGTTCGTCTTCCACAATGACCTGTATATGTTTTCGGATTATCTAAACCCAACCATTCAGCAACCTTACTCGGAAATTTCCGAAGGTATTTTTGCCGATAGGCTGAAGAGTACACTTCTGATTCCTATAAGCTACGAAGAACCTAAGAACGCCTTGCGGACGCAACGCCGAATACTCACCAAACGAGCAGCACCCAGATCTTCTTCATCAATTATAGTGAATATTCTGTTTATATCATTCTTAGTCTTTGAGGCTTTGATTATGATTACCAACCCACGATCTTCGATATCTGAAAATAGCATATTCACCAACTCCTTCAAAATGCAGCCTTAAAAAGTTATAAGCATTCGGCAAATACCCTCCTGTACTCCTGTTTCCCTCTAAGAAATATCTCAAAAATGACGCAATTTAGAAAAAAAGATGATGAATGATTTTATCTGCAAAAAAGACTAATGATTCTAGGAAGTACAAGATACGGGCCTTTAGTTCAAGTGATATTTGTTTTTCATGCAATTTAACAAATCTGTACAGTAATAGCACAGTATAGATACCAACCAGTAATCGCACTCCGTGGATTTTCTTACACCAAGTCTGACTAGCAGACATTTTGGTCCTTGTTCATTGTTTTCATCAATAATTCTAAGATGCCTGGAATAATGTCATTATTATTATTTTAGACATCTTAAATAAATCCTTTGTATAATTAATTCGTTTAATATTCAGAAGAATATAGTTTTTTTGACATCTATTTAAAATTCATAGAAGAAATTGAAGAAAAAAATACAACCTAACCTATAATTCAGTGGAATTTCTTTGGGTCAAAATCTACCATGAACCAGCAAAGCTCATTTATTTAATCATTTATTTTCATTCCAGTAAGTCTTCTGTTCAATTTTGTGTTATTTTCAAATTAATTCCAAAATGATTAACAATTGTAGCGTATACAACCGCAAATACTTTCTTCTTTCTTTTTTCTCAATACCATTAGACACCGACAGGTGAGTGATACATTTAGTATTGTAGAAAATATTGTTTATTAAAAGCTCCGTTATTTGAGTAGTGCTTCATTCAATCAGTTGAGATTATTTGAGATATCAGGAACCAATGAAATTTCAGGAGGTTCACGCTTACTGTCGTCATTTCTTTACGATTAGTTGAGATATCAAGAACCAATGATATTTCAGGAGGTTCACGCTTCCTGTCATCATTTGTTTACGATATTTGGGATATCAGGAACCAATGGAATTTCAGCAGGTTTGCGCTTACTGTCAGCATTTCTTTACGATTAGGTGAGACATCAGGAACCAATGGAATATCAGGAGGTTTACGCCTACTGTCGTCATTTCTTTACGATTAGTTGAGATATCAAGAACCAATGAAATTTCAGGAGGTTTACGCCTACTGCATTCGTATGCAGAAGCGTGAAATTTTTTTAGATGAATATTCGAGTGTGTATCTATATGATTTTCAATTTTATATATAGAAATTACGATAATATAATATATGTATGTATATAACAATAATTCAATAGGATTTTCATTTTGTTTCCACCATAATGAGGGAACCCTATCTAGAAAACACGCAGCATATTTAGCGCAAGGGAGTATTAACGGGGGGGGGTGTACTGGGGCTAATTAACCCCCCTCCAAGAAAGAGTTTTTCACGCTAAATCTTCGAATGGAAACGATCTGAACCTCTCCCCCCTTACTCCGCTTTTCACTGAAGATCAGTTCAGGTGCCTCGCTAAAACTTGCCACTAATTCTAGAAATCCATAATCAAATTCTTTTCTCTTTTCATGAATTGAATATATTAAAAAATAGTCAACTAAATTAAGAAAATGTTTCTTTTGACGTCAAGAATCTATGGTTAAAATTAACGCAGTGGTCCAAGACTCACCCTGTATATATATTATTTCAATGATTTGATGAGTTCTTGGCTGTCTTTAATTCGTAATTAGGTTTTGTTTAAATTAAGAAACAAAACAAAAATTGCAATACCAAGTTTCTTGTTACTAAATAATCAATTCCTTGAAAACAAATTATTATCATAATTTCATTTTTTTTTCTGGTTATTTTGAAAATTACAAAAAAGTCCTTGTGTATCAAAATAATAAAAAATATTTCGATAATAAAAAAGAGAGAGTGAATTAAATATTTTTCGATATTTCGATACACTTGGAAGTGTTTGTGATTCGTAGAACTATCAGGAAAAAATGAAAAATTGTAAATTTGTTCATAACAAATTGTTGATTTAATTAACAATGAAATGACGAAACAAGTTTTCATAACTTATTATTTGCACAATAAACTATTAAAGAAACGTTTATAAAGGATTGATATTATTATTGAAAAGATAGTTTTTTTTCATCATAACTAAAGTTCTTTAAGAATTCTAACTGCAAATGTTTTCAAAAATATAAAAAAGCCCATTTGTTCATGAAAACTTCATAAACAACTGAAGGAAGATTTTTTTTAGTTGATAAAGGTCTTTTGTTAACATAAAAACGGTAGGTGAGTGACAAATGAAAAAATTTACAGCACAACATAATTTTCTACTTTTTTTGAAATGAAAAAAGGATTATATACAAATTATTCAATTCATTCAATCTTATTTAATGGGTATACAGGAGAGGATATGCTAAGTGCTAAATTTTGATGGCAATTAATCATGTATTTTCAATTTACAATATTTGAGGTTCTTTGAAGTATTTTGATCATAATACACATGTTTCAAATTTTCAAATCTTCTGTAGATACCCAAAAAATTATTAGTAATGAGAGCATTTCAATAGACCTATTTATCTATGAATCAGATTTTTGGATCAATGAGTCAATGATGTCCATTCGACAGTTTCATTCGATTCAAAATATACTCTTGACCAATTACCTATTATATCAAGAAGCTGCCATAAATTATTTAGACACTGGTTGTTTGACTAATAATTATACAATGTATTAATTGTACACTTAATCGAAAGAAATGTGTGATTACAAGATAGAAGAAGAATTTAAAAAAAAGTTTATAAAATATTTCAAAATGAATGCATATTTATTATTTTGTTTCTTTTAAATCCCAGACCATTTCCTCCTGTAATAAAAAATCGAGTGTTGGATCAAATTCTGATTACTTGATGAGTTATTGATTGTGAGCACTTCTAAATGAGACATCTTGTATACACTTCCAATCCCCCTGTATTCAACTGCCGAATTGCAGTTTCATTCTGCTCTGTATTGTCGAAAGTAGAGTAATCAAATCGATTGCTTCGAATCAAAATAGACAACTAACAACTAACTCCATGCTGGATGTGGCAACGCGCCTGAGGCTTTACTCGGTTACAGTTTCGAGCTTCTCGAGAAGAAAAGGCACACGTATAATATTCCTCTGCGAATATCCTTGGCCCGAATGTGGTTACCTGTTCGCTGTCATGTCCGTTTTCGAACTGAAACCAAACGCGTTTTAATTGCCAACCAAACCAAATGGTATTCATTCACTGTATTGGTTTACGATTAGCCGACAAAAATCTATTTTTGTGAATGACTCTCTGAACCACATGAATTACAAGCCCCGTTGTTACGGAGTATTTTGACCATAAAAAGAACTCGGTTTGATCATACGACGTTGTTTTATCCGTGTTATTGCATTCTGTTGACAACAGAAATGGATGTTGTTGGTATCTGGAACGTGACTATGCGAAAATGTAGAAGCAGGGTTTAATAAGTAAACCCTGTGTAACATAAGTTTTCCTTCAATTTCTGCAAGGAATTCTTGCATTTTCAACTACTAATGAAGAACGTTATCAAAAGATGGCCACAAGCTTCAAGCAACAAAATGTTCTGACAATTGGATAAGCAACTTTTGGTCATTTTCCATTAGCACAAAAAGATATTGTAAAAGGTCGAATTTTTATTTGGGCAATAACCAAATTTTTCTTGCTACCAACTTCTGTCGCTTTCAAGGCATAAAGCTAGCTTTTGAAATAGCTTTCAAGATTGACAGAACTCTGAACTGAAAACAGTGTAAATTTGAGTTTTCTATGAAAACTGTTCAAGTCTTATAATATTTTTCGTATTTCAGCTTCTGGTGTTAACATCAAGCAGTCGTCCACATATCTTTTTAATATTGTGATATCATATGTAGAGTTCAATAAAATATGCTAAAAACTGAAGTTCTTTATTTTTCTAGAAATCTAATGTGAATGTAATAGATTCTTCTGGATTGTTAAGATGTTGAAGAAATCCATCTAAATTCATTCTATATTGCTGAATGATGAAAGAATCATTATTATCATTATTATTATAAAAGGATACAGAGAAGAGGCTGTTGCCTATAAATCTCAAACAAAAATTGAAAATTAAGTGGCGCTTCAGAAATAACAAAGAAAAAAAAAATATTGCCACAAGGAAAAAATATCACACAATTGTTAATGCGTCCAATCTGTTTTTAAAAGAGTTTACACTATCGGCACGCATCCTACTATCACTAAACAAGTCCAGCTCAAACATTTTTAGTCTGTCTTCATATAAAGGGCGAACCACCCTGAAAGGATTGCAGAA
Source organism: Micraspis discolor (assembly GCA_030674115.1). NCBI lineage: Eukaryota > Metazoa > Arthropoda > Insecta > Coleoptera > Coccinellidae > Micraspis > Micraspis discolor. The sequence goes on along the minus strand of JARTUT010002184.1, from coordinate 74,332 downwards.
CGCTGCACTCCCTCCAAACGTTGTTGATTTGCAATCAGGCTAGGGAACCATGCAGGGCCAGCAAATTCCAGAATTGGTCGAACATAGGTGATGTAAAGCTAGGAAAAAATTTCCGCATCAAGTACAAAATCTTTCGGCATTTGGCGGTTATATTGCTCACATGGGCTGACCAAGACAGATCCTCAGTTATCATCAGCCCGAGATCGACGTGCTGTACGGCGGAGTCCAAACATTTGCCTTCGATCATATACTGGTTACGCGGATTGTTACTCCCAAGGTGAACAACTTTACACTTTTCTACTTTCACGGGAAGATGCCACTGACGGCACCATTGGCTAAACCGATTCAGGTCACACTGAAGAATATTAGGCAAGCGAGCATCATTGAAGAGCTTGATGTCATCAGCATATTGGGATGAGTGCGACGAGAATATACCAGGCAGATCTGATACGTAGGCCAAAAATAGGATCGGACCCAAAACAGAACCCTGCGGTACTCCACTGATAACGGGTTTGAAGACAGATAATGAGTCGCCAACTCTTACTGAGAAATACCTACCACCAATAAGCGAACGCAGCCAGTCCAAAACCCTACCTCTCACACCAAGATGTTCAAGCTTGAACAGCAAACGGCGAACACGATCGAAGGCTCGGGGGATGTCCGTTTATATCACATCAACAGGTATACCACAGTCAATAGACTTGGTCCAATGCTGGAGACCCTGCAGAAGACATGTGACAATTGATCGTCCCGGAAGAAAACCATGCTGTTGTTCAGGAATTATATTATTTTCAACAAAGAACCCAAGGTCATCTATATATCTCTTCCATAATTTGGGTTTTAGTACATATAGGTCGAAAGATTTTTATTAAAATTGCAAATGCGGCTTGTGACGATTTTCGTGATCAAATAATTTGAGAAAAAATAGTTTTAGCTTGATATCAGAAACAATTATTGAGATGAAGGATCTTTTAACAAAAAATTTGTTTATTAATCGTTGCCACACATGACATCATTGACAGTTAGTTTTTTGATATATTCGTAATAGATGCTTTAGCAATTGCTACAATGAATTCAATGTCGCTCGAAAATCGCCTTAAGATCTTTAAAACCTACTAAGAAGATATTGATTCTGTTAAAATTACATCCCGTAAAATGTGTCATATTTTTGGACAATATAATCGACCTTCTGAGACCGCTATTAAAAATTTAGTCACTTAATTTGAGTCGACGGGCTCGGTACAAAATGTGCCAACACCAACGCGTGTTCGACCGGGCCGTTCAACTGAAAACATCGCAGCAGTGAGCCACAATATTGAAGAAGATACAAATTTGTTAATTTTTGACGTTCTCAACAACTAGGGTTACCCCAAACCACCACATGGCGACTGTTTCATTAGGATTTGGATTTGAAGTCTCACAAGATTCAACTAGTGCAAGAATTGAAGCCGACCAGCCATTCACATCGCCGTAGATTCGCTAAATTCATTCTGCAACAACCCTCTGGATTTCTAAAAAATTATTTTTTCGGACGAAACCCATTTTTACTGGTCAGAGTATGTTAACAAGCGAAATTGCCGCATTGGGGCTTCTGCAAATCCTAGAGGGAATATTGAAAGCCTTTGCATGCTCAACGTGATTGGCCCGTTTTTTTTTTCGAAGATGAGGCTGGACATGGGGTAGCGGTCAATGGATCAGGCTATCGCGAGATGTTAACAATGGACTATCAGTGATGACATGGACATCACTGACATGTGGTTTCATCAAGATGCTGCCACTTGTCACACAGCCAATGAGACGATCGATTTATTGCAAACCAAATTTGCTGATCGCTTAAAGCTGTTAAATGACCAACCGATATCATCACTGGATTATTTCTTGTGGGGCTATCTTAAGGAGTGAGTCCATATGGAGCCAATCGAATCGATTGCAGCCGTAAAACTCAAAATCTTTGATGCGACAGCCGATATAAACCCGACATTTTGCCACAAAGTGATTAAAAATTTCGATTAAAGACTTTTTTCTGTCAGCGTGGACGTGGTGGATATTTGACAGATATTTTCTTTTTGTAATACAATGAAAATTTGAGTCATCGACATCAACATTTTTTGTCTTATTTTGTTTTAAAAAACCAAGTTCTTATTGAAAGACTCTTCTATCTGCTGAATATGAAGAGAGCAAAGGGAATTCTGCAATTTTCCTCAATAACTTGTGGGATTTTTTTTTGGTAGAAAAGAGGATCCAGCTCCTCAGTGTAGGTACGGATTTCCAGCCCGAACCTCGTGTCGACGCCTCGTCAATTCCTCTGTCAAATTATTGAGAACCACCATCATAAACGAGCTTACGACGGAATCGAGCATGTTTTGTCGTGTCGACAATTTTCGTATATAATAATGAGGTAAAGAAGAAACGACGCCTTCTCATGATGTAGGGCGACTGGTGAATTCTGCAAATTCTTGAAACGCTCGTTGCATAATAACCATTCAGCTCCCTTGTTGCCCACCTGCTCATGATTTATGTGTGGCGTTGAACCTTTCGTCGATATATCATACAGGGCTTTAAACACGACACGGCTAGTTGGCCAGTAAAATGTAACGAATATTGTTCTTTATGTGGACCATTTCACGATTTAATTGTAATATAAATAGCCAGGTCGAAATAGACTCTGAGCCTTTCGGAAATTGTTGGAAATCGTTATACACCAATGATGGCAAATTAAACTGTATTAATCGAATATTTTACTAACCCCTTTCATTGGCCCTTTCTTTGACGAATCTTGAGTTCTTAAAAGTAGCCGCGGCACCAGGTGTTTGTTTGCCTAAATATGCTAACTATAGAGTAAATAAACAGAGGGCGCTCCATCGAGAAAAAATTATGAAGAGAAGACATGAGTGGATCTGTTCTGCCATATTGGTAAGCGCTTTTAGTCCAATTTTGACTTTTTTTGAATTTTTCATCGGATTTGTCTATCTGAACAAATTACTAGTTATACAGTGATTGGCACATGTGTGGATCCAACTAAATATTTCTAGAATTATTAGAGATATTAAAATAAAATTCTGAAAGATGGATACAGCAGTAGATTAACTATTTGTTTTCATATCTCTGAACTATTTTGAACTTCTAGTTTTACCGGAAGTAATGTCATTTTAAAATTTTCAATGGACCACTCTGTATATTATTTCAGATTCTGATGAAACATTTTATTATGGATACTAAAATATAGGGTTCGATATTTTTCATTTCAATACCTACCGAGATATTGACAGAAAAGTATCTAAAGAAAGCAAAAATCTAATTTAATAATATAATATAATATATAATAATTTAATTACCCCCAGTATCCCCTCCCGGTAAATACTCCCCTCCGCTAAATATGCTGAGTGTTCTCTAGAAAGGGTTCCTTCATTATGGTTGGAAAAAAATAAAAAACCTATTGAATTATTGTTATATATATATTATATTATTATAGTTTCAATCTTAATAGTCTTTAAATCTTTTATATTCAAATATTTTGTTTAAGGGTATAACGACTAATTATTTATTATAATCATTACATTTTTGTTATCGTCTACTTACTGAATGTGTGGTTATATAATGAAAAATAATCCTGTCGCTGTAAATATTTACGTCCTTGAATTAAAAGTTATTCATTCAATGACGATTAGAAAAGAAATTGTCTTTCAAAATGGGATATTACAGACGTGATTTGATTATGAAGTATTTTTTGTCGTAGTTTTTATCTTGTCACTCATCAACGGGACCATCGAAGAAAACCAAATTTTTTTGATGGTGTTCCAGTAAATATCTATATATGATACTTAATTTCTTAGTATCTGTTTTTTTATTGATTGTATGCTGTTTTTATTTATTTCTATCATCTCGAATATTTGTCTTTTATAGTAATTTTTTTCAATTGTTAACACCTTCGCATCTTGAAAATTCATATTGTGACCTAAATTGACTTCATGTGTGGCTAATGCGCATCTTTCTTGATGTTTATTTATGTCAGATTTATGTAACGCTAGCCTACTTTTCAACCATTGATGAAGAGCTGAATAAATGCTTGAAAGTTTGGCAAAGTTTACTATAACACTCCTACCTAGAACATAATTAGTCGTTATACCCTTAAACAAAATATTTTGTCTTGAAAATTATCAATTTTCAAATAGTCAATATTGATAGAAGTCATGAAAGAAAATGAACGATGTTATATACTCATCTGTGATATGATGATCTTTTTAAGTTGGATCGAACTATCGGCGTCCAAACTTCTGGCAGATCTATAGATGGAGCACTTATGGAATCGGGTGTTATTTTCATAAATGGTGCTTCTTTGATTTTTTTTCTTGCAAGTTTTTCTTCTTTGGATATTATTGATGCTTCATCCCACTTTATACGATGATTCTCATCTACAGCATGTTGGACCAACCTGGATTTGTCGCTGTCTAGTACTCGTAGAAGCTTCTGATGTTTTTTTATTCGTACATTCAGAGGGCTTTTAGTTTCTCCGATGTAAGATCTTCCGCACTCGCAACGTAATTCATATATGCAGTTCTTTGTCCTTTGTATCTCATTATTAGGCTTAACTTTTGCAAGTTTAGCTCTGATAGTGTCTTGAGTTTTGAATGCAGTCGTTATGTTGTATCTATTTCCAATTCTTCTCATTTTCTCCGACAAACCTTTTACATAAGGAATTACGGTTTTTATGTTCAGGTTGACTTTCTCTAGTTCGTCTAGCTTTTTCTAATATCTTTTTGGGGTAGCCATTGCTTCTAAGAGTTTTCGAGATGCTATTTATTTCTTCATTTTGGTCTTCTTCAGTGCAACAAATATTTATTGCTCTATCAAATAAACATTTTGCTACTCCCAATTTAGTTATTAGTTGGTGGTTTGAATCAAAATATAGATATTGTGTTGTGTTCGTTGGCTTTTTATACACAGTGGTTCTTGGGATTCCATTTTGTTTATGTACGAGTACATCTAAGAATGGAAGTTGTCTGTCTTTCTCGATTTCCATTGTGAATTTAATTGATTCCTCTTGATTGTTTAGATATTGAAGGAATCCGTCTATAGTGTCTCTTCCATGTTGCCAAATAATGATCATCTACATATCTTTTCCACAGTTTGGGTTTAAGTACATATTTTTCTAATGCCTTCTGTTCGAAAATTTCCATATATAAATTAGCTAAAATTGGTGATAGTGGTGAAACTAAACGCCCTCTGAATGTACGAATAAAAGAACATCAGAAGCTTCTACGAGTACTAGACAGCGACAAATCCAGGTTGGTCCAACATGCTGTAGATGAGAATCATCGTATAAAGTGGGATGAAGCATCAATAATATCCAAAGAAGAAAAACTTGCAAGAAAAAAAATCAAAGAAGCAGCATTTATGAAAATAACACCAGATTCCATAAGTGCTCCATCTATAGATCTGCCAGAAGTTTGGACGCCGATAGTTCGATCCAACTTAAAAAGATCATCATATCACAGATGAGTATATAACATCGTTCATTTTCTTTCATGACTTCTGTCAATATTGACTTTTTGAAAATTGATAATTTTCAAAAGGTTTTTTAATTTTCCTCCTTGATAAAGATAAAAGATGTCTATCGAAACGTGGGAAAACAGTACATCCACAATAGATGATGTTAATAGCCCAAACAATCATTCAACACGAGCTTCATCATCAACAATATCTCGTCATCAACTATTATATTATTGTTCTTTCTATTTACAGAATTGAAAAATCATATAGATAAACTCAAATATTGTCGCCCTTGTGCCAGTCACAAAGATCGCAAAGTTTTCGTCACTGCTGAACGGGATATTTGTGCATTAGGATGAACAATGTTAAAAAGGTCACAAACTTCTTGATGCGTCCTTTTCTTCCCTCCATACCCACACGTCATTTATATTTCTATTCTTTGTCTACCACTTAATTAGACCATTTTACGATCAAATTGAAACAATAAAATTTTTCACGTTCAAATTCAAACACCAATAAGTTATTTTGACTACTTTTGTCACTTCTACAATGAATTTCATGGATTACAAGATACCATTAAATTTTTCCTTTCTTTGGTTACTTTTCTGTTAATATCTTGATAGGATATAAAATAAAAAATATCGAACCCCGATATTTTTGTACTCGTAATAGAATGTTTCATCAGAAACTAAAATAAGATACAGGTTGTTCCATTGCAAATTTTAAAATCGACATTACTTTCAGTAAAACCGGAAGTTCAAATTTTCAAATTCCATTTTGGTATCTTCAATAATTCCATAGATATTTAATTGGTTCCACACATATGCTCATCACTGTATATCAGTGCTCTTCCACATTCCTCTTTATTTTAGTGTGTTCAATTATATCAGGATTCAAGGAAAATAAAACAAGTATTCAGTTTCCAATGTTTTTTAACATTTTGTAATTTTTATTGGGTTTTTAAACATTTATTCATCTTACGATTGGGCCGGGAACAATAAAAATATACAGATAAGGCCCAATCAGCAGTAACATACATATATCTTCAATGAAAATAGACATTTTATTAAGTTATGTTTTATTGTTTACTTCTTAATCATATTTTTATAGATAAGATAAATTAAATCAGCAGAATCCAATCGAAGGGACCCAGCGTCATGCTACACTTCATAAATTACACTGAGAGCCATCTTTTTTGATTATGGAGTGATTGAACCAATACTATGTTCTTTCTAAAAATATTTTCCTAGGATAGATGTCATGACTACATGGGAATTTATGAATATTCATGTTTTTAATTTTTATACTATATGTTTTTTTTTGTGAAATGGTTTTATTCCCATACTAGTTAGACTCGAAGGATATTACATTTCTATGGTTCAACTCGACTCTCATATGTGTAATGCATTTCAGTCGATATTTTGTGACAATATAAGTACTAATAGGCAAACATTTGAGGTCGTATGAATATATAGCCAGTCTCTCCTTTTCAACTATATAAGTTATTTAAAACTCGTCAATTTTGTATGAATATACTCTCTAGAGTAAAATCAACGTTGTCATTATTTTTAACATGAATCGATTTAGAATGGATATTACAACAACAATATTCTTATGGCACTAGAAAAAATATTTTTCAATATCTCATACAATATGACTTCTAACTTTGAAATTGTGTACGTTTTCAGAACATTCCAGACAGCAAATGAAACATTTCCTTTAGTATGTTCTATTGGGGCTCATCGTCAATTGTTTATGATATATTTCTGCTCATCTCAATATTCTGAAAACGTCGGTCTTGAAGATTTGACGTTAAACTGAGCTTCAATTTTTCTTTCGGCATTGTATAACCCAAAACATGCTTTCCTAAATCTATATGAATTTAATCTATGATAATAGTAGTTAATGAAAATACTTTTATTTAGATACTTGATTTTTGCCAAGTTGAATATATATCAACATCGAGTACAACTAATCGATGTGACTATCGAGAGATATAACTACAGACTATTTTAGATGCTCGTTCGATTCACCAAATAAAATATGCCACTTAAGAAAATTTGAAAAAACCGGAATGAAACAGTATTCATAAAAATAGAAAGAGTTAAATGAGAATAAAAAATTATAACTCCAAGCTCAGATTAACACTGGTGAAATAATTGACGAACAAAATTGGGATAACTAGACCTACACTTGCTTATTGTAATGACAGAAACTACATACACATTTTGGTTATTTAGGAGGAAAATTAATACTTTCTTACATCCAAGCATTATTTATTGTTCCTCGCATTAAGTGTTTTATTGTTGCAGCCTGAAGTCCCATCCAATCCCAAGATTCTACTTGATTTTAGTATGATAAAATCTCGCCCACTCATTTTCGAATGAAGCCATTTTTGTTCAAAGATAAACTATTTGTACATCTGTGTATTTTTTTTTTTTTTTGTATGAGCCTATTTTTTGAGAATATATATGAAGAGATATTCTTATAGTTTATACAAATGTCTATGAATATAATGTTCAATTTTTAAAGACGACAATGATTTTTGTACTTTGTATTACTCTACGATCTACTTCAGGCTGCAGATAACAGTGCTTAGTTCGCAAATCTCATGTCAATGTACATAACCCAATATAAATTTTTCACAGCCAGACACCTAAGATGCGTCTTAGTTCAAGATTTTAAGCCTCACGATGTGGTTCCTTTAGGTTTCAACTCCTTGAGAAGTACGGAATGCTCTCGATTTATTATAAAGGACGCCAGAAGCCTGCTTATTAATTTAAGATTGATTAAAATAGAGATATATAATCTTAATCGGAGATCTATCTCACTCACGTCTGTACGAGGTACGAATCTACAAATATATTGAGTGGTTTTCGGACAACACCAGTTCATCTAACACGAATCTACAAGTCATAGACTTGATGATGGTGATTCCTTTCGGATGTTGTTCGTTTACTCGCACAGACATCCACCCATCACGATGAAGAACAACTCTGCATCCAAGGATTGTTGCACGTGCAGAAGCAGCTGGTGGAAATGATTGGAGCGTAAACGATTCCATTAGCGTAGACGAGAGGTGGCGGTTGCTGGCTGATCAGACGCTGCTGATCTTGGTAAAGGATCTGCATGGCTAAACTTTTGATTAAATAGAGCGTCTGCCGCCTTTCGTGTCCCATCAAGCATACAGTAGATTCTCCTACAACATCGTGTAGTCTCATCAGGTACTGATGTTTCAAAGCTTCTTCTTCTGGTTCAACGAAATGGTTCCATAAATAGTTCTCCAACTTCGATTTCTGCTGATTTATATCTGGGAAGTCGATGAAGAATCTGGAGCACATGTATCTCTGCACCCTCTTGATGACATCCGGCCTTGCTGGTTTGTAGTTTCGAACTAGCAGGTTGCAATATTTCAACAGTCCACCTCCTCGTATTTCTTCAGGCTGTCGTGTTGCTATCAACTTCTTTTGGAGATGGTATAACGCCTCTTGAAAATCGCCATAGACTGATTCACCGACTACTGTGGGGTAGAAATTCTCTCCTATAGGTAACTCACTGCACTCATAGAATAGCAGTAGGGAATCTAAGATTATCTGGAATGAATCTACAGAGAATTCGAACTGTCTTCTCATGCTATCTACGAATTTCAGTTCAACTCCTCTCCCTCGAGCATTTCCGAGAGATATTAGGGACCATCTATCACCGTCATTATTGTTATTGACTTTGACCATCTTGCTTACGTAGGCTTCCTTCAAGCTGCACGTTGATATCCTCTTCCTGCTGACGCCATCTGGTAGCATTTCGTATAGAGATCCAAGTACTGCTGACTTAACTCTATCGAAGTGTTTTTGCGTGGACAGTTCTACCCCGAAGATAAGATCAAGGTCGTTGTAGGGCTGTGATTCGGTGGCTAAGACGTGAGAAGCAGCACCACCGTTTAGACGTATATCCCTAACTTTCATACCAGCGCCACCACACGAAGGGTCGGCTTCTAATTTTCCTCTGACGACGTTTACGAGGTCCCTCAGGCGGATTTCTAGAGTTGGAAAGTTTCCTCTGCCGTGTATATAGATGACTTCGTCCATGACGTCGTTCAAGCGACATACTTGTTCGAAACTTAAGACAGCGAGTCTCTGTTGGCTGTCAATGCTGTCGGTAGTGGTTATGCTGGATGGCGTTGATGTTTGCTTGTTGATGCTCGATGCAGCTTGGACGTTTGAAGCGGATCTTGAAAAGTCGTCTAGTTGTAGATCGTCGAGACTGAGATCTTCGGTGGCGATGGATAAGCGAGACTCTTCATCGATGTCGTCCAAGGATCCGCACTGCAAACAAAAAACAATGTTTAATAATCTAGAAGTATGGTTTGGACATAGCAAAAAGGTGAAAAGTAGGAGCAAGAAAGGAAGTGAGTCGATAGGTCCTGAGCACTTGCGTGTGGTAATTACATATGCAGCGATGTAAATAGTATGAGCGAGAATATGTACTTGTTATATTCAGTTTTATATTATTCATTATTCCATTTAGTTCTTTTCATTTTGATTTAATACATACAAAATTCAATAGCGCATTTTTTAATCTCGGATTTAGTGGATTGGAACTGTGAAATATGAGTTGAAACAACGGACAACGCGACGAGATCAAGTTCAAGGTGATATCAAAGTACATCTCTCGCAGGTTGCGTTGGACGAAAGATTCGTTCTTTTGTGATTTAAATATTTTCAAATTTAACTAGCATAGTTTGGTCATTTTATATTGAAGTCATGCGACAAAACATATTCGTATTGGGGAAAAGTTTAGTAGGTTCACGAGCAAACTTCATAATGAACGTAGAGACAAAGCTTTGAGCTGAATTTCATTATAACGAAATTGAATTTTCACACATTCAAGTCGAATATTCAGTTAGGAAGTTTCGATATCGGTTGGCTACTTGTGATGAATTCTTGACAATGCCTACATAGTGTCAATCCGGCGACAAAGCCTTTGGATATACCAATAATTGAAAATCGCTCAATGCTTGTCCGTTAGGAATTTCAAAGCTCGATAAGTATTCGATTGACATTGGTCGGACTTATTGATCAGTGTCAGTTGGGAGAAAATTAATCGAAATGGTTCATTTGTCCGTTGTCCGAATTCAGAAAAGCACTGACGAGAAGGGAATGGAGTTTCGAACAAAATTTTAAGAAAACTATAAGAAGTTATTTTTATTCTGAGATATAGGTTTCTTCATTTATCTTGGCGATTGTATTTATATCACATTGTTCCAGAATAATAAATAATAAAAATAACATCGTTGTTAAAGTAGACTTAAAGTATATGTAGTCTACACTCCTGGTTTCATTGTGGGTTTCTTGTTTTCAGATTTTTGAAAAATTTGGCTATTTCTCTTGCTGAATAGTAGACACTATTCATTAAATTGTTAATAGACCGCTACTGCTAAAAGCGCCTCTACAGGTTTGTATATATCAAGATAATTTATTACTCTCACTACTTATTTTGTGAATAGTTGCTCTATGTTCGATGTACCATAGAAAATTATTCCAAATTTTAATTTGGATTCAATTAATCTTTAACACATCTCTGATAATACAGGGTGTTCGGCACATGGACCGTCAAATTTTTTTGGGGCGTTGGTAGGGTCATTTGCTACCTTTTCAGTCTTGGAACCTGGGTCCTTAGTATTACGGTTACGGAGGTATGATTTTTTTATTAGGTTTTTCTAAATTACCCAAAATGTACCCTTCGAAGCCCCATAACTTTTTTTGCGCGGGCTTTTACATGCATTTTTTTTTTATTGTATTAAGTCTACATAAGTGTGTTTTGAAAAAAACGTATTTATTGTTACAAAATTAACACGAGGGCCTTTTTTTTTAAAAAAAAATAAAAAATATGAAAGTATGAAAACATCTCCACTCCTATTGAAATTTAAAAAAGAGTTACAGCTATTACAAATTTAGTTTTATTTTAAAATGTTCTTTGGTTTATAACGTTGCTAACCATATACTATTTACGTAAGTCAATAAAAAAAATAATACTGCAAATATGGTTTTAGTCAGAAGAGTGAAGAAAGTCGCACCTAAATAAAAGTACGGATTTCGACACAACATAGCGAGCAAGGAAATTTTACCTGCCCGTTTTAGACGCGTGTGAATTATTATTACTATTTCTGTCCTTAGGTTGGATTGGGTTAGTCGCCGCTGACTTGACCCTACCGTCATTCGAGATTTAACTGTCTCTGCTGTTGGAAGTGTCTGTGCCGCGTTGTTCACTTTTTTAATATGTTTTTTTTTGGTTTTGTTACTTTTATCGACTTTTTGCTACTGTTGTTTTTATTCTGATTGTTGATATGCCTAATTTCACCAACGCTGAGTATGCTGATATGGTGATGGCATATGGCAAGGTCGATGGTGTTGCTCGTGCAGCTCAAAAGATTTATCAAGCCAAATTTCCTGATCGAAGAATACCCCATCACGAAACATTCTCGACGACTTATCGATGATTAAGAGTGGAAACTTAAATTTTCAAGAGCCTCGGGTCAATGTGAGGCAACACCATGTAGCAGTTGACGATCAAATACTTCAAGCCTTTGAAGAAGATCCAACTACAAGCATTCGTGTCGTTGCTCAAAGACTCAACTTAACGATTTGGAAAGTTTGGTCAGTACTTCGGGATAAAAATCAGCACGCTTTTCATTACACCCCGGAACAAGGTAAATAAACTTTTTTATTGATAAATTTGTCCCTTTGACTGCGAAAAAATTGTCACAGACTAATGAGTTTTATTAATTGTTAGGGGTCTTCATGAAGGCGATCCTGCCAGACGGTTGGAATTCTGTAGATTTTTGCTGCACACAGATGTCTATTGTGTTTCTAAAACGAATTTTGTGGACAGACGAATCATGTTTTAACCGAGAAGGAATAACAAATCTGCACAATTTACATCACTGGGCACCTAAAGATGAGAATCCCCACGTGAAAAGGCAAATGAGTTTTCAACAAAAATTTAATGTTAACGTTTGGGCTGGTGTGATAGGAAGACATCTCATCGGGCCACACTATTTACCGGCTCGACTAAGTGGGCCTGCTTATTTGCATTTTTTGCAGAATGCTCTGCCGGAGCTACTAGCCGATGTTCAGGCCTTCGATGAAGACGTGCCGATTGTGTTCCAGCATGACGGTTGCCCGGCACATTTCATGAGAGAAATTCGAGATCACCTAGACAACTCTTTTTCAAATTCATGGATAGGCAGAGCCGGCCCCATCCCTTGGCCCGCAAGATCTCTGGACCTAACACCTTTAGATCACCATGTCTGGGGTAAAGCCAAAGAATTGGTTTATTTCACAGAGGTACCTACAAGAGAGGTGTTGATTGAACGCATAAACGCGACATTTGTAGTAATGAAAGAAGAAATGGTTGAAATCAGAAAAAGGTGTCGGGCGTGCATTCGGAGTAGAGGAGAACAATTCGAACAGAATTCACGTTAAAGAATCGCGTTATTTTACTTTGTAAATAAACAATCATACAAAAACTGTATTTTACTAAAATCTGTCCTTACTTTGCTATTTTATCTGAAACACTATTTGTAGTATTTTTTTATTTATTGACTAACGTAAATAGCATACTTTTAGAACCGCGATAAACCAAAGAACGTTTTAAAATAAAATTAAGTTCGCAATAACTGCAACTTTTTTTTAATTTCTTTTAGAAGTAGAGATGTTTTCATACTTTCATATTTTTTTTTTAATAAAAGGCCTTCGTGGGTTATCTGTAACAATAAATACGTTTTTTTTCAAACACACACTCATGTAGACTTAATAAAATGAAAAAAAATGCTTGTAAAAGCCCACACAAAAAAAGTTACGGGGCTTCGAAGGGTACATTTTGGGTAATTTAGAAAAACCTAATAAAAAAATCATACCTCCGTAACCGTAATACTAAGGACCCAGGTTCCAAGACTGAAAAGGTAGCAAATGACCCTACCAACGCCCCAAAAAAATTTGACGGTCCATGTGCCGAACACCCTGTATATTTGGATATAGATGACAATGAAGAGAGGCCCTGCTATGCTTTCCTGGGGTATGCCAAGAATCAGTTTTTGAACATCAGATTTAAATCATATTTGCTCTATTCCTATTTTTACCATTTGCTTCTTTGCTTCAAATTTTGCCTACTTCAATGCTGGTCCTCGAATTCCATATTCTTTCAGTTTCGCCATTAATTTTTGTACATTCAGACAATCATACTCCTTAGTTAGATTCAAGAAGATCCCCACAACAAGTTTTCTATCTTCAAACGCCTCCGGTATATTTGTAATAAATCGGGATATGGCTGTTTGAATTTCCTTTCAACTATCCATGATAAATATCGCATTTTCTGTCAGATATTCCATAACTTGTCTGCAGTATGCTTTCTCTATAATTTTTGAGAATCCCGCTAAGATACTTATGGGTATAATCATTAATATTGACCTGCTTGTATTTTCACTGCTATTTTCATGCTTTCCAAATTTCAGTGAGTTAAAAATGATCTGGTGAAACCATTAATACTGATTGCTACCGACGACAAATGATCAATTTGAACCATGCATTGACCAGAATGGGCCAGAAGACACAGCAAGGTAATTTCGCACTTGGCTGGCAGCTGCTACTCCACCACCGTATTCATCAGACTTGGCTCCTTCCGAGTACCAATTGTTTTCATCGATGAGACACGCATTGGCTGAGCAGCACTTCGATTCCTACGAGGAGGTCGAAATTGGGTGTCTGGTTGATTTGCTTTACAAGACTAACAATTCTATTGGTGTGGTATCCACAAATTGCCAGAAATGTGGTTAAAATGCGCAGAAAACAGTGGCCAATACTTTGAATGAAATGTTTTTTACTTTCCCATTAATAATTAGTGTTTTATTTTGACAAAAAAACGCTGATTTCATACCGGTATACCTGGATATTTACTAACTATCAAAGTATATCCAGTTTTTTTATCTCTTTTATTTTTGGGTTGGATGTTCGTGTTAGGGGTTTCCTGTTTATTTGCACTTTCGGTTCAAATTATTCGTTCACATTTTTCCTTTCAATTTTATATGAGGATGTCCACTTATGGTTACTCAACTTATTCTTGAAATGTTTGATTTATACCTGTGAGAAATTATGCGAAAGCTTCTGACCTCAGGCCAGTGTTTTTCTTAATTTTGTATTTTATTATTATATTTATTACTTATGCGATAAGAGTTGTTCTCAGTCGATAATTAAAAAAATTAAGTTTATGATAAGAATAGAATAATAAATAGATGATTGATTAACGTATTTTTATTCTTGTTTTGGCTTAATTGATCCCTATTTCCTACATATCCTTGTTTGAGCAATTAGTAACGAGCAAATAACTTGACATCAATCATAGAAAATATCAAAACGTTACCACTCGATATCCATATCTTCATGCTAGCCTACCAAATACACAAACTACGCGTTATCTTCCCTCAAAGAAAACTATCCAAAAACGAAATACAAAACCTACCGAATCCTCATCAGTGGCATCACCATCGCTGTTCAAATCTCGAAAGGGATAAAAATCCCAAGACCTCTTGGCCAAACTCATGATAACGTCGAAACCAAAACAGGCCCACAAGTGTCAGACGCGTCACCACAGGTCGCCGCGACGCTCACGCCCGGCCTTCGCTCTGGAAACTGACGGAAGGATTCGACGGCGTCCTTTCTATAACCGAATGACGTCATAGCGAGAGCGTGGGCGACATTCGTGAATGGGTGACGCGCCTACGCTGTCCGAAGAGCACCCTGGGCCCAAACAATATCGATCAAGTCGGAGGGAGACTGAGACCGCGGATAAAGAGTAAGAAATTAGGGAAATGGGATGGTTTTCTATGTTCATCATCTCGCGTTTCAGCCATGTACGCAATGCAGTGCTGAGGGGGTAAAGTTCAAAGGTTGGGGTGCAATCAGACGGATCCAGGAAATTTGCGTGGGTGTCTCACTCCGTGGAGTGTAGTTATTAACATATCGAACAGATTTTAGCCGGAGGCAACCCACAGGTACAACGATGCTTATTAATTCGATTCCGAATCAAATATTTGAGGCTTAAAATGTCGGTTTTCGTTGAATGCTGGATGAAGGGGAGAGGTTATGTATGTGAATGGAGCTTAAGGCTCAATGGTTTTTTGAGATGCCAATAATATATATAGCTCAATAATGGTTCGATCAGAAAAAATGGTTTACATGTTGGAGGAGAGAAAGGAAATGCTAGAAATTTATTTCCAGAACAATGACTGTACTTGGGCCACTGCTAGACTGAACCTGTTGTGAGACAAAAATATAAATACGAAGAAACATATTTACAAAAGTAGGGTACAGAGCGTAGCACCATATGACGCAGAAGCTTGGAATTTATCCCAGGTGATTAAAAGAAAGATGATGGCAGCCAAAACAGATTTTCTTAGAAGAAGCTGTAGATGATCAAGGTTGGAACGGGTTAGGAATGAAACTAGAAGAGCAGATATAGATATGAATCGATCAATAAAAGAAGGGATTGAGAGAAGGCAATTGGTCATGTAAAGAGGATGCAGGACGCCAGATGGCCCCGATGCACGAAGAACTTGGAGGGACGATGTAGAGGAGGCGATGTCTGCCAGAGATCTGGAAAAAGACACAAGCCACTATAGAAAAAGTTGGAACTTGTGGACGGAGAAACGGCGACAGCTGGAACTGATCCATGATATATAAATATAGACCGAAAAAACTAGGAATAATAGTCTTCAGAGATTAGCTGGATCATCTTGGGGTGCTGATACTGCCACTCTTCGCACAGCATCTCTAGCCTTAGTCTTTTCTGCAGCTGAGTATTGTTGCTCTGTTTGGTTTAATAGTGCACATACACAAAAAATTGATGCACAATTGAATACATCCACGAAAATAATTACTGGCACCATAAGATCTACACCGGTTCATCTGTTACCAGTTTTTTCTAACATTGTCCCTCCCCATATTCGCAGCTCTGAATTCTTGGAACAATTATCATTCTTCTCCCAATTTATTCCCAATTATTTCATATATTCCACAAAATAGAATTCCCAGATTGAAGTCACGTAAACCATTATGGCATAATACGTTCTTCAATATGAACATAAGGGATAAAGAATTATGGAAGACTGAGTGGAACTCTTACAAAATGTTCAATAAGTATCTCGTTTCTGATCCTTCTGAAAATATTCCTGGTTTTGAAAAATTTGGACAGTTCCTTATCGTCTGAGAACTGGTCATGGTCGTACCAATAGCTATTTAGATGGAACTCAGTTCCAACGCAAGTTGTGAATGTGGAGAAGCAGAAGAAACAATACCTCATCTTATCAATAGATGTCCCATGTATAAATTTCGAGATGGTTTTAGGACTATTCATGATGTTTCCGATTCTTTCTTGGAAGGGGTTATAAAATTCAAATGAATATGATACGTATTTTGTTATTAAATTCTTGTTTCTGCATTTGTCTTTTTATTTCCAGATTCGATGTGGACAACTTGAAGAAGTCTCTGTTTCCATCAAGAGAAGACCACTCTTGAAGAAAGAAGTCCCTCAAATATTTTCAGCTTATTTTTGTACTTTCACACTTAGGCAGGGAGACAGGGTTGTTTTTAATGGGTTTTTTCCTAGGCTCTCATGTCATACGCCGTATTGTTTGAAACCCCGTCACTAACCCCTGATCTATTTGCTCTATTGTTTGCTAACTAAATACTGTCAAGTCAAAAGTTCAAAAGAATATATCTATATATAATATACTACCCTCAATTTAGTATTCAATTGATGGTTGGAATTGAAATGTAGATTTTGACCTGTTTGTTGGTTTTTTATTATTATTGAAACCCACAAAAACTCAACGTCTGGTTAGGTAGTTTGGAAGATTTGATCCTGTGTTCATTCCCGAAAATGTCAATGGCGATACGTATCTAGATTTGCTGGAGAAAGTGATTAATGTTCTAATTTCTCTGAAGGCAAATGTAGGTTTTGAGGATGTTGGGTAGGTCGAAACGGCCCAGTGGAGTGACCTTCACGACTACCAGATCTAACACGGCTTGATTATTTTCTCTGCGGTTACATGAAACCATAAGTTTATAAATCCGAAGAATTAACCAATTGGAATGCTACGATCAACCAATAGAATGCAGACAGATTAAATTTCATCAGGTTGAGCTCCTCTCGAAGACATTTCCTTATTGCTCGGTTTCGAAATGCAGTTCGGTCAACGATAATTGCTGATGAAAGATAAAATGCGCACAAAATCCAGGTCGTCATATTATTGCGACTCTCGGCGACAGGCAGGAGGTAGAAACAGTATATGCTATGTTAGGAGAATGCAAAAGATTTGCGCAATTCCATGATATAATCTGATTAGTATGATGAGAAGGATAGTGGAGAGAATCTGAAACGATTGATTCAGTGTTTTCTTCTACTTGGACAAATTTGTTGACTCACAACGAGGCGTACGCTCTCTTTGGATACGAATTGGTATAGTACCCGAGCGAACGGTCTGAGTGTTCACACTGAAAGCGAGTTTGTCGGTTCACAAGACCATGAAGAATTGGAATTTTCCTGGGAAATTCAGAACATAAAAAATTTTTAATAGGATCGAATGTCTTTTTACCCTGAAAATGTTTCAATCGACTAATTAGCAACGTATCTGTCTTGGCTCAAGGATTTCGAGATTTTACACACGAAAGCACATCCATTTCAGGGTAATGTTATCCTGTTGTACCCTTGAGGGCAGTCTAGTAAATAAAGCGAACCACATGTTTGGGTTTCATTTGAATGAATCAGCATCACAACCCATATTTCGAACGACAGGAGAAACATGGAACGCATTATACAGTGAAGGGCAAATGCGTGGAACCAAGTACTGCAGAAGATGGCCTATTTGTTTTCATAATTTTAAGCAATTTTGAACTTTCGATTTTACCGAGAGTAACGTCAATTTTAAAATTTGCAATGGAACACCTCAGACAAGTTTTCTTTATATCCTTATACGTTATAAATCCTTTCTGTATCCAGCCGAATTCACGAGTTATCCTTGTGTGGGAAGGTTTAATATTTCTTTAGAAGTCATTTCCAAAGTTGTTGTTGGCAGCTCAGGCCTATAAAATACGGGTGACATTGGCTGAACAGAGATGTGGATCGATGAAGACTCCTAGACTCGTTTGCTTAAATTGCTTTCCGATGGGGTGATTTGAATAAATATGAAGTTTTTTTTTCATTTTCTTACGGTCGAGATTTTACCAGTTGATTTGGTATCTACCCTACATTTTTCGATATACAGAGTGTTCCAAAATTGAACGTACAAAGGAAAAAGGGAGATTTCTCAAGTGCGTTTAAGAAAAAAAAGTCCCATAAACATGGAGTTTTCGAGATACAGAGTGTTGAAGTTTGAATTTTTTTCCAGTTTTCTTCACATAGTATCTACACTTCACAAGATATTCAACTGAAATTTGGCATAGATATTACAATTGAGACTTTTCACCACGTGACATGGCAATTTCGATACAAGATCTACAGGGTGATATTTTTTCTGGAACACTGCCACCTGTTCTTCTGCAAAACTTCTATTTATTTACCAATAATTTGAACAGAAATTAAAACCTCTACATATTTCGATATCAAAGCCTGCCGAATTTCACGAATTCCGAAATGACTGATATGCATTTCATGTATGGTCTTGCAAATGGAAATGCAAGAGAAGCTAGGCGTCTTTACATGGAACGCTATCCCAATAGAGTGATACCAAATCATCGAATGTTCTCTGATATTCATAGGCGTCTTTCAGAAGCTGGAACTTTTTCCACGAAAAGAATGAATGCTGAGACACCACGCAGTGTGAGAACACTACAACTCGAAGAGGCAGTTATGAATGAAATAGAACAACATCCAAGAACCAGTACAAGAAAAATTAGTGTACTTTTGAATGCAAGTCATCAAGTTGTTTGGCGGATCTTGCGGGATTCTTTGCTATATCCTCACATTCAGATGGTGCAAGCTCTTCTGCCTCGAGATTTTCATCCGAGGGTTAGTTTTTGTCAGTGGTACCTCAGTAGACTATTGATGAATCCTTATTTTGATTGCCAAATTCTATTCACTGATGAAGCCTGCTTCCAAGGACTTCAATTTTCATAATGAACACGTATGGGCTGAGGAGAATCCGCATGGATATGTAGAAACCCATTTTCAAGAGCAATTTTCACTAAATGTGCGGGGTGGTAATATTGGTGATGATTTGATTGGTCCTTTCTTCTTGCCAGGTCAATCATACAGACATTTTTTATAAAACGATTTGCCCTTGTTATTGGAAGATATACTTCTTATGCTACGGCGAGAAATGTGGTTCATGCATGACGGTGCTCCTGTTCATTTTTCAGTTTTGGCAAGGAAGTATTTGGACGAAAATTATGAAAACAGGAGGATTGGACGGAGGGGGGGTCCTCAGTCATGGCCCGCCAGATCCCCAGACTTAAATAGTTTAGATTTTTTTTATGGGGCCACCTGAAATCTCAAGTATACTCGACAGCCGTGAACACCGTAGAAGAACTGAGTGACGAAGTGTCATCTTCATCCAATATCGTTCGCAATTCGGCGTTATCAAACTTTTTTGGTGGTCTTCCACGTTCTTCATTTCTCACATCAAAATCATTATTTCTGAACATTTTTTGCATGTTGCTTCTGATAGACCTTGATCACCATATGCCTCGACAAGCATTCGATGCGACTCTGCAGCACTTTTCTTCAAATGAAAATAAAAAAATTAATGCTTTCCGCAAATCATCACTTTCTGGTACAAAATTCGACATTTTTAACACGATTAAAAAATATGATGTTGTCTGTTCAATGACTTGTATACTAAATATATACTAAATATGTATTGAATGATTATTTGGGCTATTATAAATATGTATACCAAATATGTTTCAAAGATATCATAGCAAACAAAAAAAATAAAAGCACGATCACAACAAATGTTCCCCCCTATCGAGACATCTGATAAATGTTGAGAACCTGGAATTATACACTAGTTTTATTCTCTAGATACATCCTGAAACTTTAGTAAAATAGCTATTCACTGAGGAAAACATAGAGTTGCATCCTAACACATTAAAAAAATCTCAGTCAGCTCCCGTTCCTACGTTATTATAATGATCAGAAGGGCTTCATTAAGTCCAATATGGCTGCTTCGTCGCATTTGACGTTCAGGCTGCTCTATGTGCTGCTCGCACCAGGGTCAGAGAATTAAAATTCCATTGTTTCCGCTTCGTTAACGAGGTCTAAGTCAACGTAGTGTGATGATTTTCCTGGCAGAAGTCAGCCGTTATTATTAAAACTTTGGGACAGCATATGTAAATTAACGAACTTGCTTCAAACTGAAATATCATGCCGATTATTTGGTTATTATTTTCAGTTTTTTCGTATATTTTGAAACAGATTTTTTTAATTGAAAAATAATTTAAATCGAGTACATAAAGAGCATCATTATCTATGACCCTTTGCCATTTTTCGGGTAGCTTCCAGTGGCGGTCGCTTAGAGGAGGCAGAGGAGGCCAGGCCTTTCCTGATTTTACTGCATTATATTCAATTATAAATTCAAGTTCAAGTAAAGAATAATCACATTTCTGTATCTGCATATTTACTATGATTTTATCTATAAATATAAATACATTCATATTCATACATTCTTCGCAAAACACAGTACAGCGTAGCGAATTAACCGCTGCACAAACGGCGCGGAGGCCCAGCTCCACAAGTCCAGATTCATTAGAATGTAAAATTTCAAACTTCTTCAAATGAATGATGCATCGACCACTCAAAATACAGCTCATAAACCACGCGCCGGAGGTCCAGCTCCGATGACCCGAATGAACCTCGGTTATCGCCGATCGAGATCGACATCAGCTGTAGTTTGGATTCTACGCTGGAAAATTTAACCTTTTATATTCAGTAACAATTTTGTTTTTATTTACAGAATAACTTATGAGAGAATATCTTTATTTTTGTTGATTCTGAAAGAATCAAGTATTTTTAAGTTATGTTGAAATTTTTTTATATTATTTTATTTTTATGAAGAGTTATATGTGTGTTAGTTTTTGAAATTTTCAAGAGAATTCATTTTCTTCTCTTCAATTGTTACTTTCTGTTGTCCAATCCTTCTAACAGATCAACCCAATCTTCCAATCTTTTAGCAAGAGTACTCTACACCTCCACGTTGGTTCTTGCTGGGCAACAGTGACATGCATATGCATAAGCTTCCAACAAATGTTCCACATTATTTTTTTCTTACTCTATACCAATTTTATTTCATGATAGCACTGAATATTTTTACTTGCATTTAAATATGCATCTCACTGGCTAAGTAGAGACACTAATGGTATACTTATATGTTTTGCGTGGCCTCGGGCCTCCTCTGATTGAAATCTCACGAGCCGCCACTGGTAGCTTCATAATTCCGTCAGTGTAGAAATGCTGTGGTGTATTGGCGAAAAACTTGGCCGAGTGATTTGCTTCGGTTAACTTATTTTTTTACCACCATGAGACAACGACACCGAAATAAATGGTAGTCAGATGCTGCAAGGTCCGGAGTATACGGAGTGCATCAAAACTTTCGAACCAAGCTTAGAGATGTATGTCTTTTGGTGAAACACAACACCTGCTGTATTAACCAATTTTGGGGTTTTTTTTTGAAGAGCTTGTTTAAATCGTGTTGATTGGTGACAGTAGATCTCAGAAATTATCGTTTTGCCAGGTTGAAGCAGCTCATAATGAACAATCCCACCATACACTCAGCTTCGCCTAGTTTGCTGCCAATCAGTCACTTTTGAATGATTCCTAGATATCACGTGTGTCGTACCTATTGCCGCAGCTATCTTCTGACAGATTCCACGTCTATCTTACTCGACCAAATGCAGAATTTTATCTTGTTTTTCAGTGACTGGCCAACCAGAGCTAGGCGCATCTTTGATCAGTCGAAGCGCTCCAATAGAAAATTTGCTTCAAGAACTGATAGAGATGAAATTATATGAGAAATAGATGTTCAAGGAGTATCGACCGACCTATGCGATTGATAAACAAGACACCAGACTCATGCTCCACTTCTAACAATCGAAGAATGCCTGACCGTAGCAAAATCCTCTCACTCTCTTGCACCTATTATGCAACGCGACGTTCTTCTTGTAAGCGTCACAGACACTTTCTAAAAGATTATGATTTTGTGAGGCCAGATTGCGCAACGTCGCTTATAGTGGCAACGTCGCATGGGCGATTCTTCGTCGTTTGTTTTGCAATGTTTACAAACAAACGAGTGTTGACCATTGCCCCGCGGAAATACGAGGCTGATGTATGGCAGGTAATTATGAAGATTACAATGCTGAAAGAAGTTATGGTACGAATGGTGAAGAAGATGGAGGTCAACTCGTGTTCAATGTAGTTGTTAGTCTTTCTCTTCCAAGACAGATGAGTCACTTGCGACACGCATTGGGTAACGTGAAGAGGTAGATCCCATTCAGGAACATTCTTTGAAGCTACTGCTTCAGGCAATGATCGTCAGTGAAATGAATTGAAAAATGACAAGTCTTGAATCATATTTGACAGTTCGAGATTTGATTATCCTTCATATTTCCAAAGTGAGACGATACATTGAGAAGGAGAAAAAAGAAATTTCAATTTAAACAGCTCCTTCTGAATGTTCCAGTTTCTTTGTCGTTAGAATATTGAGAATTGAAGAAAGGAAGATCCGACTTGTGTATAAAAAGAATCTTTCTTCAATAAAAAATTAATAAATAAGTTTCCGAGAACCGAGTCGATGAAATAATTGAATAATGATGTTTCTTCTATCTCAATATGGCGGAGATAATAATAGTCCTTGGACCTCGACGTATTTTGATTGAGAATTTTCTCACTTACAAAATTGACCGCAAAAGATGAGAATAAACAAGTAATTAACAACGTCTACGTAACAATAACCAAGTCACATAAATTCGATTATGTAAAAGGAAACCGAACATATTATTGAATTATGTGGACAAACAACCACTCAGTCTTGATCTTCTATGAGGCACGGTCAAGGCTGCAATTGAGTATTGTTCGAGAAGGAACTAGGTACTTCCCGTCAATTTGGTAGGTATTAATTTCCAAGTCATGACAACGAATACCCAGAACTACTGAACTATATTTTATTGAGTCATTCATTTGTGGCGGAACAAATATGAATTATAAACGTATAATTGAAAAACATTTCTAGTTAAGACGTGATCTGGCAATTTGCTGCTCCAAACCCTGAAAAGCCGTACAGGATTTTTGCATTAGATTTAATATGATGGTGCATAACCAGTTTATTGCGTAAAATGTTCTATGACCGTTAATTAATCGAAAATTTTTATGTCAACTGTCCATCTTGAAGCTGCTATTCAGAAATAGAATCATCATTAACTCTCACCAAGAAAATCTCGTTCCTTTTTCTATATTATTTGAATGACAAACTGTAGAGAAGCTGAGATATTTTCTTTTGATGAGATGCCTTCGGTGAGATACTACTGAATCAGTAGGTCAACTTTAATAAAATACAAAGTATCAATAAAATCATTGTTCGTGTCGTTTCGATGGGTTGATATGGTGAATAAGTGGACTGTATTTGTTCGTATTAATAATCCTATATTTGCACAGGTTACACTTTTAACATGGAATGATTCTCGTAACTTACTTCTTCCTGCAGACCTCTTTGGAAGCTTACTGGAATTAGAATGGTGCCATTCAAGGTATATATAGTCCCTCAACGTTGGAAATACCTGGAAGCAGGTACCAACAGGGACGACTGTGATTCAGCGGCGTAGAGTTTCACGGGGGCACATTGTACAATCACCATCTCTTTGAGTCCATATAAAATAAGAACACATTAGATCTGTGCGCAGTGCTATGTATCGGTGCCTAAATTAGTTCGAAAGCAGTCAAGTTAAACTTCTGAAGCAACTAGAAGTCAACTATCTCTCTGACAAAACAATATCAGGAATCAATATGAATTGGCTTAATATTTATTGAAAAAAATACTGCATTCGAAGCGATATACAGGGTGAGTCTTTGAGCACTGCGTTAATTTTAACCATGTGTTCTTGAGATCAAAAGAAATATATTTCCCATTACGGTTTTAACATATTCAGCTGCGTTAAAAAGTTATAAGCATTTTAAGTTTTCACATTGGGCAAATACCCCTCTGTAGTTCAGTTTAGTTTGAATGAAAAATACATTCCACAGCATCCACTATTGAATCTGAATTGTTTACAAACATTATTTTCCCTCTAAAAATAATTCACTCACTCACGTTTCATCAGATGAAGTACATATTCAGAAGGGAGATACAAAATACTAATTTTCAACACTATAAATATAGATTTTTGTTGTTCTACCATAATTTCTTTCTACTTCAAGACTATAAACCATCCCTTTCTAGTGAGAAATTCCAATAAAACCTCAGAATTATTGGATGTTATCATCATACATTTGTAATTTTCTTCTTAAGATTTCCAAATCCTGAAAATTATCATTTCTATGAAACCTTCCAAGGCATAAGGTTTTCACATTGCTTTTTTTCACTCAAAGCCAAAAAAAATCATTTATGATTTCCAAACACTGATATTTCTGAAGTTTCTGCTCTTTGACATCTTGAGCATTGACCAGTAAACAGGTCTATGAGATTTCTTGATATCATACTGTTAAAAATATGAAAATCTTTTTCGAAATCCTCAACAACAATAAATTATGTCACTACGAATATATATGTTAAAGTGATGTTGCTTGATGAATATTTTCTGTACTGAATCCCAATAACAATTTACTTGGACATATTACAAGTATTCCCAGATTTATGTGTGCAATTATACTTGCTTGAAAAATTGAGTTTGATCACCTGAATTTGCATCTGAAAAACTAACTAGGTGTTCTTTAAAAAAAAAATATGTTAGATCATTAATATGAATCTATTCCGTTTAAATTATAATTAATTACTGGACATGCGTAAATTTTTGGTTTTTGAAATCAGAGTATTTCTTTTAAATTATGTAAGCATGAACATGAATATAGAATAATGGTTATTCATAGATTATGTAAAATTTTAATAACCCAAGGAGAGAAAAAATTTATAATTGCAAATTTTTTTTAAATGAAAGATAATATCTCTAACCATTATTGATAGTCAGTTTCAATTGTTCTCAGAGTAACTAAAGTGAATTATTACAACACTAAAATGTTATTCCACGTCTCTGTGGTGGATAGTTTCAAATAAAATAGTGTTCTATGGTTCCTTGTTGTTTTGATTCTGTACAATTATTTGTAGCTTTTTTTAAAAAAAAAAGTGGAAAATATTGCAAGGAAAATTCCGATAATTTAAAATTTTTCAACTCTGTATGAAATGATTATGGTCAGAAAATGCATTCTAATCTTTCTTGTTTATGAGCTTATAGCTTTCAGTTTCAATATTGATGAAATTTTTATTATACATGCACCATAACAAACATTCAGAAATATTATAACAAAGTCAAATTCTATTATCCCCTAAGTTTGTGAACCAGGTTGAATCGGTGTATGAAATAAAGATGTGAAAAAACTTCTATAAACTTACAAGACAAATCTAGGGGACTGGGTTCGAAGTTTTCCAAACTCATATGAGCTTAATTTGAAGCATTCCTATGTTAGAATAGATATAATTTGATGAACTCTGAAAGTCTCAAGCTATAAAGAACCATCTCTTCATAAAGAGTAGTCTTCAATTCAACAGGTCATGACAGAAAACACATTACCTATTTCAACAGTCTTCATGAAAATATACCGAAGTACCTAAGGGAGTGATGGAATTTTTTTTCTATTTATTATGGCATACTACTCTGAGTTAAATATTAAACACGGTGCTAGACATCATTAATAATGAATACAGCAAATGTTAATTTAGGTTTTGTGGTGTATGTTAGACAAAAATTGTTCAGTGGTTAATTTCATTTATAGTTGTGGAACAATAGACTGGAGAAAGACATAAAATATGGCAACATTGAACAAATCTGATTATTGAATCATTTCAGCACAGAGTTGGATTTGGGAAAATCAGAAAATTTGGACAAAATTATATCGATTCAATTCTTTTCAACTTCAAATATAAAGGGTGCATTAGGAAAAAAGATGATGAATGACTTTATCTGCAAAAATAAATAATGATTCTAGGAAGTACAAGATACGGACCTTTAGTTCAAGTGATATTGGTTTTTCATGCAATTTAACCAATCTGTAAAATAGTAGTGAAAAATTCACAAGAAATGGAATAAATCTATTGTTCGATCCCTTGTGTAATTCATTAATATATTTGTTAACCATAAACAATCTTTGCCGAGAAGACAATTGGCTTGAGTGGTCGGGTCATTTAAGGAATGAACCCCGATTTCAGGGTTGAAATGTATCAAAAGAGTTGTGTCCGATCTCTTTTTACTCATGGAACAGTCAGATACATCTGTTGACCAACAAATTATTTGGCCACTCACGTCATTTAAAGCATAAGGATCAATTTCAGGGTTAACAAATATACTGAAGGAACCTTTTTTAACTATTTTATTTGTAAGGAATGTAACACTTTGAACGGGGAACATGTGGTCATATTATATACTTGAGAATGCGATCTTCCAAGAAGGCTCTTGAAATTCCATTAGAATATTCTCGAATGTTTGTTACCCCATTTTTGCACCAGAAGGATGAGAATATAAAAACTAAAAACGGATGTATTTTAGAGAAAATCATGCAAATCTCCGTACTGTAAACATCAAGCTCACTTATAGACTGACCAAACAATAAAGTCACTTTAATGTTGTAGTGAAATAGTGTTTTTACTTTGACCTAACCCAGCAGTATAAAGTGAAATTTCGATACACCGTTTTGATATCGACGTATATCTTTGAACCTCTACAGCCTCAGTAAACTAACTCTGGTACGCAACATCTATTGATGCCAAAATATGTATGACTGTTATCAAAAACCTTCTACAAGAAATCATTTCAATTGATATTGTCGTTTGAATATTACAGGTGAAAATGCGATTTTTTTATGAAATTTCAACACCCTATATCTTTTGAACGGGGCCAAATTTGGAAAAATGTTATAGAAAGAAAATGTTTCTTTTGACGTCAAGAATTTATGGTTAAAATTGATGCAGTGGTCAAAGACTCATCCTGTATAATTCAGTCTTTATGTTGAAGTTACCGACGATAGATTGTAGTTTATAAATTGATAAAACGTTATTAAAACACAACCAACCAACATATTTTTTAGTCCATCAAATGCCGAATGAATCAGTGAATCAAACGCTGTTATTATGCGATATATACTCCAACAAAAAACTTAATTTCGCAGTTGGCTTTAACATAATGCTGAAACGACCTTGACGGCAGCAAGTTCCGTTTGACTAAAATCAGATGTTGTACTTTCACTTTCAATATTTCACATAATTGAAAACCGAACAACCTTCGTTGTGAAACATACTTTTGATTCAGATCGGAATTGAATGGACGTGACATGAATGTTGATATGTCTATCACGAAGCGGTTACCATGTTGGAATTGAATTTTTTCCACTGGAGACCTAGTTCCTATTCATTTTAAGCGGCTGCTTTCGTTCATGACTTGAAACAAATACATTTAAATATAGATCCTAGAGACCATGCAATTTGTTGAAATTTGGTCCCGTTCAAAAGATACAAGATATTGAAATTTACCTAAAACTTGTTTTCTGCTTGTATCTTCATAAGGAATAAATCAAATTTTGTATTAGGTTTAAAACAAATGGGACACACTATTCAGATAAAACACATTATCCTCTAAGGTCTTCGAGCTAATACATCAGCCTGTCGTAACACTCTCAAAACTCACTATACGAGGATTTCCTTATACAGGGTGATTCCGGAGGAGATCGTCAGATTTTAGGTGAAGTATACAGTAGGTAGTCAATATAGTTTCGGAACAATGTTGGGTTTTTGGTTCGAGGCCTTCATTGAGAGTCTACAGGGTTATTTGTCCGATTCGACCGATTTTTCTTTTATTCATAACTTTGGTATGGCTTGATCAATCTTGATGAAATTTTCTGTGTAGAACAATATGATTATCTTCTTTCAATAATTTCAACATTTTTTCAAAAAAACAGAATGGGAATTATGATAAGTTCAGATTAAGTATGCAGGTTAAAAAAACTCCCTGTACATTCCGTTTTCAGAAATTTTCTACTTGCTTCAGATTCTACCATAAGTTTACATTACTGGAGCGTTTTTATTTTTTTTTGGCACACGTCCATTTTTCCTAGAAAAATTTTTCAAAGAGAACAATATCGTTTTTTTCGCTCCAAGGCATTGAGAATATTCTGAACTAGATGGTACAGCTGTATCGTCCAATAATAAAAGCTCTTCCTGAGTCCTAAAATAAATTTTCCAAATTCATCTTTTGATCGCTAATATTCAGATGTATAAAATCATTTAATTCAAAAATTTCTTTATACGTACGTGACGAAAAAATCTACATACTACTACTACAAATACAGAATAAACATTCGAAACATATGAAAGGCAAAATTATGGATTAACATAAAATTGAGTCATTATTCAGGTGATTTTCGGCACACTTCCGGTTTTCTATGAAGCGAATATACCTAAAACATAGTAGTTTCGTTCAAAAATGTACTCACTTATGGCCTTATGGTATGTAAAATATTGAAACACGAATGTATGATAAATAGTTTTAATGAAATTGAAAATTCTCCATGAAAATTGAATTTCTATTTAAATCAAGTTCTTTAAGATCAATGGTTACCATCACAGTGAACCACAGAATGAGAATATTTAATAAATAATCTGTCACAAGAAGTGTATTTCAACATGCCTTAATTGTTTACTCATGTGGAATATGCGGATATGATTTTTGTTTATGGTTTTGTAACGGATATGGAAATGAAGCCAAAATGGAATATCATAGACGATTTCCCAACCGACGTCAACCAAAAATGTACTTTTGGACGAATATTCCATTATTCTAAAGAACATGGGCAATATCCTAGTAAGGCAGAGCACATTGATCAAAAAACGAAATTTCTCCAAATTGTTGAACGGGTGGAGGAGGAACCGTCTATTAGTACTCGTCAAATTAGTAGCGAATTAGGAATTTTTCCACTGGAGACCTAGTTCCTATTCATTTTAAGCGGCTGCTTTCGTTCACGACTTGAAACAAATACATTTAAATATAGATCCTAGAGACCATGCAATTAATTGAAATTTGGTCCCGTTCAAAAGATACAAGATATTGA
The DNA here is from genome assembly GCA_030674115.1 of Micraspis discolor. NCBI lineage: Eukaryota > Metazoa > Arthropoda > Insecta > Coleoptera > Coccinellidae > Micraspis > Micraspis discolor. The sequence goes on along the minus strand of JARTUT010002184.1, from coordinate 44,494 downwards.
AATACACCTAAAACTTGTTTTATGCTTGTATCTTCATAAGGAATAAATCAAATTTTGTATTAGGTTTAAAACAAATGAGACACACTATTCAGATAAAACACATTATTCTCTAAGGTCTTCGAGCTAATACATCAGCCTGACGTAACACTCTCAAAACTCACTATACGAGGATTTCCTTATACAGGGTGATTCCGGAGAAGACCGTCAGATTTTAGGTGAAGTATACAGTAGTCAATGTAGTTACGGAACAATGTTGGGTTTATGGTTCGAGGCCTTCATTGAGAGTCTATAGGGTTATTTGTCCGATTCGACCGATTTTTCTTTTATTCTAACTTTGGTATGGCTTGATCAATCTTGATAAAATTTTCAGTGTAGAACAATATGATTATCTTCTTTCAATAATTCTAACATTTTTTCAAAAATACAGAATGGGAATTATGATAAGTTCAGATTAAGTATGCAGGTTGAAAAAACTCCCTGTACATTCCGTTTTCAGAAATTTTCTACTTGCTTCAGATTCTACCATAAGTTTACATTACAGAAGCGTTTTTATTTTTTTTTGGCACACGTCCATTTTTCCTAGAAAAATTTTTCAAAGAGAACAATATCGTTTTTTCGCTCCAAGGCATTGAGAATATTCCGAACTAGATGGTACAGCTGTATCGTCCAATAATAAAAAGCTCTTCCTGAGTCCTAAAATAAATTTTCCAAATTCGAAATTCATTTTTGATCGCTAATATTCAGATGTATAAAATCATTTAATTCAAAAAATTTCTTTATACGTACGTGAACCAAAAAAATCTACATACTTCTACTACAAATACAGAATAAACATTCGAAACATATGAAAGCAAAATTATGGATTAACATAAAATTGAGTCATTATTCAGGTGATTTTCGGCACACTTCCGGTTTTCTATGAAGCGAATATACCTAAAACATTTAGTTTCGTTCAAAAATGTACTCACTTATGGCCTTATGGTATGTAAAATATTGAATCACGAATGTATGATAAATAGTTTTAATGAAATTGAAAATTCTCCATGAAAATTGAATTTCTATTTAAATCAAGTTCTTTAAGATCAATGGTTACCATCACAGTGAACCACAGAATGAGAATATTTAATAAATAATCTGTCACAAGAAGTGTATTTCAACATGCCTTAATTATTTACTCATGTGGAATATGCGGATATGATTTTTGTTTATGGTTTTTGTAACGGAAATGGATATGAAGCCAAAATGGAATACCATAGACGATTTCCCAACCGACGTCAACCAAAAATGTACTTTTGGACGAATATTCCATTATTCTAAAGAACATGGGCAATATCCTAGTAAGGCAGAGCACATTGATAGACCTACTCAAAACGAAATTTCTCTTCAAATTGTTGAACGGGTGGAGGAGGAACCGTCTATTAGTACTCGTCAAATTAGTAGCGAATTAGGAATTTCGCAGAGCAAAGTGAGCAAGACTTTGAAGAAAGAACAATTCCACCCATACCACTACCAAAAGGTGCAAGAACTGTTGCCACAAGATCTGCCCCAACGATTACAATTTTGTCGCTGGGTTATTATTAGTCACCAGCGAACTATTTTTTGTATTCTATTCAGCGACGGGGCTATGTTCACTAAGAATGGAATTTTTAATATCCACAATTCCCACGAATGGGCAAGAGACAACCCGAATTTGAAGAAGAGTCATAATACACAACAGATTTTCTGCCAATATTTGGCTTGGAACAATAGACAGAAATTTAGTTGGCCCTCACATTTTTGCGGGAAGATTAAATGGTGAAATTTACGATTTTTGGAAAATATTTTACGAAATCTATTGGAAAATGTACATATCCGCTCTATGTACTTTCAGCATGACGGAGCACCACCTCACTTTGCATTGAATGTGAGAAATCACCTGGATGTAAATTATCTGAACAGATGGATTGGTCGTGGAGGCCCTATTGCTTGGCCACAAAGATCGCCTGATTTGAAACCTTTAGACTATTTTGTGTGGGGATATCTGAAAACAAGAGTTTATAAGGTTGAAATTAGAAGTAGAGAACACCTAGTTGAAAGGATTTTCGAGGAATGTAATATCAAAATCAATCCCTCATTTACATTCTATGTAAATTTTGTGTTAATCCTTAGTTTTGCCGTTCATGATATGTTTCGAATGTTTATTCTGTTAAGTTATAGATTTTTTGGTTTAAGTAGGTATTTTCTGGATTAAATGATTTTATACATCAGAATATGAGTGATTAAATATGAATTTCGAATTTGGAAGAACTACTTTGGGACTCAGGAAGAGCTTTGTATCATTGGACGACACCGGTTTACATTCTGGTTCAGAATATCCTCACTGCCTTGGAGCGAAATAACGATATTGTTCATCCTTGAAAACTGGATATGTGCCAAAAAAATAAAAACGCTCCAGTATTGTAAACTTATGATAGAATCTGAAGCATGTAGAAAATTTTTGAAAACGGAATGTACAGGGTGTTTTTTCAACCTGCAAACTTAATCTGAACTTATCATAATTCTCACCCTGTATTTTTGAGAAAGTGTTGGAATTATTGAAAGAAGATAATCATATTGTTCTACACTGAAAATTTCATCAAGATTGATCAGGCCATACCAAAGTTATGAATAAAGGAAAATCGGTCGAATCGGACAAATCACCATATAGACTCTCATTAAAGGCCCCCAACCATAAACCAAACATTGTTTCGAAACTGTCATGAAAAAGCCATACGGACGAGTCCGGTGTGTGAACCAGGAAAACAAAAATGGCAACCTTCAAATGCATCACACCGTTGATTGTCTTTCTGACTTCAAGTTACCTAATCCACGCAGAAAAAATCGACACGTCTCGCTGACGCTGAACATCTTTTCCGATATCGCATTAGATCCCACAAGGACTGAGCAAACTCAGATAAAATCCAAGCTTTCGAAAAAGACCTCCCGTAGATTTTTGGGTTAAGGAGAGAGCGCAGTTGAAGGAAATAGCTTTCGAGCATGCAATCAGAACTTCCTCAAACTACGTACATATTTACTCTTCTTTCAGAGTTCGCCAGGTCGAGATTCCTTATTTGTCGGTTACCGTAAAACGCTTCGAAAAGTTCACAGAAAAATCTGTGAAAGGATTCCTGTATTTCCTGGTAGAGAAGGTATTTTTAGAATATCGACCTAGCGTTTTTTTATATAGAAAAAACTCCTCTTTCATCTTAATGTGACCTGTGTTTTCAAGGTAGCTTTTTCCAACCAAAATTTTTTTATTTCACAGAAGTTGTATAGTAAAAACGTTTATGGAGCATTATGTTATATCTGAAATTCGATTTACGTTCACAGAACGTTTAAAAACTTTTTTACAGCAGCAGAAATTGCCACAATTTTATGAACGCTTTTGATAGATCGAATAGATGTGAAACGACACCAAATGTTTTTGTAATGATTACAATACAGGCGTTTTGTAGTTCATAGAGATTTAATCGAGAGCATATATATTAATATATCTGTTTGAAAACATCTTGATTATCAAAATCGTACCAGAACATTTTGAACAGTGAACAGTGTAATGCAGGGCATACACGCTATGGTAGAGCCGTCTGGTTTACCGAAACGACCTTAGGCTATATAAGAATAGACCCCTTTATTTACATCGAAGAGTCGCATCTGAAACTTAGAGATGGTCGATTGTAACGTTTTGAGCTGGTCCACTCAGGTCATAAAAAATTTTCATGATGCCAAACTGAGCAAATAGCAGGTTTCTCTATTCCCCTATAATTGTGTATAAAACCTTTTTCTCCAATTTTCATTCTAAATATTGTCTAAAATTTTATATTTTGAATTGAAACTGTCTTATCGGATATATTAGCAAGAAGTAAAAGAAAAACTTTAGTTGATTCTGCTATTTTATGTCAAAGACCACAGATGGAAAGAAATTCAGGTGAAAGTCAAGACAACGCTGCTCCATTTTCTGCGTGACAATTTGCTGGTCACATTGTCACGTAATTTTCTCCTTGACTATTTGATGTTAAAAGGACACAAAGCGTACGGCAGCTGTTGGCCGGAGAACATTTATGGGCGTAGGTTCATTTGACTTAAATAAAAATTTGTGATCTTTTCTTTGTGTGATAATATGGGCGCCAATAAGTTTAGACACAATTTTGATTTCTATTCGTATAAAAACTAATAAACATACGAATGTGATCTCAGGATGACAGTGTACGAAATTGAAGAAGTAATCTCACTCTGGTAAACAATCTCTTTATTCAGGAAGGCGATAAACTTCAACATACAGGTACTCACTTGTTGAGAAAACTTCGGTGATAGTATCTGGAGTGGTTGTTGAATCGAAGAGTCGAGAAATCTGGGATTATATGAAACGAAGAATTTAAGGAGACGAGAATAAAAATATCTAAGAATACGATAAAACAGGAATCGCTAAAAAATATACTTAAATCAGCAAAACAATTCGCTTAATTATTTTGAACTCACCTTCTAGAAAGGGATACATGAAAAGAATGTTATAAAATTCCTTGGATAATATGTAAACGTGAATTAACAAATTCTCAATCGAGAGATAATGTCTGCATATTATCAGTTTCAAAGATGGAATGAATTAATTCGCGATAACAACATCCAATTCCAGACACCCCCACCGAAAATTTTAATGAACAGATTCCTATAAAGAATAATACCTTATGTACAGGAAATTACATTATTCAACAATAGATGGTATAGCAAATTAATTTGAAATAAATTATTTTCAAACAGATCAAGAGATGATAGAATGTAAATAAATTTTGTAATTTCAAAATGTTACACCATGTTATAGAAGATACACGTTTCCAGCTCTGTATCGAAAATAAATACGCAATTTGAAGAAAATTTGTGAGAGTCAGTATTCGGTTTTTCTTATTTTCTTTGTTTATTACTTTTCATCGCATTAAAAATGGATAAGTATGGAAGTTGTAGTGAAGACAGGAATTTTTCCGAATTTATCATTCCATAGATAAGTGTATTGTTAGAACCGAAGTATTTAGTTATTAACATGTTCAGTGGCGTAGAAAGTTTTAATAGAGATGTTTGCAATGAGTTTATTGTAAGATAAAATGAGGGTTTCTTGAATTAAGGTTCCCAGATGACGATGAAAAAAGGAGGAATTTGGGCTTCGCTGTTGGGATGGTCAAGTATTTGCCCAAACAAAGCAATTTTCATTTGTTCAGATCATTTTGACCCTGAAGATATTGTGACCCGAGTAAATGGAAAAAGATTTTATGCGATGTTGCCGGGTGAGGTTTCACAAGAGACTTTACAAAGGAATGCTTTGTTCATCTTATATGTGTAGTCTAAAGGAAAGAGACCACACACGAGGCAGACCTGCGCAGATAAACCTGCACAGTTTTTCTCTCCGGTCCAGTAAAAAAAACAAAATTAATGCTTCCCACAAATATTCTCTTTCTGGTACAAAATTCAACATTTTTAACTCGATGAAAAAATATGATGTTGCCTGTTCAATAACTTGATGTATACTAAATATGATTCACAGATGTCAGAGCAAACAGACAAAAAAAATAAAGGCTTGTTCACAGCAAATGTTCCCTATCGAGACATTTGTATCTTGACGCTCATTTCATACCTGTAAACATGGTATACGTAGATTTATAAACGTTCACAGGGCAATTAAATGATGGTTTTAAGAATTTTAATAGGTTTTTCAGTTGAAAGAACCTTCTCAGAACTACAATACGGAATAAAATCGTTTCACCAGGAAAAAAAGGATACTTGAGAATGTAACACAGCAAGTTTAATCTTAAAAAACGTCAATAGAACCTTTCAGTTCAGAAAAACTATATAGCAAATTTGTCAGTAGGGATTGATTTTTTCGATTTCCTCTCGAACTTTACTATTTATATAGCACATATTGATTATCTGAGGCTGGGTTCTTAGAACTGAGCATTAAGAGTCCCGACACTAATTAAATACTTCGCCTATTGTCGTATCATTCATTATGTGAACATCATTAATCAAATCCGGAAACCACAAAACCGAGCAAACAGGGTTCGTATGCTTCAATCTATTCAATCTTCATTATTGGAAGGTCCTTGAATAAGGTAATAACTCGATAATATTGGAAATATACTCGATTTAACGTATTATTTTGAAAGTGAGGATTTTTCCGCAAAAAAATCTTGCATGTTCTACACGACTTGAATTTATCCAGAATATTCAATACTTGTTGGGTTAGTTAGTGTTGAGAATAAAAATATTCTTTTAAATATTGGTACAAGAAATCTGGAAGTATCTTTTCTAATTACTAGTTGATCTCATTTATATATCGTTGAGCTAACTTGGATCTATGGGTGTCCAACACGTGGGAAGCTTTTGATATTCTTTTATTCGCTTTTTCAAAGGCTGTTTGGTTTCTCCGATATAAGACCTTTCGCAATTGGATTTCATTTATCAAATTTTTATTTATCAGGTTTAAATTTGGTTAGGTTGGACTTGATAGTCTGTTCTCTCTTGAATGCTATTTTTATATTGTTATTTATTACAATTCTCGTAACGTCTTCTGATAAATATAGTTTGTCTGATATATGTTTGTGCTATATAATTATGGAGTTTAGGTCGTTTTAGTTTAGTTAGTTTAGAGTTTTGCTCCTTCCAATAGATTTTGGGATAACCATTATCTCTAGGACTTTTTGAAATGTTATTCATATTTTTTATTGGTTACATCCTTAGACTATATCAGATAGACAAAGCATGCCTTTGTAAAATGATTGAATCAACATCTACTCAACAAAGCAAGATAACTTGAAACCTGTGAGAACTTGAGATGTGACAAACATTAATACTGGAGACTAAGAGTAGCAAGAAGAATATAGAGGGTTTCTCATAAAAAACTGTCCACAATCAAGAGCTCAACAACGAATCACAATTTGTTCTGTCACACAGGACAAGTTTTCTGACTGGAGGACATTACCTGTGATACAAAGCTTGTTTCTAATAGCTACCCTCCTGGAGACGGTTGCAACCGTAGACTATACAGGGTCTTTCACATAATTTTCTAAGGAATCTATTGCTGCAATAAAAAAATGGTGTTCTAATATGAAAAACGGAAGTTGACGTCATTTCCGGAAAAACCGGAGGTGCTCATGCCTTGAAAATATTTTAGATTTCATCAGAATCGTGAAATACCCTGTATAAGATAGACAAAGCATTCCTTTGTAAAATGTCAATTTGTTTTGGCTCCCTCATTGAAAGTCTCTTGTGAAACGTTACCCGGCAACACCGCATAAAATATTTTTCCATTTACTCGGGTTACAATATTTCCAGGGTTAAAATGATCTGAACAAATGAAAATTGCTTTCTTTGGGCAAATACTTGACCATCCCAACAACGAAGCCCAAATTCATCTTTTTTCATCGTCATCTGGGAACTTTAATTCAAGAAAACAGTTTTAGCTTATATTAATCTCATTGAAAACTTCCCTCTCAAAATTTTCTACGCTACTGAACATGGAAATAACTAAATACTTCGGTTCTAACAATACAGTTATCTATGGAACCATAAATTCGGATTAAAATTCCTGACTTTACTACAACTTTCACACTTCCAAACCAGTTTTAGTGCGATGAAAAGTGATAAACAATAAAAAATATGAGAAACCTAATTCTCACTCCCACAAATTTTCTTCAATTTGAGTATTCATTTTCGATACAGAGCTGGCAACGTATATCTGCTAGAACATGTGACCTTCAAATTATCAAGCAGAAAATGGAGCAGCGTTGTCTTGACTTTCACCTGAATTTCTTTTTATGTGTGGTCTCTGACATAAGATAGCAGAATCAACTGAAGTTTTTCATTTACTTCTTGCTAATATATCCGATAAGACAGATTCGATTCAAAATATAAAATTTTATACAATGTTTTGAATGTAAATTGGAGAAAAAGTTTTTATTCGCAATTATAGGGGAATAGAGAGACCTACTATTTGCTCAGTTGGGCAACATGAAAATTTTTTATCACCTGAGTGGACCAGCGCAATACGTTACAATCGATCAGCTCTAAGTTTCAGATGCGACAGTGTTCAATGTAAATAAAGGGGTCTGTCATATAAACATTTTGCTTTCCCCAATTCCCCCTATTGTTTGGAGCTGGAATTTTGTTCTATAGTTATTGATTTTGTTTGTACAGTGGTTTTCGTGATTCAATTTCAAGTTCAATATAGCTGAAATGGGAGTTCTCTATCTTATTCGATTTCAATTGTGAATTTAATCGATTCCCATCGATTGTTTAGATGCTCAAGGGAACCATCAATTGTATCTCTTTCATATTGTCAAATGCTATAAGTATCACCTTCATATCTATTCTATAATATTCATTTTACCACATATTCTAGCTTTCGTTCGAATGCCAATCGGTTGGAAAAGACAGAGACAGTGGTGAACCCAGGCCATTCTAAATTCTTGTTTATAAATGCAACCTTCGAATAAAAAAAAATGCAGCTTAGATTCAAAGAGAAAGCATTTTCATTATTTCATATGCGCTATTTTTAGTTCCTTCTCTAAGTGTTTAATTATCTTTAAGCTTTTTCCTCATGATTGCAAGTGTTTTATTGGAATATTCTCGAACAAACAAATAATTAAAGTCTGTTTCAAAGATCAACAACAGAAAGATCTATGACATCCTTCACAGTCTCAAAACAAAATTATATTAGCATTTATACATCCAACCGATGAAGAAATGAATAATCTGTATTCGACAACCGGATATCAAAGAAATTCACGTAATGAAATGCTGAAGTAGTTCAATGAAACTTATGAACTCCAAAAACCACGTTCAGGAACTAGGCAAACTAAAATTGACGATATGAATACGTATGTCAAAGTCAATATTTGATGTAATGAAAAAATATTGAGAGAATTCCCAATTCCCCATGGAAGGTATGAACTACATAATGTCAACAAGAGGTTCATTCGGTTGTGAGATATTGGAAAAAAAGAGCAAACGGGTATGTTGAGATGGTTGAAATTTGTTAGAGGAATTGGGTACATGAGTATATTAAACTGCAAACAATTCCCATAACGACCTTTGAGAGTTATTTATGGCCCTAGTAAAATTAACTGTACGTCGACGTTATGTACTTCTTGAAACCTAGGTATCAATGCTTGAGATCACATGTACTTCGAGCGTGAAACTAATAGTTATTTATTATACAAGGGAAAAAGTATTAGATTTTAGCTAGAGGTTTTGTTGATGTATGAGACAAAAAACCGAGAGCTTAAATCTAATAATCTTCCCGTGTATCACTATTTTTTTACGATAAAATTAAAAATGCTTGATTCTGAGTTTTCTCTGACTCCACCGGAGTTGATAAAAACAGCGCAAGTAGCGTCACTAAAATCATTGCCAGCTAAATCGCGGAAAATTTACGAAACCGCGTATTCAAGATTTATGGAATGGAAAATGAAAAAGACATGCAGTTCTTTCTCGGAGGCAGTTTTATTGGCTTATTTTTCGGAATTGGCACAACAACAAAAGCTATCAGCAGTGTGGTCGAATCATTCACTGATTAAAAGTATGTTATGATCCAATAATAATGTAGACATTTCAAAATACTAAACTAATAACATATCTGAAATAAAATGGGAAAGGTTACACGCCCAAAAAGCTGCGATTTTTACGAGTACACAAATTAGTGATTTTTTAAATAATGCACCCGATGAAGTTTATTTAATGGCCAAGGTTGTTGTTGTATTTGGGATTGCAGGAGCTTGTCGAATTTGTGAAATGAGCCAGGTTATATTAGATGATATAGAAGATTCAGGAAAGTTATTAATTGAGAAACTGAAGCAAACAGAGAATGATGTAAACAGGAGATTTGTAGTTACTGAAGAATATATTAAATATTACCGAATGTACATAACCCTTCGTCAAGCAGCAGTAATAGATTGCCGCCTGTTTTATGCATATCGCAATGGAAAATGATTCAATCAGGTTGTGGGTAAAAATCAGTTTTATAAGTTACCTGAAAGAGTAGGTAGCTAATTTTCTTCAACTTGAAAATGCTAACTCATATACAGGTCATTCACTTCGTAGATCGTCTGCTACACTTTTAGTTGAATCTGGGGGAGACTTGATGACACTAAAGAAACATGGTGGTTGGAAGTCATCAACGGTCGCTGAAGGGTATGTTGATAAATCGGAGGCACACAGAACAGAAATTGATAATTAAGTGTTCAGAACGTGGGGCAGTTCTGAAATAACACACGATTTGCGACCAGGTACATCAACAGCAGTTGTGTTAGGTCAGAGAATATTATTTCAACACAAGAAAATTCGTCTGTTGTACCGAATAGTTCAAGGAACATGTCATTCACGCAATGCACATTTAATAATTGTACTTTTGATATGAATGAAATGTAACTTATATTCAATAAAATATTCTAAAATCAAATATCTTCCACTATCTATAAGTTTATACAGGGTGAGTCTTTGACCACTTCGTTAATTTTAACCATAGATTCTTGACGTCAAAAGAAACATTTTCTTCCTATTACATTTTTCCAAATTTGGCCCCGTTCAAAAGATTGAAATTTCATAAAAAAATTGCACTTTCACCTGTAATATTCAAACGACAATATCAATTGAAATGATCTCTAGTAGAAGGTTTTTGATAACAGTCATGCATGTTTTGGCATCAATAGATTTATTCCATTTCTTGTGGGTTTCTCGCTACTACTCTACAGATTGGTTAAATTGCATGAAAAACAAATATCGTTTGAACTAAAGGTCCGTATCTCGTACTTCCTGGAATCATTAGTCTTTTTGCATATAAAATCATTCTTCATCTTTCCTCCTAAATTGCACCATTCTTGAGATATTTGAAGTTGAAAGGAATTAAATCGATATAATTTTGTCCAAATTTTCTGATTTTCCCAAATCCAACTCTGTGCTGAAATGATTCAATAACAAGATTTGTTCAATGTTGCCATATTTTATGTCTATATTAAATATTTCTTCAAAAGGTTGGGGAAATCTCTTCCCTCTATGGTTCCACCACTAAAAACTAATAGATGAAATTAACCACTGAACAATTTTTGTCTTACATTCACCACAAAATCTAAATTGCCATTTGCTGTATTCATTGTTAGTGATGTCTAGCACCTTCTTTAATATTCAATCCAGAATAATATTCCATAATAAATAAAGAAAAAGTTTTCCATCGCTCTTCGGTATATTTTGACCGTTGAAATAGGTAAAGTATTTTCTGTCAGAACCTGTTAAATTGAAGACTTGTCTTTATGAAGAGCTGGTTTTTTATAGCTTCAGGCTTTCAGGGTTCATCAAATTATATCTATTCTAACATAGGAATGCTGCAAATTGAGCTCATATGAGTTTTAAAAACTTCGAACCCAGACTCCTAGATTTGTTTTATACCTTTATTATCTTTATTTCATACACCGATTCAACCTTGTTCACAAACTTAAGAGATAATAGAATTTGACTTAGTTTTAATATTTCTGAATGTTTGTTATGATGCATGGTTAATTAAAATTCAATCAATATTGAAACTGGAAGATATAAGCTCATAAACAAGAAAGATTAGAATAGAAGGCAATTTCTGACCATAATCATCTCATACTGAATTGAATAATTTAAAACTATCGATATTATCCTAAAAATCTTTCCACTTTTTTTTTTTGAAGATACAAATAACTTTTGACAGTTTCAAACAGAATCAAAACAACAAGGAACCACAGAGTACTTTTTATTTGGAACTACCCACCACAGAGACGTTATAATATTTTAATGTGATAATAATTCATTCTAATTATTCTGAGGAAAATTATAACTAAAGATCAATAATAGTTACAGATATTATCTTTCATTTAAAAAAACACTGCATATATTAATTTTTTCTCTCATGGGGTTCATTGATAAATTAATATTCTATGGTAAGGTATTAAAATTTGACATAATCTATGAATAACCATTATTCAATATTTATGTTCTTGTTTACGTTATTTACTCTGATTATAAAAATCAGTAATTATAGTCTAAACAGAATAGATTCATATTAATGATTTAACAAAAAAATTTTTATCAAAGAACACCTAGTTGATTTTCAAAATCAAATTTAGGTATTTCTTCAAGAAAGTATAATTGCACACCTAAATCTGGAAATACTTGTAATCTATCCAGGTAAATTGTTATTGGGATTCAGTACAGAAAATACCTGTTCACTGGTCTCTGTCAAGGAGAAGAAACTTCAGAAATATCAGTGTTTGGAAAATCATAGATGATTTTTTCTGGCTTTGAGTGAAAAAGAAAGCACAGTGACAACCTTTTGCATTGGAAGTTTAATAGAAATGATGGTTATCATGATTTAGAAATTTTAAGAAGAAAATTACAAATGTATGATGATAACACCCAATAATTCTGAGGTTCTTTTGGAAATTCTCACTAGAAAGGCATGGTTTATAATCTTGAAGTAGAAAGAAAATATAGTAGAACAACAAAAATCTATGTTTATGGTGTTGAATTTTTTTTACCAGAAAATAAGTATTTTGTATCTTCCTTCTGGATATGGACCTCATCGGATGAAACATGAGTGAGTGAATCATTACTTAGAGGGAAAATAATGTTTTTAAACAATTCAGATTCAATAGTGAATGCTGTGGAAGGCATTTTCATTCAAAGTAAACTGGACTACAGAGGGTATTTGCCCAATGTGAAAACTAAAAATGCTTATAACTTTTGAACGCAGCTGAATTTGGAAAAACCGTAATGGAAAAAGTGTTTCTTTTGATCTCAAGAACCTATGGTTAAAATTAACGCAGTGGTCAAAGACTCACCCTGTATATCCGGGAAAAAGTATTCACTTTTTCCCGGAGAAAAAGTTATATTTTGTTATCTGTAACAGAGATGAAATGTCAAATTTTTTTCACGTTACAGAAAAAACAATATACGAAGTTTTATATCTGTTCAAAAGAAAAGTATGCTATCGTATGGAATCATTTTGAGATTTTGAAGAATTAGTTCGTGTCCTAACATAACGAAGGTATCTTATCTCCATCTGAATAGAAATACAGGAAACTGGCTGTAACTTCAGATGATTTTCAGCTCAAACATAATTTCTGTCATACTCAGGAAGTAAACACATATGCTACACTGTGTGATAAAAGGAAACGTAAGCCAAAAATTCAAAAGGAAATTATACAGGGTGAGTCTTTGACCACTGCGTTAATTTTTCACATTGGGCAAATACCCCTCTGCAGTCCAGTTTAGTTTGAATGAAAATTACCATCCACTATTGAATCTCAATTGTTCAAAATATTATTATTCCTCTAAGAAATGACTCATTCACTCATGTCTCATCAGATGATTATATCGATTTATTTGCTTTCAAATAACTCAAAAATAGGTACAATTTGAATAGGAAAATAGATGAACAATGATTTGATCTGCAAATAAGACAAATGATTCAAGGATGTACAAGATACGGATCTTAAGTTCAAGTGATATTTGTTTTTCATGCAATTTAACCAATCTCTACAATAGTAGTGAGAAACCCACAAGAAATGGAATTTATCTATTGATACCAACATATGCATGACTGTTATCAAAAACCTTCTACAAGAGATCATTTCAATTGATATTGTCGTTTGAATATTACAGGAGAAAATGCAATTTTTTTATGAAATTCAACACGTTTTGAACGGGGCCAAATTTGGAAAAATGTTATAGGAAGAAATTGTTTCCTTTAACGTCAAGAATCTATGGTTAAAATTACCGCAGTGGTCAAAGACACCCTGTATACAGAAACGAGTTACGTGAATTGACAATTCACTGATAGCACCATAACACCACAAGTCTTGCAGAAATAATGCAAATTTGTGTCGAAATCCTTGTTTTGATCTCGATCAGTCCCAACGCGTCCTACATGGTGCAAAACAATCAAAGAATATTAAAAAAAAATCTGCATGATAAAGAGACGTTTTGGTCGAGTGCGGACAGCGTTGACCGAGGAGTTATTGGCTGAAGTCTGTTGAACATGAACTTGGCCATCATCCAAACGACACGGTCGTGACCTTATTGTGAGAGCAGTAGCGTTTTCTGAAATACAATTCAAGCGACAAAGTTCATAAAGTTCATATCAAATGATTTGCATTTTTTGCATGTATATACGATGAGCTGCATTCATGAATATACAAAAAGATAGCAAACATTTTAATGAGGAGAAGAAACTAAATGAAGGATGCCGGAAAACCACATATGTTTTCAGTAGTAATAACCCAAGGACATTGATAATTATTCGAAAAAATTCTATGACAGATTTCGAAAGCTTGTTGCTTGGAAACAGACCGACGCCGTAGGCGGAGGTCTGTTGCCTACAAGCAATGGCTTGATAAAATTTTTGTTGACCATGGGATAAGCAGGATTTACGATTAGCTTACTTGTTATATTCCACATGGTTTTGACCGCACTTTCTTTGAACTCTGTACCATCTTTTCTCCTCATGTTCACAGCCCAATCCTTTAAAATCAACGCCAATTCTTCCGCCGTCCGATTTCCATCTAATTGATACTTTCTATCGTTGCAAAACTCAATAAAAGCTTTCCATACAAATTTCTTACTGTAAACGGTGATTTTTGGTATGTTCTATTCTATAATTTCATTAATATTAGGTGTACAAATAAGTTTCCGCGGTTTTTTATGAAAAATTAGGAATTTAATGTAAAGGAAAAGTACATTACGTTTTATTCAAAGTATTTTCCATCATTTGCCACTACTTTTCCCCATCTTTCTGGCAACATTCGGATACCCCGTCGAAAAAACTCTTCATCTTTTGACGCTATCCACAAATCTACCCAATTTTTGGTCTTCATATGATGTGAAGCGCTGCTCAGACAGACCATGTGCCATCGACCGTAACGGATGATAATCAGAAGGGGCTAAGTCTGGTGAATACGGCGGGTGGGGTAAAACTTCCCAGTTGAGTGTTTCCAAGTATGTTTTTACCGGCGCCGCAACATGTGGACGAGCATTATCGTGTAAAGAATAATTTTGTCGTGTCTGGAGTAGTAATGGGCGCGTTTTTTCCTTAAGTGCCCGACTCAATCTCATCAATTGTGTTCGGTAGAGAGCTTCAGTAATGGTTTCGCTTGGTTTCAGCAATTCATAATACACGACACCAAACTGATCCCACCAAATGCACAGCATGAGTTTTTTCCATGAATATTCGGCTTAGCTGTCGATGTTGATGGTTCGCCGGGCTTAACCCATGACTTTCTCTTCTTTGGATTATCGTAGTGAATCCATTTTTTCGTCACCAGTGACTATACGATGCAAAAAACTCTTTTTATTCCTGGCAAGCAGCATTTCACTCATGCATAATCGGCGTTCAACGTCTCTCGGCTTTAGTTCATATGGAACTCAATTTCCTTGTTTTTGAATCATTCTAACGATTTTAAACGATGTGAAATTGCTTGTTGAGTCACTTGTAGTAAGTGCAAGTTCTTTTGCGTTTGGGACGAATCTTCCTCCAATAGTGCTTCTAATTAAATGTCTTCGTACACTTTCGGCCTTCCACTGCGTTCTTTGTCTTTAACGTCAAACTCACCGTTCTTAAACTTTTGAAACCATTCCTGACAACTTCTCTCACTTAAAGCAGCTTCACCATATGCTTCTAGAAGCAATCGATGCGCCTCAGCTGCAGATTTTTTCACATTAAAGAAGTAAATCAAAAGTTCCCGCAAATGATGCTTATTCGGAATAGAACTTGACATTTTTGCACGAAAAAAATTACGTGATGCTGATACGGAATCACTAGTACTTTAAGGTTATGGTGTTGCCAGATGACTAAACTTGGGATATTACGTTTTACATCTGACAATTTCTCCATAACCTTCTGGTGGGGCCATCTTTTGACAAACCGCGGAAACTTAGTATTACAAGTATTACAAATCGTGACATTTCGAAATATTGAATATTTGCAACTTCAAAATCGAAATAAATCAATATTTGTCCATTGCAACGTGAAAACAGCCCATGGTCAGTTATCGATGTAATGGTGACATAATTGGGTTAAATTGTTCATGTGACACAAAATGAGGAAATTTGATTGGTTGTTCGAACTGATTTTCACATGAACAGGGTGCTTACAGATTTGCCAAAACGTCTATATTCTCAGAATATTTGGCTCAAAGTGGTATCAATCGTTTCGTGAGGACACGCAAATCAAGAACCCCTGGTCGAAATCGATTCTGTCCGCCCGTCTAATGATTCTAGAGATATGAGCATCTGGAAATTGGTTTCTAGAATATCCATCGCATCAAGTTGTAGCTTGGAATTAGGTTGAAACAAATAGGCTTGCAGAATTTTGGAAAAATCAATATGCTATAAAATATTCGAAAGAATCCAAAAAAAAATTTTTTCAATACCATATACCTCATAAGATATCGGACGTATTCGAACAAATATTTGTGCATGTATGGTCGATTTTGATATATCACATATTTTCAAATTTCATCGAAGATTACCCCACTACGAAACATTCTCGACGACTTATCGACGATTAAGAGAGACTGGAAACTCAAAGAGCAACAACACGAACGCTTGTAGTTGGAGCTTCTTCAAAGGCTTGAAGTATTTGATCGTCAACTGCTACATGGTGTTGCCTCACATTGACCCGAGGCTCTTGAAAATTTAAGTTTCCAGTCTCTCTTAATCGTCGATAAGTCGTCGAGAATGTTTCGTGGTGGGGTAATCTTCGATCAGGAAATTTGGCTTGATAAATCCTTTGAGCTGCACGAGCAACACCATCGGCCTTGCCATATGCCATCACCATATCAGCATACTTAGCGTTGGTGAAATTAGGCATATCAACAACCAAAATTAAAACAACAGTAGCAAAAGTCGATAAAAGTATCATAAACAAAAAAATACAAATTTAAAAAACTGAACAACGCGGCACAGACACTTCCAACAGCAGAGACAGTTGAATCTCGAATGACGGTAGGGTCAAGTCAGCGGCGACTAACCCAATCCAACCTAAGGACAAAAATAGTAATAATAATTCACACGCGTCTAAAACGGGCAGGTGAAATTTCCTTGCTCGCTGTGTTGTGTCGAAATCCGTACTTTTATTTAGGTGCGACTTTCTTCACTCTTCTGACTAAAACCTTATTTGCAGTATTATTTTTTTATTGACTTACGTGAAAAGCATATGGTTAGCAACGTTATAAACCAAAGAACATTTTAAAATGAAACTAAGTTTGTAATAGCTGTAACTTTTTTTAAATTTCAATAGCAGTGGAGATGTTTTCATACTCTCATAATTTTATCTTTAATAAAAGGCCCACGTGTTAATTTTCTGGTGTTATCTGTAACAATAAATACGTTTTTTATGAACACACACTCATGTAGACTTAATACAATAAAAAATAAGCATGTAAAAGCACACGCAAAAAAAGTTATGGGGCTTCGAAGGGTTCATTTTGGGTAATTTAGAAAAACCTAATAAAAAAATCATACCTCCGTTACCGTAATACTAAGGACCCAGGTTCCAAGACTGAAAAGGTAGCAAATGACCCTACCAACGCCCCAAAAAAATTTTACAGTCCATGTGCCGAGCACCCTGTATTTTCACTTACTCAGAGGAAAAGAGAAATGACAAGAAGTGATAATTTCACGAAACACAGATGTTAAATGACCAGCCAGATCGTGCGATTTAACACCACTGGATTATTTTTTGTGTGGCTATCTTAAAGACAGAGTCTATACAGAGCCAACCGAATCGATTGCAGCCTTGAAACTCAAAATCTGTGATGGGAATGCCGAAATAGACCCGACATTTCGCCAAAAAGTGATTAAATATTTCGATGGAAGAAGACTTTACTTCTATCAGTGTAGTCGTGGTCGTCATTATTGGCGAATTTTTTTTTTAGTAATACAAAAAAAATAGAATCATCATCATTCACATTTTTTGTTATAAAAAACAAAGTTTTTGTTGAAAGTGCTAGTGCAAATCCAATTTTTTATCGATATTTCTCACCCACTTGAGTGTTCTGTCCAGCATTTACCTGAAACAAAAAAAAGTGTTAATAAACGTCGTTATTCATACAGGGTGAGTCTTTAACCACTGCGTTAATCTCACCCATAGATTTTTGACTTCAAAAGAAACATCTTCCTATAACATTTGTCCAAATTTGGCCCCGTACAAAAGATAAAGGGTGTTGAAATTTCATTAAAAAAATGCATTTTCACCTGTGATATCCAAACGACAATATCAACTGAAATGATCTCTTGTACAAGGTTTTTGATAACAGTCATGGCATCAATAGCCATTCGAATTCTTGTGGGTTTCTCACTACTACTCTACAGATTGGTTAAATTACTTGAAAAACAAATTTCACTTGAAGTAAAGGTCTGTGATCTTGTACCAACTTCCTAGTATCATTAGCCTTTTTGCAGATAAAATCATTCATCATTTTTCCTAAATTGCACCATTTTGAGATTTGAGATATTTGAAGTTGAAAGGAATTAAATCGATATAATCATCTGATGAAATATAAGTGAGTGAATCATTTCTTTGAGGGAAAAAATGTTTTAAAACAATTCAGATTCAATAGTGGATACTGTGGAAAGTAATTTTCATTCAAACCAAAATGGACTACAGAGGGGTATTTGCCCAATGTGAAAACTCAAAATGCTTATAACTTTTCAACGCAGCTGAATATAGAAAAACGGTACGGAAGAAAGTGTATCTTCTGATCTCAAGAACCTATATATATATATAGCGGGGGTCCTACAGCCTCCGCCGCATCCCGCATTTCGATCGCCATTTTTCTCTATTCTGCCATTCATCCTCTCCAATGGCTCTATCTCTCATTATTGTCCTGATTCCGTCTTCCCATGTTATCGTTGGTCTTCCTCTCCTTCTGCGACTTCCGGGAACATACTCCATTGCTCGTTTTGGCCATCTGTCTTCTCCCATCCTCATCACGTGTCCGTACCAGATGAGTTGTCGTGTTTCCACTTTGTCCAAAGTTGTGTAAGTTCTTCTTGTTTTCCGTCTTATTTCCTCGTTACGTATATGTTCTGTTCTTGTTATCCTACACGCTCTTCTTAGAAGTCCATTTCCACTACTCCTATCTTTTCTTTATTTCTTGCTGTCATTTGCCAGCCCTCAGATCCATACGTCAAAATAGGCTCTACTATCGAACTGTAGATTGTCATCTTTGTATTTAATTTTATTTTGTTCGACCAAAGCACTTGATTTAGAACTCGGATACATGTCTGCCCTTGCTGTATTCTATGCTGTATATCCCTGTGACTTGTTCCTTCTTGGGATATTATAGTTCCCAAATACTTATATTCTTCACATTGTTGTAGGTTTCGGATGTCTAGTTGAGGATCTTCTTGTCCATCATCTCCAATTTTCAAATGTTCCGTCTTTTTAGGTTTATTGTTAATCCCCATTCTTCATATTCATCCTTTAATTTCCTGAACATGTAGTCCACATCTTCTTCACAGCTTGCAACTATCACCTGGTCATCGGCGAATAGTAAGGTTGTTAGGCAATGGTCACCGACCCGAATTCCCATCCCTGCACATTTACGTCTCCATATATCCAAAGCTTCCTTAATATATATCTTAAACAGGGTGGGTGATAAGCAACATCCCTGCTTAAGTCCCTTTGAGATTCTGAAAGGTTTAGAAATGTTGTTGTCTATTTTACCATGCTTTTTGAGTCTTTATAGATGTTATGCATAGCTCGGACATATGTTGTGTTTAGGCCGACTCTCGTCAAAGTTTTAAAAAGTTTTACTAAGAGTACTGTATCGAATGCTTTCTCTAGATCAATAAATATCAGATGGGTCGGTAAATTTCTAGCTTTCCTTTTCTCAATAACTTGCTGGAGGGTGAAAGTGTTGTCTAAGCATGATCTTCCAGCGCGAAAACCACTCTGTTCTTCAAGTTCTTGGCACTCCGTTTCTATTCTTTCCTTTAAAATTCTACCATACAACCTCCCATTGCACTGGTCACACTGATACCTCTGTAGTTTCCGCAGATCTTTTAATCTCCTTCTTATGTATAGGACTAATATATGATATATTCCAGTCCTCAGGAATATCTTCACCCCTTAACATACATCTATTAAAAATTTCTGCCAGCATTTCCAGTAATACAACTGGTCCATGCTTGATCAGTTCCATGGGCATGTTTCCTGGTCCTGGAGTTTTACCGTTTCTCATATTTTTAGAGCTTTTTCTATTTCTTTTACTCCAATCTTTTCTATATCTACCCTCTCTATTTCTATTTTATCAATTGGGTCTTTAAATTGCTCTCGATTTTCCGACAGTAAGGTCTTGTAGTGTTCTTGCCATTCTTTCATATTTATCATATTTATATGTGCTGATTGGTTGTTTTCTCTTCGAATGTTTTCGATTGTTTTCCATGCCTCCGATACCTTCGTCCCGCCCATACATTTTTCGATGTTTTCACACGCTCTGTCCCAACTTTCATTCTTCTTTTCTGTTACAACTCTCTTGACTTCTTTATTGTAGTGTTTGTACACTTTCTGATCTTCAATATCCTTGGTAATGAGCCACTTCTGGTATGCTCTCTTCTTTGCTTCTGTCAATCCTTTTATTTCTCCCGTCCACCATTCCGGATTGTGTTTTGATTGTCTTTCTTGTAGTCCCAAGGCTTCTTCCGCTGCTTGATGTATACTTGCTTTTGTCGTCTTATACAGTTCTTCGGTATACATTTGTTCCATTTTCACGTGTTGTAATTTCGACGCTAATCTAAGTTTGTAAAGAAATTGTACAGATTCGTGTTTGAGACTGTCCAAATTGTACTTAATAGTGTTTAAAGTTCGTTGTTCCCTATTCTGTTCTTCTTCCCCTCTTTCCTTCTTTCCTTGGACTTTCCGATAATTGATCACCACCTTGGCCATCAGTAGGTAGTGATCAGAACATTAATGCAGTGGTCAAAGGCTCACCCTGTATACAAATAACAAACAAAACAAGAAAATTATTTTTCACATAGGTTTAAGAAGGCTTAAGGATATAATAACCAAGCCCTGCAGAAAACACATTGTTCTATAGTCTCTTTCTGCACTCTGGAAACAATGTAATACTAATACAACCGCCACGATGAATAAACAAACCTATATCTCTAATTACTCATAGTTTTCCTTTGTTTTTCCAAGTTCAAATTCCCTCCTCTAAAACTGCCGTCAGTGCGTTTCTAAATATTTTTTCCTTAACTGAAACTGAATTAATAAGTCCAACCGAGGTCAATAGAAAAAGGTTTCACTATAAGAGCATCTTTTGGTCCTGCGTTACTGATCTTCAGTTATTATTTTTGGCATCTTAAGATCAAATCCTATTCGGTTTCGAGTTAGAATAATACCAAATATTTCAAAACAAATATCAGATGATACATGACCTTGAAATATTTTTTTCACAATCTCAAAATGACACTTGACAACCGAGAACGTAGTGATCCGGAGAAATGTCGGAAAACAAGGGTACCAACGCAAGAAACTGAAATCAGAAGTAATTAAATAAATATGAATACATCATAATATGTATAAAATGATTGTTCAATTATGTCAAAATTGAGAATAAACGATGTTCTGAATTATTTCAACGAAACCATCATTACATATCGTTTTTTTCTCATCCTAAAACAAATATAAACCTTCTCACATTTCTGGTGAAATAAATACGTTATTCCTGTTACTTGGAAACGCTTAGTGACAACTACATACGTTCGAACTATTTCCATATAGATAAAAAATAATTAGAATCACCGAAATTAACTTCGACATCCTGATAAAGCATGAATTATTATGTCTGACGTCAACCCAGCAAGTAATCGACATTCATTCAGAATTTCCTAGCCTAATTGCATGCAGTAACATTCTTAAAAAATGCTTACCCGACATTGTGACAAATTTGAAATTACTACCATGTCGAAAAAAGTTGTTAATTACACGACTGTCCTGCGCAATTTTTGTCGTTATTCCCAATGAAACAACTATCGCATTTCAAACGTCGTTAGAAATGAGAATGTATCACTGGTCCTGTATGCTCTAAAACACCAAATTTTGAAGGACATAAACTAGATATTTGCAGAATAAATTAATCATTCAAAGATCCCAACCCGATAAACCACATCATTTGCCTCCCATGAAAATCAATATCGTTGTACCGAGAGTCCTCCGGAAAGGAATAGGTACATACCACTTTATTTTGTCGCCATTTTGATAAACATTTATCCTGACAGTTTATATTTGGCAGTCGTGAAATGGAGGCGTGAAAAATTTCAAAAACTATTTGGAAAAATCGGAAAACCAATATTTTAATCGTTGAAAAAGATTATTTATATTTAATGATTAATGTTATACGTAAAATAGTGTTTCTAACATTTTTTTTTTCTATTTTTGAATAGGATATACCCATAGGAAGTGTGGGAAAATGGTGAGATTATTAAAAAAATATGTTATCTGATAGAAGGTTTCGTAATTTTATTGACAATAAGAGTAGCAATTTCAAAACATTGCAAACGGTCTTCCTCAAGGATCAGTTCAAGCTCCTTTACTTTTCAATTTATATCTCAGTGATTTACCCACGACATCATCTCAGAAATTTGTTTATGCTGACGACATTGCTATTGCTTGGCAACATTCGGATTTCCATACTCTGGAAAGTATACTATCTTCTGATTTGGTGATTTTAAAGAATTATTTTATTGAGTGGCGATTATGTCCCAATCACAACAAAACGGGGGTATCTTGTTTCCATCTGAATAATCATGAAAAATATAGGAAATTAGCGGTAACTCTCAATGATTCTCCTATCGAACATAAATTCTATCCAGTGAAATGAGATTCATCTCTCAATAACAATACTCATTTAAATGATCTGAGCTTAAAACTAAAAACTTGGCATAATATTCTTCAGAAATTAGCTAGATCATCTTGGGGTGCTGATAGTTCCACTCTTCGCAAAGCATCTCTTGCCTTAGTCTTTTCTGCAGCTGCAGCTGTTGTTGCTCGGTTTGGTTTAATAGAGCACATACATAAAAAAATCGATGTACAATTGACTACATCCATGAGCATAACTACTGGCACCATAAGATCTACACCGGTTCATTGGTTACCAGTTTTGTCTAACACTGTCCCTCCCCATATTCGCAGACAGACTGTAGCTCTGAATTCTTGGAGCAAATATCATTCATTTCTTAATTTATTTCCAATTATTTCATACATTCCACAAAATGAAATTCCAAGATTGAAGTCACGTAAACCATTCAGTTATAATACATTCTTCAATATGAACATTAGCGACAAAGAATTATGGAAGATTGAGTGGAACTCTTATTAAATGTTCAATAAAATTTCATTTCTCATCCTTCTGAAAACATTCCAGGTTTTGATCTTCCAAGAAAAATTTGGACAGTTCTTAATTATTTGAGAACAGGTCATGGTCGTACTAATAGCATGCTATTCAGATGCAGTTCAGTTACAAGCGCAAGAAAAGAATCTAGATATGCAGAAGAAAAAATACCTCATCTCATCAATAAGAGTATTGACACCAAGAAATACATATATAAATTGACCGACTTTTAAATTGATATTCGGAAGGTAAAAGGTTTCAGTAAAGAAAACATTGCTGATTTTTTAAAAGAAGTATTCGATGGGTAAAGCTTTGAAAGTTGGATCTGCTGAAGCTTGCCGAATAGGTGAAATAACATTTTTGTCGCCCAGAAAATCTAGTGTTGTGGGAAGAATAGGTTGAAGTAATCGTTTCCTACACATAAATGAAAGTATATCGAAAATTTGATATAAGCGCTGGAGCTTTTGAATGAAACTCGTTACGTGAGACGTATCTAAACGTCGATGAGTTTTGAAAATTGTCACTTTATTCGTCTAAAAAAAAAATTCCGTCTCCATTCCTTCAATGGAAATTTTGGCGTTGAACCTGCGCCAACTGAGAAGTGGAATGAAGCGAAATTTTCGTCGATGTCGACATGTTGAATTAAAGTAAGTTTCCGCAAGTCGAAAACCTCCGGACTCTATTGTTGGTACTGGCAGTTTTCCATTATTCATGAGTCACAAAAATGCAATCCACTTCACCTATCTTCGACTTATATCCTTAGCACTGTCGTACATACTGTAGGTTCGATGAACAAATTAAACTGGTATTTCGGTAATGAACGCTCGTTTTTAGATCATTTGTCTCAGTCATGGATTTCGGCCAGATTTCCTTGGACTTTTTCTATATCTATATTATTTGAATTTCACGTCGTTCAGATGGCGCGTAATATAAAGCGTTATAGGGTAATTGGAGCAACGTATGTATTCGGTGCCCAAAAAGAGGTAGGGTATTTTTTTCGAGCTGTCTCTGAAAAGTCTGTGAAAGTTAAATTCTTAAGCGACGACTGCAGCAGCTATTGCAACCGTCACGGCTGTAGCCGACAGGCACAATCGTAAATTGTGGCTGGAGCGGTTGAGTATAGACGTCATGGCCAATGCATCAGTGTTGGGCCTAATCTATTTGCTATTATCAGAAGATGAGGTATTGTTGGCCAATTTACAATAGAGATGTGAAGAGGATTTTTAAAAAATTCAATAAATAGGCATCTGCTACAAGGCGTATTGATGTTCCGAAAGTTTTTACATTTAAATATAGTCCAGTTTGTAAACATATAATCGTACAAAGAAAGTAAATTGTAGAAAAAATCATACACAAAGTCAAACAGTGTACCAGCCCTGCAGAAAGGAATAAGGACGTGGTCTATTGTTTACACTGAGAAAATTTCTTAACTGTCATTGCTAGACTTTGCAAAAACGTAACAAAGGGATAATTTTTCTCCGGCTGTTTTGTTGGCTTCTTAAGAATAGTTTAAATCAGTTTGATCCACCTTCAGAATTTTTCCAAGCATCTTTGTACAGTTGAAAGTACAGAGGTGCTCACGCACTAATTCAATAAGTTGAACGTCGTCCATTATTAGCAGGGAAATAATCACATGAACACTAGCACAAAGCTCCAGTCGACTGAACTGTTAATGCTAGCAGTCTAATCCCACGGCTCGAGCAGCTTCTGCCGCGTGGCGCCAGTTTCAAATACTTTCACGCAAAGCAGTAGGAGTCATCGTCGTACGACCACAGTCGTGCGACTAGAGTCGCCCCATGGGAATTCGACCTTAAGTTGGAATTCTTTAACGGTTTTCAAATTATAAATTATTTTTAGACATTTCAGATCACTATTGAGAGCAAAGAAAATGACTTCATGTCGCTTAGTATTTAAAATTTCAGCTTGAAATTCGTCGAGACCTTTGATAATTAGTTGTTTTCGAATCCTAGTTGTCGGTTATTCAGCGTGATAAAATGAAGTTCCTTGAAATAAGCAAAGATAATCTCAAGGAAATTATCTTTCCCATGGTGCAAGCTAGCTACGTTTGTCGTAAGATGTCCCAGAAACAACAAACTGTCACAGTTCTTGCAAGCTCAAACTGCATGGATACCAGAGGTGCATTTAACATGAGTCCAATTTCAGACACTAATGCGTTGCATCCACTATACTCCTGGAAGACTGTTTGAATGCAAGCCTACGATAATATGTTGGACAAAAATCATAAATTAAAACGAAAATTTATTTTTATTATATTATAGTAGTACCAGACCACCAATTAAATTTCCCAGAGAACCACTCGATAGCGCGTTATGTCCATCTCAACAAGCCTCAAAAAAGGTAAATCGCAAGCATTCGACTAGGTTTGGCACAGCGGACTACTCTACAAACACAAACAATTCCTCCCACAATCATATCACATGATTCTGAAATAGTATCTAGCGGACCGTTATTTTGGCATGAAGTATGGGGAAGTAATAACCACTCCTGCCAAATCTGGAGTCCCACAGGGATATAGTTTGGGACCACTTTCATATATTATCTACACCAGAAAATGAAAACACCACCATGGCATATTTCGCAGACGATATAGCTATACTTCCATCTGATATAAACGCCTTGGACCTTGGCCATTGAAAATGGTGGCTCAACATCAATGTAGCTAAGTCAGTTCAAGTTACGAAGCTACAAGGACATGCCCACCAACTGATCGATCGGCTGACAGAGGATCCATTCACATCACGAAGACTGGCCAAATGACCTAACTGACTCATCATAAATATAGTTTAAAAAAACTAAAAAAACACGCCTATAAAGAATATCGGCCTTAAAAAGTTTGAAATAATTTTAAAAATCAATTTATGACAATAGTATATAAAATATACTAGTAAAATTAAGAAACACGATCGCTTTTTCGTAAAGCCATTATCCAAATCTGACGTCAATCGAAGACGATCGATGAATCTTAGACCTGACGTCACAGAAACGAACCGCTCGGTCAACGAACGCATTGGTAGAAGTGGGATCTTTTCACAGTAATGAGCCACTCACTCTTAAAGAAAGAGAATTACCAACTGACATACATACAAGTGAAGCTAATATAAGATTGTTAATAACTAAAAATCCAACAATAAGAAATACTTTATATTAGTCTAAAGATACAACACGTTTACTGAATACTTTTTGAAAGTAAATTGTGAATTTCAATATTCTATATATAAAAAAAAATATTTATAACAAAGCTGTTGCATATCTCTGCCAGTGCTAGAGATTTGATAGTATTTAGGTACATCGGTAAACTTTCATTGCGCTATAAAATTTATAACTCTTTACACTAGTAAGCCAGGAGATCCATAGGCCCGTAGATCTATAGGCCAGTAGATCCATAAGCCAGTAGTTCAATAAGCCCATAGATCAATATAGACCATAGATCAATGAAGTGCACAGAAACACGAAACACAGCAAAGAAACACGTTGAAGGAGAAGAAACTCGAAAGAACGCTAAGCAACACGGAAGAAAGCGGAGAAACACAAAAAAACGCGAAAAAACACGAAAGAACGCCAGTAGATCTATGGACCAATAGATCCATAAGCCAGTAGATCCTTAGGCCAGTAGATCCATAAGCAAGTTGTTCCATGTGCCAGTAGAACCATTGGCAGGTAGCTCAATGTAGCCCATACTCAGCAAAACTAAGCAAAAAACACGACAAGAAGCGAAAAAAACCGAAGAGTGCTACGAAACAGTAGAGGAACCATAAAACCTCATAAGAACGTAAAAAAGCTCAAAAGAACATATTAAACCCCGAAGGAACGTAAAAAATCTGAAAGCACGCAAAATATTCCGAAAAAACGCAAAAAAAAAACTGAAAGCACACCAAATATCCCGAAAAAACTCAAAAGCCCGAAAGCACGCAAACAATCCCAAAGAAACTCAAAAAGCCCGATTGACGGTAAGAAACCTGAAAGCACGCAAAAAATCTCGAAGAAACTTAACAAACCCTGAAAGAACTCGAAAAATCCCGAGGGAACGCAAAAAATCTGAACGCACACAAAAAAGCCTGAAGAATCTCAACGAAACCCGCAGAAACGCAGAGAAATCTCGAAAAAATGCGAATAAAACCGAAAAAAGTAAAGTATCCACAGAGAGCAATGCTCATAACAATAACTCAACAAATACTCTCTAGAGTAATGAAAAATTTCGACAGCAATATTTTCTTGCTGAAGAGAATTGAGCGATAGCATGAGTTCAGCAATTTTTACAGAAAAAAAAACAATGAATCACTGTGTTCCTAAAAAAAAGTTGTTATTTCAATTTGCCACAACATTTCTAAGAAGCGAGAGTGAAAAAAGCAAATAATATTAACTGCGTTTTAATGACTAAGGGTTTCCGCAACTTTAGCATAAAATCTGCCATTTGGAGGAGTAAGAATAGAAATTCGTGATAATAAACAGAACATTTTTCGACAAAACCCGTTTCTCAGATAGAAAATTGTAATTGCCAGCAAAAAAAACAAAAATATTCTTCCTACCCCCTGTATATTCACACGGAACGCGACTTGCACAAACTTAACCTCGCATTCTCTTAAATTCGCCTCACTTATAGCAAGGGATGTAGATATTACTCTCTTCTATGGCGTGATCTGTCATCAGTATCAAAACAATGATCGCTTTTGACAGATTCTATAAAATCGATTTCTTAAGGAAAAGAATTAAATAGTTTTTGAATGTACGGAATAATGATGATTATTTTCATCAGTTGTTCTCGTATGCATAGGGAACAGGTAAGCTTTATTTTTATCTAATGCTAACATATTCAAAATGTATGTTTTAGACCAAAGGAATTGAAGAACTGTCTTTGTGTTGTGACTCTAAGGAGAAATGATCCTTCGTGGCTTTCAAGGAAACTTACCATACCATACAAAAACAATGATTTTGATATATCAATAGAAAATTATCTTACTTTGATTAGGATGAAAACCTGTAAGATATGAAGTAAAAATTAAAAATATTATAAATTATTATATAGATAATGATTATTTGAACACTTGAGTTTAAATAACTATTTTATTCTATAAACAGGAAAGTATCTGCAGATGTTGAATTAGCATGTAACTTGATTCTGACAAAATTTTGGCTTGTATCGTTGCAAGATCTTTTAATTATCAAAGGTATTATATATGAAAAATAATATGCTATCCACGCTAATTTTTTTTTTATATTTAGTAAAGCTTTGTAGGATTGAAGATTCCATCTAGAGTATCAGGAAGGTCACATAGTAATTTTTTGTGGATGTAGATTATCAAAAAAATAAGAGGATATCTTAAGTGATAGTGAGAATCATAAGCGAAACAAAATTAGTGACTTCAGGAAGAGTATATAATGAAATGTGCGTAACAGTCTGAAAAATTGCAGAGCGATGGACTCTTTGAGCAACTATTTTGCTTCGTTATGGGAAGAATGTGATGACGTAAACTGCCAAAAGCAGAATTCTTAGCCTGGAACCATGAGTCTAATGGCGAAAGAAAGATTTTTCCCTTTTTTAAGATCACAATCAATTTCACAGGGTCCTTGCTATGTTTCTTTCTAAAATAACAACTGAAATAACCTGAATGAATTATCTGCAAATCCAAGGACTTTAAATTATGAAAAGTAGGTATGAGTAACTTCAAATCCAGGTAACTGGATTTTTCATGCATATTGAGTATTTGTATGATTTAAGAGTTCATTTAATACGTAAGAAAGTTAAATATATCTAAATAATGAAATATTACCTTCAGTTTCACAGAATATAAGAGGTCATATTTATCCTTGTAGGTTCATTCTTTTAGAAACCTTAGATAGTAATATAGTTAGTTATAATCACCTTCAGTTTTACAAATATTAGAGACAATATTAATCCTTGTATTAGTAAAAACTTGATGTTAAGATCAAACAGTCATCATTTAATTGAAGTATAATGGGACATTTAAGAGGATAGAAATATATAAAATATGATAGAAACAGCTTAGACTCTTGAGTATAGAAGAAAATGTTATATGATGGTGAGAATTATATGAGTAAAACAAAATTAGTGATTATGGAAGTGTAGATTAGTCCTTAAAATATCAGAAAATATAGAATACCACCATCTCAGATGTAGCACCAATAAAAGTTATTAATTTGGTGAACCTCTTTATTAAATTAAGTATTATGGAAGTTAGCATAGGTAACCAAATGATCAGAGGAATATTTATTTCAAAGATCTAACCTAGTCTAAGTTTGATAAATAAAGATATTGAATTGCATATTCAAAATTTAAATTCTCTTTGAATTTGCAGAACTAACAGGGAATACAAGAATTGCAAACCAATCGTATATTTGATCAACTACTGTTACTATTTTGCTTGATTGTGAGAAGAACGTAATGAATTAATTGCTGAAGACAGAATTCTTAGCGTGGGTGGATGTATCTGATGGAGAAAGAAGGATTTATTGTTCTGAAGGCATGATGAATTTTACAAGGTCGTTCCTATGTTTCTTCGTGGAGTGGAAATTGAAATGTACAACCCGAATAAATTATTATCTGCTATCTGCAAATCCTACCTGCAGAAATATCCATTTGGATTAGTTTATTGTTTGGTTACGATTAGAATCATACATAAATAAAATTATGATTACAATACATAAGATTAAAATGTCAACGACAATTGTCATTTAGAGTAGGAATCGACAGGGGTGAAATGAATTGGCTAGGGACTGTAAAACTGATTCTATGCTGGGTAAATTTTTGAATTTCTTAAATATACATCGTAGACTGTTAAACTATAAGAGAATACCTCACCAGGGTTCTTACGAATCGTATGAATTGAAAAATTTTCAAAATATTATACGGAGTATGGATTAAAATTGTAATTGAAAATATGTGACAATGTTCTGTGAACGTCGGACGTGACTGATGATCTGGAAATTTGTGTTTGAGCCGAAGTAAGCTATTTTCAGCAATTAATTTAAAATATTTTTACTTTCGATTGGAAGATATGAATAGCTTTATCCAAAGGTCCGATTCTCGAGGAACACATATGAAAACGGCTTTTCCCGATCGCGTCAAAAAGCCTTTTTCAATTTTACCGGACCATCTTTCGCGAAAAACCGGGAAATCGGTGTTTTAGATAATTTTTTGAAAATGTTAGCGTGGTCGTATAGGCATGTGAAATGCACCTAACGAAAGTCCGTCTCATGAACTTTACGGTGCTCGCTTCGCTCGCGAGATCGCCTTCCCCTTTCTACCTCGAAATATCGCATTTCTGAACCCCTCGCCGACCCAAAGTTTTTCGATCTCCTTCTGTGGATTACCACAGAAATATTCCTTATTGTTTTTAATATATTGGGATGAATAGTTTACAAAATAATTGATTGGCCACCCACCTTGAGATACCAGATACATCTATCTGTAAACGAGTAAATAAAAAAAATTGCCGGAATATGTTTTGTGTTTTATGGGTTTATAGGATACAAAAATCTGGTAACGTAATCATTGAAGATGGGGCAGAATAGCTACACACTTTTTATCTGCCATATTGATTCGCTGATTAGTGCAGTTTTCAGTACTAATAACCCATGGATATTGATAATTGTTCAAAAAAATTCTAAGACAGATTTCGAAAGCTTGTTGCTTGAAAACAGATCGACGCCGTAGGCGGAGGTTTGTTGCCTACAAGCAACAAGCTTGAGAAAGTTGCCACAACATTTTTGAGCATTTATCAATGTCCGAGGGTTAGTCGGATAGAAAATTTTTTGCTAACTATAGGAAAAATACAGAGCTAAAATAATGTATTTAAAGGTGCAATTAACAAAGGAACAATTGGAAAAGTTAAATGAAGATCCAGGCTTTTAGATTCTATAACTGATGAAGATGTATTTCCACTACGCATGCTGTTAACAATTTGATTATGATGTTCTTCGTCAATATTCAAGTAGGGTTTTATTGAGTTGGCATTGTTGTGACCCGTAATTTTTATAAGCTGTTGTTCTTGTACACTACTTTCAGCTAATCGACTAACCGCGGTCGATCTATTGGAATGAACAGTATTTTTTTTCCTTTGTATTCAATCCAATCGCTTTGGCAGACGATATTGTTCAATTTAGAATCGCATTTCTTCCAATGGGCATATTATCATACCAGTGATCATTTTTGGCTTTCCATTGACGATTTGGTCTGATGAATATTTTGTTGGTTTTAATAATTGGGCCTCTGTTGTTTCGACATCAATTTTTTGAATAATCGGACGGGACAAACGTTGCTGTCATCGCTTTCTATTAAAAACTTGTTTCCAGTACACATTCTTGAACCACCCTTGCTGAATACAGGGTTATAATCCACTCGGTTTGTTACAGAACCATCGTTGTTTGATTTCATACAAAAAAATTCATTCAAGCAAGCAGCAGCTCTCCACTTCGCCAAGCTAATTCTACCGCGGCTATGTGATAGAATTTCCGTTGCCTCCATACAGGAGTATTTTCATTCCATAAATTAACCATTTTCGTTATTTCGACAGAACTTAATGCTGCTGAACTTTGTTTTCTCTTACTTGGATCTGATTGCAGTTTTCGTCGTATAGAATCACGGGCAGCTCACGCTGAATGGGTCAATAATAACTTCCATTTCTTTATAATATTTTTCTTGTAACAGCGTACTTGTTATATTCCACATGGTTTTGACCGCACTTTCTTTGAACTCTGTACCATCTTTTCTCCTCATGTTCACAGCCCAATCTTTAAAATCAACGCCAATTCTTCCGCCGTCCGATTCCCATCTACTTGATACTTTCTATCGTTGCAAAAGTCAATAAATGGTTTCCATACAAATTACTTACTGTAAACAGTGTTTTTGGTATGTTCGATTCTATAATTTCATTAATAATATCGTCAGTATTACAACCAAATTGTGACATTTCGAAATATTAAATATTTGAAACTTAAAAATCGAAATAAATCAATATGTGTCCATAGCAACGTGAAAACAGCCCATGGTCTGTTATCGATATAATGTTGACATGATTGGGTTAAATGGTTCATATGATACAAAATGAGGAAATCTAAATTGCTTGTTGGAACTGTCAAAAATTTTTCAGTTAGATAACCTTCTTTTTCACTTCAAGTTTCTCCGAAACTTATCACGAAATACCTTGAAGTATCAAATAGTTATCAGGACTGGGATAACCTGGCGTCATTCATTTATCTGTTTGGTTAAGTTGGAAAGCTTATCATATTATCAAATTCACCATTAGGCAATAACAACGGAAGGCCCCACTTATGTTGTTACAGCGGTAGCATATGGAATTTTTTACAAATTGAGGGGGACAAATATTTGAAATTAACAGATAACTCAAATGATTTTAATACATTGTGAATAGGACAGGAAAAATCTGTTTGTTCGACGTTTAAAATGAAAGAGAGATAAGATTTTCAATTATGAGAATACCTCTTGTGATTCGTGGCAGATATTGAATTTCTTTTTTGTTGTCCATTTGTTTAGTGCAATATACCATATTGTCAGTGGATTCCCGGAATTGAATATATATGTTTTGTGATAATTTATGTAATAATCGATAAGGGAATTATTTGATAACGAATGATTTTATACCGCAACATAATCCCATATATCCTCTACATGGAGACCGGTCAATTACCGGATAATTCGAAGTTATAATGTCAATTATTGATTTACAGAAATTAAGTGTCGAATTGCATAATAACACAACGAGTTGTGTATAAAAGGGGTCCAGAAAGGGTATCGGGTATTTGTAAGTTCAATGAAACAAAAATTACTTGTGGGCAATAAAAAAAGTTTATTGTTTATTATTAACATATGAATTAGAGAACTATTTGACCTGATTTCTGACCTGATATTTTGCTTCAACTGGGATTATTTTGATAAACCTTACTTTTAAGGTATCGCCATGCAAAATAGTCAAGCGGGCTAAGGTCGGGACTTCCGGGAGGCCAGTTGATGTTACTGATGTTAACAACTTCCATTGAATCATTTGAGGTATGGCAAGTGGCCCCAACTTATTGAAACCACGTTCTTGAGTTGAAACCTGCAAACTCCTGCAACTCTGGGACCAAAAATTTCGTAACATATCGCAAAAACGGTCACTATTCACATCAATTGCTCGGTCTCGTTGATCTTCATGAAGATAGGGAGCAATTATGCTTTTAGCAGACATAGAGGCCCAAACCACGACCTTTGGGCTATGCAGGGGTCGTTCATGCTCTCGTCTCGGATTCTGCCTGGTACCGACAATTCATTAACATGACCATTCAGGTGGAAATCTTCTTCGTCCCTAAACATTATGTTGTTAAATCTCTGCAGCATTTCGATCGCAAAATTCTTGAACTGATTGAATTTTGTAGGTTTTGAGATGTCAGTCTTTCTTCAAAATCGAATGTAAAGACCATAATTTGATGTTCAACGCTTGGCTTCGCTTTCGGATAGATAAAGACAGATTTTGACGAACCTCAACTTCTTCAATTGTTTCTTCATCGAGAACTGAACGAGGAGTTTTGAATTTCAACTGTAGCACTTGTAATCTCGAACATCCTGATCCATTTCTTAATGCTATCGTCACTTGTCGCGTGGCATGTTCGATATTCCGCACGATAGAGACGTTGAGCAGTCACTATTGAATCACCATTACGACAATAAGCTCGTATGCAAATTGCTCGATGCGTCCACGAGTACTGTTTCATCGTGACTAAAACTCCCTAAGTAGGTATTTGAGATCTACGTTCGAAGTATGACATTACCTTAGATAATAATTTGATCTTTACTTTTGTTTTCGAGTCTTAGTTGTAAGTTATAGAAGTGGTTGTAAAATTACCATTTTTGAACTCACGAAATTGTAAAAACTTTGTAATTTCAAATTAGACAACCATGCGTTATTTCATTTTCAGAATCGGAACACAGTACAATTTTTCTATCCAAGTCCTTGTAACTGTCTTGTATGGATTTTAAGTTATTTGCATTGACCCAAAGGCAACTATTTTTGACCACTCTGTAAAACTGAAAACTTGGATTTAAAAACATTAGCACAGATCAGACTATTATTTAATGATTGACTGCAGAACATTTGTACTCTCATTACTACCAAATAATTTGCTAGAAACAAATAAAATATAAAACAATACACGCAAGGTAACGGGTTTTACTAGCTCAAGGAGCCTCCATTCGCCAGTAAAAACCCTCTTACCGTGCTAGTAATATTATATACTATATTTAATGTCTTTTTCCAACTTATTCTGTTGGATATCATTAGAGTTTGATGTCAATTGATTTTAGAGGTGTCACGTTTGATTTCTTCTTCTTGGTCTAAATGACGGAATGCGAGGGTACCAACACAATAATCTTAACTCATGGCCAACTGAGTGACAAATAAAATGACCAATACTCTATGAATTTTCGAATCCACTATAATGGCAGCAACTGAGTATTATGAATGACGTTGAACATCACTCTGAAGTGTTAGGGGTTGAAGGTAAGGGTGCGAAAAGCTTTGCCGAAACCCGAATCGATCGAATGAAATAACATTCTAAAATAAAAGGAGGTTTGATCTATTTTTAGAACGCGATATGAAGCGTGTTGCACGAAAAACACGACGGGCTTATGGTCTGAGAGGATATTTCATTTCTTGAGACGCAACACGAATTTGCGCTCAATGCGGGAGAACTCGACCATAAATATACGCGCTCAACAGTTTTCTTATCTGACTACGACGCCTCCAACGTTTTCTTCACCTTTGCCCTTCTTCAACGTGATATAGAAAAGTTGTGTAGAAAATGCAGAAATAACAACACTCAAAATCATACACAGAAATTGAAAAATTATCCGATAACAACAGAAATAGAAATCAAGTCACTTTGGAAATCCGAATTTGTTTTATACACTTCCTATTGTACCAGTTTTCGACTCGTGTCTATAATAAAGTAAACTAGTGAACAGAAGATTTTAGTTGGATAAGAAAGATGTTTTGACTCTTTTAATAAGTCAAGGATTTTATACATTCCCTGAAACGAACAGAGGTATGGACTTGAAGCCTCTCAATGAAGGATGATGCAATACTCCTTGACATATTCGTTTTTATTCAACGAGCTTCTCTCAACTGACCCACCTTCGACACTTCAGAAAAACCTCGCCAAAGATATGCATTTGAAATCTTTGAATTGTCGAATGTAGTGATTGGATTTAATTTGAGATAACCTGTAAATAAATCAGCACAACATATTTAATTTCAAGTCTTAAAGTATTTTTCTTTGTTTATACATGACAGAAGCAATTACGACCATGGACTCTTAATCAGCGAGTTCATGTTTGAAACGTTGAAGTCTACTCAGATCTAAAATTGTCCGGCGATAAAACTTTTCGTTTCGAAAATGCGAATTCTTTGGTAATTTCCAATATTCATACATGTTTCATGTATATTAAAAAAAACTTAGGACTTATATAATAACCTTTATCAAATTGGCAAAGGGATGTAACCACCTAAAATGAATTCACCTCACCGGATAGTAGAGGACTCACGAACCCTCTGTAAGAAGTAGAAGAGCAGAAAGAATCTCCTGCTGGGCAAGTCTATCATTCATTAGGGAAAGATTGACTCAACATCTACTCAACAAACCATGATTACTTGAAACCCGTGAAAACTTGAGATGTTACAAACTATAATACTGAAGACTAAGAACTTCAAGAAGGATATAGAGGGTTTCTCATATAAAAGTTTCCACAATCAAGAACTCAACAAGGAATCACAATTTGTTTTGGCCAACAGGAGGATTTTTCTGACTGGAGGACATGACCTGTGATACAGAGCTTCTTTCTAATAGCTACCTCCTGAAAACTGTTACAACCCCATCAGGAATTTTGATAGACATAGTGGGTAGTTTTGTAGCACAAATGTATGGATGAATTCAAAATTGTATGAGCCTACAGCTTGTGTTCATGAAGTGAATAAGTTACAAGCAAATGTTTGTGCTACAAAACTATTCATATTCCCTATTCGAATTACTTAAGTGTTGCGACCCTCTTGAGGTGGTTGCTATAAGAAACGAGCTTTGTATTCCACATCATGTCTCCCTGTCACTAAAAATCGACATGTCTTAATGTTTTCATAAATTCTAATTCGTTTTTAAGTTATTGAGGGTGGATACTTATAAATGAGACACTCTGTATACCGGAAGGCTACGCTGCTTCACATTTCGCTAACATAAAATAATGGCCATACATCTTGAACATCCATCAATCTCATTGCTTGTTGGATGACCCTTTTAAAGTAAGCCGCACATTACATCACGGAATTACCTTTGCATATCAATCGTTGAATGTTTAATAAAGGTCAATACTAGCCGAGAAACGGTACTACGGGGAAAAATGAGGATTGGCTGGTTCTTGGCTTAGGTATTCAACTTTCAGAATAATTATTGCTTTTTCTGAATGAGGTGTGTTTTTGCTTCTTATGAGAACGGAAGAAAAAAATTATGTCATCGAACATAACTGAAGGAAAAGGCAGGGTAAATTTTTGTTTCCATATTCAATGAACTGGACCATAAAAGTTAGTCTCATCGGTAAATCAGAATTTTTTCCCTGATCTATATCGGCGACGTATTTCAATTTAACGTGTGTGGTTTTAGCAGGATCGTCCATTGATGATCGGGCAGTTTTTTTTTCTACTCGCCTATCCAGGTTTGGCGATGTTCATTGGCCTCCTCGGTCGCCAGATTTATCCATGTGTGATATTTTCTCATGGGGAGACCTTGAAAGTTATGGTTTAAGAGAACAGGCTGCAAACTCTGGACGAATTGAAGTTCTCTGGAGATCGCCCAAAAGTTGATAGAGCGAACTTACAAGAACGCCTTAGCATTGCTTCAATGATTTCGGCCACCACATGCATGATGTGATTTTCCTACACTTGACTGTCTCAAATGCTATGTCCTTGCGATTCCATCAATTAATTTGGTTGTGGGTAGAATGAACTATTTTATAATTTTGTCAAGACCGTCCGCAATCTCTGCATCATCCTGCATAACCTTCTAATAAATTGTAAAAGTACGTGAAAATAACAATCAATTCTACATTCGATACTGTCGCTAAGCAGTACAACTATCAGGCTATATAGAGTTCAAGGATATAGGTAAGAGAGCACAGTAGATTGATAGTAAAAAGTTTTCCGTGAATTCAAATCGCTGACCGTAATAAGAAAACGTGAGCGATCGGATTTTAAAACCTCCGGAACATTTGACGTCCAAGACTGATGCCTTTTTATAGCGTTATAAATTTTAATGCTGAATGCCATTTATTCATGAAACATATTGACGTACGAAATTTATATTTTTATGTGGTACTCAATATCCACTCAATCGCCTATTGTTTCTACTTTTTGTATTGTCAGTGATTTATTTCAAGTAAATTGAAGTTTGTCATTAAGATTCGAATAGCAAATCTGATATCCTAGCTTGGTCATCACAGTACTGCGTGTTCCAAATTCGTTGGGATCATACTAACAGACTAACAGTACCGAACGAATATGGAGGGGGGCCAATAGAGCAGCTACATGGGGGTTATTTCTGCAGAAAAGAACGTAGATTGTTATACTTTTTTGGATAGCGGATGGAACGTAGGTAGGTACCCTACAATCTCTACAATTTTTCAGATATTTCTCAATGAAAGATACATTGTCGAATTTCCTATTCACATTTCGAATTTTCCAGAAGAATGTGCCTGATGAGCAAATAGAGGTCGGTGAAATCGTAAAGTGAAGTGGCATTACTAAGACCACCACAGAATGCAGATGAATGCGCACAAGCTAATGCAAATGGAAAAACTAAAAATATCGTTTATCCAAATATTTCGGATTGAGTTTCAAAATAGTTGTCAATTTATCAATATTATATAATATTACTAGCAAGGTAAGAGGGTTTTTACTGGCGAATGGAGTTACCTCCTTGAGTCAGTAAAACCCGTTACTTTGAAATTGCCCCCGTCGAAGGGTTGTTTTCCTAAAAAAAATTTATTGAAAAATATGACGTTTCGTTGTCATTTGCAGATTTCAAAAGGTAATAGCGTTTCTGAAACGAAAAAATGAGCGTTATACGTCAAAAAAGGCCAAGGTATTAAGTAAAGAACAATTTCTTTACATGCCGCTGATGACCAGTGGTTGCTGGCGAAAATTTGAACAATAATTGGGATTTTTGGATGTTGTCGATGTGACGAAATTCTCTCCTTAAACATGAAAGATGTCGAAGAATTGGGAAAATACGTTATTGTGACATTGCGAGAAACAAAACATTTAACAACAAAAAAATTCACCATAACCGATGATGGCTGCAGCTTCAAGCCCTGCATGTATATGACAATAAAACAAAATTTTCTAATGCAAATAATACTAATAACTTAAATAAACTTTTTTTATTAATTTTGTGTTTTTGGAAACTGACGTTAACAAATGAGAAACAAATAAATATTTTTTCATCTGAATAAATGAATGTAATATTTCAATCAATTTTTTTTTATTATTTAATTGTATACGTAGCTAATCACGTATCATGTTGCTACTATTTATATGTATATAGTATAGTATTTTTATCACGTCTATGCTATTATTACAGTTAAATTACGAATAAATTACTAACTTATCGACTTGCAATTTTCCGATAACATCATTTGAATCGTAATTTAAATTGATACCAAACAGAAGCCGATTCGTTACAGAAAATTCCATCAGTTTATTCAAAAACAAGAGACGAGTTATGGTATTATCT
This sequence comes from Micraspis discolor, assembly GCA_030674115.1. NCBI lineage: Eukaryota > Metazoa > Arthropoda > Insecta > Coleoptera > Coccinellidae > Micraspis > Micraspis discolor. The sequence continues at coordinate 5,267 of JARTUT010002184.1, read as the reverse complement.
GATTACGCGAGCACGGTTGCGTATTTCATACTCGAATAATCAGGGACAATTTTCATAGCCAGCCATTCAAATTCCAACCATAAAATGACGAATTTACAACTGCGAAGGCCAGTCTCTAGCGGGGTCAAGTTCACGATCAATTTGCGAAGTTTTACCCTCATTATTGACGGTTGATAGGATTCCTGACTTACCGGCTGCTATAATTACGGGTACATTTGATTTTCTTTCCTGTTTGTGACAGGATCATAAACTGAAATTGAGGTTTACAGCAATTTGTGCATCGGCAGCCATTAGAATTAATCATTTCCTGGTAGCTGAGTTTTAATTCGATTAGAAAAAGATATCTAGATATTGTCGAAATATATAAAACACTGGCGTAAGTTCATGAGTTTCACGAGCATGTTAATTCTGCCTTTAATATCAACTTGTTTTCAATATCTTCAGTTTGCACGTCATATACATAAGCCTACAATACGTCACCAGTTATGACCCCTTGGAGGACAAGTGCGATTTCAGTTATTAATATAATATAAATTGATTCTTCTTGATTGTTCACATGTTGCCAAGATGAAAATATCTTAGATCACTTCAGGAATTCAGAATGAGAAATCCCACGATTAATCTGAAACCCGACAATAATTTCTACGGTTTAATCTTCGTATAAATGATGTCTTCCCTGCTCATCGAAAATTGAATATTGTACTTGCCCGAGCGCCCGACTTTACTGGAAAATGTAAATGGAAATGTCGAGAAATATGCTCTCATGGAATTTTATCCTGGGTGTAATTGGATTGGAAGGAATGGGATGACGGGTTGTTTTATTACCTGCATCCTACAGCCATATGATTTATTTTTCGCGAAACGTTGAGAAAAAGGGTGGAAATGTCAATTACCCAGAGAAATATCTAGGTTATGTATTTTGAATTATTCTCACGTGCATTACCGGAACCTCATACTTTTATGTAGAGAAAAGGATTCAAAAATATATCCAAAATTTATCTTTGGTAGAAAAAAATATATATTCACAGAGAAGAAGTGCTAGCAATGTTCGGCACTTAAGAGTTTATATGAGGAGTTTTTCAATGTCTATAAAATCCAAAGATTTGAACTTCTTTGCTCAATCTTGAGCACTTCTAGTAATACTAGATAATATAGAGATCTGACCTTATTTTTCTATTAGGTTGTTCGGAAAGTAATTTCGTTATTTCTCGTCAGAGGACTTAATTACGTTTTTTCGAAACCAACTTCACACTTAAACCACATGACCATTATATATCATGAGAGCTGTCCAAGTGAGAAAATAATTTACGGATGAGTATGGAGAAGGCGTGTTAACAGTACGCCAGTGCCAGAACTGGTTTGCGAAATTTCGATCCGCCAATTTTGATGTCGAAGATGCACCACGGTCTGGAAGGCCGGTCGAAGCTGACAAAGATGCGATAAAGGCATTAGTTGATGCAAATCGGCGAATAACCACACGAGAGATCGGTGAGAGATTAAATTTGTCGAATTCGACTGTTTATGGCCATTTGAAAGGCATGGGCTTAACCTCGAAGCTCGATGTGTGGGTGCCCCATGTCCTTACGGAGCGAAATTTGTGTAGTAGCGTTGACGCGTTTGATTCGCTCCTCAAACGTCAAGAAAATGAACCATTTTTGAAGCGAATTATTACTGGGGACGAAAAATGAACAAATTAAATTATTCACTTAAAGAGAAGAGGCCCGAATTAATCAACAGGAAGGGTGTAGTGTTCCACCAGGAAAATGCGAGACCTCACACAAGTTTGGTCACTCGCCAAAAACTTTTACAGGTTGAATGGGACGTACTGCAACATCCACCATATTCTCCAGATCTGGCGCCTTCCGACTACTATTTGTTACGGTCCCTGCAAAATTTTTTGGATGGCAAAACCTTCACCTCAAATGAAGATGTCAAAAACCACCTGAACCAGTTTTTTGCTAGCTAGGACCAAAACTCATATGAGAGGGGAATTATGTTACTGCCAAAAAGATGGCAAAAGTGTTGGACCAGAATGGCCAATATATAATTTAATAAAATATTTATTCATTATACGAAAACTGTCTTTCATGTTCCCCAAAAAAAAGAAATGACTACGAACAACCCAATAATTTGAATTTCACCACAGCTCTGCTTCAATCGTTGAGGGTAGATTTCTCAGAATAAGGTGCAGGTACTTCGGATGAGATTTTCACGCACAAATTGTGGCTTGGCGATATGTAAATTGCTCCACAGATTCACAAATCACAACTTTCTTGTTTCACTTGGTAGAACTGATTAGCTCTGATTCACAATAAACTAAGGTAACTAACTAACCCAACCGGAGAAAATGTATAAGAGAGAGATTATGTTAAACTTGTAGTGTTTTGAGTGACGTTATTCAATGCTGAAGGTAAACTGACTGGTGAAGTAAAACTGAACAGACAGGTGGTCAAACTAGAACTGAACCGAGACAGGGTTCTATTTAGATTTTGGAATAAGTGAGAAAGGGGTTTTCAAAATTAGGTCCGATAACCTCAGCATTCTTGGAAATGACTGCCTCTGCCCTAAATTCCAAGAAGTGTCCTTTGTTGTGAATTTAATGCAACAGATATGGAGTGGGGAAAAACAACGTGGACAAGCAATATAAAAGAAACAATGAACAAATATCTTGAATTATAAATAACTACGGTTTTCATTCAGTTTAACTTCAGCCACAAAACTCTTCACATATACTACTACACATACTATACTAAGAGGGTTGCCTTTTATATTTCGGTATTAGAGAACAAAAACAAATATTAATTAAATAATGAAAATCACTTTGTTTGGAAGTGCTTCGTGCCGAGCAACTTTTGTTGGATTTGGTTCATCTTGAAACAGCCATACAGTCGATTGCTGTTTACTTTCGGGCTCATGCACGTAAATCCACCTATAACGACATCATGAAAGTGCTTCGAAGCACCGCGATCGTATTTTTGAAGCATTTGTTTCGACCAATCGACAGTCCATTTTTTGGGCGAGATGAACCTCTCAAGGTACTGTAAACAACGCAATAGCACTCAGGTGTATAACCTCAAAAAATGTCAAGCATTACTATAGAGCTGTCGGTTAGCAGATTGCAATACTAGGGTTGTCCAATCCAGAATTATAACAGGCAACCCTCGTAACTTATTTCCACATGATCATTTCATGAGATTTAGAGAATGAATAATTCTAGATTCTCAGTTTGGACAACTACGTTTCGTTCTAGACTCCAGGTTTTTTCGTAGCAATCACTTAACAAACATTTACTCGATACATTCAATGATCCTCACTTCTACATTCATATAATAGCTTGAATATACCAATTCTTATGAAAACAATCAAGAAAATTGATGAATTTGTAAAGACTGACAAATTCCAATTATATCCAGGGTGAGTCTTTGATCACTGCGTTAATTTTAACCATAGATTCTTTACGTCAAAAGAAACACTTTCTTCCTATAACATTTTTCCAAATTTGGCCCGGTTCAAGAGATAGGGTGTTGAAATTTCATAAAAAAATTGCATTTTCACCTGTAATATTCAAACGACAATACCAATTGAAATGATCTCCTGTAGATGGTTTTTGATAACAGTCATGCATATTTTGGCATCGTTAGATTCATTCCATTTCTTGTGGGTTTCTCACTACTACTCTACAGATTGGTTAAATTGCATGAAAAACAAATATCGTTGAACTAAAGGTCCGTATCTTGTACTTCCTGGAATCATTAGTCTTTTTTGCAGATAAAATCATTCTCCATCTTTCCTCCTAAATTGCACCATTCTTGAGATATTTGAAGTTGAAAGGAATTAAATCGATATAATTTTGTCCCAATTTTCTGATTTTCCCAAATCCAACTCTGTGCTGAAATGATTCAATAACAAGATTTGTTCAATGTTGCCATATTTTATGTCTATATTTAATATTTCTTCAAAGGGTTGGGGAAATCTCTCCAGTCTATGGTTCCACCACTAAAAACTAATAGATGAAATAACCACTGAACAATTTTTGTCTTACATTCACTACAAAATCTGAATTGCCATTTGCTGTATTCATTATTAATGATGTCTAGCACCTTGTTTAATATTTAATCCAGAATAATATTCCATAAGAAATAGAGAAAAAGATTTCCTTCACTAACATAGGTACTTCGGTATATTCTCATGACCGTTGAAATAGGTAATGTATTTTCTGTCAGGACCTGTTGAATTGAAGACTTGTCTTTATGAAGAGCTGGTTCTTTATAGCTTCAGACTTTCAGAGTCCATCAAATTATATCTATTCTAACATAGGAATGCTTCAAATTAAGATCATATGAGTTTTAAAATCTTCGAATCCAGTCTCCTTGATTTATTTTGTAGGTTTATAGTTTTTTCACATATTTATTTCATACACCGATTCAACCTGGTACCTACACGAACCTAGGAGATAATAGAATTTGACTTAGTTTTAGTATTTCTGAATGTTTGTTATGATGCATGGTTAATTAAAATTCAATCAATATTGAAACTGGAAGCTTTAGGTTCATAAACAAGAAAGATTAGAATAGAAATGTATTTTCTGACCATAATCATTTCATACTGAATTGAATAATTTCAAACTATCGAAATTAGTATTATTATTTTATTATAATATTTTCCACATTTTTTAAATAACTGTTGACAGTTTCAAACAGAATCAAAACAACAAGGAACCACAGAACACTATTTTATTGGGAACAACCCACCACAGAGACGTTATTATAACATTTCAATATGGTAATAATTCACTCTAGTTATTCTGAGAAAAATTATAACTGAAGATCGATACTGATTACAGATATTATCTTTCATTTAAAAAAAAACTTTGCAATTATTAATTTTTTTCTCTCCTGGGGTTCGGTAATAAATTAATATTCTATGGTAACGTATTAAAATTTGACATAATCAATTTATAACCATTATTCAATATTCCTGTTTTTGTTTACATAATTTAAACAGATATTCTGATTATAAAAACCAAAAATTTGTTCAGTAATTAATTATAGTCTAAACAGAATAGATTCTTACTAACGAAAAAACACGTAGTTGGTTTTTCAGAATCAAATGTAGGTGATCAAACCTAATTCCTTCAAGCAAATATAATTGCACACCTTAATCTGAGAGTACTTGTAATCTATTCAAGTAATTTGTTATTGGGATTCAGTAGAGAAAATAATCATCAAGCAAAGTAACATCACTGTAAAATAATTATTCGTAGTGAC